>BLKR01000262.1:0-639112 GCA_011170035.1 Teleogryllus occipitalis | reverse complement strand
ATTTTCCCTATTCACAATTCGATATGTTTATAGAATGATCAATAATGCAGGAATGCAAGATCTTGCGGTATCAAACTAAAAATCAATGGAAGGGCTAAGGTTTGATGATAATATGGTTTGACCAGGTTAGTGCTTTATTACGTCAATTCTAAAAAAACAAAAAGGAAAATGTTAATGATCAAAAATAAAAACTGAAGTTGGACCAGCAAAAAATTAAATACATGATAAACGGGTGCAAATTAATCACATGATCACACCTTATTAAGTACAAAACTGACTGCTATGTTTACTCGTCATTAACAGTGTAAAACTCTCATTACAGACTTTATCACTGAGTTTGGTTCACTTTTGTCAACACTAATCCTAATTGTAACGCCTTTAATGAATGGAGATATAAAAGGTAAAAAATTATCCTCGAAAAACAGTGTTTGTTCAATTAAAGATTTCATTCCAACGAAACAAAATAATAAGATTCTGAACATAATCATGACTGTCTAAACGTCATAAAAGACTTTAAATTTAATGTTTAGTGAAACACTAAATGCTCATTTAGACCAAAGTACCTGACTTTCGAGTTTATCGTCACAAAATGCTCGATGAATATTAGAGTATCCTAAACTCAAAAAATCAGAAATTGTATAGTTTTTTTCGCAAAATGCGGATATTAATTTTCTTATAGCTGATGTAATCTATGATTTAACTCGTTGGCTGTCATGCGAGACCATATAATCTCACGGTGAAAGTTATATTTGTTTCGTAAAAGACTATGTTGTCTTAAGCGATGACATGTTTTAGTTTGAATTGCATTTTTACATTGCACTATTATTGTTGGCCGTGACAACTCTTATAATTATTGCATTTTAAATGCCAACGATAACACACCGCAAAACCAATATCTGTTTCATAAGCTGCAAAGGAAAGTAAGAAAAATAATCTATGAAAGTGAATGAAAAAAGAAGGAAATTATTAACACAACAAGGAGTAGCTGTGAGTTCATAATGATGAAGTTACCATGAACTAAAACGAAATATATTAACTATAAACTACAGAAGGGAAATATTTGTTTCTTATATTTTTTTAAACAAATGTTAGGGAAATAGAAAACAACAACAAATTGTGATAATAATGATATGAAATAGTTCAGAAAATTAAGTAGAAATCTCAATTACACTTTTTTTTACTGAATCATGAACCTTGATACGTCACATTGTTGTAGCAATCACCCCTATTAGTGTAACATAATAATAATAATAATAATAATAATAATAATAATAATATTTATTGAGTCACAAATACAATTTCAATCGTGTATGACGAGTCAGATATGGCAGAGTGAAGTTATATTTATATAATTTACATAAATTACATAAAATATTTTCCAAAGATAGCTCTCGATAATTATTGTGAATGTTATTCTGACACGAAAATGTATCAAAATCAAATTACAATACTTTCGACATCCTTTGTGAACATGTGTTTTCAGGCTACCAGGGCGAGTTTTTTGTGCCTTCTCACTTATTCATCAACATCAATTCACATAATTTACAAAATATTGAACAAAAATTGCACGGGCTTGACAATCTATAGTTTATGCTATACTACATACTTTTATTATTAATATTGCACAGTGAAACGTGATACTTCCTCCAAACGCAGATTTCTAGGTGAGCCGGAGGAGATTCATCCATCAAAACTTTAATTTTTAGTTTATTTTATAAAGTTATGTATATGCTTATCTTTCAAGCAAGTCAAATCTAGTTAGTGTTTTTTTCAATAAGAACCTTACCCTTCACGATGGGAACCCATCTCACACAAAAAATGTGTACAAACATGTTTTTAAATATAAAACATAATAAATTATTGAAAATTAAAGTTCAGTGCATGTATAAAACCCTAATTTATACTTTTGACAAGTTACAACTTATCATCAATGATATACCAAAAAATGTTCTTTAAACAATTCTCTTCGTATTGTAGGAAAACTATCCTTCTCCTGTTTCCATTAATATAGTGTTCAAAGGTTACTGAGCAAAATTTGTTTTCAGAGAGAATATCTTCACAGTGGAAGACAACACAAGACAAGACCCATAATTTATCTACTGGTCCCTTTAATTAATATTAAAATTTAATTCGCGGGTTCGATGATATAACGGTTAGCAGACCGGACTGTTTTACTCAAGTTTGAGGGTTCAAACCCAATCAAAACCATGAATTTTTATGGGCGAAAAAAATCCTTCATACACCTTTCATCGGGGGAAGTAAAGCCGACTGTCCCATGTAGTAAGTATATTGCATGTAAAAGATTCACAAGCCTATGAGGTAAATTCAAAACGCCTGTTTCGTCGCCCAAGAGAATACCTCCTTTCTCCGCTCGATGATGAAAGAAGCGTAGCAAAATTTGCGTGAACAGACCGGAGAGAGGCGCCTGATGGCCTGAGTCTCACCACGTAAAATAAGGCATTAACTAAACTAAACTAAAAATTAAAAACCATAAGCGCTTGCATTACTATGTGATCTAATAATCAATGGTGAAACAAAAAATCATGGATATTGTGCGATTCTTTAACCTTTCCCATAGCCAGAGAACGCTCCTTAAGTAAGTGTAATCTGTTTGGTGCGGGCGACATTTTAGGGTCGCAGCGGTCGTCTCTAACACGCGCCGTGTAATTAACTGAGTCTTGACTAGTGGTCGCAATTGGGCACCCGAGATCCGACTCGTAAATACATTCACAGGCGGCTTTTCCTGGAGCAGCAGCCCGTTTGCGCGCGGCGGGGCGGAGCGGGGCGGGGAGGGGCGGGGCGGGGAGGAGGGAGGAGGGCGGCGGCCGGCGCAACTTCCTGCCAGTGACCGGCACCCCCGGCTCTAATTACCCGGCCGACTGGGAAGGAAGCGGCGGCGGCGGCCACCGCTGCGGGCGGACATCGATTGCCCGTCGGCACCTTCGCCCCGTCCCGCCCGCCGGCGCATCCGACTGGCTCAGCTCCGCCTGCGGGCGAGCGAAAAGGCAAGAAATTCTTTGAAAACAACAATAGTGTCTCAGAATAAATGTTACAAATGACAGTATAGAGCATGTAAGGGCCGAAGATGGTCACTATTTGCCAATTAAGAAGGTCGTGAAACACATAAAACAAAGTTACACGTGACATTTAGCCTCGAATAGTTGGCAACGCATGTTGCGCTGGTGTTTGAAAGGTTCTCAACATATCTTTGACTACAGCAGAATGTGTATCTAGAGACTAACAATCAGGAGAAAAATTGCCACATATTATATGAGATTTCCCACCAAATATTTATTTGCAAAAAAATGATCATCTTCGTCTCCCATAATCTAGAAGTTCCTAACATTCATTCTGAAACATTCTCAACGTCATTGGCATGACTATAACGTCAAAATCAGTGCACTCATATGAATACTGTATAAAAAATATCCTCACTTCGATATATCAGATATACTTAGAGAATGCAATACTAAATACAAACAAAGATGTTAACTCTGAGTTCACACACTTAAAAATTTAAAATTGTGTACGAGATCAGTGCTACAGCATTTTAATTTACTACAGGAATGAGTCAATAAACAGAATCTTTGAACTGAAATTAATTGATACTAGCGTACCCGTGCGAGAACTCTCGCATGTTAAACCCCGCCCTAATTTTTCCAAAGGATATCACGGAACTGAAATATGTAAACGTATAGACTGTTTCCATCGTAGTTTCCTCCACAATTAGGTACATAGCAATTATAGACCAGAGAAAAACGTTAAATGTTTGCACTAAACGCATTAGAAACATTCTTTATCGGTATCAATCAGTACTTTTAGTTGTTGCTGCGAAAGCGAATCTTGAGTCAATAATTATACAAATAAACCTCCTCAATCGGCGCAAATCACGGTTTACACAGAAAGCGTAAATATAAGATGGAGGAATATCAGCCTTCTAAGCGTGAAATCACAAAGATAGCCATCAGCACCAAAAGTTAATGGAGGAATATATTCTGTATTCCTCCATGTATATGTGGTATTCGTTGTATCGAAAAGCGCCGAGTCGGCAAAGATTTTAATACTATATCCAATACCTCATCCTATAATTTACGAAGTGAAAAACGTTCCTTTGAGGCCTTTGGTCTCAATATTTTGATTTTTAAGGCACTAGAACTCTTAGTTTATGAGTTATTTAACAATATATCTGACCAAGTGTTGCGGGTTGCATTTAACATGAATATTTCCCTGCGTTTTTTAAACAATTTCTTCATATTCTTAAAATCTATTTGCAATTCGTCACATCTCCGTGAAATTCTCTTTCTTTAGAGATTTATAAAGATTTGTTGCGTGTGAGTGTCGCAAAAGGTATGTATACTACTGAAATAATATAGGAGACGATACTCACTTTTAATTTCAGTAGTTTTAATATTCGAATGAATTTCAAAAATTACCTCTGAACTAATAAACAGGTAATCTTACAGGTATGTATCCGGTATCTTCAAAAGCAGTTCTGTACTCTACTTTTCTAACTGTTGCGATTTACAATTCAGGTGGCTGACTTTACTAGAATAATTTACAAGATAATCTGATTTTTACAAAATTTATTTCATTTTTGTATTCCTGAAGCATCCTATATAGATCAACTTTCCCGTTTTTTCTGTATTCATTTTAAATGACTTTTCTACATTTTGGAGTAGATGTTATGAGAATCAAAACGTGATAAAAATGTTTTTTATTTAACTTTCAACTTTCAAGCTTTTATTAATTCGAAAATATTTACTTTTGGTTTCTAGAGTAATCCCTGCAGTTCAAACATAATCATCACAAATTTCCTGTTAATTGGAATGTTTAAAATTGTAAATTAATACTCAAGGCTTAGGAGCAAACAAATTGAAAGTTTCTGAAGCAACCAAAAGAAATTTCTTCTCTCATTTGAGCATAACTTTTGGAATTAATTTCAAAACATTTTTGTTCCCTTTTCATTACTAGATAAGCGTCTCCCAAACGTCAACAAATTATTGTTTGCAAATTGTTTGTTGACTGTTTCTACTTTTTATTCAGTATCTCATAAAACTAAATCTCATCATATAATCTCATCATTTTCAAGAGCAATGTTTTAAAGTTATGAAATCATGATTAAAATTATACGAATCATTTGATGAAGAATGTTACCGCATTACATGGTGTAGCTGCTACTAGCACTTCCATTCAACCTCAGAAGCACCACTCCAAAGTTTCGTCTTTCTTCGAGTCTTGAATAAATAGCACCTGTCTGACGACAGGATTACGTACTTTCATTGTCGTAATACGCTCCCCATTACGTTCACAAAACTGGCTGTGCAGAAGCTCTCTCTGCAACCATCACCACTGCACTCGTACCTCACGGATTTCTCTTCTCATTCGAATACAATGAACTCCCGACGCGTCCTATAGCAATACAAGAACGTTCGAAGCAAATACGAAGGCGTTCTGTAGACCCTTTGTCAATATTTCAAAGGCAATGTACGTTCTAAAGTGCTCCATCGGCCTCGGAGATCTGATAACCTGGTTCAAATAAGAGTGGAGCCTTTGTGTAAGCATAACACACTGATTTCCGTAGCTATGGTGTGTCTGCCAGAGATGACACATACAAAAGCAACCTGAACTTTGAATGGATGGAACTTGCGAACACACAAATGTGTAGGCATGTGTATGTCTATGCATTTGTGTATTAGAGTGTGTGTAAGCTTTAGAAGCGTGCGTGTTATTTTTCACTAATTCAATGACTTCAATTAGAATAGGTACTGATGCTTATTTAAATATTAAAAATATAAACCTTAAGAACTAATAAACCTAATAACACGTACATGATCTATATGAGTAAATGAGTGAGTACTACTAAGGACAGGAAAGAATGATAAATGCAGTAAATATTTCCTTGCATCAGATTCAATATTAATTTCATATCTTACAGCAAAATGCTCTTGTGAATGTAACAAGGTTTTTCCAACTGATACAAAATACTGTAGCAAATTCCATTCATACTGATTCAAACTGACCCATTCCTTCGTATCAGTTTACTCTAACTGAATTTCCTACAAAGAAAACTACATACAGATATTGCTATCACCCACACCTGGATCGATAACACTTGACTTGCGTTGACTAACGAGAGTCAGTACGTTAAATGCCTAATCTGCTTATCGGGAAACAGACTTTTTTATACAAACAAATGTGATTTCTTATTGGATGTGGGTTGTGAATCCCTGGTTCTACAAAAATGAATTCTTGTTAAATGGTAATTGTATTTCATTATCCAGCATAATATACACTCTCATAAATAAAAAACAATAACTTTTCAAAAAGTAATGAGTACTTTCTGTGAGTAATGAGTATAATTCCTTTCAAATTCAACAAATTATCAAATATTAACTAGATTTTCTGACCAAAATACTTTTACCGCAACGCTCCGTAAATTTCTGTATTCTACGCGTATTACTTCATATATACGAATGTATACGGGAAAATAAGAACACTTTCCCCTGATGTAATTAATTCTTAGCCATACCAAGTAATGTCATGTCACAAATAAATAACATACTTGAAATGTTTTATAGGTATAATATTTCATTCAATGCCCCCATTATTCGTTCAGTGCCATTTCCTTCTCCTATAGTAGGTGCACCTAAATTACTATACCTAACAAATGGGCTAAGTTACGTTATATTTAAAGTATTGCTTATCTACATATTCGCGAACCAGATTATCATTAGTCATTTCTTACCGTTGAAAGTACATTTTTTGCGTGACAGAGGACGTCTTCTAGCTCACACAACTTCTGCCACTTAGTTAAAACATATGTTTTTAATTGTAAACTTTTTGTTTAGCACATTAGCAAGCGGTTGCAGCATATTGATTATGCCGTACTTTCACATATTTGCCACTACAGTTTTCGTTTATTAGTTTCTCCACAAGCTTCAGATAACGTTGAACTACAGAAGATTTAAATCGGTTCAAATGAATAAAACATGTTAAAACTTGAAGTGGAAGCAGAATACTTGTGTTTTTGTATTTCAAAGCGAGTAAAACGAACGCAATATACGATGTATATTCATGTACTTCAATGACAATTTTTCTCTCAGCTCTCTTATTCGGGCAATTTGGTCTTACCCTCTCAGAGGGAATTTAGAGAGAAGGTGGACGCGAGGGCGAAATAGCAAGCAATGACCGAGTGCTGGCGCTGTCCCGAGCGAAGTCGCGCGATGGGAGAGCCAGCGGGGGGAGGGGATAAAGCGCAGGCTGGGTGGACAAGCGCAAGTGACGTGGGCGGGAGCGAGCGGTGAGGGGCCAGCGGGAGAGAGCGAACAGGCGGGCGGGAGCCGACGGGCAGGAACGAGAGGACGGGATAGGGTTGGAGAGAGCCGGAGAGAGCGGGAGAGAGCTTGAGAGAGCTTGAGAGGGCGGGAGAGGGGGTAGAGAACGGGAGGGTAAGAGAGGGCAGGAGAGTGGAAAAGTGCGAAAGAATGGGAGAGGGCGGGAGAGTGGGAGAAGACGGGAGAGGGCCAGAGACGGCTGGAGAATGCGGGAGCGGGCGGGAGCGGGCGGGAGCGGGCGGGAGCGGGCGGGAGCGAGCGGGAGCGGGCGGGAGCGGGCGGGAGCGGGCGGGAGCGGGCGGGAGCGGGCGGGAGCGGGCGGGAGCGGGCGGGAGCGGGCGGGAGCGGGCGGGAGCGGGCGGGAGCGGGCGGGAGCGGGCGGGAGCGGGCGGGAGCGGGCGGGAGCGGGCGGGCGCGGGCGGGAGCGGGCGGGAGCGGGCGGGAGCGGGCGGGAGCGGGCGGGAGCGGGCGGGAGCGGGCGGGAGCGGGCGGGAGCGGGCGGGAGCGGGCGGGAGCGGGCGGGAGCGGGCGGGAGCGGGCGGGAGCGGGCGGGAGCGGGCGGGAGCGGGCGGGAGCGGGCGATCCGATCTGGCGGCGAGGAAGAGTGGGCAGGCGCTGGCGAGGAGGAGGCGGGGCGCAAGGAATGCAAGGGGCCGCGGGAAAGAGCGCGGGTTGTTGGGTGGGCGCGGAGGGCGTGGGGCGAGGAGAGCGTGGGGTGGGGCGCGAGTTGAAGCTCTCCCGAGTAATGAATGCAGATTAACGGCGGTGGTCACCCCGCACAATCCGGCGCCGAGGGCGAGGGCGAGGGCGAGGGCGGGGCGGGGCGGGGCGGGACGGGGCGGAGCGGGGGCGTGGGCGAGGGAAAGGGCGTGGGCGTGGGCGACGAGGCTGCTGGCCATTCGTCTCGGGGCGCCGCGTCGCGGTCCCTGCTTGCTGTGCGCCTGGTCTGCACTTCTTCGACCTTTAACTCTGCTTCCCTAACGTTGAAACATATTTCTAAAATTTTTCAAAGGCTAATGAGTGCTGTGTAATGAAGTGGATAATTTGTTACGAAGACAAGAAAAAGTGAAGGAAAAAATATGTGTACCACTTTCTTAAGGTTCATTTACATAATATCATGTGGCAACCAGCAGACGAAATTCTCAGTAGAGTAAAAAGATACATTGAAAATAACTTTAAGAGATTAACTTATCAAATAGAATGTTATTACATAGTTGATAATTTTTTATTCATATTTCACTCTCTTCGAGTACCGAGTAGAATGCCTAGGCAATTGTAGGCAATTCCCGTAAAAATAGATTGCTGTAAAAGGTAATCACACTCGTAATTAAAATCAAATCTTGAAAGTCTATTGTTTTGGTTAATGACCTTCATGTGGTTCTCAAACATCACTTCCTTTATTTCTATCACGTATGGAAATCGTCAATAACGCCGAAGGATATCTGAGATATAACCCTCTATGATAAATCTCTTATATAAGATTTCGTCTCGTCAATTAATGAAAAACAATTCTAACAAGGAATCACAATATTTAGAGGAAAACGCCCCGTAGAAGACGAGAGAGTAAGCAAAGCGCATAACATTCCCGTGTTGCAGGCAGTGTTAATTTGGAAAGGAAACAAATGTATAAATATACTTTGATTGAATGATTGATTCATGTATCCGGGTGCGTCAACTGCTCTGGTCATTAGTCCCGTTAGTGTAGTGCATGTTTTTTCTCGGGAGATGGCGGTGATCTTCCCCCGCTGGATGGCGAGATCCGGCGCCGACCTACCGTCGGCTATATACTTTCATAATAATAATATTCTTTTAATAATATAGATTATTAATTTATCTTTAGTATTAAGACGGTTTAATTATTAACAAAGTTGTTTGATAATCTTGAATGGTTTACATATTTATTTACTATTTTAAAACTTTGCTGAAAACGTATATTGGAATTATATATTTTCTTCCCTTGAACTTTATTCTGTAAGGTCTTATAATCTTCCACCAGGAGTATTTAAAAACTTAATAATTGAGAATATGGCTTGAATGACTCTTCGTAATTAGTGAACTTCGCTTAAAGTAGGTTTCTTCTCGTCGAGTCATGTCAGAATAACGGAATAAATTTAATATTCAATTGAATAAGTCTATAGAGCAATTTAGGATATATGAATACACATGTCCGAATATTAAAACATCTAGGTTATTCTGTGAATCAATGAGAAGACCACCTTTTGATTGGTAGAAAAGATATTCATTATTAGACCTATTAATACTAGTTGAACGTGGCGTCGCCGACACTGTAAACTTTTAAACGATTTTTCATGTTTTGAAAATTTCTAAATATCATGCATAGCTTTATTAAAATAAGTTCTTACAGTATTTTCCATTGGACATTCCAACAAACCGTTGTAGTTGAAAATGGTTCACTCCCGTTCAAAAATTCCCCAAACCCAATGGCTATGAATTTTATCTCCATATGGGATATGAACTGGTATTATTGCCATTTCAAAATTAAAATCGCGGTAAAAATACTTGCAAGTATAGATGATGCGAATATTTAGAATTTATTACTGATATATTTTGTTCGCTTTTTTTGCTAAAATGCATATAAAAGATCACCTATAAGCTGTTCTTTAGTTTTATACTATAGTCTTAATAACATTCTAAATTAGTCCCGAAAATTCTTCCACAAAATACTTTACAATTAAATTTGATTCTTCCCTCGTATTGGCGTGCTTAAGAACGTCAATGTGCAAAGTCGAATATGCATGTGCTTGTGTTCTCTAGTATTATTCAGGTACAATTTTGGTTTTCTCCTATTCCCTTAGCGTTCTTCAAATTAAATAAGTTTCAAGGTAATACTGCACGTAGGTGTTGGCAAATTTATTATTAAAATACGATAATGCGGACGAAACACTTTACTTCTTATATTTAAAGCATCTTCACTATTGACAGTTCATCCGCGTGTTTCACATGTCCCAGAACAATCAGTGATGCCATCTTCGTAGAAGAAAAGTATGTCGGCATGCAGCGAAAATTGTATCTGATTACTGGGGTTGAACCAACGCCACCTATATAGATATATTTAGATGGCGTTGGTTTAATTCTCCTTCAACCCATCAAGATCGCAGCGCTAAAACACACAAAAACATCTTCTTCTTCTTCTTCTTCTTCTTCTTCTTCTTCACTTCACGGATTAGGGAAATTCCCTGTTCCGGTTTCATTACACCATCTCTGTCGTGGACGGCCAATGTCCCTTCTTCCTCGTGGTCTGTACAGAAAGGCATGTTTGGGGATCCTTTCGTGAGACATTCTTCCTAAGTGCTGTACCCACCGTGATCTGTATTCATTTACTTTTTCATTGATAGAAAATATATTAATTTCCTTTCTTATATCTTCGTTTTTTATTTTGTCCATTAGGGTGCAGCGTTTTACTCTCCGGAGGAATTTCATTTCCGAGGCTTGTATCTTCATTTTATCTTGTTTTCTTAATGTCCATGATTCACACCCGTAAAGCAGTTGTGGTACTGCCATGACTTTATAAAATTTTAACAGTGTCTCTTTTCTGGTCTTATTGCGAAGATACTTGTTTATTGTTCCACAAGTATGTTGGAAACGTTGTAATTTTGTTTTCATATCATCACTGTAATCGTATGTGATATCACAGCCCAAATAATTGAAATGTTTCACTTGCTCTATTACTTTGTCTTCTATTATTATTTTAGTTCTGATAGGATACTTGCCTCTGAATGCCATCACTTTAGTTTTAGAGACAGATATTGAGACACAATATGATTTGCATATTCTATTTAGCTGGTACAAGGACTTTTGCAGACTTATTTCGTTCTCTTCTATAATTATATGATCGTCAGCATACAGAAGTGATTGTAGAGGTGTATTTGGATTTATCCAAATACTTGGTTCATTTAAACTTTTCCATTCTCTTAGAATGTTGTCAATATAAATATTAAACAATGTGGGGGACAAGCTACACCCTTGTCGTACCCCTCTGTTTACTTCTAACTCTTCTAACATTTTGTTCTGAACTTGTAAATTAATGCTTGTTTTGTGATAGAGGGATTTAATAACTTCTATCAAGTGGAAAGGATAGCCCCTTTTTCGAAGAATCTGCCAGAGAAATTCACGATTAACTCTATCAAATGCTTTTTCATAATCTATAAAAGCTATGTGGGTCTCTAAATTGAACTCTCGTCTCTTTTCTATTATTTGGTTTATTGTAAACACATTGTCTGTACACGATCTTCCTTGCCTGAAACCACTTTGTTCTTCCAATAAGAGTGAATCTGAGATTGTTGTGAGCCGTTTATTTATTATTTTTGTGTAAACTTTATAAGCGTTGATCAACAAGCTTATTCCTCTGTAATTCTGTGGCTGGCTTCTATTTCCTTTTTTAAAAAGAGAGATGACTTTTGCTTTCTTCCATGCATCAGGTATTCGGCATTTTCTCCAACAATTATTAAATAGTTCAAGATGTCTGTTCTTCAGTTTTTCACCTCCATATTTTAGGAGTTCTGCATTGATACCATCTACCCCAGGAGCTTTTCTATTTTTTATGCTTGACAGTGCATATTCCATTCAAGTGAAACAAAAACATGTTTTTGGATATTTCTTAGAATCTTCTGGTCGGATACAAAAATCAAATTTTAGTTCTTCATCGTCAGACGGTGACGCGTCGAATGGCACCTCATATATATTGGTGCACGGGAAGTGGGCTAAATATGAGTGACGGATCTTCCCACACGCATATTCACAACTCATCTTACTCAAGCACTGTATGGGGAATTATTATTATTATTATTATTATTGTTATTATTATTATTATTATTATTATTATTATGTCATATATTATTTCAGGCTTTTCGGGCTGTTTTTATTCTACATTAAGAAAATTACACAACGGAATATCCAGAGTACGCATTTGTTTAGCTTAAAGCTTAAAAACACAGCTGTCTTAAAAATCAATTCCTTAACATGAGATGTCTACCATACTAATAAATGGCTTGGAGAGAATACTTCAATTAAAAATTAGTAGTAAGCCAAACTGATTTAAATATTTTAAATTGTATAGAGTAATTTTTAACCAATACAAAGAATAATCTTTCTTCCAATCCTTACCATTAAATGAAAACATCTTCAAATACTCTTCTTCTACTCCCAAACTAATTGAATCAAATCAAAATAAAGAAATTATTACTGAAATATAATTATTTTAAGAAAAATACTTTCAGTATCAATAAAATAATTTATTATATATGAGCACAATATATTGATGTCAAGTACCAACCAGTTGACCAATGTGTTTCAATTAATTCGTCGCCTTATATCTGATTCACTACTGCGTTTCGAATGTAAGCCTGTACAAATACCAATCTGCTTCTTCTTCCAAATTTATGTTCCAACAAACCAGGTAAACATTTTTATAAGTATAGGTGGTTGTTATAGAATTCGACGCAGTTACAATATTTCAGTCATCAATACACCGTCTACTTAACAAGTCACTATTATACTCTGAGCAAACAAGTTCGTAAAATCTCTATTCATTCAAAAATTACGACTGCTTTCAATGACAAACACATTCCGAACAACCTACACCAAATACATTCAGAACACATACTCCAGAAATTTTACTAAACTCGAAGTAGGTGCCTTCCAAATCATATCAGCTCTCGAAACTGACCGAAAGCACGTCTTTTTCTTCGGTGCTACTCCCACCAGATCACAGGTTAAATCTTCTATTGTTACATTCTTAAGTTTCGAAAAGTACACTTGTCTTTAATTCTTACGTCATTTACTTTCTCTTAAACGGAGCAAAATATCTCTAACTCCAGTTCCATTCATGGTGGTGTTGTTGTTGTTGTTGTCTCCTCAATGGTGGACATTAAAACTCTTCACATATAAACCTTAAAATACAAATAATGCAATTGCTACCTACCATATAGTTTTGATTTAGTATATTTTTGTGCTGTTCGAATCTATGCAAAAAATTTGGGTTTAATTAATGAATTATTAATCAGACAACTTTTAGATCAGCCAAACATCAGGTAGTAAGTTTATGTGTTATGAAACTAATTACTATAATCTAAGTGTGTTCGCATATTTAATAAATTTATTGACGTAGTTGGAGTTCTAATTTCCATCAACATTTGAAGTAAGTCTTCTTAAGCACAATCACAGAATACAATATGATACGTTGATTGTATATTCGATAATAGTACCTAATGATAAATAATGTATAAAAAATTTGTAGCAAATACTCTTACAAACAATTACCATTATACTATTGATTATCGTTCTTACCTTGATTATACTAACCACAGCTCGATTAATCTGTTCCCGGAAAACATCTGAGACAAGCATTAGGCTACATTCTATGATTGCTCGAGCAAATGACTTTTCATTTTTACACCATACATTTCTAATTTTAATTAATTTCTAATTTTAATTAATCATTTTACTTTCTCGCATACAAGTTATAGAAAACCTTATGTAACACGTGGGAAAAAGTGCTCATATTTTGACATTAAAATACGTTTTGTGGGTTCATGATACCAAAAGAGTAGTTGTCATTTCTTCCTTCTATACCTTTAAGATTATTTTCTCAAGTACTGACGTTTTAAAAAATATGTTTTGCCGCCTTTGACATAGGTTGTTTTTTTCAAACCGTTTGTACGTCTGCCTGTGAATATGTGGTATTTAAAAGACATGACGTTCTGTGATTCAAGGAGATGCATGAGGAGAGATTTGCACACAATAGCTAAATTATTAGAAGTACACATTTTTTAAAATATTTATTATTATACACGTTATACACGTTAAAATTTCTTCCAGATAGTCATTGCTTTGTTATAGCACTATTTTTTCTTTGAAATGCTTGAAATAATAGACCACCATACTCACATCTGTTGGCAGAACTTCTTTTTCATTAAAAATGTTTAATTTTCAAAAAATTAAAAATTAGTGGCTTTTACTTTTTCACTTTGTAAGAAGAGAAAGTATCGTAATTGTGCGTCGGAAAACGGCGAATGTTTGTAAGAAAACCTCTCAGTGTCAGACACTGTTGACGAAGAAGAGGATAAATCGTATTCCTTTATATAATAAATTACTTCCATTAACGCGTTGTGGAGTCATAATCCAAGTTTTATGGGTCCTTGATTCTGAAAAATCGATTCGGCAAAATGTCTATCCCTCGATAGATTTAAAGGAACTCTGAGTTTGGAACGGATATTTCGATTTCAGTGGAGGGGGTTCTTTACATAAAGCCTCAAAAATATTTTCAAAATATTCTCAAAAATGGCTCAAAATTTTCAAATTAATCTTTCCTTCGAATAGAATAATGGACGCTTAAAAGAATGGCATATGGTTCTTTTTTGTACAAAACCCTGAATTTTCGAAAATCGCGAAGGTTTAATTTTTTCTGTGTCTTCCTACAATTACAATATTGAAGATATAAAATATTTTCTTAAAGAAATCTTTTTGTTAAAGGCAGATCTTGAAATAAGATTATTTACGATGTTTGGAAGATATCAATAGTTTTCGTGTGATTTTGCGCGAAATAAAGGTAATTTTTAAACCTTTTTCTTAAAAACCGCTCATAATTTTTTTCTTTAAATTTTCTCCTTGTAATAAATGGCACAAACGTGGTGCTGATCTCATTTTGCAGAACTTAATACTTACCCAAATTGCATAATTTTAACATTGTAAAGGTTCAATTTTGAAGATAGCGATTGTCATAAATGAAATCTTCTAAAATATAGCATCTTAAAAAAATGGCAGGTACGTTTTCAAAAAACTAGTGTTTTTTTCACGTAAATTCTGCAAATTAAAAAACAATTTCTCAAAAAATGCTCCAATTTTTTCTAGGTACAGAACGAGATTAAACTTAAAAGAATGGCGCAGATCACATCTTCGTTGAACTCTCTGAGTTTTCAAAAATTGCAAATTTAGTCTTCAGAAGGTTTACCGGATATTTTACAACTTCACAGGCATTAATAAGAATTCTAACAAGCTGTACAAGCTTGTATGTAGGTAGTTTCTATAAGTAATCCTACCAAGTGACACTATTCCATTGCCACTCTTAGTGAACTTATTCGGAATGCAACAATTCTTTGACACACTACCAAACGAAAATATAAATGGACGAAAATCAGTAACAACGAACTACTTCTATTTCAACGAAATGATCCATTTGTATTGAAACGTCACGGATATTCGACGAGAAAAATGATATATGATACGATATAAATCAACTCCAACATCACAGGTTCCTTACCTGAAACCCTGTTATCTCGGAAAGGTGGGTTATAAATTTCGCTCCGATGAGACGCGTAGTGGCACCTCTTCCGCTGCAGCGGCGGCCGCGACCCCTCAGAGGGCGCTGCGGTGGCGCCCCGGGCGGCCGCGGGCTGCGTCACGCGCCAAATTGGATTGCTTTGTTACCTGTGCGCGCGCGCCGCACGCCGCGCCGGCCCTCTTCCCCCAGCACCACTTCATCTTCAGTGTTATCCTGGCTGCCGCCTCCGCTGCCGCCGCTTCCGTAATTCTAAATATCCACAACCCTTTGTCGGACCTTCTTCCGTCTCTGTTTCACTGCTACGGGCGGCGCAACGCTAAAGTGAACAGGGGCGAGAACGTTGATTATAGGAACTTGTAGTGCAGAGTGAATGGTAAATGAAATGCTTCTTCTGAGTGGATGATATTTACATTTATGTACGAGCGAAATGTGGAGAAGATTGTCACATTTAATGCGATGTTGATGAAGCGATTGGATATTTAGCTCTTGATCTAAACTTGGCATTGAACATACTAACGCGTCAGCCATCACTGTTGTCACGAGAAAGAAATACAACCGTCTAACCCTCGCCATGCCATCGCCTCTTCCCTCAATCAACAACCAGCGCCACTGCTGCCAACTAATCGCCAGCTTCCTCTTTGCTCGAAGCAGTACAGACATCACAATCGTCCCCTGGAAATACAGATGGGAATCGTGCTTGTTGCTGAGTGCAGGTGGCGGTGGTTGGGAGAAATGTCAATGGCAAGACCAGTGCTACAAGGTTCCCATGGTAACGAAAAAAAGGTCGATGTGTTTTTTTAACCTCGTCCAAAGGCAGTTGAAAAAACTGACTTTTGACGCTTCCGTGCAATTTGCGTTATCTGTCCTCTTGCCATTGCGTCTTCCCTCATTTACCACCGGAGTTGACTTAGGTATTAGTGGAATTCCCATCCCTGTCCCCATCGTACTCTTTGTTACTACCACATCCGCCGCTACTATCGTCCCATCTGAAACTCCTTGTTTGACAACAGCAGTTTCTTACTTTATTTCTAAGGGTTACGAAATGATATTGAACTAATTAAACTCAAAATAGTGTCCGCAAAATCCGCAAAATTACTTCCCCGGTCTGGAATTCGAACCAGGCACACAGATTTCGCTAACAACTTACTTGTCCACTAGACTACCTGGCTGCTTGCATACGAACTACGCTCCCAACTCAAACAATTGAAAGTTCAATTTTTGCAATTGTAGAAATTTCTGTGTTTTTTTATAAAAATAGAGCCTACACCTTATTAGTGGCAAGAACAAATTTTGCTCTATTTTAATAAAAATGTAAAGTAAAGAAATTGACGCAGTGTTTGAGAAAATATTGTTCAAAAGTCATTTAAATTACGCTAAAACTATTTATATTTTCAGAAACATTGCACATAAGTTTATTTAAAGATATTTGAAGAACAGATTTGATTTAAAAAATGATTATCTTCAATAATGTAGTCACAAAATGGGATTTAATGAATTATTACTCTTATTTAATTAATAATTACTCTGTTGCAATTTTCTAAATAACAGAGATTTCAATGAAATGTTATCTACATTATTTTTACAAGTGTGCTTTGATCTATTTGAAAATTAAGAGTAAAGAATAAATTGGAACCTTTTCTGAGACAATTTCCAAAGTGTCGATAGAGCTTCATGTAAAGAACTTCAGAAAAATAATACATCCATTTCAAATTCGAGGAGCTTGAACATCAGCGGCGGCGATGGTGTATGCGGCGGCGATGGTGTATGCGGCGGCGATGGTGTAACGGTTAGCGTATCGGACTGCACTAGGTATTTGAAAAAGTAATTTACTACACAAAAGAACAAAAAAAATCCACTTTTCGGTATCTGATATCTACAAAACGTGCTTTCTTTCGAAAAATCGGCATTTCCTCTTGCTTTATTATACTTGTTTTTTAACGTGGCATATGAGGGTATTATCTTCAAGATGGAATGAGATACGACTTTTCCGTCTTTCTTGTTCCTGCCGCAAGATGTCGCATGATCACGACCGTATCAAGCAGTGCTGCAGATCAGCCGATTCTAGCGGCAGAACCGAGAAAGACGCAAAAGTCGTGCCATATTCGATCTTGGAGATACTACCCTCAGATGCCTCGTTAGAAAAACCCAAGTATACATAACCTTCTCTATACTTCCTACATTAGAAAGCAAAAACAAGGACCATCACCACCACGGTACGACTTAGCCCTCGCCTCTTCCCCGAGCTTCACCACCCGCGCGGGGCCTTTCTTATCAAGGGCTTTGTTCTGGGCGTCGCCGCAATTATTTTTCCCGAGCGCAAGGCTGCGTTGGCGCCCCGGGAAGCCTGGCATGGTGCAACGTTGCGTGTCGGCTGCGAAAGCTCAAAGGCAACAACGTTGCTTCTACAAAATTGTTGGCCGGGATGTCCTAGGGTTCGAGTACCGGCGATGGTGAATTCTGCACACAAGCTAGATACCTGGGATGCATTGAAACATCTCTTGATGCTCTAGCTTCTGGCTGCTCTGATTCCGTGTTTCATTGTTTTTCGTGGTTTCTTGTATCAATACCAGGGGAATGCCGTAGTAGTAACCAAACAAATGAAGTAAGGGCCGCTCGCGATCTTTCCTTCTTCATCCTTGCCCCCACCCACGCTTCTCCCCATATTCTGACGGCATTACATACATTACATTACCACACATATCGGAAGACCAGTGAGGAGCTTAATGCTTCACCCCCAAGGGGATGGTGCTCCGCTAAAGAAAATCGTAATCGTACCGGAAATCCTCAAGGAAAAAGGCTTTTGGCATTTCCTTGGTGATGTCCTCTACCGAACTCTTCCCCACACATGAAGGGAGTTTTCCTCAAGGAAATCCTCCGGGAAAATGGCACAAGGATTTTTTCCTGGATTTTTCCCCATCTCGATCAGGTTTTTCGTCCTTTCCCTGATCCATTAAGCAAATACTGAGATGGCCCCTTGTTTTGCTTCTGGACATAAATGTAACTTCATTAACTGTGCACGTCTTCTAGAAATCAGTGGAAAATATAGTTATTCAAATTATCGTTTCTCTGTGGTCGCGGCAGGAAGTATTATTACTTGACAAAGGACATGATGGATAAGAGCCCAAAATGTATTGCTGATTTATCCTCGAAAATAAATTTTATTACATCGGAGCGTTCTTTTTTATTTATTCAAAATTCAAGTAGTATGTGGCTTAGTGTATGGATTACAGAATTTTGAAAACGTGCACAGAATTCACATCTCCCCATAGCACGTCATACACAGTTTTTAACTGTTTTTGGCGTAAATAAATAAATAAAATACACTAGCCCGTCCTTTATATTTGGATCACGATAATCTTTCAAACAAACATGTCACAAGCAAGGTTAATTCTCCAGCATTTATATGAATTCTCCAGCATTTATATGAAAAAATTCGCGAGACATGACTGATGACATGAAATTCTCAAGATTGACTGAGCATCAACCACACAAGTAGTCGTGAGACGGGAAGTCCCAAAGCAATTGAATTTCTTTCGGGATTTTTCGACCCCTCGATTCCTGCACGGCTTCGGCGAAACCATCGCACACGTTGCAAACTTCCTTAAGGCTTGGACTGATCAGGCCTTGAGGAAATCCCGCTCGTGTATGGGGTCCTCAAATGAGCTACTTGGAGGGAAAATCCCGCAAGCCGTCGTGCAGGTCATCACCGGATCGCACGTTCCAGCGAAGAAGGCACATCGACACCTCCCAGGATAGATAGATAGATAGATAGATAGGTAGATAGATAGATAGATAGATGGATAGATGGATAGGTAGATAGATAGATAGATAGATAGATATTTTGCAAATAGTTAACAAAAACTGATGGCGGAATTTCATAATAATAATAATAATAATAATAATAATAATAATAATAATAATAATAATAATAATAATAATAAAGTATACAATAAAACAATAATAATACAATAAATACAATCATCATATACAGCATAGATTAGGCCTTTAGGTCTGTTCGGTCTCCAGGAGTTTCATTTGATCATTCCATCGCAGTCGTGGGCGTCCTACATTTCTTCTGCTTGCAGTCTGTATCCAAAACTTTGAAGAGGGATGCGCGAACTATCCATTCTCTGAAGATGGTCGTACCATTGGGATCTATGTGAATCTAATATATAAAATATATTAATATATTCGGCCTATATTGCAAACTTGAAGTTCTGACCTAATGTCTTCATTTTTCTTGTGGGTCCTCAAAGAGTATCCCGCTAGTGGTCTCAACAACCTTATTTCTGCTGCTTCAATCTTTTCTCTCTGTTGAGTTGTTATTTTTCATGCCTCGGCCCCATACAAAAGGACTGGAACCGCCATAGCTCTGTAGAATTTAATTGATTGATTTTTTCACGTTTCCGGGCGCGTCAACTACTTTGGTCATTAGTCCCGTTAGTGTAGTGCATGTTTCTTTTTCGGGAGATGGCGGTGATCTTCCCCCGCTGAATGACGAGATCCGGCGCCGACCTACCGTCGGCTAGTGGGGCTTCCCCCTAACCAGGACTCTCCCACCAGCGGGGCACCGCCCCAGCCGGGACAAGCTCTAAGCTCCCGACATATGTGGTAGTGTAGTGCATGTTAGTGTAAGTGTGTGTATGTAAGGGGAGAGAATAGGACAAGGAAGAGGAAGGACAGATCGCACGCGGTCCGTGGCCCGTTTGGTAGGGTACTGCTCCGGCATTCGCCTGGGGTTGATCGGAGAAACCACGGAAAACTACCGATCAGAGCAGCCGGCCGCTAGAATTCTCCTCCAGACAGCAGCTAAATTCGACCTAGCTGAAAAGCTAGTGTCGAAAATCCTGCCGCCGTCAGGACTCGAACCTGGGACCTCCCGGTTAGAGGCGCTGCAGTGACATCAGTTGATGCACTGAGCTACCGCTACCGGTCTGTAGAATTTAAGAACAGTGTATTTTCCCACTAATAAATTACAATAATAATAATAATAATAATAATAATAATAATAATAATAATACAATAAGACGAGACTAATGCCCCAAACTAGTTGACGCGATCGCAATCAGCACCCACCCACTGCCTCAAGCGGGGCGGTGCTCGGTTGCTCGGTGCGCCCGGCGCAGCGCAGCGCGTCGCGGGGCCGGGCCGAGGTGGGCGGGGTTGGGCCGGGCGCGCCCGTGATGGATGGCGCGCAGGGCGGCGACGCGACGCGGCGCGACGCGACGCGACGCGACGCGGGCGTCGTGGCCGGGGCGGCCTCGGCCAAGGAATGCGCCGCCGCCGGGGGCGCGGAAGGGGCGGTGGGCCGGCGGAATATTGCGGCACGCGACCTTCTTTAAAGCGGACTGTAGGGGAGACTTAAAGCCGAAGGGCTATCTCACACTGCGATCTTCGGAAAGGGATCTCACCTTGCGAAAATATTTTGAAATTAGCTGGTAGATTCGATTTATTGTATACATCTTTGTCGTTTACCGACTACTTTCGTAACTGCTCATGCTTTGGGGATCTTGTACTCACGCATAATTGCTTATTATTTGCTCATGCTTTCTAGAGGAAAGTGAATTATTGATTCGGAATCAAAGAAACCTCACTAAACAAAATTACGGTAAATCTACTTTTATACAATGAATCCATTATAAGCTGTCGAAATGCAAGTTGAAGGCTTGATCAAACATTGATCAATTGATTGACTGAAATCAATCATATTGTTGCATATTTTAATATAGATAAGAAAGAGGAAAATGTTGCTAAGAGAAATTTAGAACAAATACTTAACACTACAATGAGATAGATTCGTTTATCAACTCATCTGCGAATTCTCGAACGTTTATTCAAAAAGACCTTAAAATAAATATCTTTGTTTTTCGAATTACAACATTTCGTCAGATCCAAGGTCAACCATCAGTGAAAAAGGGCAGAGGATTGCAATTTCAACGGCGGGAGAGAGCAATTGCGCATGAAATTTTGCGTTTCTTGTCCTATCCCTGCTTCACAATCGTATCCGTCACCCTGCCGCCTCCTCTCGACATCCGTAGAGGATTCTGTTTCTGTTTCTCCGTAGAGAACGGACGGGCGAAGAGACAAAAAGAGATTCTCGAGGGGAGGTGGCAGTATGAGAGCTGCGATCGCGAAGCAAGGCGAAGGAAAGAAATGCAAAATTTCCTGTGCAATTGCTACGGAGGGTTCTCTTCTCACGCCGCTGCCTTTGCAATTCTCTTTCCTGTTTCCAGCGATGGTGCCATGTCGTCCCTTCTGCGTACGTGACTCCATCGCAGCCATTGCCCAACCGACCGCACAACATCCTCCATCATTGTGTCTGAGTGGACCACTCTGCTCCACCTACTACTTCACTAAACAACGTCCCCACGGCTCTCAACACCCTCGCCGTCCCTCTACGATCCCTCCTCTTCTTTTGCCGCCCTCGCCTTCTCCGCGGCCCACCCCTCATTCCCCGCCACCCTCGGCTTCCCCCCTTTCACCACCTCGCCCCTCCACCGCCATCCGTGCCTCCCCCTCCGCCGCCCTCGCCTCCTCCGTCACTCTCGCGTGCTCCCACTCCGACGCTGCTCTCGCCTCCATCTCTGCCGCCCTCGCCTCCTCCGCTGCCCACCCATCCTTCCCACCACCCCCGGCTTCCCCCCTTGCACCACCTCGCCCTTCCACCGCCAACCATGGCTCCTCCCCTCCTTCTCCGTCACCCTCGCGTGATCCCACTCCGGCGCTGCCCTCGACTTCATCTCTGCCGCCGCCCTCGCCTCCTCCACCGCCCTCCGCTACGCCCTATCTACCGCCTTCGCCTCTTCCTCCACTGCCCATCCCTCCTCCACTGCCACCCTCGGCTTCACCCCCTCCTTCGCCCTCGCCCCCTTCTCCGCCATCCATGCCTCCTCCTCCGCCCTCCGCCCTCCGCCTCACCCTATTTACCACCTTCGCCTTCTCCTCCGCTGCCCATCCCTCCTCCACTGCCACCCTCGGCTTCACACCCTCCTTCGCCCTCGCCCCCTTCTCCGCCATCCATGCATCCTCCTCCGCCCTCCACCTCACACTATCTACCACCTTCGCCTCCTCTGCTGCCCATCCCTCCTCCACTGCCACCCTCGGCTTCACCCCCTCCTTCACCCTCGCCCTCTCCCTCCACTGCCACCTGGCTCTCACCCCTCCTCCGCCCCTCGCCCCCTCCTCCACCATCCATGCCTCCTCCTCCGCCCTCCACCTCCCCCTATCTACCACCTTCGCCTCCTCCTCCAATGCCCATCCCTCCTCCACCGCCACCCTCGGCTTCACCCCCACCTTCATCCTCGCCCCCTCTTCCACCATCCATGCATCCTCCTCCGCTCTCCACCTCACCCTATCTACCACCTTCGCCTCCTCTGCTGCCCATCCCTCCTCTACTGCCACCCTCAGCTTCACCCCCTCCTTCACCCCCTCCTTCACCCCCTCCTTCACCCCCTCCTCCGCCATCCATGCCTCCTCCTCCGCCGTCCTCGCCACCATCTCTGCCGCTGCCCTCGCCTCCTCCGCCGCGCTCGCCTCTTCCTCCGCTACCGATCCCACCGCCACCGCCACCCTCGGCTTTACCCCCTCCATCACATTCGCCTCCGCCGTTGCCGCCCTCCCCTCTTCCGCCGCCGCCTTTTTTCACGTCTGCCCTCCTCGTCTCCTCTTCAGCCGCCTTCACCTCCTCCGCCACCCTCACCTGCTCCTCCTCCGCCGCCGTTCTCACCTCCACCTCCCACACCATCGCCTCCTCCTCCGCCGCCCTCCCGTCCTCTAACGCCGCCGCGCCGCGCCGTCTCCACCTCCGGCAGTCGCGTGGGCAATTAAACGAATTCCGCCAACGTCGTAATTTCAGAGTTGCCTTGCGCTCTGCTTTCGATAATTTTCGGGAGACAGCGTAAACAATAAAGCTCATTATGGGCCTCCGCTTTCCTCGGCGCCATATTCTCCGCGCTCAGCGCCCGCGGAATGCGATTACGCGCCCGCAGACGGCAGCGAGGCGAGGCGAGGCGCGTCTACTTCCGCGTCTGCTGCACTTCCACCTCGGCGCGGCGCGGCCTCGCGGCACACGCCTCGCGGCCGCGCTCGGCTCGCTCAGGCGCCCAGGAGAGGCAACCGCAACGCAAAGGAAAGATCCCTGGGAAATCTTACTTCTGTAAATGCGCACATTTTAATGATAATAATAATATAATTATTATTTTTTATTAATGTTATAGTAAATATGCAGATCTTGTTGAACCCGTTGAGAAACAGTGGAATATGCAAATAGTCAACATTATCCCGATAATTGTTTCCAGCACCGGAGTAATTCCTAGGAGTCTGATGTGGGGCCTAAAGCAACTGGGTTTGAATGAAGACCAGTACAAACTCATGCAGAAGGCAGTTGTTATTTCAACAACAAGGATAGTGCGGAAATTCATGGAAAATAATGTATTATATTTTTTTAATAGGTGTATTGTGCTTTGATTTAATATCTGTACAATAATTCATTCAAATGTACCAATAAAATGAGAAAATACAAGGATAATAATATTAATAATAATAATAATAATAATAATAATAATAATAATAATAATAATAATAATAATTTTATTTGATTTTTTAAAAGAATTATTGTTTGGGATTTATTTTTGTTTAAAAATTGTATTGAAGGGAATGAAAATTTATTTTCTTTCTTTTACTGCTGGATTTACTGATACTTATTATTATTTTTTATTTATTTATTTAGTCTAAAACAGTAAAAACTGTATGTGACGTATGGGGGAGAAAATCATCTGTTCATGCTTTCTTGAGTTTCAGAATCCCTTCCAAACAATTTAACTATTAACTATTTGTGACGGTAAACGAACTGCAGATATGATTTTTCTGTATTGCTAATAAAATAGAAACTCACCCTAAGCTCTACTACCACTACAAGCAAAAGGAAAGCTCAACAAAACGTGCGCATAGTGAAGCTACATTTACGTCCAGAAGCAAATCAAGGGACCATCTCAGCATTTGCTCAATGGATCAGGGAAACTGGACAAAAACCCGCTCGAGATGGGGGTCATTGACCCGGAAGTGAAGTACATTACTTGTTACAGGAATATTAAGTCTTTTTTTAAAAGTATACAATACAAATAAACTAATGCATTATACTATATCATTGTTTTGTTATTTTAATTATTATTAATGATCTAGCGGTTGTTTTATATTTTATAGTAGTCGACCCGGCAATGCTTTGCTATTGCAGAATATTACACATCACACACTACTGCTCACGTGTTGTTAATCTCGTTTTACGAATCCAAGGATTTTAATAGATGAAAGACTTTCTCACAAGTATGGGTTTGTTCAATCCCTCAAATTTGGGGATGAGTTTACTGTGACAGTCTTTTGGAGAAATTAGATTTACTTGTCCGAGATTCAGGTAATAATTCCGGCCGATATTTGACAATCGCGGGGGTAGAATGCTTGTATGCAGTGAAAACGCGCTTAATCCTTCACTGTGTAACGGGTTGTGTAGAGTTCAGGGACGCTTGAGTTATCATAAACGAACCATCATCAATGCACTCGCATGTCCGATTTAATTCATTTTTCTCTTCAAAGAAACACATTACTAATAATAACAAAGTGCGAAAATTTTAGCGAAATCGAGTTGTTTTTGCATCAATGAGCGACACACATACGCGTATTCCCTTTTATTTATGTACAGATGTGATTACAATTAATTATTTTCCTGTTCGCCCGAGTTGGAAAAGATGTGATAATAATTTCACATCTAAAAGTTGGTAAAGACACTCTGAAACCTGAAAATTATTGCCCTGTATCATTGATGTGCGGTTTAGGAAAGATACTAGGAAAGTAGTCAATTTTATTATATATTATCGTACGGGTTAATTTGCGGGGAGACTGCCCGTAGGCAGTGTTCCGCACCCGAGTTTCGACCCAGGCTTCCTTCGAAGCCTATCCCCGACGCGGGTCTGGGGACTTTTATCTAAGCTGGCGCACCCCGTGGGCAGTCCCGTCTACACCTGGGATTTGACTCTCACTTTCTCCTCCAGATGTCGGGCTCAGTTAACTATATCCGAACTGTCTGGTTGGGAGACAGTGGGATCTCGTTAGGGCGGAATGTTGTCGGAGGGATTTAATTTTCCCGGGCATCCTGCCAGGGTTCTTTTACATGCCACAAGAGTGACATGGCTACTGTGAATTTTCCACCCTTCGAAAATCCGGGTTCCTTGGCCGCGATCGAACCCACGCACTGGGAGCTCAGAGGCCAGTAAGCTAACCCTTCACCCACCGAGGAGCCAATACCTGACTGGGATGGTCACTGCAAGACACAACCTTCTGAATATTCATCAGTGTGCATATTGACAACTTAACTCCACCATCGTATTTTTGGAAAAGTAAACTCAGAAAAACTTTATTGAAAGAAAACATATGTTTGTTTTATTGTTTGGTCTGGAAAAGGCTTTTAATAAGACCTGGACCGTTGCGAAATTCATTAAACTTTTAATTAATACAAAACGTTAATTTCAGCTTCGATTAATTGCACTAGTAAGCGTTTGCATTCGAGTTATTTATGCATAGTGGGATATAACATATGCACATTGCTTATTGCGGTTGAGAGAACTGCTGGAAAGTTGTACTGTCACAAACTGCACAATTCTGGAGAGGAGAGCAGGCAGATCGTTGCTTCAACAAAAGGGCGTTACCAACGGAGCATGAGAAGAGGATTCACCCCCGTGGTACGAAACTATTCTGTGAAGTAAGGGCAACTCTTATTATTTATATGTCAGAAAATCTTAAACACACGACGTATGTTGAATGAAAATTTTGAATGAGAATAAACTTGCAGAATAGTGGAGTGAGTCATAAGGGAGGGATTTGGAGGTACTTTAGAACCCAGGTCAAGGGTACGTTTCAAGCCAATGCTCTCGTGGTCAGTTTGTTTTATTTCAGAAAACAGCCGTTGTTAAATTACAAACCAATTAGTAATCTCTATTCATTTATCAAAAAATACAAAATCTGATTAAAGATTTGTGCAAAATGTGCATGTAATTATATTATTTGATTTTTCTTTATGGGAATAAGCATTACATTTCATTATACGAAGATAAACGCAAGACTCAAAGATACGAAGATAATTATTATATTATACGAATTTAAATTCAATTATACGAAGATATTATACAAAGATACGAAGATATTCAGTTATACGAAGATTATACGAAGATAAACTCAATAAACTCAAGTATTTTTCTAACTTCAAATAAAAGACATGTCAGGTGGAGTGTAAGTTGAGCATTCTCAGACGCACTACACTCCCATTCTTTTAATAGCGAAAAACACCGTGAAATCGTATTTTTGTTTTCGGAGGTTGTTGTCAGACCCGAAGACTTGACATATGTTTCGCTATGTACGTCGACGCGTTGAAACCGAAACTGAAGTCAGAATTGCGCCACTACCTTCCAGTTTCTTTTAAACCACAAAAAACTGTAAAAGTAATTTTTTGATCTTATTTATTCATGGTTTTAGGTTAGAAATTGTTTATTAACATTTGTATCTGAAAAGAAAAAGTTTAACATTGGTCCTGATTATGTAAAATCATTGTTTTCATATAAAGCTGGACTTTGAGGCTTACATACGTATTTTTGAAAAGGATGTCAAACTTAGTATTCTTTGGCCATATAATCCAAAGTATTTTTAAATGATAATTATATTCCCTGATAACATGATTTGAGCAAACTTCTAAGTGTTTTTTTAGTTTCACTTTGTAATAATTATGTTTGTCTCCCCTTTCTATTTCTCTTCTTGGGCTTCTCGTCATTGGTTTCCAAGTTTTCCATGCAGTTCTTTTTAATATTGATTCATTTTACATTAAATTAAGTTACATCACTTCAGCCTTCCACTCATTGTCTAACTGGCCTGCTTTTTGTAGCAACGCACGGATTTTGGACGCAAAATCAAATGTGAATATTTATTTTGTGCTAAATTTTCAAGTTTACTGATGTAGCGCGAATAGAACAAAAGTAAATTATATTCATATTTGAATGTAAAATTTCCCTTCGTATGGTTTTTGCTATCAATCCTTCAATTATTCTTGATTCAACAGTAATATTTTTCAAATAATGAAATAGGAACGAAGTTACAAGTTACAAGTTACAAGTTACAAGTTACAAGTTACAAGTTACAAGTTACAAGTTACAAGTTACAAGTTACAAGTTACAAGTTACAAGTTACAAGTTACAAGTTACAAGTTACAAGTTCATAAATACTTTATGAACTTGTAAGTATCTACCAGCTTATTTGAAAAAAAACAATAATGCAATCAAGGATATATATTGAATTATTCAACCATTTCAGTCATTATTATGCCAACCATTCACATAACGTTATCATGCAGAATACAAATACTTATGGACTGATATCATTACTACCGTGTAAAACTCGTACAATCTTCTTTAACAGAACAGAACTTCATTTATGATCTCGCCCATTATACCCTTCCTGTCAACAGATCTCTCTCATTACTCTACTCTGACCGGTATTTGGGTTTTGACGCCCAATGAAAATTACCATTTGGTGACATCGTAATTTGTATAAAAGGCCTTCATTTCTACGAATATATTTATACTGTATTATTATTATTATCATCATCATCATCATTTTGGCCGTCGGGTAATTGACGTCATAGAGGGATCGCCCTGCCCGCCCCGACTATCCTTCTCGAAAGTCGCTCCTGACTACTCATGTTCGTTGATTTTTAAATGTAGGTATTCATGGATTGAAAATTTAACAATCTTTTCATAGCATATGAATAAGCTTGAAATTAGCATATACTTTGAAACATCATAACATGTAATCGGAACGAATGGATGTGAAATGGAGAATGAGTGAGTGAGTTAGTGAATTCATTCTTTTTAACAAATTTGTTAATTACAGACATAATTTTGAATCAAATATGCAATTAAAATGTGGTATTTTTGTTTTGTAACGGCTCTTAGAAAATTAATGCTCTCATATTTTTAATTTAACTCATATTTTTTCCTTACAAAAATTCAATATGCTTTGGAATTAAGTTGACAAAACCTAAGACTATTGTCCTCTGTTTTTAATCGATGATATTTAGTTATCATTAGGATGGTAGCGGATTCGGTGGTATAACGGTTAGCGTATCGGACTGTTATACCCGAGTTTGCGGGTTCAAACCCGATCAAAGCCGTGGATTTTTAAGGACGAAAAAATCCTTCGTACGCCTTCGGAGGGGAAGTAAAGCCGGATGTCCCATGTAGTAGATTTGCTGCATTTAAAAGATCCTCAAGCCTAAATGAAGCCTCTGAGCAAAATTGAGTTCCGCCTGTTTAGTCGCCCAAGATAATACCTCCTTTCTCCGCTAGGTGGTGAAAGTGCGTAGCGAAATTTGCGTGGTTAGACGGAAGAGCGGGCCTGATGGCCCGAGTCTCGCCACGTAAAAAATAAGGCATTAACTAACTAACATCATTCTTATCAACTCATCAATCTCACCATCAACCTAGGACTTGGATCAGGGTCAAAATATATGAGGAATTTCATTCATAATATTGATATTAATTTTTTTAAATTTTATGTTCTTGAATAATGAAAATAAAAATGAATGAATTTCTAAATCATTATAAATTAATTTTTCCAATAAAATTTAAAGATTGATTTAAAAAACTTTTTTTCATTATTTTCTGTGAATTTTAGTTGCATCACGGTTCACATCTATAATTATAATCATCAAAATTCTCTTTAGATTTGAAGTATGAATTAATCACGTTTCTACAGTTTAAGTAAGGAAACATTATCAATTGCCATTTTATATTAGCTCTTTGTAATGCTTAAACGTTTTTTTGAATTTATTCAATGAATTCACTTAAATGCATTAATAAAAATAATATTATTAATATGTGCAGTTCTAATCACGCGACACACGTGTTGTAGAATTATAGTTCCAAGAAATATGCCAAACTATTCTCATGATAATAAAAGAGTTTAAAACTTTCTGTTGCAACATTGGTCAAAATGAATTTGCAATGAATTGTGATTTTTAAATAAGCATACTTGTAAAAATTTTATGTTGAAAATAATTACAACAGCAGGCAACCCTGTGAAAACGTGTATCTCACAGACTGAAGCTCAAATACCAAAGCACCCCACCTAAAATCAGTAGCCACTTGTAATAAACGTGCGGTGTAATAACTCAACTCTACTGCGGCGCAATTTTTCTTGTTAGAGATGCGATTTTATTGACAATTCATTGTCACTCACTCACTCACTCGTGAGTGCGGAATAATTGTCCTCGGCGGACGTTCGTTGTTCTCGAGCTTCAATGAACGGTCGTAAATCGAAGAACCTTTTTCATATGCATTCTAAGCGCGAACCGAATCAAAGCATTGCATAAGGGTTGTTCAACTCTTCAATGCTCCGTTTAATGGCGCTTTCATTTCTACCAGAACCACGGAATCACTGGATTGTTGGATGAAAAGCAAGTCATTTTTATTCAATTTATCACATTGCATTTCAACGACTAGCAAATGAAATGAAATATAAAACAGGTTTTCAAACCTTTTTTCTTTTCATTGCGGAATTAATAGAGAGAGAATATAATTATCGTCAACAAGTAAACCACTGTAAGTATATGTGAGAAATTTGAAGTACTAGAAGTAATATTTGAAGTTTTTCATTTTAATCTTCATTTAGAAAATCGGCGTTTCTTGATTTGGAATATTCATATGTATTTGGCGTTAAACCGAGTCTCGCCGGCCAGCTACCGGTATCCCCCTTGCCTGAACCTAGTTAAAGTCCCATGCTTGAGGGTAAGAGCGACGTGAGGCGAACATGACCTATTCTCTCCACCGTAACTAACAAGACTCGCCTGCGTGAGCTTTCCTTCGTCACACAGCTACCGAAACTGGGACGATTTTAAAGGAAAGCTACAACTCTATTTTTGCCTCGACCGGGAATCGAACACGGGACCACAGAACGGGAAGCTATACGCTGCCCACGAGCCATCCCAGAAGCTTAAATATTCGTATCTGCTCAGAAACAACAAAATATGTTAGATTTACTTAATATAAGAACTGTTTCGTAAGTAAATAACTAGCGATTGACGTAGGAACTTGTAAATGAAAGTTGGCAGCTGCTTCATCCGGGGAGTCCGGGGCCAGCGCTCCGCTCACGTGGGCTCTCGGTGTGTCCTGGTGTCGAAATGTCGCTTCCGCAGCGTTGCACTGTGTCTTCCAGAAGTTCGCGGCGAGCCGCTACTACTCGTCATGTTCTTTCCGCCGCCACCACCACCGGCCCAGCAGGGAGGACAGCAGCGAGCAGACGTACATATAGCGCCGAGCCATCAGGTACGGCAGCCCCGCCGCGGCGCCCGCCTCGCCGCCCCCGCCGCCGCCCGCCGCACGCCCCCGCCCCTCGCCCCCGCACGGGCAGGGGAAGGACTGAAGCACAGCACGCTTGTCGCGCAATACGCCTCTTGGAAGACCAACGACAATTGCATCTCGAATCAAAATTTCGCACTCATTCCAATGGCCTACGTGCCTCCTTTTTGCGAGATATTTCTTTTAAACTTTTACTTCTTTTGAAAGAGTGGGTTGGTCACTGTTAGTTAATATAGAATATTTGTTCCAGTATTTTTCTTATATTTCAGTTCTGTTACGTTCGAATCCCGAGTAATTTTGATCTTTTTAATGGTCATTAATCTTGTTGTTTTCTTTCCTCGACTTGAAGTTACAAAATAAATGAAATTAATGCTTTTCAAGTACATTCTCGATGAAAATTCACATTCAAGTCGATAATTCCATAACGGAAATGCGGCTCCAAAAAAGCCAATATCTGAAAAACGAAATTGCGAGAAATGTTACGACAATATTTGATTCCGCCCCTGGTGTTGAGTAAACTCGCCTCGGTCGTATCCGCTTGCCGGAAGGCATCGCGCGTCTGACATGGCGGCGTGGGGGCGGCCGGCGGGCGCCGCCCGGAGCCTGCTGCTGCGTGGGCGTGCCGTGTCCCGCTTGGGCTGCTCTCTGGCCCCGCCCGCCGCCGCCGCCGCCGGCTGTGTGGGCGACCAGCGCCTTCGCACGCTGCCTCGCTTGCACGCCCGCGCTCGCCTCCGTCGCTGGCGCCGAGTCGACTCTCTCTCTCTCTCTCTCTCTCTCTCTCTCTCTTGTGTGTGTCTGCACCGCGCGCGTCGCCCGCCGCGCGCTGAATGCACTAGCTGCATGCTCTCAGATGTGTAGCAAAGCATGTTTGTACAGTGGTAGAGCAGATCGTGTCGCGAGGCGTCTGAATGTCTGACTGTTGGATGTTCTATCTGTGCGTGGTGTTCCACCGACTTGCTTTAGTGTTAGATAGGCTCTATGTGAGGCTTGCTTGGTCGTTGTAACGTTCATGTATCCTTCAATAAACGTTTGTCACTCTTCAATAGGTATTGTATATTTTCATTAGTTTAATGGTAGAATGTGAATCCACTGCTAGTGAAGTAATCTTAGCTCTCACGATGTATATGTTCTTAGTCTTAATGGCTTTTTGGTATAGATTGTGACTGTTCAGTATGCCTAATGCGGATGGCGTCGAAGGCAAAGGGCTCGCTTGTGTCACAGGTTGCCTATGTCATAGTTTCTTGGAACCAAAAATTTAACTAGATTTTCGTTTCAGAAATGGTCATTGTTGTAACTACTTTGGGTATTTAATATAAAAGGTATACGTTCAATGTAAATGTTTAACGTCAATCTTTCAAGAATGAGCCTTGAAGTCATATTTCTGTAAAAAACAAATTTTCTAGAATTCGTTTTAATATCTATCTCAAAATAAAATCAATTAACATTAAAGCATAACATATTATGGTTATTAATTAATCATTTTCTGCTCTGCATGGAAACAGGTCTACTTTTGCGCTCGCTGGCTCCTAATACACAAGTATATATCCTTGTATAATAGTATTATTATATTATTGGTAATATATTACCAAAACGTTAGGGATAATGTTCACTGTGCGAGCGAAACTGCAAAAGTACCACTCGTAAAGTGAACATCAGTTGTTTGTGTAAATAATTTAGTTTAGTGTTCTCGCATATTGTATATATTATCCTCACATGAACTGTAGAATAGTTTCATTGTCATTATAGAATTCATGCTTCACAATTCACCTTTTTTTTAAGCATTCTTATCTATTGAATTAGTCATTAAATTGGTGGGGATGGAGAATCCTCAGTCACTTTCCAAATAAGAAAATTATTTCTTTCAGTTTAACTTGTTCGCATATCTCCGGAAAATTTTTTATTTAGAAATATATTTACAAGAAATATTATCAACAGAACTTGAAAAAATGAAGAAAGCGTGCTTACGATGCATTTTCATCTATAATATTTTTGACCTCCCGATATTTGTTTCAGGAACGTTTCCTGTCCAGTGTGCGGAACCCATAACACAGCTAAAGTTAAAATTATATAAATATATTATTGAGTATAATAACGTGATGTATTCGCAAATTTCCTCGCTTCGATGTATGATAAAAGAGTTGAAACATATCGATTCCTATTCTCCGAAGCTTCTGAACTTTGAGTACAATAGCGTTCACCATATCCCAACCGCCGTGGACCTTCCTTGGTCGCACAATGAAGAAATCAATATGTAAGGGTTTAATTCTGGCCGTCGGAAATGGTGACATTAGGGGACTCCATCAGGCAGCTTGACAAAAGAGGGCGAGCACGCGAGGGGGAGGGCGGCCGCGCCAGCCTCCACCGCCCCCACATCGCGACGCCTGATCTGCAGCGCGGTGCAATCAGCCGGGGCTCGCAGTCGGAAACTAATAAAGCTTGTGACAACATGGCGATCCTTCATGCATGGGAGATGATCGGAGCACTACTCTATGTCGCGCTCGCCGAAAATGCTTTTCTTCTTTTTCAGGAATGTGACCCGCATGTCTGTTGGGTAGGAGAGTAGCCAGTGGGTAAATCTGATTGGTTTTCACAATCGTGAAATAGTGTTCATTATTATTTCTGAAAGTGACTCGCTCGCTGAGAGCATTCAAAAATTATTAGCTCTGATTATGGCATAAGTGTATATATGGATATCATGTGATACGAATAATTTAGAAATGTTCGGAGAAAAATTATTATAGACAATACGTGGATGGAAGAAGCAAACCATAACCTATTACTACATAAGTAATAAACGTTGCTTATTTCTTTGTACAACCTACGTTTTTACATGCCTCTCGAATATTGAGAAAACGGCTGTAAGGCAAGGACGTAACAATGCGTTTTATTCATGTGTGTTGTAGAAACTTGACTTGAATACGATTGTGTATTTTGAATGTTGGCCTACATGATTATGTGTATTTTGAATTTTGTGCGACTGTAATGACAATTGACAATATTATAATACGCAATAATGGATCCAATTCAAAAGAATAAGATATGTGTAAGTAATATAAATGTTAGCGTATGTTGCGTTATTTAGAAATTCCATACTGATTTTAAATATTTGTGCAAAACAAAGTTATGAACCTTAATTTATAGATTCTACAACGGGTATTATCATGTGCTTCCAATCGCAGTGTGCGCGGTAAAATAATATTGATGCAGTTCTTCAATTGTTTTCCTTGAACAAATATGAATAATTACGGGAAATCAAATACTCATTAGTTGTGAATTTTTTCTTCAAAAAATTGAATTTTAATACAGTAAATAAATATTATAAATACCTGTTATTGTTTTACTTATCATCTATCCAAAGTTTCACTCAAGTAACGAGATACCTTCATTTACTTCTCTTTTATACTCATGTACATTTAAGCACAGTAATTTAATGAAGTACTGAGTAGATACTTTTTTCATTGCATTACATCTGTATGACTTGAAACTAAAAACTTTGTAACATTCCCTTAGTTTTTGTTCAATTTATTTTACGAATTTGAATGAAGTACAGTAATGGCTATTCTGCATTTACAAAAAGGTTACATACTGATTTACAATTCGTTTTGAAAGTATCCGTGCAACGTTTCAGCCAATTCCAAATATTTATATCATTCCTTTTGTAATTTTAGAGACATTCTTTATATTATTAAAATATTAGTTGTGTGTATATTGACAAAATTGTACAATAATCTCATAACATATAATGTGTAGTTTGAAAAAAGATTAGATAAAAAAAAAGGATTAGACATTACAGTAATATCCCTGGCTACTCTCCTGTTTGGGAACGGGGCTTGGTAAAAGTGCTTTGGAGCTCCCCGCTAGATGAGTTGGTATCTTTGGCAGATGGCGCTGTGCCGCAACTTGCATGGCCTCGACGCGCCTAAAATGGCTTAGGTAGGAAGAAAGGTGCTATGAAATTGTGAATGTTGGACGTTCTCTCAAATTCTAATCTTTAACAGTGTGGAGCATGAAGTGGATCTTCAACTTTAACTGCCTAATCAAGAATGTCTTATATTTGCACAGTGGCCAAGCAGAAATGCTTCATAGATGATGTAACGCGACGCTTTTGCACGACCGCAAATGTGCACCCAGTATAAAACACTCGCTTTTTAAAAGAGAAGTATCCCCAATTTGTGAAATACCTTGGTTAAATAACTGCAATATTCAGCACAAAATTTGACCAATGAAAGTGATAAAATTCTTGACGTTTCTTTTCATGTTGAATTTAAATACCAGATAAGTCTACAATGTTTTCAACATAAGAATAAAATCGCATGCTTTTTTTCTGTTCTCAAATTTCTCCTTAATTATTTATTTTTTAACATAACGCCCGCAATGAAGATAAAAGTAGTTTATGCAATTAGTTTATAATGTTAATCATTATTGCATGAGTACATATTTTGAAAACGAGCGACGTTACGAGCGAGTTTTCAGATTTGTACGAATGCTATAAACCAACATTATAAACGAGTTGCATAGACTATTTTTTGTATGACAGCATTATAAATTTATAAGAGAAACATACTTAATTTACAAAACAACGTTATTGTGACGTCTGGGGTGTATGACGTCTGTGCGAGAAAACTGTGATCGGCTGTTCCCTTTATCGCTACAACCCTGATTCTCTCGCTGCGATTGGACGAATGTACAATGACGTAATCACTCGTGCCGTAAAATTTAATACGTAATCATTTGTACCGTAAAATGCCCGATTGCGAACGACTTCTTGTAACAGAAAAGGTCGTTTATAATGCTGGTATACAAAAAATTCTTTTTTTCTTACTTGACATAATGCCCGCAATAAATGCAAATGGTGCTTTAATCAAGACATCTCTTACATGAACTACCTTCCGTGCGATTTCGTTGCTTACGATGAAAAAGAGGTAGTATTTGAAAGCAATAACGTGCACATTTTAGAGAAATTACATCACAGAAGCAAAACAACAATTTTTACACATTAGACTTTTTCCATTTCAATGAACGTCTGATATTTTTCATGTCATCAGCAAACGAATGAGTGACAGAAAAAAATATAGTTTTGTGAAATTATTTATATTGAACGTGAAAAGATGTATTAAAGTCTCTTTTTATTACTTTCAGAAAAAAAGGTTCATTGTTATTTATCCATTTATATTTAATAATATTTCAATTACAAAAATCATTATTTCTTTTAAGATATTTTATTACTACGTTGGCTCCTAGATAACTTGATTCTGAACGGAAAATAAATCTAGTTGCCAAATATTTTGAATTATCGCGGTTTGAGTTACCGAACACCGCATGTTAGAGAGGAATGAATGAAATTCGAAGTAACAAGGTGTTTGGAATATTGGTGTTCGAGTTGTCGAGGTTTCACTACGAGTACAATTAAGAGAAACTGGGTGCGCATCTCTTTAAAAATTATTAATTGTTCGCTTGTAATTTATGCTGATTGCTTTGTATTTGCTGTCAAAATTTAAATGCTGACAAACATTATGATGATGCCCTTTGCTAGGATCATATACCAAAAAAAGCGAAAACGTTGCACTTATGAGTTAATTCACAAAACCAAATACGCATGTTCTTTTCACGAAAGTTGTAGTTTACACTCTGTATGCAATGAGTAAAGAGAAAACTGTCCACTGCACGGTGTACTCACAAAACGGACCTTTCTTAGAGCTTTAAAAGTTGCTCCTCAAATACTTACACATCATGTATTTGGTAATTTTCAACAGCTGTAGTTGGGAAGTATTATTGGGTAACATATTACATAAAATATTTCAACAATAAGAGGCATTTTTATTTATTGATTTATTTATTTTTATGATTGGATCACAAAATTTGCTTAGGAATGGTTTAGGTGACCTATTAGCGTGAGATATTACCTTTTACATACATTTAATTTCTTACTATCCTTCCATGCCTTTGTTGTGGTTATTTCTTGAGTTTGAAACGCGTGTTTTCAGTGACTTGCTCATTCGATATCAATACCGTGTTTTCTATAGACATACTACTCGTACATTTGGTATGACAAAAAAAAAGTTCTAGTCGATAAGATTACGTCCATCTTCTCTTCACTTCATTAGCGTCGCCTTGGATTAAAAGAGGTTTTTCTGAGAGTAAAGGGACTTTGAACTAACATTTAGACTAAAAGAAAATTAAACGAAAATCTAACACAGAATTATTTAGACGATTTTTTTACAAATAATTTCAGTTAGCAAACTTCATATACCACATTACCATGATGGGGTATATCAATTGTTATATATATATATATATATATATATATATATATATATATATATATATATATATATATATATATATATATATATATTAGTCACTATTATTTCTATTTTGTATGTACAATGTAGTTAAAGGATAAATAATAACGAATAATACAATACCATATTTCCTTTTTTATGCATTGTCTCGTATGTTCAATTTGAACAACATAAATAGACATGTATTAATTAGTCCAAATAATCATTTCTAATATTTTTTATTCGTTCTATCAATTTTTAGAGTAATTCGTTACAATATTATTTAATACAGTAATTGACAGATGTATTTCCGATGAAACATACTTCAAACTTTAATAAATTCCAATCACAATTTTTCACTCATCTTCGCGTGCACACACTACTCTGGAATGTATTTTACGTAGTCTGAATAAACCTCGCCTAAACAGAAGAATGACGAGGAATACTCGACACACACGACCAGCACGCGCACACCAAAGGGCATCATCGTCTGCGCTCGCGATCCCGGGCGCCTCGACACGCCTGCCATCTCGCGGCGCCGGCGTCAACCCGCGTGGCGCTGCGCCTGCCATCTCGCGGCGCCGCCGTCAACCCGCGCGGGCGCGCGCGCGTTCTGCTGTTGCAGTACTTCGGCGCCGCCATGATGCTGGCGCACTCGGCTGGCGCGGGTTACGCGGTCGTGGGCCGCGCCGCCATGCGCCTCGGCGAGAACTCCAGCGCCCCCGCCGCCCAGCGCGCCACCTGACAAACAGCCGGCGGGGGCGGTGGCGGCGGCGGGGCGGGCGGCGCCGAGCCGGCCGCGGACCGCGGCGCCGGGGCGCGGGCCGTCCAGTGCGGTGACAATCAGCGGCGACGAGGACGCGTGGAGGAGATGAGTATGGTGTAGTCTGGGTGCAGTCGCCCAGTCGCCTTCGCAACCCCCGTGAGCGTCAACTGTCGACGCCCGAGTGCTCGGTGCGGTCAACTTTCCTTCGCTTGGAGGAGAACGCACAGTCTTCGTCTTCCGCTCCGCCTTCGGCTCACTCCGCGAGCCGTTTGCGTGGGCGTGGCCTTTGTGCTCTGCGGGAGGGAGGAGCCTACGCAATCTCCACAGAGCAGGAGGCTCCTCGGACCGTCTAGTCGAACCGCCTCTAGCGGCATCCAAAGAATCATCTCATTGAGGTTGCTCGGACAGGACAAACAGTTGTCTTGTTCCATGGACCGGTCGATTGTAAAGGCTTTGGGCCTACATATCCTTCCCAGAGGGAGGTTCCATAATTTTTTGCAGAGACACTGCTGAACACATTGCTCGCTGCTCTCATCTGTGTTTATCCTCTATTGATGTGCGAGTGCGCGGAATTTTGTGCTCTTTCGTGTTCTGAATATACTACGCTATTTCGTGCCGTTCTTCTCACCGTGTGAAGTTTATCCCAAGATTCGGCTTTCTGTTCGAAACAATTGCAGAACGCTCGTGAGCTAGTAGTTATTCCGAAAACGCGTGTCAGAAATTTGACTCGAAAGCACTGATGGGCAGCAATGCTTCGCGTCAAGTCGTTATCTGAATAATGTCTGTGTAAGTCGCGCACGAGAAATAATCGGATTCAATATTTTTTTGGCCTGCGATGAAGTGCATGTATTTGTAAATATATTCGTATCGATGCGCACAAGTCTGTCATCTCATTTTTATGTCAACCAGAAGTAAAATATAATTTCTGTGTCCTATGAATTTCATTGTATTTTGTCACGATATCCTTTCCATCTCCTCGCCCCTTTAACAAACAATTAACCCATAACTGGTAATGTGGTGGCTGTTAGTACCCCTCCCTTTGAAAGATAACGAACCTGCGCGAAGCGGATGTGATAAGAAGTCTATGCTTCTGGGTACCTCTCTGGAAGTCAGTTGTTCTGGGAACCCGGTGGTGGTCACATTGTTGAAGGTGTGCAGGAACTTGTTATTTTATTTTTTCTGGCGCTAGAAGTATAATCAATCCCCACCTCGCCTATTACGTAATTTTTATCCCGTTTTTTATATATTTCACAAAACTAGGGATGCTTCGTGGGATATAATTAGGGGAGATAACCCAGGATTTGAGGAATGGGCCAACGTCAATTTAGAAGCGGAAAGAGCGAATCCAGTGGTAAAGAGAGGGAGAGCGCGGGATCTGACGGGACAGGAAGAGCTAGTATTACGCACCAGACCACAGAATGTCCACATGCCCCATGAGCGCAGGTGACCATATCCCGAAACTTGCAAGAACCTGCACCTTTTGCTCAACGCTAAAATGATGTAGGTAAATTAGTGAAATGTGGAATATGTCCAAGGCGAAGATATCTGTGCTCACTACTACGTGTCTATCTGTGCTCGGTGTACGAAATTGCAGTGAATGAGGGACTGTGGAAAGTGACTTAAAATTGAGGTTGGGTTGCATTAGTCATAAAATGTGATCAATTGATCCTCCTTAATCAGATTCTGTTCCTTAAAAGACAATTTTATAATTAGTTTACGTATTTATAGTTAGAGGAATGCTTTTTCTATGATTCATGTGGACATCAATATATATTTTTAATTTGATATGTAACAGTGCTTCTTGTTTAATTATTTTGCATTAGTTCTAATGATAACACATAAAATCTCTTGTACTTATCACCAAAACACAGGTTTTTGTTATTTCAACTCTTTTAAACAAATTTTTGAGTTAGGGTATGTGTTGTCCCCACATCACCAGTTACATGCTAAAAATGACCTCACCAGTTACGGGTTAAATCTCTGCAAGGATGCTTGTACGTATCACCAAAACACAGGTTTTTGTTATTTCAACTCTTTTAAACAATTTTTTGAGTTGGGGTATGTGTTGTCCCCACATCACCAGTTACATGCTAAAAAATGACCTCACCAGTTACGGGTTAAATCTCTGCAAGGATAAAGTCGTTTGAAGAACATTTGGAAGTGTCATTCGAAAAAAAAATTGAAAAAACCTGCATAGATTTTAAAATTCCTTCGCCTGAAACCAAACACAAAGAAGTATCTCTCATTAACAATAGGTAAAGAGCGTTGAAGTGAAAATACCGTGTTGACCGTTAGGAGATCACAGAAGTTATTTCTGCTTTCGTCCGTTATATGCCACTATAACACAGATAGTAACAACTTGATACTGACCTTCAATGAGATAAATTATATGTGTGTGTATGTATGCGTGTGTATGTGTGTGACACACACACACACACACTTCTATATGTGACACACCTCTATATGTATAGAGGTGTCTCAGTTACGAACTTCAAGGGAATGTAGGAGGGTCAGAAATGATTGTAATGTTTTTTTCAATGAATGTAAGGTGTAAAATTTTATGTAATTAGGTTCCACAAGTGACAATTGCCTCTGATTGCTATGAAACTCTCGTACACTTACGTTCGGCAGGTAACATGCTGACTCGGAGATTTTGTGTACCTGCCGTACACCGCTGCATGAAAAGTTGCCTACAACCAGGGGCCAATATCACATGTGCAACTTCGTTCAACGAAATTTCCCATCACATGTCATTAGTAAAAAGTTATCATTATCTACCCCTCTACTTGTCCTAGAAGTTTGTAAGTTTTATTCTAAAACACACCGGTAATGGGTTTAAATTGTGAGAGAACTTAAGCTACCGTCATTCAATGCACTGCAGCATTCGTAGAGCTGCCATCATTCAATTCGTCATTAACTTAAGATTTAGGGAAATTTTCGAAATTTTATAAAAAGTTTACTTTTAAGTTTTATTTTAAGTTTACTTTAAAATCTAAAATCAGTTTTAGAATGTGCTGAAATAATGTTGCATGATATAACTCTTCCTCTGTTGTTCTTTATTCGATTCATAAATATCAATTCATCATGATACAAATTAGTGTAATTCAGTGGTTGAAACAATATTGTCACACATTGTAATAATAAATTGGATATGTGACTGATCGAGCAAGAAAATTCTTAAATCTAAACAACAGTTTAACAACATCTAAAAATCGGATCGTTCTCGACAATATTGATTGCGCAGTTCTGTATTATGATTCAATTTGATATTATTCTCTCATACATATTCCAACAAATCCAAATGTATAGCCTCATCTGTTTCTAATTGTAGTGTGTACTCCAATTGTGTTTCATTACCCGATAAAGCTATCATATATTACATTAAACCAAGTTTCCGTTCAATATTGTCTGTAATTCCAAAATAATTCAATACAAGGTATGTGTTAAATGACCTTCACATAATAGGATCTTTATTTAAGGCTAAAAGACTTTGGCGGCGAGCATTCGGGAGTTTGTCCTCGGGCCAATCTGAGATAAAAAATCATCGAAGAGTTTTGATGTTTTCTTTTTTTAAGCCCAATAGATGAGAAGATTCTGCAGCTACACGATAATATCAATGGCGTACGAGTAAAAGTGATCAATACGCTTTCAGTGTAGCAGTGCATTTTGTATCCAATAATCTCTAAATACGTTGTATTTGCAACTAAGGCAAGAAGAGTTGCTTTCCTTGCATTACAGAAAGGCTGCCATATTCGAGATGTGATAATATTCATTGTAATTTGTTTCAGTACCCAGTATTATCTTATTGTAATTAACAAATAATTTTAAACAAAGTTTCTACTAATTGTGTTATAATTTCTAAGATTTCCTGGAAATGGAAAAGTTTGTGGTGCTACTCGGTTGCGCGCGAGATGTGTTTTAAAACTGACCACGATCATTCTCCACGAATTATATTACGTTAATTTCTTCAAAAGCTGATAATTTTATTATTATTTTAATTGATGAACTTTGAAAATGTATTAACATGAAATTTCGAAATATTTCTTAAAATTTGTCGTATCATCTGGAAAGAAATATTCACAATTAATTGAAATTACTCCTACGTATTTCATCAAATCAAATCATGCTTTCTGATTTGTTTTGGGTTTCTAAAACTAAAGTTAAGAACGGATTCATTTCATAAGAAAATGTTGAACAGTGGATTCCATTTAAACTTGAAAACTGACGATCGCTCGAATTCCTCCTGTGAATGATGTACACTCAAAAATGGATATATTTTATGAAATCATAACGTCTTCTAACTTAGTCCTTTTCCGTCTTTACAAAATCTTAGAAAGTCTTAAATTACGAAAACACCTATAATCTTGAAGTGTATAAGGAATTAATGTCAATAGTAATATCTTGGTTATTGGCATTTCATTGACGTTTAGAAATAATTTTAAAGATTAATCTATCGCATTTTGTACCTCATTCTTTCAATGCAGTACTTACTAAAGTTTTATGAAAATTAATATTTGAATGTGAAGATTTGAATACATGAGTTATGTGAAAAAGTTTATTAAGTTCTTCTCTTAAAATAACTTGTAAATATAAGAATAAATCCGGTCCCTATACATAAAAGATAAAACGAATGAATAATTATTTACTCTATTCTAGTATATAATGGTACGTTACATTTAATGTCTAATTTTCCATAAATGTTGCATTTTCCCATTGCATTTCGTGTGGAGCAGGTAAGACATTAAGTAATAATTGGAAAATATACATATTTAATGAAGTTTACTCAACAGTCAAAAGATGTAACAAGAATTTTGTATTAACTCTCTCATTTTATGTATATTGTATGCAGTAATAAGTCAAATTTCCGTACTATTGAAGAATGAGTTTTAAAGTTTGCATAGTTGTATAAAATCGGAATCTTGTAATAAAACGATTATATTTGGTAAAACGCATCCCAATGTTAATAACTTATCACTATTACAAATCCGATGTAATTAGTACTGTCATCAGAATTTAGATAAGTTAGAAAGTGGTGTCCTGAAAAATAGGGAAATTTCACTTAGCCACTTATTCACTATGCATACAGATAAAAACAAAGCTAATAATTGTCCTTCACAATTGCTGTAGAAGCATTACCTTTTTTCGGAAGCTACGTAAAAATCTCAATTCATGATATAAATGCTCATGAATTAAAATCACATTTTCTTTCAAATGTTTGCGTTCACATTCTCATTTTTTTACTATCATTTCCCTATTTTTGAAACTAATATTTTGCATTCTTTTTTTTTCTAGCGTTTTTACTGCAATCGTGGAGCTTTAAGAAGACTCTTGGGTTTTCTGCGACGTCCAAGACAATCAGGGTTCGCTGGCCTTCCATTGACACCGATTTGAGATGACACCATCTGAATGAAGACCTGGTCATCGGGCCCACCTGCAAAAAAATTACATGCGACTTTGATATTAGTGAATTAGTGGTTTAAATAATACTGTGGAACATAAACATTTAAAGAGCTTATTCAATCATCTATTTAATTTGTTTCAGTAATCTTCAATACACGAAACTCAGATTCAACGTAATAATGTCCATTCACGTAACAAAATGAACTCGTATGTTTGCAAGAAGACATTATCTGTTTATAAAAAAATAGTTTAACATGTGCCTTCAGAAATTATTCACTTTTTATGAGGTTTGTTAAGTGTGTTTAATAAAAATGGTAATAGCAAAAGGACATATTGTCGATCTCTTGTTTTACCTTTACTAATGGAAAAATATTAGAAGCAGTATTTTCACTTGAAGTTCAACTTCCAAATAAAATAAATTTTGACACTCGGACATATTTCATCACATTCAATTTACTGAGACTTTGGCCCTGAAAGTTTTCATCGAATGCTTTTTTGTTTTGTTTTTAATGGTGTTATTCCTCATAAAATTGCATTATGTGATTGCTATTGACCCGCTGATGAGGTTTCAAAACCTCCAGCCTTATAACTAGACCTTGGAATTTTAGTCACAAAAAAGTTATGGTTTAGGCACCTAAAATACATAACAAAATTATGAAATTATACATGGAAATTGACGTTTAGGCACTTAAAATGGGTTACAAAATGATTAAACCAGGCGTTTAAAAATCATTAGAAATGAAAAGTTTTGTAACCCATTGCCTACAAAGGTTTAAATTAGGCCCTTTTTATTTTTCAGGCAAGGCAAATATTTTTTCTTCAGAGTGACTACAAGTATATTATTTTACTCACGTTTATTTCTTTTCATTTCATTCATTCTTTCACACTTTTCATTCTCTACCTGTCAACAGCGCAGCTGCACCGGGGAATAGGTGCAATTGTCGAAGAATTTTGTGTGATCGGAGACGAGAGAGAAACATCTTCCGTATTGACTTGCAGTGCTCCTTATGTTCGGTGTGTTCAATGAGAGATTTTGGTGCGTAGTTATCGCGGCAGGAAGTATTATTCCTTGTCAAAGAACACGATGAGGGATAAGAGTCCAAATTTATTGCAGATTTACCCTTGAAAATAGATGTTATTACATCGGAGCGAATATTTTGTTAACAATCCTTGAAAAAAACGCGCTCATTTTCTTTCTGTATTCAAAAGTTAAGTACACTGTCAGAAATTTCTTCATTACTTTTAATGTAAAAGTACATGAAAATAATTATCATGTTCGTACATTACATTTAATGTACACGTACAGTAAATTTAATGCACGTGTGCTTTGAATTTAATGCACGTGTACAATTAAATTTAATGTACGCATGCACATTAAATTTACTATACATGTACATTAAATTTAATTTACACATGTACATTAAATTTACTGTATGTGTACATTTAATTTAATTTGCACGTACTTTGAAGTTTCTGTACGTGTACATTAAAATTAATTTACGTACATGATAATGTGCTTTCTACTTCTTCAAGTGCAAATTCCTCTACTCCTAAAACGACGTGACAGGTACAGATGAATGATTTTACATATTTACAAATTTCGTATCTTTCTTGCGGAATATTGAAATGATGAACTGTAATTTAGAGGACAAATGCAGTCAAGTTAACATGTAGTTAATTTGTACAGCAGTAATCCTCAATCATTAAAATTAGGTAAAAATTAAATCTAGGTGCCACGGGCACTAAGTTATTGTTAAAGATCATCGATGACAAAAATCCTTTTTATTGCTAATATTATTTGAACTCTTATAATGCCCTTGGCGCATAAATAACTATTAACTCATATATCAAATATTATCGAATTAATTTTACCAAGGATTTATTTAAGGAATATGGAAGAATTAATAAATATTTTACTTTTATTGATAAACAAAAATGTATTTTATTCAAAAATATAAAACTATCAACACTTGAGAAATGAAAAATTCACAACTTATTACAATATACTCTTCATTGTATTTTGTCCATATTTTTTTGCCAATTTAAAAACTGCAGAATCAATTTTTTGCATCTGTTTTATGGCCTTTTGTCTCCTGTTGGATTTATTTTCATAATTTCCCTGAAAGTAATAATTTTATTATTAATAAGTAATATTTATTCAGTATTATCTTTCACACAGTTAAACAAATAACAATAAAAAGAATTGGCAGAGGCTTGCTTGTGCATTGGCACTGAGTACAAAACAGGGAAAGATACGTGCACAATAAAAGAACAAAATGAGAAAGAAAATTGATTTAATATAAAATAAAACTATTGGAAATATTATTACTAGATGGTAATTTTATAATTATATAATGTTACCTACCTTTCTTCTTTGGTCATTCTAGAAATTACTAAATCAGAAAAAGTATTTGGTTCGTAAGAATACAATCCATTATCTATTTAACAATATCCATTTTGACAATGTTTTCTTTAATGCAATTTTTCTGTTACTTAAAACTGAGACGAATTGCCAGTTTATTAAAAATTCTCAAGGTTGTAATATAACTCTATAATATAATGTATATAACTATATAATATAATGTAAAATAAGGTTGTAATATATTTTTTCTCAAATGTTCAATTGATTATAATAATTTATTTAATGAAATATAATTTTTAATTAAGTGTTACATCTCCAACTTACCTTCGTATGAATTCGAGGGTTGATTGTAATTTTGCAGAATACGTATATCTAAAAATGTAATCGCTGGCAAATAATATTATCACACCTTTAATAACGTCTTTACAAAATACTGGAACTTTTTGTTCCAGGATCACATTTATTTACTTTGAACGTACTATGTAACACTGATTTCTTAAACTTCAGTTTCTTGTCTTAATTTGTTTGATCCATTATTATATTTCAACAGTCACTGGCAATCTATAGCACATATACATCAATAGGTAGAGATCAATTTCACATTTCATGAAAATATTATATAATATTAATAATGGAAATAATATTAAATAAGTAATACGAATTAATAATCAGACTTTACCTTCACAATTCCAATATGCCTGAATTGCTTCAGATTCTCTCAGTGTTAACCGCCTACCGCTCTAGGAAACTGCTGTGATGAGAACAAAAAGTGAGGAATAACATTTATGGATTTCACACGTTTTCATATCAGAAAGTTATGACATTTTTGATTTTGCACACGTTTTAGAAAAGACTACCATTGCTCTACCACGTAAGACCACGACTGCAACGCTTCAGAGTACAAATGAATGCGAAACACTTTGAGTACCTTAAATAGGTAGGCTGCAAATCCCGTCACACTTTGTCTTGCCTTCAAGGGACAGGAAGAGTTTGGAATTTCCTAAGCCGCACCCAAAATAAACCCAGACGAGAGCCGACAGCTGGCAAACGTTGCAAAAACGCAGCGCAACTGCGAATATTGTATATTCAAATACAATATTAAACTAAATGGTTTTGTAAACAAATGATAAATTATTGTACATAGTAAAATATAATGCTCAAATAAAAATTATATTTTAAATTTATTATACGTTAGTAAATAGTGGAAGAAAATATTTTTAAGTTTTCAAACAGTATCTGTATTCCAAGTTTTTCGTGATTATAGTATATCAATACTGGGTGAATTTTAATTTAAACAATAAATTTAATGACGAATTATTTTAATCTCTCTTTACTGTAATAGTACTAAGTTTCATGTACTGATGTACATTAAATCTACATTGATTTTAATTTACGCATTAAAGTTAATGTACAAATACATTAATCACGGTTTAATGTGCGAGGTACATTAATATTAATGTAAAGTCGTACATTAAACCTACATTAAATTTAATGTAATTTCTGACAGTGTAGTGTATGGCTTAGGGTAGGGATCACAGAGTTTTGAAAACGTGCACAGAATTCAGAATTCCCCATAGTACGTCACACATTGTTTTTAACGGTTTTTGACGAATAAATAAATAAATAAATAAATAAATAAATAAATAAATAAATAAATAAATAAATAAATAAATAAATAAATAAATAAATAAATAAATAAATAAATAAATAAATAAATAAATAAATAAATAAATAAATAAATAAATATAAATAAATAAATAAATAAATAAATAAATAAATAAAAAAATAAATAAATAAATAAATAAATAAATAAATAAATAAATAAATAAATAAATAAATAAATAAATAAATAAATAAATAAATAAATAAATAAATAAATAAATAAATATCAGAACAACTCTTCGGGAGATGGAGAGGCAAGAAGAAAATACAGCGCTGCCCGCGCTAGATCTCTGGTGTTTTCTCCAAATCAAATTTATTTATTTGACAAAAGCGGTGCCGCCTCATCTAAAACCAAAATTTATGCAGGAACTTTTACGGGGTAACGCCGCACACTGGCTCACTGCGTTAACATCTTTTCCGCAAACTTACGAGGAATTCCGAACTCGTTTTCTTTCACGTTACTGGGGAGAGCAGCGACGTTACGAGTTCGAAAGAAAAATTCTCGAGAGTAGATGGGATAAGAGAAGCAACCAATTATATTTAGATTACGCCATGGAAAAAATTTCGGCTATCAAACTATGTGATCCGACGACAGATGATAAAAAAATTATCTGGCTCCTAACCGCACACTTTCCTACTTACGTGCAAAATCTCATTAACAGTGTACGATTTGACAATCTTGATCATTTTCAAGAATTACTGGCGCAATTTGATAGAACACGGCCTAACCCTTGTGAAGAGAATCGGGACCGAAATCAGAGGTTTTCGCCCGAGGAGGATAATCGGAAGAAGCAATCGTGGCGCCGTGATGATCATGGTCAGAGAAATGGGGATAACGATCGTCGTCCGCCACCAAATTCAAATGAAGACCGTAATAATAACACAATCAGTAGGAACGGACATCTTAAGAACGGACATCATTCCTTAAGACCGAGTCCGTCAAACTAGAACCGTTTGGGCTTTCTGAGTATCTGGCTTCCAAACGAATTATCTCAGAGATACCAATATTTAATATTGTGTCAGTTTTTTTTCTCCCTTTCAAAAATTCAAAATTTAAGTAGAATATGACTTAGTTAGTGTAGGGATCACAGAATTTTGAAAATGTGCACACAATTCACTTTTCCCCATAGCACGTCATACGCAGTTTTTAACTGTTTTTTTGACGTAAAATAAAAATAAAAATAAAATTATGCCTTTTTTTACCTAAACAACGACATAAATGAACCTGTCAGAGAACGAGCGAGAAAATGTCCGGTTGTGCAGTTCCTTATTGAAAATATTAGTGTTCAGGCTTTGATAGACACTGGCAGTGAAATTAGTGCAATTTCTAGGAAGTTCTACTCAAAATTATTAAGCGAACGCATTCCAATACCGACTCTGCCCACTATTAAATGTTTTGTTATTGGAGTAGGAAAGAAAAAAAGTAAACCGATTACTATGCAGGCTCTACTTTCTTTTAAAATCGGGGAAATTTTATTTGATGTGCCATGTTTGATCATAGAAGATCTAAATTATGATGTAAAACTTGGGGTTGATTTTTTACGGGAAAATAATGGAGTAGTGGATTTTTCTAGGAATCGAGTGAGCTTTGGTGAGGATAGGGAAATTGTAAGGATGACGGCGATGACAAGATAGAAATCGGCATTTCATGCGCGTCCTGGAGTATGGGGGATGACGCGAGTGGGGTCATCTGCCAATATGTGCAGCATAATGACTTTTCTGACCACGAGCAATCCCAGCTGCAAAGAATGCTTCTTAAATACGTAAATGTTTTTGATCGTCCTGTACGTCCTATTAAAGACTTTTGTTTTCGAATTCGCATCACCGATGATTCACCTTTTAAAATAAAGAATTATCCCATTCCACAGTCGATGAGGGGAGAAGTAGATAAAATTATTAAAACTATGATTAGTGAGGGTATAATAGAAAGATCTGTAACAGCTTATTTGTACCCTATTGTAGTGGTAAAAAAAAGACGGGGAGGGTAAGGATTTGTTTAGATGCTCGACGGATCAACGAGGTTACAATCCCAGAAAACGAGGCACCTCAGAACATTGATGAAATTTTATGGAAATTTAATAAAACAAAGATTTTTCGGCATTAGATATTTCAAGCTCGTATTGGCAAATTTCAATTCACCCAGATGAAAAAAAAAATTCAGCAGGGAAGTACAATTTTTTTATAATTTGTGACCATTTAAAGGTTAAATAATTTTGCAGGTTTTATTTAAATCACTGATTGACAATCTCTGACATAATTCTCCAGTACCTTGGGCTCCCGGCACAGTTTGCAGTCTTCGTGTCGCAAAAAAATGGAAGAATTTTGATTTTATTATTTTATTCTGATTAAATATTAGTTAATAGTTTTTTTGTTTTTTTAAGTAAAGGGTTGCGCAGGGTTTTTTGAATATTGAATGTTGTTTTGATTCATCTTTCCTTTAATTATTCATCAGCTGTGAATCTAATATTCGGTACTGTTTTTTTTTTTTTTTTTCCCCAACGAGCTAAAACTCTTAATTTTCAAAATTAAAGTTTTTCAAACACCGATCTTGATCTCTATCCGAAGGGGAGGGCGAATGTGACGTAACCAAATATCAGATTCGGAAATAAACACATTTATTTTGTAATAACTTCTCCGCAGTGTGTGTGTTGCAACCGGGTGCGCCTTCCGTAGGCAGCGAAAGGGTCAATTAGTTCCGCGCAGCTGCAAAGGCGTCGCCTCGGACGAGAGGGGGCGATGTTTGACACACGCGCCTTGGGATCTCCCCGGGGAACCATGGACCGCGCTGCTCGGAGGAATTTCAGAAGACCGCCCAAGTTTGTTTATAGGAAGTGTGCGAGAAAGAGCGCTTTCGGCTGTCTCTGGAAAATTCCATCAAAATTACTTGAGAAACGCGTAATCTGATTGGTGTACAATCATGTACGGTGTAGTAACTTTCGCCCAGTAACGTCATGCCTTCTAAAAATTCAGCAGAAAGTTCTAGAACGTTCGTAGAAATTGGGGGGGGGGAAGAAGTGTGTGGGCGCCGAGAAGCGCGGAGGCGCTAGAGTTGTACAGGTCAGAAGCGCGGGGGCGCTAGAGTCGTGCTGTGAGAAGCATTCAGATCGCCGGACGGAAGGGCCACACAGAGCCGTGTGAGGCAGAAGTGTGTGGGCGCTAGGGTGGCGCGATTAAAGCGCAGAGGTGTTATTAACACACCGAGTGTTGGGTAGATGAAAAGAAACTCTATTCAATTCTGTTATTCTTTTTCATCTCTGCTCGTATACGCCCGCGCCAATTGTCGCAAGTTACGCGACTAGGATAATTAGTGAAGTCGGTGATAATTCTCCCGAGTATCGTTTTTTATTCTGACGTTCGGACTTATAAACTGTCGTTACCGATAACGTCGTCACCGCTGCCGCAGACGTGGTTTTGCTCTCCTGAATGGGAGCTGGCTACGCGAAGAAACCCTTCTCCGTCGCCCAAGGGACGTGCTGTCCAGAAGAAGAGGAGCCCAGCTGTTTTGCTTGTTTGGAGGCCGTTCACCCCAGCGAGTTCCTCTGCCGCACATGGTGATTTTAGTTATTTGTCGAGCTCCGGCAAACAAAACGAACATTCATCACATTTGTTCCAAGCAATAATCGTAAGATTTAATTGTATTAGTTTTAAGACTGCATGAAAAAAGCAAGGGTTTAAAACTGAGCTCAGATAATTATAACATTATTTTTGCTAATTTTTCTATTTTTTTTAAATTTCTCATTAAATTTATTTTTTCTTTAAATTTTATTTCAATTGACCTCTATCACGTAGCCATGTCCGTTCACCATCTAGATTTCAGGCTCTACTCGCCTCCTGAGCTAGCCGGCAACACGAGCCCAGGTAGGTGCGATCAACCGTTGGAGTCACAATATATATATATATATATATATATATATATATATATATATATATATATATATATATATATAGTGACTGTACTTACCTCATTTCCCTAAATTAGGGATACAAATTGGTCGAGCAAGTACTGACAACATATTAAAATTTTGAAAGCAAGATATGCTGTTGTCAGAAATGATTAAAGGACAAGGGATCATTCTAGGGTGGGAGCGCCTTAATCAGGAAGATGTTGGCATAGGATTTTGCTACTTTTCTCATGCAATTCATTAACCGCCAATTTACCCCTTTATAATCATTCATTTATTCATAGAAAAACAAAGACAATGAAAATATTATTGTAACAAATACATGAATCTTCATTACTGAATTGCACTGTATTAACATAAATTAACATCTTTTCTCATCAATGTTATTGGAACATATTGAACCATCTGGGAGCTCCCACACTCAAATACATAATGACATATCAATATTCTATTACCCATTAATTCTACATTCAGTGATGTTTTTATTAGCTAACATTACACAGTTATAATATATTCTTCCTGCTTTGTATCTTTGTGAAGGTTCATTATACTCTCTCCCTCATTGTACCCTCTGATCCGTACGACTGTAATAGTTCCACCCCATTTCCATGAATATTGCAAATTCCGCTACTTATCTGATGATTCCCGTGTTCCTGACGCAGAAATACAGCCGCCTCTGCTCGTGTCCTTGACGCCGCGAAGTTGATGAGACCCTCGCTCTGCCGCCGGCGTGTTGTCCGCGTGGCTGCCGTACCGAATCCAGTACTCCGCTACTTAACCATACATTTCTGAGATCGGTGCATGAATGCGGTATTCTTATGGTGGAGCATTGTCTCAGAACTGTTCATTTCACCACACATAGATGGCTGATGGCCCACGTGTATCCGTCCACCACATGCTTTCACTTCACTGGAGTATTTATCGTTTATAGACGTTCGATCACAATGCCATTAATTTAATACTTTTGTCCACTGCTCTTAGTAATCGTCTAGTCACTCATCAATAATTCCACACACATTTACTTCTCGATGCTTTACGATTGCACTCCCTTGTCTTACGCACGCCGCACAGCCCGTGCACGCCATGTGCCAGCTCTCGTCACACTCTGCTTCCGACCCGCGTCTCCTCTTACCGTTCGTGACTCGTTCAGGGAATCGTTTCCTTGAACTATCGATTGCGGTCTCTTCTGCGCGCCCGATTTGAATTGGCGATCTCGGTTTTTCTGACTGACGGCTAAATGACCGTTAGGTCATTATATATATATATATATATATATATATATATATATATATATATATATATACGTCACGGGGTTAGACAACCCCATAACGCCACCATCAGCCATGTGAAGAAGCTCACTAACAGAGAGGACTAGGGTACGCGGCGGAGCGATGGCCGGTAAACGCGCCATCTGCCCGCAGCTTTTCAAACTGCGACGCCCGAACTAGTGGGTAATGTTTTTCCGTGAGGTCACGAAAGGAGGAGAATATGCACCCCTCCAAAAATTTCCCCAGGCGCGAGTATCATAAGTATCGCGGCGCGCCTCGGAGGAACTCTCTTTTACGGCAACTGCGGCGACGACTAGAAGAAACTCTCTTTTACGGCGACTGTGACAGCGACCAGAAGAAGCTCTCTTGTACGGCAACCAGAAGAAATAGATAGAATAGGAGTTTACTTTAACTTGATATTTAAAAGCTAGCTCGGAAAAGCGTATCTTAGAAAAGTGAAGTAATTAGGAGATTGAGTGCAAAATCATTCGTCGCGGTCACAATAATTCGGAGAGCAAGCCAAATAACTGTTTTGACATCGGAATAACTTCAAAAGTAAAATTCGCGCAGAAGGACAGTAATTTAATCCAGCATCTCACATTGCACGCTGAGATCACACATCCCTAAAGTGTGGTAGGTCGGCCGAGCATGTGAGCATAACTCTTGCAACATTAATAATGTCGAGGCTGGAAGTGCGAACGAACGTGTACGAAGCGGTGGAAGACGGACGACCCCAGGAAGAAAGAAGCGTAGGCGAGAAGGACTTGGTCTAGAGCGAAGATAGTACGGGTTCAGAACGAGAGAAAGGTGTGAAAATTGGTGGCTTGGCGGCGTTCAAGCGGAAGGAACTGCTTCGTCGCAGCACAGCACGCGAGACGACGCAACGCGGGGCGAGCGGCAGAAAATCCCCAAGGTTACCTACAGGCGAGCGACGCAGAGCTGGTGAGGTAAAGGCAGTGTTAAAAGTGGGTGAAACGTTTAAAATAGGAGGGAGAAGTATTTCGAACTGTGTGAGGGGCAGTTTCCAGGCCATTTACCGCACGTGTCAGTAGATTCATTTAAAGAAGTCTACCTTGTACAATTTTACGTAAATGATTCAGAAATTTTATGTGTTGTACAGTTAATATTATTCAGAAAGATCACTTTGTTGTATTATGTTTCAAGTAATTGCTTTTGTGACATGTAAAAGGGTTTGAATTAAGTAACGTGAATGCCACGTATATTTTTTTTGTGTTCAGTATTATAGTGAGTGCGAAGCCCAAGGCTAGCACCTGTGAAAGGGTTTCTTTGAAACAAGTATCAAATTCATTTGAAAAGAAGCCGTGCACGGAAAACTAGAGGCCAAAAGAGTAAGTAATTTAGTAGGGGAAAAACTCAGAAAGGAGTAATTAAATCCTAAATTGTAGTTGATGAAAGTGTGTTCAGGCAGTCGAGGTCACGCCTATGTGTTTTGTTTTTTTGTCTTGTTTCATTTTTTCAGTGACCAGCTACTTAATGTGCAATAACCTATTGTGGAAATTGCGTCACTGTAAATTTTCTCATTGAATATACGTTCATATTATTATTATTATTTTATTTGATTCATTGTGTTAAGGGTTCAGATCTTTCTCATACCCGAAAGATCCTGCTTCCTGAGAATTGTAAGCTCGCTTCACGAGCATTCATGCTATCACGACCCACCACGTGTGGTAAAGTAGGTAAAGTAGGTAGGTGGGTGTGTTACTATATATATATATATATATATATATATATATATATATAGAGAGAGAGAGAGAGAGAGAGAGAGAGAGAGAGAGAGAGAGAGAGAGAGAGACGGAGTATAGAGATAGTTATGTAATGCTGCGCGAAAAAATGGCGGATTTTCGGCACACAAAAAATAATTGCCAGGCGCTGATAACGGAATAGTGAATAAAATCAGTTGCTAAATTAAGAAAAAAGTTCTCTAACTTGTGGTGTACCCAGAATCCCTACTTTGTGGATCCTTGATACCGAAATTGACGCCGAAACGTCCATCTGTCCGTCCGTCTACGGCCCGTCCATCCGTCCGCCTGTGAACACTACTAGTGTTAAATTTGGAACTTGGCGAAATTCGTGAATTAAGAAAAATGACAATTACAGTTCGAGAAGTACGGTCGCCAGCTGTTTAAAAACAGCACAAATTAAACTTTTGAACAAAACATTGCCTTAAATCAAAGATAAGGCGAGGTGACCATGCGTTTACCTAATGAAATGTTTTCGGGGCTAACACAGAGAACCCCTAGCTATCGGAATCGAGAAGATTGTCGTCACATTCGAAACCTTTCGAAAGGACGCTCCAGATTCGGAATAAAACAGGAACATAAATTCTAAAGGATCTCGGAGAGTGGAGATATAACAATCCAAATAACTTACAAGTTTTACATTTATTACAAATCTATGAAAGAATTCAAAATCAATTTTTCTTGCTGTACAGATACAGAGGTTGCTGCAAGAAAAACAATACAGAATTACGAATGCAAATACAAAAGTGACAGACGGAGAAAATGCCGTCTCTATACATAAAAGCTGTGAATAATACAGGAACACAATTTAAAGGCGCTTCTAACAATACGCCTAAACCTTATACAGAATTACTGTATTCGGAACAACCTCAACAATGTCCACTTTAGGACGAGGAAGTCGAATACGCAAATAGACAAAACTGACAAAGAAGCCGACCTCGGCTATCTTTCAATACAAAAAGGAGTGATATGCAGAACTATTACAAACGAGCCATTCAATAGTTAAAACCAAATTTAGTATGAGTGCGTAAATACAAAGTTGTATGGAAATGGATCTTTTACCAAAACTTATATTGAATGAAAATTGAAATTTTTACCAAAATTCAACAACGAAACAGGAATACTCTGGAATGAAGCAGAACGGCCGTTCACTGCCCGTCCATGCTCCATTCAACAGGCCACGGCCCACACGACTGTTGAACTACACACGGCCTTAGAACGCCCGCATGTGATCAAGCCAGTACTTGCCGGCGGCGTGCCGTTGCCCAGCCGACTCGTTTGCCGGCTTCGGGACCAGATTCGACGCAGCTATTCAAGTGACCACGGCCAAGGATGCCGTACGGGCCGAGCTAACGCCTTCCAACAAAGCTCAAAACTGCCGAATGCGACCAAATGCCGTCTTACTCACGGCAGGAGCGAAAAAACTGCAACATTAACAATATCAATTAGTAATGCTCAGTACAAAAATGTCACACCACAATAGTTTCGGAGGCCAACATACAACCAAATGCTACCTGGATACTGCAAACGTAAAATACAAAAGCGAAAATTGAACAAAGAGAGTAAACCTGCTTCACAACAAAGGCTAGTTTACACAACCATAAAGAACAGAAAATATACCAAATTTAAGATCCAATTCCATAGCATTAAAATCATTGTTGCCTAAATCAGGCTATGCACTCATACACATATATAAAAACCATGATAATACGATTCGGAAGGAATCGGGCCTTTCTATAAAACATAAATAATGACTCGTAACTAAGAGAAAGCGTGCGCCAGGCACGCCATACAGAGTAGAAGTGACAAGGCAAAAGGCTAGGCGGCAAGCGATGATGGTGGCCCCTGGCAGAGATTCCTGAACTAATAATAATAATAATAATAATAATAATAATAATAATAATAATAATAATAATAATAATATTTATTGAGTCACAGATACAATTTCAATCGTGTATGACGAGTCAGATATGGCAGAGTGAAGTTACATTTACTGTCCAGAAATCAAAACAAGGGGGACCATCTCAGCATTTGCTCAAAGGATCAAGGGAAACTGGACAAAAAACCCTGATCAAGTTGGTCATTGATCTTACAATACTCAATAATAATAATAATAATAATAATAATAATAATAATAATAATAATAATAATAATAATAATAATAGTAATAATAACAATTCTAATAATAGTAATATCAATTATAATAGTAACATCAATTATAATAGTAACAATACTAATAATAAAATACTATTCATTCAGAAATGATTTAACAATATTAATGATGCCTAGTGCATTTAGCAAATTCAGGATGAAGGAAATAGAATTTTGGTTTGGCATTCTCCTTCTACATCAGTCCAACTGCAATTTAACACAGGCAGGATGGGATATGCCAGTTCTTTTTTCTTTGCTTCAACTTGAACAGTCAACATGAAACAGAGAATCAGAGGGATTAGAATTTTTATTTTTGTTTTTTAAGGGAGGTAGTGGTGTGATTTGTGTATTCCTTCACACTGTAGAACATGTTGTTAAGCAGGAAAGCTTTCAATTTACTTTTAAATCTATGTATTGTATTCATATCTTTAACATCATGGTTCAATTTGTTGTAAAGTGTAATGCCCTCTATTAGGGTACTTTTTTGATAAAGTGTAGTTTCAGAATGGGGAACATGTAGGTTATCCTTTTGTCGAGTGTTATAGTTGTGTACACCTGAATTTAGAGTGAAAGTGTCTTTGTTTTCCATGAGAATCTTCTTTGTGAAGACAACTATTTCAAATATGTACATGCACGGTAGTGGAAGAATCCTTAATTTTTTGAACAAGGGTTTGCAAGACTCCAGCTTATGAGTGCTAGTCATTGTTCGCAGTATTCTTTTTTGGATAATAAATGTACGAGTGCTTTCAGGGGCATTTCCCCAAAATATTAATCCATATTTCAAGTGTGAGTGCACATTTGCATAATACATTGTCCTAAGAGTCTCAATGTTGGAGCTTGACCTGAGGGTGTATAGGGCATAACAAGATTTGGTGAGCTTCTTATTAAGATTTGAAATGTGAGCATTCCATTTTAGGTTTTCTTGGATTGTTAGACCAAGGAAGGTAGTTTCCTGTGATATTTTTACAGGATTATTATTTATGAGCAAATGCTGGGAGAGTTTTTCTTTGGATCGGGGATTCATGAAATTTAGAGAGACTGTTTTGCTGGTGTTTATGATAAGTTTGTTGTCTTGAAACCATTTTACTAGTGCATGCAACGTTTCTTGAGTTTCTTTTTCTAATAATTGTTGCGTTTTTGCTTTTATGATTATGTTTGTGTCATCTGCAAACAAAATTGTTTTGTTATTTTTTAAAGCCAAAGGCATGTCATTTATGTATATAAGGAATAATATTGGCCCTAGGATGGATCCTTGCGGGACTCCACAATTTATCATCTGAGGGTTGGAGTAGTACGAGGAGATTTTGTTATCTTAAGTGTGCTGGAGGGTAACTACTTGGCTACGGTTTGATAAATATGATTTAATCCACTGGCCTGCAATGCCTCGGATCCCTAGCATTTCTAGTTTTGTTAGAAGTATGTGATGATCAATGATGTCAAAAGCTTTTGACAAATCTAAGAAAAGGCCAATGGGAATTTCCTTCTGATTTAGTGCAATAAGTATGTCATTTAAAAGGAGAAAATGGCTGTCTCTGTTGATCTATTACACCTGAAACCATGTTGTGCATTTGTAAGGATATTATTTGCATTGAGAAAGTGTTTGAGTCTATCATTGAAAAGCTTTTCCAGAATTTTTGAAAATCCTGATAGCAGGGAGATAGGTCTGTAGTTCATTGGATCATAACTATTGCCCTTTTTAAACAACGGTTTAATTTTTGCCATTTTGAATACATTTGGGAATATGCCTGTTTTTAGAGAGTAATTGCAAATATGAGACAGCGGTTGCACTATATATGGAGCACTGTGTTTGATAAGAAAATCTGGAATGTTGTCCAGGCCTGCTGAGAATTTATTCTCCATTTGTCCAATGATTTTAAAAATTTCAGAGGGGGTGGTTTCATATAAATATATGGAATTTGCAATTTGTGAAACATTAGTGTTTGTCTGGTGTGTTTGATTGTTTAGGGAATGTTGAGATATTAACTTTTTACCAATTTGTGAAAAGTGTTCATTGAATATGTCAGCAATTTCTTGTGGGTCTTGTAGAGTTTGGTTTTTGAAGTGGAGCTCTATATTTTTTCTGTTATTGTTAGTTGGTGCTGTTGTCTTTTTAATAATGTCCCACATAGCTTTTGTTTTGTTACGTGCATTTGCAATGTACTTGTCATTTGTCATAATTTTCGCTTGTTTGATTACTTTTTTTAGGATTGAATTGTATGTTTTGTAGTATGAAATGAAGCTGGGGTTACATTTGTTCAGTGCTAGTATTTTATACATGTTGCGTTTTCTTTCACAAGACACTTTGATGCCTTTAGTAATCCACGTTTTGTTTTTATTGTTTTGAATCTTTCTGAGTTTTTGAGGAAACGTGTCATTAAAATGTCTTAAGTATATATTTATGAATGAGTTAAACTTATCGTTTGTGTCAGTTGCCTTAAATACTTCATTCCAATTTTGTAATCTGAGTAAGTTTTGGAATTTTATTATGTTTCCTTGGGAATAGTTTCGAGTTTCTTGGTAAGTTGTCTGTTCTGTGATTTTTGTTTCTATTTGAAGTGTTAGAATCTGGGCAGTGTGGTCACTGAAGCCGGTAATAAATGTAGCAACAGAAAAACTATTATTATTTGCATCTATTATTATTTGATCTATTGCATTGCTACTATTTTTGGATATTCTGGTTGGTGTATTTATGGTTGTTTGTAGATTGTATGATTTTAGTAAGTCTTTAAATAGATTTTTGTTACTAGATTGAGTGAGGCAATTTATGTTGAAGTCACCGCAAAGAATAATTTTATACTGTCTGCGTGTTTTAAGTTTTGTTAGAATAATTTCGAGGTTTTTTAAGAAGATTTTCAGATTTCCAGTTGGGCTGCGATACGAGCATAGGACCCATGTTTTTATTCCAGTTAGGTCTGTGATAGATATTTCAAAGTCTTTTTCTTTTATGAGGTGAGTGTGATTGGTGTAGGGTGCAAAACTAATTTTATCTTTAATAAAAATGCATGTCCCACCATATGCATGATGTGCGTTGTTAATATTTCGACATGAGCTGCTAGCTAAAGAGAAGCCTGGTATATGTGTGTTGTCTAATTGTTCCTTGTGCTGGTGAATATGAAATAATTTTTATTTTGCCATAAAAACCTTATTTTTGAGGCTACAAAGGCAAACAAGATGTCTGTACAACCCTAAATTTACTCTAAATTTCAGATTTTGTTGGTAGAACCCGCTACAATTGATGGTTCTCTTATAATAAATAAAAACCTGTTTTGAAATGAATGAAACACTTTGCACATTATACCAATTTTTTCTCAGAGTTAAACCAACCGAAAAATTAGATGTTAGTAACAAAATCTTAGGGTTTTGGAACCTTCTCATGGCCATGAGATCACACTTTGAATTTTACAAATTACCATTTTTGAGAAAATTGATGACAAAAAATTACCCATATACTAACATGCTTAACCTAATTATAGGATAAGTTCTTACAAGCTTTGAGTACAGGATCTTCTCGGATGGACTTCTCAGATGGATGTTGGCTTCTGGTTGTTGATGTAGCACAAATATTCAATAACTATGGTGACTTAAATTTTCAAATTTAACAACTAGCGTCTAAACCATACGTAGGATTTGTTTTCAAATTGAATAAATACCTGTACACCCGGCTCTAGTTAAAGCTTTGAAATTTTGAAAAACATTCTTTGAAAGGGTATAGTCGAATAAGGCGGTGAAAAGTGCCCCCAAACCAAATCGATAATCACGATGCTCATAGGAAAGAGAATACAAAATGTCGTAGATTCACAAAAAAACAGCCTCCTTAGACAATATGTTGCAGAGATACAACGAGAAACGTGCTTTGCATGTTTTATTTTTTCTCACTTCTATTGCGTGTGTTCAAAATTTTCAATATTTTTAACATTTTCTCAAATATGGCTCCAATTTTTTTAATTTCTTGTAAAAGTAGAGCAAAATACACTTATAAAACTGACTTAGGTCCGGTTTCCACGGTTTACTCTGAATTTTCGAAAATTGCTAAAGTTTGAATTTTTCGGCGTTTTTCTACAAATACGAAATTGAAAATAGAGATTTTTTCTTGAAATAAAATTTATCGTCCTTAACACTGAAAAACAATAATTTTTTACACATACAATTTCTGGTGTTTATGTATTTTCATCTGTTAATTCCAAAAATTAAGTCAGAAAATTTCCATTACCCACCATTGTTTTGTAATTTTGATTTTTTCCCCTATTTATTAACATTTGTGGTATGTAAGATTCTAATTAGAAGAAGATTTTACATTTAAATTTTATTTCATTGTGTCAACAATGGACTTACAACGTTTGGTGATTGTAACCTTGCATTCACGAATTACAACAATGACATTGACATTCTCCTACAAAACTGTCATTTAAGATGAAGTTTGCAGATGTATAGAGTTCTTAAAAGAAAGAAACTAATTATCTTCCGTTGTCTATTGGATTGTGATAGAAGTGTGTAATACCGTCCACTGTATTATAAAGTGTAGTCTATAAGTGTATAGTGTATAAGAATCATAACTCGAAATTGCGTTAATGATAAAAACCACTTCTGTTACGTGTGTGATGAGCTGACTTTCAAAGCGCAGAGACGAAATTTTATTCCTCCAATAAAAGGAGATAATGTCTGTTATTTCAACAACAAAATAGACCAGAACAAGACATGAGCTCCGGTTGTGCCAAACTGTTACACATTTGGCATCGGTTGTGACAAACGTGTAACAGTGTTAACTGGTTGGATGAAAGGATCCCGTCATATGCCTTTTGCAGTCCTTAAGATATGGCGCGAACCTCAGGATCGTTTGACTGACCGCTACTTCTGCGTGACAAATATATCTGGAATAAGTTCGAAGTCCAGACACACTGTTATATATCCGTCTTTAGATTCAGCAATTCGACGGGTGCTCCATGAGAGCAAGGACATCCCATACCAACTCCACCGGATGACATCACAATGACTGAAGCATTTTCCGATGTTCAGAATGGATTACAGAATGGTCCAGATTTTGCCGAAGATGATGCTATAAATGAACCTCACTGTATAACACAGGAGGATATAAATGATTTGGTTCGGGATCTTGGTTTAGGTAAAACCAAGGCAGAATTACTCGCTTCAAGATTGAAAGGATGGAAGCTACTGCAGGGTGACACCAAAGTACGTATTTTTCCCCATCGTTAAAAGGAATTTGATCATTTGTTTTCTAAAGAGGGTGTTGAGCATAAATGTGAGATTTAGCATTTGTTCATAAACTCCTCGAAAACAAGTTTGAAAAGAGTTTTACTACATAATGGAAACACATAAACCTCCGTTCCATTAGCTCATGCAGTTGGTTTGAAAGAAAATTGTGAAAATATGAAACACTATCCGTTATCAAGTATGACATTTTTTTCTTAACAGATTTGTGAGGATTTGAAAGTTATAACCGTCTTACAAGGGATATAGCTTGGGTGTACCAAATTTTGTTGCTTCTTGTGCAAATGGAATATCAGAGATAAATGTAAACATTATATTAAAAAGAACTGACTGAAAATAGTCAAGAGTCTAAAAAGAGGCAGTTTTTTGTGAAAATGGGCTCAATATTCCGCATTTTCAGAAACGCTCAAATGCCATTTTCTTAACAGTAGGTCCAAGTTGTTTCTTCAAACTTTTCACACAGATAGTACTAATTTCACTGTTTTCATATGACCTAAAGTTTATTTTAGTGTATTCTTTTGTTTTGTTTTTTCAAAAATTCCATAAATATAATTTTTTGAACTCTATAAGAGATTTTTCCTTCATATGAAATTTCTTTTCCGTAATTAGTTCTCTCATTAAGTTCATGTACATTTTTTGAAGATTTTAGTAGTTTTCGCGCGATATTGCATCAAATATTTGCAATTTTAAAAAAATACAAAAACATTTTTTTCTCAAATTGCTCCAAATTGTCTCTTTAAACTTTTCGTACGGATATTGGTAAATGCACCCTATAAATGACGTAAACACAAGATCCTTTAGTTTTTCAAAAAATAGAAAATGTAATTTTTTAATTGTTTCTTGCATCGTCAATATTTACATCAACGGCGATTTGTTCTCATTATTACATTTATGAGTACATGTGCTTTCAATGTTGTCATGTACAGTTTCTCGAAAACTTAACAGTTTTCTGTGAAAATGAGCTCAAATTATCGAATTTTGAGAACGCTCAAATACCATTTCCTCCAAAGCGGCTCCATTTTTTTCTTATTACGTTTCCAACAGATAGTGCCAATTACACTGTTTAATATGTCCTAAAGTTCAATTTTGTGTATTCTTTTATTTTTTTCAAAATTTCAAAAATTTTTTTTAAATATCTCTCATTCCGTTAATATGAATATTTCCAACAATTTGTAAACTCTATTGCATTTAAGTGTTAAAGTGTTTTAAATGATTTCAAATGAACTTTTTCGAAAACTCAAAAATTTGCTGTGAAAAGGAGCTTCAAATTTCCCATAAACGGTAACACTGAAACGCCATTTTCACAAAATTAGCTCCAAATTGTTCACTGAAAATTGCTACTTTGGACGAGATTTCAACCTTTTCCTCTTATCTTATTAATCTTAAGTTAATATTTAGATTCTACTGTTAGGAAACCAAGAAGTTGACATTTGTAAAAATGTAATTTGGCCTGCAATAGGTGGCAGCTGGCAACAGGATGGGGCGAGATCATAAAGCAAGGAAATTAAAAAACTTTACTACGAGAAAGTCTGTGCCATTCTCTAGCATTAATAGTTTCTCATGTTCTGATTGTATATTAAGAAATTATAGACTTAAAAAAGAAAATATAAAATATAAACATTATAAAATGAAAATAAAATTAATGTTGTTAATAATAGTTTTATTTTCTCGTATACGTACGTATATGTATAAGGAGTAACATACGTATAGAGAAAGTTATGAAGTGCTGCGCAAAATGAACACGGATTTTTGGCGGAAAAATATTCATTGCCGGGCTCTGGTAACGAAAAAGTGTATAAAACCAATTGCTAAATTAAGTAAAAAAATATTCTAACACGTGATGTAGCCAGAATCCCTGTTTTGTGGGTCCTTAATGCCGAAAAATCAATTGAAAGCAAAAGTCGGGCTGTCCATCCATCCGTCCGTCCGTCCGTCTGTCCGTCCGCCTGACAACGCTACTAGCGCCTAACCATTCGTTCAATCTTTTCCAAATTGAAGAATCCCAAATCGATCTAAATCTAGTTGAAGCTTTGAAATTTTGAAAAACATTCTTTAAAATTTGAGGGTACTTTACATGAAGCTCCATGGTCATTTTCAACATTTTCTCAAAAACTGTTCTAAATTTTTTCTTTAAATTTCTGGTAAGAAAAAAGTAAAATATACTTATGAATGTGGTTTAAGTCCAATTTTCACGGTTAACTTTGAATTTTCGAAAATTGTAAAAGTTTGAATTTTTCGGCATCTTCCAACAACTATAAAATTAAACACCGAGATTTTTCCTTCAAATGAAATTTGTTATCCATAAATAGTTCTTTAATTAAGGTCATAGAGTTTTTTTGAAAATTTTAGTACTTTTGAGCAATAGTGCATGCAATATTTGCAATTATAAAAAATACCTAAAACAAGATTTTCTCAGAAACGGCTCCAATTTTTTTCTCTTCGTTTTTCATAGGGGTAATGCCAAATGTACCCTATACGATGACATAAACGCCATATTCCTCTATTCTTTTGCTTTTTCAAAACTTACAAAAATGTAATATTTTTGACGTGTCTCTCACGTCGGTAATATTTACATTAGAGGTCATTTCTTCCCGTTATTGTAATAATGAATACGTGTACTTTCAGTCATGTCAAGTAAAGTTTCTCGAAAACTCAATAGTTTGTTAAAATTAGCTCGAAATTCCACATTTTCAGAATCGCTCAAACACCATTTTCTCAAAAATGGCTGCAAATGTTTTCTTCAAATTTTTACAATGGATAGTGCTAATTGCATTGTTTAATATTACGTAAAGACCATTTTGGTGGATTCTTTTGTTTTTTCAAAAATGACACAAATGTAATGTTTTTCAAAAACTTTGATGTCCAAGGGGCTTCGTCTAAAATACTCCCAAATTTTAAACAATGATTTTCAAAATCTCAAAGATTCAACTAGAGCCAGATTGACCAAGGTGTCTGCAATTTGGGAAAGATCGTACGTACGCCTTAGGAGTGTTCACAGACGGACTGACGGACAGACGGAAGACGGATGGACGGATGGACGGATGGACGGATGGACGGATGGACGGATGGACGGATGGACGGATGGACGGATGGACGGATGGACGGATTGACGTTTTACCGGAAACACTTTTTCGGTATCAGGGGACCCCAAAACGTGTACTTCCGTTGAATCTCGAAATCGGTTTTCCGCAGCATTAAATAACTTTCTCCATACTATGTATATGACACCCGTATATACGTATGTATACGAGAAAGTAACTAGAGGTACTACGAAATGGCACAGACTTTGTCGTAATAAAGTTTTCTAATTTTGTTGGTGAGGTCTTGCTGATCTTGTTCCCTTCTCTGTCCAGCGGTCATCTATCGTCACCGTAAGTACATTTTTTTCATTTTCTCAACTTTTTGCTTTGCTTAGTACAATCGAATTATTACTTCAAGAATGTTAAAGAACAGTAAAAACTCGTCCAAAATAGAAATTTTCATTGAAAAATTTGAAGCCGTTTTTCAGAAAATGGCGATTAAGCTTTACAGTAAATGCGAAATTTGAAGCTCTTTTTTCATAGGAATCTATTGAGTTTTCGAAAAATTTTATTTGAAATCATTTGAATCACTTTCACTCATAATTCTAATAATGCATACAAATTGATGAAAATGTCTATATTAACGGAGTGAGAGGTATTTCAAAAAAAATTACATTTGTGTAATTTTTAAAAAGAACAAATGAATACACCAAAATGAACTTATGAACTTTACGTCATATTAAACAGTGCACATAGCACTATCAATTAGAAAAATTTGAAGAAAAAATGTGGAGCCATGTGGATTTTTTAGAAAATCTTCTTTCTGTAATTTTTTAAAATGGCAAATATTGCACGCACTATTGCAGGAAAACTACTAAAATGTAAAAAATGTCCATGACTTTATTGAAAGAACTATTTAGGCACAACAAATTTCATTTAAAGGAAAAATCACTGTCTTCAGTTTTGTAGTTGTAGGAAGACGCCGAAAAAATTTCAGACATTTGCAATTTTTTAAAATTCTGAGTGAACCGTGAAAATCGGACCTATGCCACCTCTATAAGTATATTATACTCTATTCTTATAATAAATTTAGAGAAAAAATTTGGAGCCGGTTTTGAGAAAATATTAAAAATGTACGTGGGGCTTCATGTAAAGTACCCCCAAATTTTAAAGAATGCGTTTCAAAATTTCAAAGCTTCAACTAGATTTAGATCAATCAGGGATTCTTCAATTTGGAAAAGATCGTGTGAATAGTTTAGGCGCTAGTAGGGTTCACACACGGACGGACGGACGGACGGAGAGACAGGCGGACAGACAGACGGACAGATAGACGGGCGGACGGGCGGATGGGCGGACGGGCGGTCGGGCCGACGGGCCGACGGGCCGACGGGCCGACGGGCCGACGGGCCGACGGGCCGATGGGCCGACGGGCTGACGGGCGGACGGGCCGACGGGCCGACGGGCTGACGGGCCGACGGGCCGACGGGCCGACGGGCCGACGGGCCGACGGGCCGACGGGCCGACGGGCCGACGACCGACCGCGACGGGCAGATGGGCCGACGGGCCGACGGGCCGACGGGCAGACGGGCAGACGGGCAGATGGGCCGACGGACCTACGGGCAGACGGACCGACGGTCCGTCGGACCGACGGGCAGACGGGCAGACGGGCAGACGGGCAGACGGGCAGACGGGCAGCGGGCAGACGGGCCGACGGGCAGACGGGCTGATGGGCAGAGGACGGACGTTTTGAAAATAATCACTTTTTCGGTATCATGGAACCCTAAAACGTGTATTTCCGTTGAAATCTCGAAATCGATTTTTCGCAGCATTACATAACTTTCTCTATACTACGTATATTATTACTCCGTATATACGTATGTATACGAGAAAGTAAAAATGTTAATTGAATAATATATGTGTATTCTCTTTGTAATTGATTGATTTTTTCGTGTTTCCGGGCGCGTCAACTGCTTCGGTCATTTGTCCCGTTAGTGTAGTGTATGTTTTTCTCTCGGGAGATGGCAGTGATCTTCCCCCGCTGGATGGCGAGATCCGGCGCTGACCTACCGTCGGCTGGTGGGGTTTTTTTATTTTTATTTATTTACGTCAAAAAAACAGTTAAAAACTGCGTATGACGGGCTATGGGGAAAAGTGAATTGTGTGCACATTTTCAAAATTCTGTGATCCCTACACTATATCATATACTACTTAAGTTTTGAATTTTGAAAGGGAGAAAAAAAAACAAAAAAACTCCCATGTAATAAAATCGATTTTCAAGGATAAATAAGCAATAAATTTTGAATTTTGAAAGGGAGAAAAAAAAAACAAAAAAACTCCCATGTAATAAAATCTATTTTCAAGGATAAATAAGCAATAAATTTTGGCTCTTATTACTTCCTGCCGCGACAACGTGGAAACGATAATTTGAATAATTGTATTTCCCACTGAATTCTAGAAGACGTGCACAGAAAATGAAGTTACATTTATGTCCAGAAGCAAAACAAGGGGCCATCTCAGCATTTGCTCAATGGATCAGGGAAACTGGACGAAAAACCTGATCGAGATGGGGGTCATTGACCCGGAAGCTGTGTTACAATAGTTGTTACAGGTTGTTTATACTCATTTATACAGTCCAAATGGTAATTAATGCATTATGTATCATTGTTAAAATTAATGTTACTTTTCTTGTGATGCTCAGTATAGTCTCTAATTGTATAGAAACAGTTATGCAGCAGAAACGATTTCACTTGGGATTTAAACTTTTCTATTGAATTTAATCGTTTAATGTCATCTGGCAAAGTGTTGTAAAATAATGTACATGTATTGTATGTGAATTTTTTGTAATGAGCTGTTGATACTGTCACCTGATGAATATGATTTCTACGTCGAGTGTTATAGTAATAGACTTCGGCATTTTCTGAAAAAATATTCCCGCCCTTGAGCAAGTCATTTTTTACAAAAACCACTGATTCGTAAATAAAAAGACACGGTAATGGGAGAATTCCTAGATTAATGAAGAGAGGCTTACATGAATCACGTGGGTGGGATTTGGTTATTATTCGTACAATTCGTTTTTGTAATCTAAAAGTCTGGGAGCTATAAGATGTATTTCCCCAGAATATTATGCCATATCTCAGGCGGGAATGAACATTCGCGAAGTATACACAACGAGCAGTATGAAGGCTGACTGAATTTGCAAGAATTCTGAACGCGTAGCATAATGAACTTAATTTTGTGTTCAATTCATTTAAATGGACGTTCCATTTAAGGTTTGACTGAATTGAGAGACCTAAAAATTTTGTTGCATTAACATGAGTCAATGGTACACTGTTCATTTTCAATGGAGCACAGAATTGTTTATTTGAAATGGAAAACTGCATTAAAACCGTTTTCTTTTCGTTTACTATTAATTTGTTATTTCGGAACCAATTTGAAACATCTGATATTGTACTATTTACGGTTTCTTTATTGCAAAGGATGTTCGTATCATCCGCAAAGAGAACCGTTCTTCCGTTTCGAATCGTCGAGGGCATATCGTTTACGTAAAGTAGGAACAGAATAGGGCCTAAAATCGATCCTTGAGGAACTCCACATGCAACGGGCAAAGAGTCGGAAAGGTGCGTACGTAATGTTCCATCATTCCAGTAAGGTATTTCAACTTTCTGAGATCGTTGTTTAAGGTACGAACATAACCAATCTAGAGCAATACCACGGATTCCATATGAAGGTAATTTTGAAAGTAAAATGTCATGATCAATGATGTCAAAAGCTTTTGAGAGATCTAAAAATAATTCAATAGGTGCCTCGTTTTGATCTAATGATGAGGCGACATCTTTAAGAAAAGAAAATATAGCTGTTTCCGTTGATTTTGATTTTCTAAATCCATGTTGGCAATCTGAAAGCGCGTCGTGTTTAGTGAGAAAGGTTTCCATTCGTACGTAAAAAAGTCTCTCTAATATTTTTGAAAAAACTGATAGAAGAGAGATGGGCCGATAATTTTGAATTTCATTTTTGTTGCCTTTTTCATTTTTCATTTTTGTTGCCTTTCCCCCTAACCATCACTCTCCCACCAGCGCGCTGGTACCAGCGCGCTGCATCATATTAAATAACTTTCTTCGAGTAAATACGTTGATGCCCGAATGCCCTAAAACGAAATTTGGAGGAAATTAAAAAGTAAATAAACTCATGTAAAAAATCCGTAAATCGCATTCGTACATAATTGGCTGTATATCGTGCAAAACCGCGCGAATCCGCGGTTAATTTTTACTAACTTGTAAAATAGAAAACGTAACCCTTCCATTGCACCAAAAATTATTACCCGGAAACCCCCGGAAGTACACTAATTTAGCTACATTAATTAAAATTTGCTTCATTAAAACTTGAAAAGCTCTATCTCAACTAAAATAATTAAAATCTGTACGAAAATACACATAACGTGTACACACTTACTTGCTTCATCAGTCTCCATGGCTCTTCACTTCAAAATCGAAACGCAGTAGACGCAATTCACTGTGAGACTGAAGCCCGCGCGGGAGACAAGAACGAACAGGCGCACTTCACCAGTGGATAAGTTGTGACAAGTTGTGCCTGCCGATAAAATGTGTGCAGCTGGTTATTCCCTGACCTTTTAGCTTTACAATGAGGTATTTTTTATTTGTCTGGAATGAAATTTGAAAATTTGACTTTTGGCCGCCTAAATCGGCCAAATACCCCACCGTGCAGCGGGGCACCGCCCCAGTCCTGACAAGCTCTAAGCTCCCGACCGATCTCCCGGAATATGTGGTAGTGTAGTGTATGTTAGTGTAAATATGTGTGTGTAAGGGGAGAGGATAGGACAAGAAAGAGGAAGGACAGATCGCGCGCGGTCCGTGGCCCGTTTGGTAGGGTATTGCTCCGACATTCGCCTGGTGCTGATCAGAGAAACCACGGAAAACTACCGATCAGAGCAGTCGGCCGCTAGAATTCTCCTCCCGACAGCGACTGAATTCGACCTAGCTGAAAAGCTAAGAAAGCCGCTGTCAGGACTCGAACCTAGGACCTCCCGGTCAGAGGCGCTACAGTGACATCAGTTGATGCACTGAGCTACCGCTACCGGTATATTCTCTTGTGTTTTAAAGTGATTTGCAATTACAAAACCATTCCAAAGTATTCAAACTCCAAGTATATTTTGTAAACGTATGTATTAGGCTACGTTTCGAAGTGTTTTGAGAAATCGAAATCAGAGAGTTCGTTTTTCTGTCAAGGGAGTTTTTGCAACAATGAATAGCGTTGAAAATAAGAAACGCAAGAAATAAATGATTTCAATGAAAAAGCCACAGAAAAATTTGCTGAAAAGAAACAATGGAACGGAACTGTTCGGCATGCTATCAGACTTCATAACATGATTTGTGTTTAATTGTCATTATTTATATTAATGAGTGTAAATGCATGCATGTAATGTATGTCTGTGTGTTTGTATGTGTGAGTGAGAGAGAGAGAAGGAAAGAAAGAAAGAGAGAGAGAGAGAGAGAGTGGGAGGAAGGGAGAAAGAAGAAAAATGTTGCACACCCTAATGGCATGACTACGAGCCGCCACTGGTGAATGGTGAAATAATTCATAATAAAATTCAAAATTATTAAATTCATTCATAAATAAGAATCATGAATTATAAAAGTAATGAATTAACTCAATTCTTTCATATATCCTTCAAGTTTATTCCTGCAAATTTTTATTTCTGTATTGTTCACTTCGCACTGATTTCAGATAAGCGGTGATAATTTTCCAACACTAATACTTTTTCTAGATAATTTCCATTAAGAGAATTATGCAGTACACGATAAAGTAAAAGTTTAAGAAACCGGATGATTATCATGCTGCTCAATCTCAAAACCTCATTCAGTTTTGAAGCGCTGAAATGGACAATGGGATGACAATGAGGATTTAAAGAAGGAAAACATGTTTCTGTTGCCTCGAGAACTATGAAAACAATTGATACGAAAAGGTGTTTTGCAGCGTATTAGTGATTAGATTTCTAGAAAGTCCATAATTTTGTCTTTCAGCATTTAGGATTTGAATAAGTTATTATTAGGGCTCGGACAATGCCCTATTTGCCTCTTTTATTTCTTTGAATGTATTTTTAGGTAACTTACCCCATTATCAATGTTTACCCCAGAAATGGCTTTTGCGAGGTTTTTATAATGCCTATAAATGCCTTTTTAGAGGTAATTGCCTAATCGAGCGTTAAGAGCCTATAACTACTATACTTATATTGAATTTTCCGCATTTTTAATATTTTTGTTCATTATATTTTGTTTTCTACAATCATTTTTTGAGAAATCACTGATGGGTATTTTTTACCGCACAAGTAACAACTGCGTAAAATCTGCCAGGGTGTCCTCTGATCGAGAAGCTCTGTCTTGTGTTTTGTGTTCTTGCCTATGTAACTCCAGCTGGGACACCGCTTAGAGATTTATGAGAATTTGACACCGCGCGTGTTACCTTATATATTTCGCCGAGCGCCCAGAGTACAGGAAATTGTTCTTGTTTTGCCGATCTTCGGAATGATTAATGAGCTATCTATTCCTTACCAACAATACAAATCTCTTCAAAAATAGCGCTCAAGGAATCTTTCGCGTTTTGAAAGATAGAATTACACAAAGATGGGGAAGTTTTCTTTGATAATTTTGTATTGATTTTGAAGCTTCATGCTTGCCAGATCAGTAAATTTGCCGTTCCTGTTAAGCAAGCTTACTACAATGCCAAAAGAGAAAGTTTCAAGAAGTGCATTGTTAAAAGAGTAGATTCATTGAGAAGATTCACGGCAGACAGGAATTTTTTTTTTTTTTTTTTTTTTGCCAGTGTTGTGAAAAGATGGCAAACTTTGCAAAAGAATACTTCTTACAACATAAAAACATTGCAACTCAAGCAAAAAATGCAAAAAAGTGAGAAAAACTATTCAAAACTTCTTCAGCAAGTGCAGTCAAGAGATGAAGTCAAGAAAGAAATTCAACACAGACTTGTGCCATGCCGCAAACATTCCATTTTCAAAACTTGAAAATACAACATTTAACTATGATATCGTAGGCTTCCGCGGCCAGAGTCATGATCTGGGCTGACCGGGTGACGCCGCAAAACGTCGGCAACGCCGTGAAACGTCGGCACCCCAGCCTTCGACGCGGCGTCACCCGGACAGCCCAGATCAACATTTAACTAGTTTAACCAACAACATATACAAATATAAAATTCCACACGAGTCAACCCTTAGTAAATATTATCTAAATCTGCAATATGTTTTGACAATCGAAGGAATTCGATTTGTTTTTAGAGAATTATGTTCATCCTTTATGCAGTACGTATAAATGTTAATATTATTCAACCATAATGCTAATTTCCCTGCCTATTTTTAAGCTTTTACTTCCTAAGTGTCTGCCTATTTTCAACTGTAATACCTATTTTTAAGTTTTTAAGTGCCTATTTGTCTGCCTGTTCTCGACCTTTTTAGTGCCTACATGTCCGAGCTCTGGTTTTTATCCTTTAAAGTTAAGGAAGTAGAGGGGAACGAGAAACTTTTGTGTGTAGGGTAAATATGTTTTCTTTCTTTTGATTTTCCATATTTCTCGGTGAAGTCTCGTGCGGACCTAAGTCAAAGAAACCGGAATATAATACGCCTTCCGAAGCTTCCGACGGGCTTCCGAAGACAGCATATTTGAGAACAGGGATGTGCAGGAAAATTCAATAAAGGAAGACAGATTTACGAAAACGCAAATCATCAGCCCTGGGACCAAACAAATGAATAAAAACTCAGGACAGTGTGTGCGAATGGCCGGAACCAAAGCACAGCTTGCAGGTGACCAAAAAAATATACTGCTGAAGAACATGAGACTAAAATAAAAATAATGAAGGAGAAGGGAAAGAAAAAAGTCGAAATAATGGAAAGAGAAAGTGCCGCAAAAGTGAGAATGTGGGAGAAGGAACATTTGTTACGAATGGAAATTCTTCTTTTGGAGAAAGAAAAAGTTTTACAAAACAATAAAAATATTAAATGTAAAACTTAAATTGTATTTTTTCAAGACAAATGTAAATTTTTCAATACAATGTTTCAAAATAACTCATAAAAGCATTTCTTACAAATGAAGTGGTTTCCCTCTCATTTTCAGTTCCACGCTGTGTAAAATTAGTCAAGTCTATTAAATCATTAACATCATCAGTAACATTAGGAACGCGTTCCTTCATTTGGCATGCTATATTGTGCAGAATAGCGGTAGCTACTATTACACTTTCAACATTACAAAATTTTAAATTGATGCGCGTAGCTAAAACAGGAAATCGCCTTTTCCACACTCCATAGCTTCGTTCCACACAATTGCGAGTCCTGATGAGCGATTCGTTATATAACTGTTGTGGCCTTGTGGTTGGATGTGAGAAAAGTGTTAATAAATAAGATCGTATAGCATATCCCTTGTCACCTATTAACACCAAATCCTTGAACTCCCTGCTTTCAAATCTTCTTCTGATTTTCGAATTGGCAAAAATTGTAGAATCATGAGTACTTCCAGGCCACCTTCAAACAACGTTGAGTATTTTGAGGTCGGAATCACAAATTTTTTGCACATTAAGAGGGAAAAAGTGTTTTCTGTTTCTGTATATTCTGCTTTTGTTCAGGAGTTACAGCATGATTTCTGTAAAATAGAAATTGAAAGAAATGGAAAAATTATAATTTTCATTACTTAGTACTGAGTTGTCAACAAACCGGAAATTTATCTCTCAGAAATAATTCACTCCGGGAATATTTTAATAAGAAGCTACATTTGAAAAGCTAAAAATTATATAATAGGAAAAGCAATCACAGAGCTCAGAAATGTCTTCCGATATTCGAGGAGGCAACTCTCCACAATGTATGGTATACTTACCTATCAGTAGGGGAACATATTGAATGACGAATCTTCTCTGGTATATGTTGTACGCAGTTTTTGGATAGACGGAATCTGTCAAAAAATTCGTTTTCCCTCCACATCTCAAAATGATTTGGACGAGGACGAAATATTTTTGGCTGTCTCGGAAACGCGTATTTGAAAACGAATTCTTCAAAATCCTCATCGTCGGTTAATTGTGCAGTTTCCATATTACCTACTTCGACATAAGTCATCACCAAGCTACTACTTCAAGGTTATGTTTCAAGGAGATTCGACAAAACTTAGTTCAAACGAGGTTTAAACCCTCAAGATCGGCCGTTCAAATTCGGCTTCAGTTTAAACGGCGTTCAGTGCTGATCGTCAATTGTACAACCGTCCACTGGACATAAACCGAGTTTAAACAGTGGATCGCGTTTAAACTCGGATTGTACAACTGGCCCTAAGTCGTTCAATTTTTCAACTGGAATCAAATTTCGCGCGAGAAGTGTTGACATGTCATGGAGAGTTGCTGCCAATTCTCCAATCAAAAATGTACAGTATAGGATTATTTGTAATTTTGTCAAAATTCCTTTAAATTGAAATAATACTATTTATATTACATCAAATATTAATTTTCAAGTAATCTCTTAGGCAAGCGTATTCTCTGAGGCCAAAAAGTTAAAATGAATTCATTTCTTCGAATATAATGAAATGGTTGGCAATGCTTACTTCGTTCTGCAATGTTCCCGCGTTAGCTGTGGATTGCTGCAGGAGAAGCACAAAATCAAAAGCTGATCAATTCAAAAGTAGGATTCGTAGGATTGCTGAGCTGGTGGAATGTGATAATTTGTATGTTAAATAATTTGTGAAGAAGTTTATTGACAGCAGTGGTTTTATGAATGCTGCTACCTGAAAAAAGGTGGGAGGAAATAATTGACGTTAAAGTGTCTATTAGTGAATTAATTTTAAATTATATAATTGAATGAACTTCTTACTCTTTAGTTCATGTAGATCGCTTATTGTTCCAGCCTCCAGCCCAGATCCTGCCCGCGCCTTTAAACGCCGAATCGTTGGGCCTGAAGTGTTATATCTCTGAAATAAAGGTTGACTGTTTATCAGAAGTCGATCACGACTTCCAAACAATGTTTGGCCAGAAAGGACTGGAACTCATTAAGGAGTTAAATCGCACTCCTGACGTATTACCGCCCTTCAATGATGATGTGATCCGCCAAGTTTTGGAGGAAATGCGCGCTCTTTTTCATAAAAATCGAATGGACCTTGACAAGGATAAAGATGCAAATTATATCGCAGTTCATGTGAGACATTCAGTATTGGAAAGAAATAGGAGATGCCTTTTGGCGTATCTCTATAACAGGATAAAAAAAATACGTCAGATGCGTTGGGAATTTGGAAGTATTATACCACCTGAAATAAAATATAATATGTGTGAGCCTGAGGTGCAATGGTTTAATAATTACAATAAAATTTTAGCCACATATATGAGAGGAATTGGGAACAAGCATGGTCTGAACCTAACATTGGATAGACAACCTCCCAAAGAATTGTACATTGAAGTTCGATGTTTAGAAGATTACGGAGAATATGAAATGGACAATGGTGACGTGGTTACTTTGAGGAAGGGAAGTATGTATCTGTTGCCTCGAGGACCATGTGAACAATTGATACGACAAGGTATTTTGCAGCATATCATTGACTAAATATTCAGAAACTGGTAATTTTGCACTTCAGTAGTTAGGCTTTTAATTAGTTATCATGCATTAAAGTTCAGGAAGTTGTAGTAATTATTTATATTTCTATATGAAAATTGCATTTATGTGGTAGAATTCTCAGGTGATTATTATTTGAAAGTTGACGGTCACTGAAAGAAGATCATTCCTTAATTAATCCAGGACATATTGCCCACCTTTTCAGAAGTTGCTGAGATATTGCACTCTTTTTCCCATTTTATGGATTTCTCCAAAATTGCATTAAATTTGTAAATTAATTAAGCAGGAAATCAAAATAATAGAACACCTGTGATTCAGCAGTGGACATGTTACACAGATTGGCAGAATTTGTGATCCAACCATTGAATTTTCCTGAAACTTATGGTGGAATTAAAAATGATAGTAAAAATTGTGTTCATGCAAGTTCCCAATTATTGGAACGTTTGTTCAAATTTTATCAGCATTTATTTAGTAACTGTAGACAGCCTGAGGTGAGTCCAATGGACTCATTTCCATCTTTCTATGTTCATAAAATTATTGTAAATTTAATCTCTGCCTCTTGCATGGAGGTATTCTTTTAAATTTCCCTTCTAATTATTACACCAAAATTTCTGTCAATTTCTTGTATTTTTTATTCACATATTGCAACAATCCTTTTTAGGCCACAGAAGCCTGAGGTGAGTCTAGCAAATTCATTTGTAGTTTCGTATTTTTCTCGCTACTGATAGGCTTTTAAAATGTTGCATTTTTCTAAAAAGAGTTTCTAGTTATTGTAGTGATTGACAGATGTCATCTTCTGTGTATTTGTATTGTTGCTAGAGAGAATTTTTTATTCATTTATCGCTACTCACATACATTTGATATGATTGCACAGATCAGTCTTTCTTGCATTCAGTGGTGCATCCATGCTCAATTATTGTTTATGGTTTTTGTGCGGTCGAGTTATTTGTGTGTAGTAAATATCATTCAAAATTGAACTGTAAGATTTTATACCTCTTTTTGAATCAAATACTTTAATTTGTGTAGTTATCAAGATGTCTAGGCTGACTGATGCTGAAATTCAGGCATGCCTCAATTTAGATGATAAAAATATATCTGATGGACTATTTTTGGGAAGCAAAGATAGTGATTACAACCCCGAAAATCATTCTAGTGAAGAAGGTAGTATTAGTTTCGGAAGTAACTATAGTGACATCATTCAGTGCGAAGACACTCTCATTACAATGAAAATTATTCATTTTTTCGGGGAAAAAATCCAGGAATGGAGCAAAAATCCTCCACCTAATTCAAATACCTGAGCCATAAACGTAATGAAGACTGCTATATTGAAAGTGTTGCTTCCACCAGGTGAAAGAATAAGACTACCAGAGATTGTTTCGAGGTATACATGACCGTGTTATGAGTGATCTCACAAAATACACTAACCAAGAACCAAAAGAGTTTTCGTACAGAAGAAGGGAAACGTTTCGTGGAAACTGTAATAATGTAGAGGTATTTTGGGGTTTCTTACTACTGCCGGTCACTTGAAAAATAACCATCTCTTATTTTCTGCGCTATGGAATATCAATATTTCAAGCTACAATGAGTAGAGATGTAAAAAAATACTCCAAAACCTTCACTTTGATGATACATCAACAAGATATGAACGATTGTTGTCCAAGTATAATAAATAATAGTAAAATAAGGCATGTTCATTGTTGTCTGTTCTAACAATCAAAAAAATAGAGCCTCATTGTTAACCCCTAATGAGTCCAACAAACTCGTCCCAGGCTTATTCGGTTGAAAATACCCTTGGGCTTTTTAGAGTTAATGATTTTGAACTGACATATGTTAGAAAATATTAGTAACTTTCTTTCTGGCAGAAAAACCTTGTTTGGATTCAGGACCACAACATTTCTCACAAATAAAAAAAAACATTTTACAACTGATATATTTTGGCTTGAATTGTTTGTGGGAATATTTTCGTACAGTATGTCTTTCTTTGGAAATGTTGTTATCAACCTGTCACCAAATGTGTGAAATGTATTCACAACTGATTTTGTCAGGCTATTAAAATGATGGGGAAGGTCCATGTGGAAAGATGAATCTAGTATAATTACCTTCTTCACTGTTTACCTACTTAAGAACCCCCATATACAACTTGTCATTCCTGTTGCAATTTAAAAATATTTAATGCCTATCTTTAAAAATTCAAAGTTATGGTATGTTTTCTGTATCAGCATGCAGCAGATTTCTTATTAAAATTTACAATGTCTCAAATCTACTCTGCATCCAATCAGCACAAACTGTTTAAATTGTGTAAGTATCCTCTTATAAGTTTGTAGTTCAATCCAACTGCTTGTTATTAAAATCCTTAGGTTATGGTGACATTTTTAGTTTTTTTCTGGACAAATTGAATATCAATACTCATTACATAAAACCATATATGAAGCAAGTTCAGTAAGTCATTCAGTTTGAGTGCTAGGATCTTGATTCTTGAAGCATTTCATTCCACCATAACAAGAATTAATTACATATTGAATCATGTCAGACTCTGTACTTGCATTCTTTTCCATCAATTAATGACTTTTTAAATTCGCTTGTTATATTGACAATTGAAATGAATGACTGTAATTCTTTATTCACTTATTATTAAAGCAAGAGCTGATTCTTGAATACACTGTATCTTCCTTTTAATTCAAGAATTTTATTTTCTGTTGTTTTATTCATGAGCATTTTGGATGGAAACCTTGATATACATTAATGAAATTTTCAATCATTGCTGTGTCCAACGTCCTGAGATCTGCTCTGTATTATCTGTATATAAATACTCTCTCAGGTAAAAAATCTTTAATAATTATCTTTAACTGGTGAAAGTATACAATTCCAAAACAAATTTTAATTTTATTACCTGTCAGTACAGAGTGAATACTACATGCCCCACTGAATAATAATATTTTTCTTAATTTGTGAGTGAGGTGGGGGAGATATTTTTCATTTACAACATTTTTAATATAGCTAGCTTATCCAAGTGTTCAACTTTAGGACACCGATCCTGTCACTATTCATGATTATAAGTGTTGTGGTGTCACTTCAAATTATTCATAGTTTGTATGCAATTCAGAATATCGATGTTAGTTTTGTAATGTGACATTCATCAATATCCTAATTTCGTAAGTGTTACTTATTTGATTTAAGAAAGGTTACTTTTACTAATCAGTTGGTCACATTATTGTGATGTAGGTCGTTGTCTTAGTTAACGTTTCCACCTTTTTGCTTTTTTTAATTTCTCACATTATGTAACAAACTAATTTTGTTAAAAATTTAATTCGATTTTATAATGATTATTGCTGAAATACAGTGAGTGTTGTATCTATCTCATATATTGTCTTGACTATATTTGTTTTTAATTTAAACAATTTCAATCTTTATCTCAAAAATTAAAATTTAGTGTAAATGTTTAAATTTTTAATTGTAATGTGTGGTCCATTATCCAAGATGTTTCCCTTGCTGGCCATATTGTTTTCCATGTAGTAGAAAGAGCAGAGAAATGTGCTATTTGTAATTTGTGCCTTGCAAACATTGAATAAAATTTGTTAATTTGCTACCTGAAAATATTTTCCACATTGGTGATTAATTTGTGTGTTATTAATTTGTGATAGTGTAGTTATTTTCTGACTCCAGCATAGATCCACACAACTTATTCCCCTAGAATGCAGAACATAATAGAGTTCGTAAGAGTTTGTAAGTTGGTAGTGCATGTGGTAAAGTAGGTATTTTTTGCATGCAATGACAGTAGATATTATACATTATAATCTAGTATATATTGTAATTTACATGTATAATTATGAATCTATTGAAGTGGATAAAAAATACCATTTTGTGCTAGTTAATTAATTATTCACAAGCACAGTATTGGGAGTATATCATTACCAACACACCCATAACGGTCTTTTAGCCTCATGTAATGTTTTTATCATATCTAATCACCTGCATAATAAAATGTACTTAATTGTCACCTTATCGTAAAGGTAATTCCAGTCGGAAATATGTTTTGCAACAGTAAATGTATCCAAGCGGTGACCTTTTTACTGAGTAACCAATGTATTTTTAATGGAATTAATATTGACTCCATAGTACCCTTTATTACATCAAATATAATGAACAATTGATTAAGCAAACAATTCTTCAGACTTTAATTGATGAAATGTTCTAATAGTGGTGTATGCCATAGATTCCCAACAGAGTCAGTACCACAATGTCAGATATTTCTTTCAAGGTGGTCGGCACTGACCCCCTGGAAGTCAATGATAATTTTGAAGGGGGTCAATGATAATCAAATATGAATCAGGGACTGTTCAGTATAATGAAGATTCCATTGATTACAAAACAAATATTAATGAACTTGATAGTAAATCGTTTTCTGATAAAAAGCAAAAAACATAACAGTAATAAATTTCGAATTTTGTCTTTTTTTTTTTTTTTTGTATCCATTGTTCATCCTTGGAAGTTAAAATGTTTTTTTAAAAACGCAAGAAATTTTAACTGTACATACACAACAGTTCTCTTTATCATGCTAGAAAATACTCTCTGCAGTACACAGTAGAGAAATGTTATAGCAAGTTCTTAAAAAACTCAACATTTTGTAACCATTTCACTGAGATTACAAAAACAGAAGGGTCTTAGATTATTGAAAATTGAGTTGTTGTTGTTTGTTTTTTTTAAGCATATTGGCGTACGAAATTGTTGTGTTTAAGACATTTATGTGCAGTTCTTAGTGTAATGATTAACAATTGTATGTTACATAACAATTCTCGTGAATTCAGTAGATGAATAAGAAAGATTGGTCGTTGGCCCATTTGAAGTCAACAAAATTATCGAACTTCACTGATTAATGTCCTAGGCCACTATGCGAGTGTCAGTCACGCAAATCAAAATTTTGTTAAATAAAATATATTGTTATTCTGCCTCAAAAGATAAGGAGAAAACATGATATCTCAAAATAAGACAACATAGGTATGCCACTGCCTCAAGCTCTCTAGGTCTGACATTCTACAAATAGGCTACTGTTGCGCACACAGCAAAATGTTTAGTGTAAATACATTTTTGGTGGATATGAACTTGGTTATTATTAATAGAAACACACTTAATCCATTTGAGATGAGTATATTTGTGGTATATGCGATTAAAACATTTAACTCAAATTACAAAAAAATTTAGGTTAGGCCACTTTTGTGGTGTATCTACTTGGCTGTCCTAGGCACAATGCCGTTTCAGCATCGTACTGTGACCTTTCTCAGGAGGAACTGCATTAGTGTGCTAATGCATTTTACTACCAATGGCCAAAACTGTGCCAAGGACACGTCTTCCAGCAAGTAGATACTGACTCCAGCCACAGAAGCATACTTTTATGCTGATTACCTTGTACAATTGCAGTGTACTTTACAACGCATTGCCAGATGACATTGAACAATTGAAGTCGGTACACAAATTTAAGTTAAAAGTAAAATTTTTTCTGCTGCGTAACTGTTTCTATACAATTAGAGATTTTACTGATCATCAAAAAGAAATGTTTATTTTAACAAAACGATATATAATGGATTAGTTTACATTTGTTTTGTATAATTTCTTTAAAAAAAACTCAATATGACAATAAGATAATATATAAGACATAATAATAATAATTTTAAAAAAAACATTTGTGGTGATTATTTCAAAATCAAACGTGTTATAATATATTCTTTTAAAAACGCATAATAATGGTAAGGAATTTCTTTTAAAACTTATTGAAACACAAAGATTTTTTAGTACATTTTGGAAATAACTGTTGATGAAATGAATCTCATGTGTCAATCTCAATTTCAATGAAACTTTTCTTTCAATATTTTTACACTTGTTCATTTGGAACAATGCAATAATAAGTAATGTACTTCAGCTTCCAGGTCAATGATCCCCATCTCGATCAGGTTTTTGTCCAGTTTCCCTGATCCATTGAGCAAATGCTGAGAGGGCCCTGTTTTGCTTCTGGTCTTAATGTAGCTTTACTATGCACACATTTTGTTGAGGTCTCCTTTTGCTTGTGGTGGTAGCAGCATAGACTAAAGAGGTACTCTATGGTAGCAGTAGAGCTGAGGGTGAGTTACAATATTGTTAGCAATGCAGAAAAATCAAATCTGCAGTTCGTTTATCGTTGCAAACAGTTTTTCTATTACTCAGAAATCAAAAAATGTCTAGTTTTTCAAAAGTTGATAAACTCCCCCTCTTCTAAATTTTATTATTATTATTGTTTTAACTTTCAACTATTTATCTTTAAAATGTTGGGATGGGCTTCTGGTACATTACTAGTAAGAAAATAGGCGCAAATATTCTTACTATTCTACTTCTCCCCATACGTCATAGTTTTTTTTCTTTTTTTTACCAAATAAATTAAATCAAATTAAATTTCAATGAGCTGAGCTGCACATTATAATTATTAATATAATAACAGAACAAGAGAAGCAACAAACAATTTTAATATGCATTTATTTTTTAAAAAGTATCTTACAAAATATTGTCAGACAAAATACATAGTAGTGTTTTCTTAAACTAAAATATCAAATTCAAGGTTTCAATAATTTCATAGTATTAAAAAAATACTGATTGTTAAATTAGTTCTGTACAAAGTCATACAAATTGTCTTAAAAATAAGTTTAAATCCTCTCATTCAACATACAGTTTCAAGATTACATTTCCCATGGAAATTTCACTTCAGATTCATCTAACACCATTTCTGAAGCATTGTCAGAAGGAAGATCTGCAACAAAAACAGCATCATTCTTCACCCATTTCAAGGTTAATAATAAATTCCTTATGGATTTTCAACAGTCTGATGGCATAATTATTTGTTTGAAACAAAAATTAAAACCATTTGTAGAAAAATGCTTAATCTACTACCAGAAAAACAAAATTGTTTTGATCATTTTATACTAGTTGGTCATCCATAAATTATAATCTCAATACCTAAATAAAACTGGATGTCTTCATGAAATTCTCGAGATACTGGACTAGGAGAATGTTCTCCTCCACATTTCATTCCCATGTCCCATATGTTAGCAGCTTGGTAGAAATTTTCAATTGTCGGTGACTCTACATTTGGCCAAAAAGAATCATTATCTGAAAGAAAAGAATTCAATGATTTAATGCAAAACAATTAGTTCCTTTCTATAATAGGATCCATGATTGACAATCCCAATTTCAATTGCATAGAAGGATATTAAAATTTCAGGGAGGAGAGAGTAACCTAAATTACTTCAAAGTAAATGATAGTGTCGCTCTCAATTAGCTGAAACAACATCATTAACTGAAATGTTCATGCTGGTCTTTCCTTTATGAAAGTGGTCTTAAATTTTTATTTAATACATTTTTCTGATTTAGAAACTAGAGAATTCACTGCAGTCTTTCATAAAATTATGTGAGAACAACACAAAACGTATCTTACAAGAAGAAACAAGTAGGTTAATTTATGAAACAATCCTTATTTGGAACCAACAACTTACCATCTGACCAGAATGAAGGGCCATGTGTTTCCACTTCAGGCCATTTATCAACACTATTGTCACAAGCATTGTCTTCCCAAATCAAATGAGAGGTCAAAGGTCTCTCTTGCAGAAGATCCTTCTCCAATGTTCTTGATACCCGATTGGCACTGGGACATGACACACTGGAGGCACAATAGCTTTCTGGTTGAGGTTTTTTTATGCTCTCTTTTGAATCTGATACAGTCTTCAATTGCAAACCTTTGATTTTATTCCCAACATCACCAAGGACTTTCTTTCCCTTAAGAGATGGTCCTTCATTTTTAATACTTTGTTTTCCTGGCAGAACACCTGTCCCAAACAAAAATGTTCACTGCATTGAAATTAATGAAATGGCATACATTATGGTGGGTCAGAGTATCATTAAATACCTTCAGAAGGCACATTTTTTATTGCTGCAAACCCCTGAGGTAATGTGTTCAGAGTAGGTGGTTTAACAGAATCACACGATCCAAAAATATCAAATATGGTCTCCATTCTTCCAAATTAACTGGGACCCAAAGAAGTTTTTCACTACCTGAAAAAATATGTACACTGTATTTCAAGTTCACATAATATATAATACACAGTGTCCAGGGAGCAAACATCAAAAATTCGAAAATACGGTGTTAAGACAATTTTAAGCATATTTTGACCAATAAACTATTTAGATATTCGAAATGGCTAAGCCGCAATAAGCACTCAAAAGTCAGTTTGAAAAAATTATTTTTAGGCAAAAATCTGCATGGCAGAAGCACAGAAACACTCCAGAAATCTGTAAATTGTTTATTATTTACAAAAGAAATGAATATTTGTTCACAAAGGAAAAAAGCACCCAATTTCCACTGCTTTTTTATTCCAGAGTTAATTTTATATTTATATAAGTAATGTTTAACAATTTGTATGTAATACTAATATTTTAATTCTATGATTGTTTTTATATTATGATTAAATCATTTATGATAGAGGAAATCTATTAAACACAAAAAAAAGTCTTTATAAGGAATCAAAAATCAAAATCTAGAATATGGATGGAAAATGCACAGAAGCAATCCCAGACAGACATTGGACTAAGACAGAGCTGCATGCTGTCGCCACTATTGTTTAACAAATACATGAATCATATAATCAAAATATGGAAGGAGGCATCAATATGAGACAAGAAAATAAAAACCATATTATATGCAGATGACCAGGTAATCCTGGCAAAATTAGAGGATAACTTACAAAAAGCGGCACATAAATTAAACACGATCATAAAATAATACAATATATAATAATAATATCAACCACAAAAACTGGGAATAACAGGCAAAGAATTCAGAAGAATAAAAATAATAATAGATAATCAAATTATAGAAGAAGTAGCAACTTTCATACACCTAGGAAATAAATTTTATTTCAGGAGGAAAGCATATATACAAAATTGGCAAAATACAAAAAAAAAATTATTGGATGCATCAAAACATGAATACAGAAACAAAAATTAGACTACATAAGATTGTATCCAAACCAACCCAATTATATGGCAGTGAAACTTGGTATTAAGATAAAAGAGACAAGCAAAGGATCTCAAAGGAGATCTCGAGGAAAGCTAGATTAAGATATGAACATACAAGAAAAAGTCTTGAAACTAAGAACATTGTTCTGGAAATAGAGAAGCACCAAATAAAATGGCATTAGCGCAAAGGGAATGAAACCCAACTGATGCCCATAAATGGTAATGAGGTACAAGCCATAGGGAAGAGAACCAGAACACCTCAATAGCTATTGAGGAAATACTGGAAAGAAGGAACAGGCCAAGTGGCCTAAACCTCAAAAGTTCATGATGATTGATTTCTATTTCTGACAATCATTTTATTTGAATCCTACATATTTACAATTTATGACAAACGCAACAGAAATAAGCAAATGATCACTAGACATTAAGTCACAAAATAAAGTAGTTTAATGAACAAAACTTAACGAGTAGTTGATATAATTTAATTAAATTAATATCATAGAGCCTATAATCACCCCGCTTATAACCACAAAAAAAAAAAAAAAAAAAAAAAAACACCTCTACTAAACTGGGAAGGAAATTGTACTTTAATTTCAACATTCGAAATATTTGTTTTAAAAATAATTGCCAATTGTAGTGCACAACTACTACAAATTCACTCAAGAATTTATAACTTGAATCAAAATGTTTTGATGCTCAATTCAAGAGCTTTTTTTTTTCCTTCTTTGAACTTTTAAAGGACTGAATTTACATCCGAAATTCATGTCAAATTGAAAGTGCTCAACCACTAATCCAGGAACAAAAATATCTCAAAAACTTCACTTAAAATTGTAAATAATGTGACATGAAAATATGAAGAAACATTATTTTGCCCACGTAATATTTAAAATGATGGGCGAAATATCGTGTTGACACCTATGAAAATAAATGGAGGAAATAATTTTATCCGCATTATATTAGACAAAATATGTTGATAGCACGTGCTAGTAACTCAGTGGAACGTTTTAAACTTCGATAAATATTTGCCATCGTCAATAATGTTCACAAAATTGGAAATTACTTGGAGACGAAGCAAAAGCCATTGGCGTAGCTTCAGAAACGCATTTTAGAACACCGTGAATAAAATTCCATACCTTGATCGTTTTCGCTCGGAGTAGAAGTAAATGGCTGTCTGCAATCGCTTGCAATTCTTCTCGCGCAAATAATCGTGCTGTGCACCAGTTCAACCCAATATAATGCTCTCTGGCGTAACCCGCGTTGCAGCACGAAGCAGATTCGTTGGTTGGTGATCGTTGGTTTGAAAGGATATTTAAATAATCGTATCGTTTCGATTAGACGAGTTATCGATTGAGTTCGACTTAAAAGAGTCGACTATTTCTGCCTTCTCGATCAAAAAACATGGCTGCGTGCTTGAGCAGCAGAAGACGGAGAGTGTCATCTATATCCGCGATTTTCTTTGACTTGGATAACACTCTCATTAAAACAAGAAAAGGCGATAAATTAGCATGTGATAAGGTACTGTAAATGTTAACGGCCTAAATAATCGCCGTTTATTCTTTCAATCCCATTTGTGAGACGTAGTAGGCAAGGTCAAATTTAGAAGGTCACCACCCAACATGTTGCATGTTGGCTCAGCGATCGAAGCGCGTGTGTGTTCAAACGTGACTTGTGATACAGCAATGTGCATGGCGGCTTAAAATAGACCGCTCATTCGGCCAACGAACTGTACAGGAAACTCTATACAGAATTCCCCGATTTAGCTGTTTTGGGGCGTGGTGCGTTGAGTATTCCCAAAATAGCTCTTGGCAAGAAAATAATGTCGAAGGGGAGTGAACGCAGTGAGGCAGTAGATTCGGGATGCGAAATCTGGAGAGGTGAACTGCCTAGTGCTGGTTTACGCGATACGGTGTTTGGGTTTTTTATTCAAGAACACACGTGTGTTAGGTGTATATAATCGCTCTTTCGTGTTACTGTGTGTGCTGTTTCATCATAAGATAGCATCATGAGTATTCCGGAATCTGTAAAAAAATGTGTTGCTATTTTGAAAGCAGCCGGAAGTGATACAGAAAAATTTGCAGGATTGTTTATGGTTACTAAACTTGTTAAAGCACCCGACTGTACAACTCAAAGTAAAAAGTTATTATTAGAAGCAATAGGGTTCAAATTTTTGAAGCGTCTCTTGACAAGTACAGAAGTTCCTGATGATTGCCCACCGTTGGTGTATAAATCTGTTGCAATGTCTGTTCTTTCAAGTTTCTGCTCAGAACCAGAGTTAGCAACCCATCCAGAAATTCTAGCCAACATACCTGTTTTTCTGGAAGTTGTCCAACAAGCTGATGATGATGATTTAGATGATAATTTGATGGTAATTAGTGAGGCATATCAATGTCTGCAATTTATTGCAGCCCATGAACCTGGACAGAAAGCACTTCTCGATCAGGGAGCTGTAGCCAAGATGTCAGAAATATATTCTCAGCAAAGTTTCCAAACAGATGAAGCTTTAAATATTTTAGTTTCTTTGGTTACTCGATTTGGGCCAAATTCATGGGATGAAAATCCCAAAGCATTTCATGCAATTGTGAATAAAATTGCATTGGATTTTGAAACCGATCATAGTGAAAGGAAATTTGAATTATGTGGCATTCTTCGAGCATTATTGGTAAATTGTAGGCGAGAGATCATTTCGTCAACATCATCTGAGGCTTTGTGGCCTATAAGTGTTTATAAAGGCCTAACTGATATTTTAACCAGTAAAATTGGAAAAGCACAACGTGATCCAGCTTTAAAACTTGCTTCAGCAATGGTGGAATTATTGGGTGTTGAATGGACTTTGACAGATGAAGAAAAACCACGGCAGTTTTTCTTATTACTTGTACAATTGAATTCCATTGAAGTTAGAATGCAACTTGAAGATAGAAACTTCAAACAAATAATGGTGAATTCTGACTTGGTCACTGCATGTTTTGTTACTCTGGAAATGTCAGTCTCATACATAGCAACTGATACATTAGATTTGGAACAAAAGGAAAAACAATCATTATATACAGCTTTGAAAGGTGCTTTTGCTGCAGTAATAGGTTCTCTCACAAATGTTTCAAAAGACTTTCCTAAGAATAAAGATAACTATAGTGCTGAAGAGAAAGCCTTTATTTTTGCTATGGTGAGAGTTCTTGCAGCTTGGTTGACTCAGGAAACATCAGCCATGAAAAATGCAGTATATGCTCTTCTTCCATTTATCTTGAGTCTTGCCAATGAAACCTTTTATGCATGTCGTGCTAGGCGACTTGCTGAAAAGACCAGTGTTGATTCAAAGGTAGAACAAGGATCAAATGTAAATGATGGTGACCTCCTTGCTCAAAATGATATATTACGTCTCCTGCTTCCTTCGTTGTGTCACTTAGCAGTTGAAGAAGAAGCCAGGAAGATACTACTTCAAATTAAGGAAGAAGAAGTTTTATATGAATGCCTGGCTTACCATTGGTCAATAGTTCATTATAAGAAGCCACCTGTCCCAAAATCAGAAAGGGGGAAAGTGAAAGCTAATCAAGAACCTGAATTAGATCCAAAACTTTTAGAAGAGATGAAAGATTCCCGTACAGCTATGGTTAGCATTTGTAATGTTTTCATGAATATTACAGTCCTAGAAGCAAAGCTGGTCGAGGAGAGTGTGTTATTCAACACTTTGTTGAAATTCATTTTTAACAATCTTCCTGAGCTCAAGAACATTCCTGAAAATCTGGTTCTTCATGGAAATCTGGCAGTATTGGGATTATTGTTACTGAAACAACAATCAAAACGATTGAAGAAAAATGATTTCACTATTTGCCGATTCATTCAGTCCACCATTCGTTTCCTTTGGGATGCATTCAATGTTGATGAATCCAATGATGCTTCATCTTTGGTGGTGACAATGGCATATAAAAAATACTGGTTTGAGTTAATGGAGCTATGGTTTCTGGGAATGCAGACAATGAGCGCTGTTCTTGCACTTGTTCCATGGATTTCTGAGTTTGCTATAGAAAGTGGATGGGCCCAAGGTATTATTGACACTTTGCACAAAGTGAGAAAGGGGTCATTGCCAGCAAACACTAAGTCAGCATATGAGGATTTCTTGTGTCACCTAGTTGATGCCAACAACAGTGTTACTACAGTATTGAAAGAGCACGATGCTTTGTCAGTTTGCCGAACCCATCGTTTCATGGAGCTGGGCAAGAAGCTCTTTGGAGACTAATACAACCAGAAATCCATTGATGTTTTTACTTCACATTGCATAGTCTGCATTTTTAACTTTGTGCATCATGTGGAGTTGTTAGAATGTTTCCTTTTCTATTTTTAGATTTTATACACTTATTTATGTCTTTTTTTATAAATTAATAACATACCATTTAGAGGTGTTATTGTGTGTTCTGATCAAGTTAATTGTGGATTCAGATAAGTGTTCTGGTATGTCTGGACCCATTTTATGTTACATCATCAAAAATAACGAACATTACAAACAACTGTGGCCTTCGTTCCATGTTAGCATCAGGTACTTAACTATTGTACCAACAATGTAGTGGTAGCGTTTGTGGTATTTTTTGTGCTCAGTGAACCAAGCATGCGGACAATAACAAAAATGTTTGATGTGTATTCTGTGTTTACTAATGCATGAATGTTTTTAGTCCTTTGACATTTGTTGTTGTATCTTTAAGACAGATACTGTATATATTGTTTCTCTTGTAATAAAAATATTTTTGTTGAATGTTTGGGAGTAGCATTATATTGACCCAAATGAAGATAACTTTTAGCTGCAAGGAAAATTTTGTGAAGTGTTTGTAAAAGCAGTATGAACATTACTGGAATCGTGTGCAAGTCATTTGGGGGAACTGAGTGTTGAGAACTGCTCAAGTGTGCAAAAAAACATATTTTCAAACAGAAAAGATGTCCTAGTTCTAAAATATATTGCTGTCTGACCACAGACTGTCAGTGTTGGAAATCATGAACTCTAGTAACCTCAATAAGCAGGAAATCATTCCTTCTATCATTCAGTTTCAGAAACAAAACTGTGCTATCTTAGCATGTATTAAAACAGAGAAAGTTGCTAGTTCTTTTTAAGATATTTGGGTTGTGAAGTTAGAATTTTGAATAGCTTCATTTTATTCAGGTAGCATGTAACTTCTTTTTTATTTTAGCAAGTTCTTATTATCTTAACATACTAAGGCAGTTTTCACTGCATTTAGGTAAAATTGTTTTAGAATAGGTTCAGAAGAAAGCTAAGCATGCTTAATATCTTTAGTATCATACTTAATGTTTAGAATATGTTTAAATGTTCAGTGCTATCAGTTTATAGTAATGTATTTAATTAAATGTGAACATTAACTTCTCTAACAAGAATGAAGTTCTTACTGTATCAATTTTTTATAAGTGTGAAGCACAGCTACTTAAAATGAAGTATTTTCTAAATAAAGCTTAGACAATACATTCTTGTACATATATAAAAAGTTTGCTTTTAAATTAATAATATAAATGAATTTTTACAGTTGACAGTAGTCCTGCAGGAGCAATATCATCTCCAAAAAGATGAAGCAACAACTGCTACTCAAAATTTCTTACGTAATTTTCGTTTGTGTCCTGATAATGGAAACATGAATTTGGATGAATGGCGACACTTTCTCTGGGCTCAAGCTCTTGGTGAAACACATGCTAGTATTGCAGGTAAGATAATTTTGCAATGTATTAAATATCTTCTTTTATGGTCTTGCGTGTCTTTAACCCCCTTTTATCGTGGAACCTTACAGGTTTGTTAAGTGCATTTGTACCTACCTGTATGTTAAGAATTCTAACATTCTGAGCTACATAAATAATCATTGATTCATCCTAAGTCAAACATTTATTAAGAAAAACACCTGACAGTGTAGAAAACAAATGAGATCAAACAATTCAAAATAAAAAGTAACTCATGTTAGTTTTTGGGATAATTATTGTTAATTGTAATATTAATAGTACAATTAATAAAAAATGAATATTAGGTAAATTAACCTCCTTTTCCTGTAATTCCACCAAATGAAACTCTTCTCCAATAATCATATATATTGATGAACTGAAGGTGTCACCACTGGAAGTCGACATGCCAACTTCCTCATCGAACGTCATCTCTTTAGGTACCTTTAGGTTCAAGAAAATTATTTGCATCTGTCTTTTCTCAAACCATGGTATACGAATATTGTTTAAATAGATATATTGCTAACAACGCCTCACAGCATCATAGTAATGTGCTGCAGCATCAGAATTAATTTATTTACTATCGCAGTAATGTTGTAAATTTTTCCATAAATTGTGAGATTTTATGGTGACCGATAAAATGCTGAACTTGCCACACAATGTTAGTGTTAATACTGCCTCACCCAAATTAAAAATCTTGGCTTAGCTACGCTCCGCTTTGACTTTGAACGTGTGCCCTCTGCAGTAATATCACTCATTACATTTCTAGGTATGTTAGTAGCTATAACATTACAATATATTAATTGAAAACATTATAATAGTTTTTATTTATTTGCAGATGATATTGCTAAATTGTGGCTGCAATTGAGATACCAGTATCTAGCCATCGCCCCAGAAGTAAGTACTCTATTGTGCAAACTCAGATGTCATTATCTCCTGGGGCTAATTACTAATGGGCCATCTCGAGCGCAGTGGGAAAAGGTCCACACCTTAAATCTGCGCCAGTATTTTGATTGCATTCTTGTATCTGGTGACCTTCCATGGGAAAAACCAGATCAAAACATATTTCTTGAAGCATGTCAATATTTGGGAGTGCAACCACGCAACTGTTTAATGGTTGGAGATAAGTTGGAAACTGATATAGCAGGTGGACAAAAAGCATCTCTTGGAGGCACCGTATGGATTCCACTCAGCAAAGAAAGCATTGTTGTGTTTGAAGAAGGACCACGGCCTGATTTCACTCTTGAGAGTGTGACGGACTTACCTTTGTTGCTGCCAGTTAAGTCCAAAATATCTCATCTTGCTTGCACAGATTTTGAAGACTGTAACAGTAATGCCAGCGATGGTAGCTAAAATTTTGTTTGCAAAATATTGCAATTGAGGGAAGAAGTTAGCATTGGATTGTTTCATAACAAATCCTTTACAGACTTCCCTGTTGCTTCCCTTGCTCATTTTTTAGCATCTTTACTAGAGGCCAAAGGAATTTGTTACTCATTTTTTTGCCAATATACCTAACCTATATAATGGTTATAGTTCTATTCTGGAATTTGGAACTTGAAAAAAACAATGTACATGTGTATTTTGCATGTTCATAAGTTCCTGCTACTTTAAGAAAGTAATAATTGTGCACATTCGTAGTTTCCTTATTTTGTTCTTGCCTAGTCAAATGAACTCTCACCATTGTTTTTTGTTTGATTGTTTTGAAAACTTCTCACAAAACTGTATTTAAGTGTGCCTTAAATTAGCATGGGAATGGAAGTCACTCTTGAAGCTTGGTTGATGCCCAGCAGTATAAATTACAAGTTTTGTGATACCAAAAGTCAATAAGCTGATGTTCATTTAGTTTAAGGATATTGCCTTTTAGATTGTGAAGTTTGTGATAAAAATTACAAAGAAATGTTAATCCTTTTATATTTGTAATTGTAATAGTTGCCAAATACTTTGATTATAAACTGTACTACCTAAGTATTTTACAGTTGAAATGTACGAGTATTCATATTTAGTACTGATTGGAGAGTATATTTTTATAGATTAGAACTGATTATCTAGTACCTGTTATAGTCTTCAAGAATGCATTCTGAACTGTTATTTGTATATCACAATAGTTCCAAACAAATTCTTAAATAATTAGTGAATGTGCCCCTGTGAAATGGGCAGCTTAAAGTATGGGAAAATGAGTATTTTATCAATATCTTGCCATAAAACTATTGGGAAATTACAGAGGTAACTATTAACTGGAGTTACTGAAAATTGATCCTGTATTCTTCTTGTATGAGGTCCACTTTTGTACAGGACAACCAGTTATAGAGCTGATGTATTTTGCATCTTAAGTCAGCTCTTTGATTGAAGGCATTCACATTTTTAGAAAGTTCATTCTTACATCAACAATTCATGCATTCAACAAGTTGTGTAGCAAGTTGGAAAACTACTATGAAATGATTAATGGAATATTTTAATTCTCTAGAGCTCAAAACAATAGTTTGAATTTGGCCTGAATGTCCTGAATTTGTTACCAATTTATATTAGATGAATTTAGACTCCTGCAAGTTTGTGTTTTTTGAAAGTAAGGTCAGATTCACCATACTATTTTCAATATAGTCTATTTGAAAAGAACACCTACAGCTACAGACCTGAGAATTCTCAAGGAATGTAAGTTTCAATCATTTGCAAAATAAGCTTCATTATATCATTTAATGCAGTAAAAGCATGCAAGTACAGAGAGAACCTAAGATGTAAGAAATGTACAATCTACTCAAGTCATGTGTGCTCCCTCAAAATTATAACTATGAAGAGTAAGGTGAAAAAGGGCTAGGGTCAAGTTTTTGTCATATTGAGATGGCAGTGAATTTGTTTGGTTCGATCCTAATACTGTCTTAAATTACTCAGTATAGTCAAAGGTAAATGCCATTGCATAGAGCTGCAGTGACTGCCCACTCAGTTGGCTGTACAGACCCCAACCTTTTTTTACTCTACACATTTCAGATTTGCATTATGCAATTTTTCATATACAATTCCTTTAAATTTGTGCAATGAAATGTTAACAAGCTATTTGAATAAATCCCAATGCTTAAATGCCACCTACAATGACTGCACAGTAGCAGCTCGGGAAGATTATCCCGCTCTTTCTCCGTCCAAGTTTCCAACCATGCTTATCAAGATGAAAAGCAGGAAGGTACAAAAAATAAAAACAAGCATGGCCAATACTGTCTGAGTCCAGGAGATAAATGTGATGTATTAACTATGTATTTTTCTTTAATATGGAACGCATTTGTAGAATGTATTTCTATATAAATGTACTGTTTCGGGACTGCTCACTATATGCATATTGATTAGTAATACTAATAAAGATTTTAATTATAATAAAGTTTTCTTTATATCACCATATTACAAATCCACATTACAAATTTTGTGACATCTAGATTATCTTGCTAAGTTATTTTTGTATTCATGCAATACCCAATTACTTACAATCTTGTTAATAAAGTAGTAGGTATTTTTGTGGGATGATGTTCATCCCACTGCCTAAATTCTAGGGCACACTTTTTTCTTTCAGCTACATACCCAAGTTCATTATATAGTAGAGCTAACAAATATAATACATCTTTCATTCGTGAATACGCCTCAACTTTCAAAAAAGCATTCCTGGCCTTTTGAAGGATTTGAACAGCTTCCAAAATAGCAGGTTTCCTATTTTCATCATTCTGGCTTGAGGCAGAAGCAACTCTACATTTTGCATACAGTAATAATGCCCTTCCTTGATCAAAATAACCACCATGTGAGAGGATCACCAAAAGCGAATCATTTACTAATTTCAGGGCCTGTGATGCCAAACCCATTTGCAACTGGACATTGGCAAAATGCAACCCTACTATTGCTGATAGGTAATCCAAGAAATGCAATTGAGCCAGGGCAAGTGCTGTGGTCAGAAGGGAAATAGCTCCAGCAGGAGAGCTGGCTGCAGTAGCACTACAGCACTGGAGCTCAGCAGTCAATATTAGAGCTCGTACATGAACAGACGAACACATGAATTCATCTTCTGCATGAAGCCTACAGTAGTCAAGTACTGAATACACACATGCTGCAGCACATGGATAATTCCCTCTCGCTAAGTACAATTCTGCCTTGCGTAACTGACTTTCCCATCTGTCAATGGCCACCAGTTGGGCAATTGCCTGTTCTGCCTCTTGCCATTTTCCATTATGCATTGCTTCAGTGAAATTTAAAATTTCTCCAGAAAAGATCCACGAGTGAGATGTTGGTTCATGTGGGAAACATTCTCTTGCATACCCAATAATAAGGGATGCAATATGATATTCACCTTGTTCTACAAGAACATTAATGACATTGCAGATAGCTTGGCAGGTGCCTTCTCCATTGTATGAAACTATTCCCTGTGCTGGGTTGGCCGTATTGAGGTGTAATAATAATTGGCTACATAAGGATACCATATCTGATTTTCCATACAAACACCACAGAGCTGCTTTCTGGGCATAACTATTAGTAAGTAAGTCAATCATGGAATGTTGACAATTTAAAACATCACTCTTCATCAGAAGATCAAACACTAGAGCTGGCTTTCCTCCAGTAGCACCAGCATATTGAGCAAATGACTGAATTCCTAGAGAAGTCAAATAACTTAAATTCAAATCACTACTTTTTGATATTGAACGTTCCATTAGAATTTCTTTATTTTCGTCACTCAACTTATAAAGCCATGCAAGAACATACTGAAGGCAAATGTTATCATTGACATCTTGGGCAAGCATTACTGCCTCTTTTAATGCAACATTTGCTTCTTTCTTGTATCCAAATTGAGCATAAAGCATAGCCAAATTCAGAGCAGCATAACGATAACCTTTATTTCTTTCTTCCTGATTCGTAATTTTTTCTGTAGTCAATGTGTTCCTATCAAAACAATGAAATAAACTATTTACAGCACCACAAAACTCTTTTGCACGAAGACAGTTCAAGTATGTTAGGTAATGAGCTTCTGCGTACTCAGGATTGGCTTGCAATAAGTCTTTTATCTTCTCTTGTAATTGTGGAGGAGAAAGAGCAGCCATTTCATTACTCTGAATAAGCGATGCCTGCTGAGCAATGAACAATTCAGCTTGTCTTCGAGACCAAAATGTTCTATCACTATCGTTCTTCACAGATGTTACAGTTTCAACTTCATGTGAATAATCTTCACAATCGGGTAATGGAATTGACACATCACATAAACTCATTTCTACTTCTTGTCCAGAATTAATAGAATCATCTTTACATTTCACCACACTCTTCTTTGGGTTGCCTCTTTCAAAATACTTCTGGAAAGCTTTGTACATGAGAACTACTTGTGAAAATGACAACTTATCAAAAAACACTAAAATTCTTCTCAAGTATAAACCAATAACACTAGTTTTATGAACAACAGGCAAAACTGTGGATGGTTCCACCATTAATTGTTTCACATTTTGCATTAGATCTAAAACACTTCCCACTCCATTATCATACAATTGTTGTAACTGAATATTAAAAGTCTTTAAATGTTGTGGAAGAAGTTGGTACTTGTCAGTCTGTAATAATCCTTGCAATTCATTAAGTTCCAGATCAGGACACTGAATCAATTGCAGTACCAGTAAACAAAAATCTCGCTTATGACATGGCGCCAGGCAGTAAAATCCACCTTCATCCAATTCCAACACTTGATCAGATCGTGATTTAAGCTTCAATGAACAAAATTCTTTTATTAAGAGAACGACAGAAATCCTGTGAGGTGTAATATTTTCTCTGTTTGATTTCCTCTGCACAACACCAAAATTATACATGTCAGAACACATTATGAGTTTAAGAACACGCTATACTTGGGAATAATAGTACATTAGATATGGGTAAGTATTTATATTCACGTTAATCAAATATCACTCGCTGCCTGCATTTCCAATCAACACGATTCATTTTCGCGGTGCCCTAAGCTTCTTTAACCTCCCTTTGAAAGATGCCCCAAAGAGCATCAACTCCATAAATCCAAAACAATCACAAAGTAGACTCCCGTTAACCCAATAGCATAATCGTTGTAATATCCGTATTCGCACGAATAGAGCAGAGCACTCACGATCAATCACTTCTCGGCCACTCCCGGATATTCAAAAACAATTATTTTCAGAAACTTTTTGCGGAGTAGCGTGACAGAGGTGTGCTCAGGTGGTACATACAGAGCTTGGTGCTAAGTGGTTGGCACCCATGACGCAAGGAGATTGGATTTTCCTCCCCTGCCATTGAATGTCCAGAATGACGTCACATTTGGCGGGAAAATGAGCATTCAAACATTTGATTGCAGTACGGAGCTTTATGGGGTATTGTCCTCTCTGTCTATCCAACAAAATTTTACAAAAGACTCTCTTTCTACCGTAAGCTGTGTTGCCAATTCACAAAGGCTCGAGGATATTCGGCTCGTCCATCCTGTTTCACGCGCAAATATTTGACATGTTTACTCAACTTCAATTGTGGTGTCGGAGAAAATTTAGTTTTTTCGGAACGAACATCTCATATCGTTCTGAATACTTCTCAGCGATTCTCATCTGGCGATGTGGAAGTAAAAACAGTATTTATTTTTGAATTTCACGTAATAAAACAGTGAAATACTAATAAACATATCTAAAAATTAATTGGAAATTTTACAGTTAACAGTATTAATTCCAGTCATTCAACCAGAATTCATTTAAAGGTCTGGTTTTCTACAAATAATTCAATTTTTTTTAAATCTTATTTTCTAATATCAAGCCATCTATGTGGTGTCCAGGAAATAAGGACGAATATTAAAGTGCTCTAGAACATATAAAATTTATTGAAAATGTAATTATTTTCTAAATTATTCTTTTTGTGAAGTTTTCGATCTCCGCTTGTCGATCTAAGACCCATTGCGCAAATCGACGTCTCTCCATGATCTGCAGGCTCCAACTCTTGTGTAAATTGAATCTTGTACGCATGCATTTTCAGATCTTTTGATAGGATGATATGCAGTGAACTTGGTGACAAATTCAATTGTTGAGCTCGTCGGCGAACCGATTTTCTGTGGCTTACGGTCACATTGTCACGCACGGCAACAATGTTTTCTTCATTTCGAACAGTACGCGGTCGTCCTGTTTTCTTAACGTTTGACACAGAACCCGTGGTTTCAAACTTCCGGATCAACTTCCGAACTGACGATTCTGTTGAAGCAGCATTACGTCCGAGTATCACACGCAATTCACGAACGGTTGCGGTAGAACTTTCACTGTTCTTGTAATAATTTTTATCACCTGAATGCGTTGCTCAGTAGTCATCTGCTCCATGATGAAAATTAACATCAAACAACAATGCTCACCATAAAAAAGCTATCAGGATACTAATGGGAAAGATAACAGGTAACAAACATGATAAAACCAAGGTTGCCAATCGTCGTATGATAAAATGGCGCAAAATTGAAATTCGTCCTTACTTCCTGGACACTCTTTATTTAAAATCTTTAATTGATTTCCGTTCAAGTTCTAATTTTCTCCCGGCATGTAGGTAGTACGTAAGATCTGAAGAAAGGTTGAGACTCCCTGCCGAAATCCCGTCTGATTAATACAAAGTAGGAAAAAATATTTATTAATATAAAAGAAGGAAAAATAACTTTGTCGTCCGTGTCCTTCACACTCGCAGACGACTGGCGAAACCTTGAGATGTCGATGTCAACCGTTCGTAGGAAGACAGCTCCCCTTTCGCGGGGCATCCGGTGTTGGAAGCGAGTGCACCACACATTCTCGACATTTCGCCAGATGGTAGAACACCATACAAAACCCACATACTGTTCAAATTTTGAAGTGTTATGGAGTATTAGAAATTGTGCTTTAGAGACGTTTTGCATCAAGATTTTCCACGACCTCCACGCTTCCTGCTGCGAGTAAAGTTGCATTGGTAGCGCCAGAAATGTCTATCAACCGGTGTCATATTTCTAGCGCGTTTGTTCTTTCACACCGATGGCAAAGGTCATATCCGTTGGTCTCTTTTTAGTTTCAATGGCTCAGTAACACGCATTCTTAATAATTCTACTAAAGTCAGTTGTTAGAATGTCGTGTAAACCAATGCTATTTTTAAGAAAACTGAAAAATAAACTTACATACGATTCACTTGATGATATTGTTACACTATTTTTAACACTTTTTTCAATTAGAACCCATTGTTAAGACAATTGTGTTTCTGAGCAAAAGTAAAAGGTATTTATTTATTTGTCCCATATCGAGATAACATTTTTAGGGACTCATATCTTTGCAATAATTGTATTTGGATTATTCACGCATGTGTTCGACCTCGTCTTTCCAAACCTGTGAACATCCGTTCGTTACATCCTGCATCCCTCCGAGGCAACTGCGACCCTGACGATAGATAGGCAGATAGTGGTGGCGCAGGGCGATTTCCACGCTTCCACAGGCAGTCGAAATTCTTTGGCTTCCCTGAACTTAGGTAATGTAAATGTTTCATAAAATTGACTTTTTCAAGAGTTATTGTGAAATGTTTTCCTTTCAATTTGTCGTAGTACATATTTTTGAAATCAATTTGTAAAACACACGACGTTGTCGGCAAACACGCATTAATCTGTTGCACCTCTGGGTCACTTGGCTTATCCAGATCTTTCATATGAAAATTATCGTCCTCTCGATATTTTTTGAAGACAAAACGCTGATTCACGCACCCCAGACGCAGCGACCGGCTCTTCACGGAGAAGTGCACCCACGGCCGTCTCATCCGGCAACTCAATAGGCTCTTCACTTATTTAGTTCATTTTCCGTGAGAGGAAATCCTTCGTTATCGAATTCTTTGTCTTATAAGACTTCTTCTATGTCTTCCTCTACGTCTACGTCATCCTCCACGTCTACGTCTTCCTCTACGTCTACATCTTCCTCTACGGCTTTCTCTGCGCCTTCCTCTGAGTATTTCTCTGCGCCTTTCTCTTCGTCTTGCCCTTCGACTTGCCCTTCGCCTTTCTCTTCATCTTTCCCTTCGTCTTTCTTTTCATCTTGCCCTTCTCCGTGCCCTTCGTCTTTCTCTTCGTCTTTCCTTTCGCCTTTCTTTTCGTCTTTCTCTTCGCCTTTCTCTTCATCTTCGTCTTCACCTACGTTGGTATTTTGAGGTACTGGACGTTAATCAACACCACCTACATAGATCTATTTAGGTGGCGTTGGATTAATTCCAGGTATATTCACGAAGATCGCTGCGGCAAAACATGAAAAAACACGTGGTGTTAAAAGGTTAAACCATCCAATGGCGGCTCCTTGGGGTAGGCAAGGTAGGTACTGCCTACCCTGATGAATATGTTTTAGATTAACACATTTCATTATAATAAAAACAATTAAATTACTCTTACATTTTTAATATGATGTGAGTATTATTAATCTGGAAATTATAATGACTAAGGAACGGAATTTATTGTAGTAAAAAGCGAAATATGTACATATTGAAACAAACTGTCTGATTTATTTATTTATTTATTTATTTTACGTTAAAAAAACAGTTAAAAACTGCGTATGACGTGCTATGGGGAAAAGTGAATTGTGTGCCCATTTTCAAAATTCTGTGATCCCTACACTAGGTATATACTACTTAAATTTTGGAGAAAAAAAAGAGCTCCCATATAATAAAATCTATTTTCAAGGATAAAAAGGCAATAAATTTTGGCTCTTATCCATGTTGTCCTTCGGAATAATACTTCCTGCCGCGACAACATGAAAACGATAATTTGAATAATTGTATTTCCCACTGAATTCTAGAAGACGTGCACAGAAAATGAAGTTACATTTATGTCCAGAAGCAAAACAAGGGGCCATCTCAGCATTTGCTCAATGGATCAGGGAAGCTGGATGAAAATCCTGATCGAAATGGGGGTCATTGACCCGGAGGCTGCAATACAATACTTGTTACAGGTTGTTTATACACATTTATACAGTTCAAATGGTAAATAATGGATTACATATCATTGTTAAAAATTAATGTTACTTTTCTTGTGATGCTCAGTTATGCATTTTATTTTTAAATTTAATATTTCCTCTGCCCTTTTAACATTATTAAATATAAATTCAACGTAACCCGTTCCAAATTTATATAAGAATATGGGCGCCAGGAAAAGATTACGTTAATTCAATTATTAAAATTACTCTTCAACTGCTATTTCCATTAAATTAATATCCGTCTAACTGGGTCGATGGGTCTTATAAGAAATAATCGCTATTGCCTACTAATAGCCGATTATTCGATCTGCCATCTGTACAGAGTGTCCGGGGAATCTGAAAAGCAAATATATATTTCTAGCTACTCATTTGCTGGAATTGGCTAAATGAAAATCATCTTTTATATTCACAGAAACTTGTAAGTTTATTCAATGTTCATTGGTAACAGTATGGAACGTACTTTCGGTCATGACCAGTCTCAAACCTTATATTGCAGTACCCGTCTTCGCGCGCTCTTGACTTGACCGATGTCGCCGCGTAGAACCATTTTCAATCTTTCCCGATGTCGATGGCTGCAGGTCTAAATACCATCTTCTTTTCTTCCGTTCTGGCACAAGTGTACTCAAGTCACTGATCCTCACCGCCTCATCAGTTGATAAGACTTAATTAATTCTCCTTTTAAAAGTTCCCAGTTCTGTGTACGCGTATACTTAAAATATTAAAGTTCAGCAAACTATATCTGCATCAAATACTCCCAGTCCTGTTGCCGACAAATTCACCTAAGTTCACAATTCTAGCTGCTGCACTCGAAATATTTCCAAGTTCCAATTTCCGCACATTACATCAATATTCTAAGTCCGACAACTATACGCTCCAAAGTAGATGTTCACAATTCCCAAACTCCCAACATCAATTGTCTACACACGATCCGCACAACACCACGGCATAAGTCGGAATGCCTCCATATTCCCCTCTTTCAGCCCTTCAAAACTGGGTCCATACATTCTACTGTTTCTTGTCAGAAAAAAATTTCATGCCTAGCCAATCCCTCAATTACAAATTCAACTAGCCGCGCCCCAGACTGTCATTGCTTTCTCGGCCAATACCCAAACAGTTTACTTTGTCAACTAGCCGCGCCCCGTGGTTCGAAGCAATGAAGTTTGTTGACCTTAACGACAACTCGTCTACCGTTGCTATGCCGCCATATTTACAAATGTCTATCCTTATAATTCACCCCGTTTACAATAAATGTGACGCAATACAAGGTCCCACATATTTGTATGTCTATATATATATATATATATATATATATATATATATATATATATATATATATATATATATAGACATACTAGCTGACCCGGCGAACTCTGTTCCGCCTTAACAGCCGGTCCCATCTTTTCCTCGCGTCGCACTCACTGTGAGAAACTGTACTATCCTTGTTGCACTGCGTACGTGCAAAAACGTGCGTTCTCACACAGAAACGCTGTCGAACGGGATAAACAGTATCCTATGTCCGTCTCCTGGCTCTAAGCTTCCTGCTCACCAAATCGGTAAAGCCGTTATTGAGTTATAAGTAATGTAACTAACACGACTATACTATATAGATATAACGGCAAACGAAAGGCGGCTATCATTATCGCCTTCTGTTATCAGTACGGCGTTATAACAATGGGTTACAACAGGCAACAATGACCGCTAACATGCGAAATCACGCGAAAACGTGCAAAAACGTGCGTTCTCTCGCAGGAACGCTGTCGAACGAGATAAACAGTATCCTATGTCCGTCTCCTGGCTGTAAGCATCCTCCTCACCGATTTTCAGCCAAATCGGTACAGCCGTTCTTGAGTTATAAATAGTGTAACTAACACGACTTTCTTTTATATATATATATATATATACTAGCTGACCCGGCGAACTCTGTTCCGCCTTAATAGCCGGTCCCATCTTTTTCTCGCGTCGCACTCACTGTGAGAAACTGTACTATCCTTGTTGCACTGCGTACGTGCAAAAACGTGCGTTCTCACACAGGAACGCTGTCGAACGGGATAAACAGTATCCTATGTCCGTCTCCTGTCTCTAAGCGTCCTGCTCACCAATTTTCAGCCACATCGGTACAGCCGTTCTTGAGTTATAAATAGTGTAACTAACACGACTTTCTTTTGTATATATAGATAACGGTGAACGAAAGGCGGCTATCATTATCGCCTTCTGTTATCAGTGCGGCGTTACAACAATGGGTTACCACAGGCAACAATGACCGCTAACATGCGAAATCACGCGAAAACGTGCGTTCTCACACAGGAACGCTGTCGAATGGGATGAACAGTATTCTATGTCCGTCTCCTGGCCCTAAGCTTCCTGCTCACCAACTTTCAGCCACATCGGTACAGCCGTTCTTGAGTTATAAATAGTGTAACTAACACGACTTTCTTTTATATATATAGATAACGGCGAACGAAAGGCGGCTATCATTATCGCCTTCTGTTATCAGTGCGGCGTTACAACAATGGGTTACCACAGGCAACAATGACCGCTAACATGCGAAATCACGCGAAAACGTGCGTTCTCACACAGGAACGCTGTCGAATGGGATGAACAGTATTCTATGTCCGTCTCCTGGCCCTAAGCTTCCTGCTCACCAACGTTCAGCCAAATCGGTACAGCCGTTCTTGAGTTATAAATAGTGTAACTAATACGACTTTCTTTATATATATATATATATATATATAATATATATATATATATATATATATATATATATATATATATATATATATATATATATAAAATACTTTCGTAGTATATACAATGTTGTTTACGAGGAGCCGGCGCTCACGTGAATAGTACTGTGTAGCCTGTGATAGAAACAGGTGGGTAAAGGATCATACGCCCTCCCCCCCCCAACTCCAGAAAAACGATAAGACAAAGATCAAAAAACTATTTGGTTTATCGAGTTACGCATGGGGTCTATGAAACATGAATAAGCACGTGGTTGAAGTTCCTGGTGCTTCACATACATCCGCTCATCCTTGATCCCGAGTACGCGGTTTCCGAGAAGCAGGAAGGGGAGGGGTAAGTTTGACAATTAATAGCGAAGGTCCGGCGCATTGCGTGGCTTTATAAGTATTTCAGTAAGAAAGTTAGTTTACAAGTTACTCATATCTCGAACTCTCATGAGAAATGTTCATTTTCGACTTAAAAATATATTACAATGTAACGAAATATGTAGTAATAGATAAAATGTGTAAAAATTATACCAACATACGGAAAATATGTAAAATAAAAATGGTTCCAATTCGTTCAGAATGTCGTGTTAAATCTGAAAGATATTAGTGAATGTAGGTATCTTGTTCCTGTAAAAATATGTATTTACATGAAAATCCGTTCCCTAATAATGACCATTACAATATCGTGGCAAGAACATATTTGCATGTGAAGCGTTTCCTAACAGCGTGTGCGCCATGAGATCTATCTCGTCTCTTAACGCGCTGAGTCATGCGCCCGGTTGCACCTCTCAGGATAGGCACACCTGGCCGCTGCCTCACTTCACACCGTATTCTGAGAAGAAGCCCTTAACACAGAGCACCCATTTGTGTATGGCCCTGGAACAGTAGGATGCTGTGTCCGTAAGTGACGCATGCGCGTTGTGCATAAGCCAGCGAATTCGCTTGCTGCCTACCCGCACGGAAGATTCCGATTTTCACTATATTCAAGTCGCGTAGGCGTGTGCTTACTGTATTGTTGACGAGTTTTGTTGATGAGAAAAAGTATTATTATTGAGGAAGTGATTTTTTTTATTTTAAATTAGAATGCTGCGGATTACACTATGTAACAAGAAATTGTTTATGTTACTTTCTTGATATTTATTGTATAAAATCAACATTCTTAAAATGAATATACTATTGGTTTTTGTGTGTCGATACGTTTTGATATTTTATGGATTGTTCGATAATTCGATTTTCTTCCGTTTTTGAGGCTATCGTCATATTTTATATAGATTACCAGTAGATGGTAGGAATGTGAAGTACAACTGATTAGAAGGAAGGTGGAAAGTCTCAATACATAGACTCATTTAACAAGTCATAATTATATACTCATAAATTTAATCGCAAAGTGTTTTTCCTACTTTTATTGCAGATCTGCAATTGTATAAGTAAGAATGATGTACTTTGACTGATGGAGGTCAGGATCCAGAGTTTGTAAATTGTCAGCGACTATTTTTGCTATGTTTGTGGACATTACATCGATGCTAAACAAAACATAAAATTGTACTAGGCACAAAGTTTAGTGAGGCATGTCTTGCTTTCTTCAGTGTATATGTCCAAGACCAAGATGTTTCATGGACTCCCCACGAGTGTTGTGGAAGCTGACGATCTACATTGGAGGGTTGGCTAGGTTCAACAAGAACTTGTATGCCATTTGCAATTCGCTGGATACAGCAGGAACCATCAAATCATGACAACTTTTATTTTTGTATGGTGGGCATTGCACATTACAAAAGTTCCTAGAACAGAAGAAATATTCTCTATCCTAGATTCCGACATTTATTGCTACAGAGACACATTGGGAAGAGCTACTAATTGGATGGAAAATTCAAGTAATACCAGTGATTTAAGTTACAGTGATGAAGGCGTTTCTTCAGACCCGCAGCTCTTTAAACAACAAAGATTAGATGACCTTATTAGAGTTGCAACTAATAAAAAGGCTGAACTCCTTGGTTTTCATCCTAAGGAATATAACTTGCTTGATAAATCTTGCAAAAGAACCCTATATTGGGCAAGGCATAAGGATTTTTCCTGTTTCTAAAAAATGTATGGAAATCTTACTTTTTGTAGTGATGTCAATAATCTCTTTGAAGCCATAGAGTGACCTCATGAACCAGACCAACGGCGTCTTTTTATAGATAGTGTAGCAACGAAAAAGAGGCTCCTGCCTAACTGAACTAAACTAAACATAAACATATACGTCAACATAAATAAACACCTACATAAACATACACATAAACCTAAAAAACCTCAACATCTGAACATACACGTTGGTCGCCACTGTCACACAATTTCCTACTTATTAATTCCCGGCTGATCTTTAGTGCCCGCGCCTCAGCTAGCATTTGCCCGCCTCACCTTGGCGTGAATCCCGTGATCGCTCCATACGGAGAACACTAAAAAAAAATATCGGCGTGATCGTGCTTGGGTCAGTTTCTAGCTAATAAATAACGTACACATAACACAATTCAAAATTCAAATGACCCGCCGTAGGCGCTCATCTATTTATTTTACTGTATTAGCAAATTTAACACAAATTCTGCCCGTTACGGTCTATGAACATCACCGCATTCGTTTGGTCGCGGCGATTTCTGCTCCTTTGCATAAACACATTGACACTAATATTCAAACACATACAATAACCCATAAAATTAATTATACACATTCACACATAACAACAAAAAAAAATATTTACACTCATTCACTCGAATGCGCATTCTGTTGTACCCTAAAATTTAATCTAATACTAATGAAACAATACTTGGTCTTCAACAGAATGTCTTTCCTTTTTGTGGATTTCCTTCATTCACGCAATAATAAAAAAATAGGTTGTCGTCACTTCCCTTGTTCTGCCACTCTGCGCATCTCGCCTACACAGCACTGCCGTCTGCTTCCAACCCCGCTGGACACGTAGATACTCGCTGGCTACCAGTCTCCTTTGCCCAGGCTCCAATTCAATCGCCCGTCGTCCAAAATCCAAAAATTACTGTTCGCGGCGATTATTCACCGTCCTTAAATTTAATTCCGCCGGCTCAATTATTCCGGGATAAACACAAAAACAACTATTACAAAATTACTATAAACACGAACGAAAATGACGAATAATTAAAATAATTAAATTTCTACTAATATTCTAACGCGACCTAAATTCCATTAATCACCAATAAATGTTGCGATAGATTACTGTTCATTACTTAACACTGCAAAATAAAATCAACGGTATCGTGTTCAAGTCCGAAAATAAAAGTTTCACTACTATCACATACATCTGACCTCTCCCAGATCTAAGCTGCTTCTCACCCGTCTACTTCAACACAATATTGTTGTCCTTTTCTTAGCGTTGTTCATCTTTCAAAACAGCCGCCCATCACCGACTGAAATTCACCACTATATTTTATGTTCAAGTTCGACATTTTCGGTGTTTAGCGCTGTTTCGTAATCACTATCTTTCTTCTGGGCCTTGTAAACATTTAATCCGTTGTCATCGGGTCTTTTTATTGTTCCTTTTATTTACAATGTAATATTCGTACCTTCCGGGATGCCGTGTGGTGTTGCTGTATTTTACTCGCGCGTCGATTGTTTCTTAATCCCCTATGTAATGATACTTTAGATTAATTCTTTCCGGTCTTGCATTCGTTCCTCCGGTTCGAGACTAATTTTGCCGGATTCCTCGTAATTTCCTCTATTGCTTTCCAAAGTTTCGACGTAATCCGTCGACGCGTTCTCAAGAAATTAACCGAAATGTGGTTTTCCCTATGTCATTAGCATATCAACAATGACTTCCTGTTGCTACTTCAAACATGTTAAAAATACAAATTCTTTCGTTTATGATTTCTCGTGAACCCGTGGTGCGATTTTCTTGATCTTGGTGTCATAGTTTTCTAAAATTGTCCGCCAAATGGTGTTCACGTTGCCCTGCCCCAAATTTCCCGTTTTCACTGATTTCCAAAAAATTCCCCTTCCGCGGCACGATCGCTCATTGTTTTCCGGCGTTGCCTAAATTCTCTTGGAGTTCGACTGGAAATACTGTTCAATAAATTATTTAATAAATTATGTTATCGGACCGGTACAAATCATTACAATAGCTCAGTCCCAATTCTTATAGCTGTCCTCCTGCACTGGACAAAAGTTTCCTTCAGTTCCTTCTTTTAGTTCATATGAAAGAAACTTCTGAAAATGTCAAACTACTCTTATAAATCGTCAACTGTGGATGTTACAATTAGGACATTTGTGATAATTTTAAAATGTTAAGATTGCCTCTGGAGCTTCAAGGTGGATGCAACAAATATTCTTGCTTTCTTTCCTTATGGGTCAGCAAGGCACATGATCTACATTACACAAGAAAAGAATGACCAAAAAGAACAAAATTTGTTCCAGGCACATACGAAATAACAAATGAGAGCTGGTGTAGAGAGTGAATTCTATTACCACCACTTCATGTTCAACTTGGGCATTTTTAACAATTTATCAATGCATTGGATAGCAACAGTATGGTTTCATCAGGCAAATCTGCCGTAAGTTATCAAAAGTTTCTATACTTTACTGATCACCAAATAGAAAAATAACATTTATTTTAACAATGATATTATTTTTTTTTTAATTTGTTGCGTCTACTTCGACGCAACGCGTCTCCAAGCCCCTTGGGGGGCGTTGAGCGCTTTGCGCTTCTCGGAGTAATCCTCCTATTACTGCGCTTGTTTTTTTATGGAGTAATCCTCCGTTAACATTGTCTGTCGCGTCTCGTCGTAGTCGGTTTGTCAAGAGGACCGCCAGGTAGCATCTCCGCGTACGCGCCTCCTACCGCGCGCTCCTGCGTCACTACCCAGCGGCCAGAATTAGGAAGGAATAAGGATAGGGGTAGGGTTTAGGACACTTCACAGGGGTTGGACTAGCCCTTGTGAAGCAGCCTAACTCGTTTTGTTGGAACAAATTTCACATGAGATTCGACGGGAATCGAACCCGGATCTCAGTGGTGAAAGGCTTGCGACTTTGCAATGAGCCACGAGTTCAGCCAATTATTAATATAATTGGCTGAATTGGCAATTATAATTATATAATGCATAATTAACATTTGTACGGCAATATTTTAAAGAGACCAAGTTTTCCAGTAACAAATTATGTATTTCAGTTTCTGGATAAATGACCCCATCTCGATCAGGTTAATAGTTTCGTTTCGTTTCGTTTTCGCCATTTTCCTGAAACTTACAGCAAATGCTGAGATGGCTCCTTGTTTTGCTTTGAAATATAAATGTGGTTTTACTATGCGCACGTTTTGTTGAGCTTTCCTTTTGCAAGTTGTGATAGGAATAGAGCTGAGGATCTGGGTTAGCAATATTAAAAAACAATTCTGTAGTTCGTTTACCGAAGTACGTATCTTTTCTATAATTCAGGAGTTAACAGTCTGGTTTTATTTTCTCGCTATTGCTTACGTAGTTGAGAGAAAGTTGTGTAATGCTGCGGAATAAAACGGCGAATTTTTGGCAGAAAAATTCTTTTTGCTGGACACTGGTAACTAAAAAGTGAATAAATCCAGTTGCTAAATTTAGGGGCGGAGGAACTCTCTAACACGTTCTGCTGTCGTAATTCATGTTTTGTGGGTCTTTGATACCGGAAAACTGCGGCAAAACGTCCGTACGTGCATCCGTCTGTGAACAACGCTAGTGGAAAAAACATTCAGTCGAATTTCTCCATAAGTGAAAGTCCGCAATGGATCTGGCTGATGTTGTGGCTCTTTGAATTTTAAACCAGATAATTTAAGTTTGAGGTTATTTTACATGAAACCCCTCGGACATTTTGAAAATTCCAAAAAAAGACACCTAATTTTTTAATTAAATATTGTTGTCGGGTAGCGTAAAGGACGCTTAAGAGAATGGTACAGGTCTCGTTGAAATTCCTGATTTTTCGAAAATTACAAGAATTCGAAATTTTTTCGGCGTCTTCATACAACTAAAATATTGAAGATATAGATTATTTTCCTCAATGAATTATGATTATTAGGAACAGACACTTTCCACCATGCTCTACCAGAAGTCATCAATTTAATTCGAAGTATACATGATAGCGAATTCGACACGAGAGTCGCTCAAGCTGAGTGGTGGAAAGCCAGCCAGCACGCCTCTGAACGACCACGAGCGGTGTGAATTGATGTGAAGTGGGCTATACTCCAATTTAAACGCTGTTCTTTAAGATCACAAGCTGGAAGGAGAGGGGACAATGTTATCTAATCGAGAGCTCCAATACCAAAAATTAAAGTTCTAACAAAGCTTTCGATTGGATAAGTGTTCCCCTCCTTCCAGCTTGTTTTGCAGCTATATTGAAATCGGAGTGTAGTGGCAGGTCAGTGGAAGACGCGTGCGGCGGGCGTATATTGTACACCTATATTTCCAAGGGTTGTGTGCGGCCCGGTGCCGTCATATGGTGAGTGTGGATGTCGTTTCTGTTGTGCATTTTTAAGTCACAGTGCCAAATATCTAATTTCATAATAGTCATCTTTCTAACGTTACAAAAGCGATTGTATTTTAATGAATGTGTTTGGGGGTGAGCGAACGATTTGGTGTATTTATTATTACTTCAAGGTAGGCTAGTTGGAATATTATTTCATGTGCTCAAATTCATAGTTGTGTACTGGACGTTATGCTGCAAAATACGAAAACATTGCGGCACTACAAAACGTAAAGCTCGCGGTAAAATTAAAAAAATTAAAAACTTGTTGCTGTGAGTTGGTATTTTTAAGAATTTGGGAATCAACGATTTCATGGGACCCTAATATTAAAAGATGTTGTTTCTTTTAGGTTTAGAACACTAAAGAATCTTAGGGTGCCAGAAAAACTGAAGAGGAAGCTATCACAATGGCAAATCAATTTGATGCTGCTTTGGGAGGCAGCATAGTACTTCCTGGCGTAATAGCAACAGAGGTATTTGCACAAGCACGATGTCAAGAAATAGAAACTCTAAATAATGCTTTAGGTGAGTTTTGATTCAAGGTATTTGTGAGTGCATATTTTTTTAAATCTATTTACTGGATACAGATCCAAAATAATTCTCAATCTCTTTAAATATTTAAGAACAAGCTCAGAAAGGAGGCCTAATCTTTCAAAGATTGCCAAAGTCAATGAGGAGAAGAGTTATGAGCCGCCATTCAAAACGCATGCCCAGAAGATTGCGAGAAGCTCATACAAAACAAGTAAGATTTTTGTTTTGTTTTTTTCCCTGAAGGGTTTTACATTTCTAGCCATGAAGTGATGTGTACAATGGTTATTTCTTGTAGTTGGAGAAAAATGGTGTGCCACCAAAGACAAAATGCCCTTCCCGAAAGTATAGAAGACGTCCTCATAATCTGTTATCGGAGTACAATCGCCGGCAGCGAAAATTTGTATGGTTGGAAACTCATATATGGCATGCCAAAAGATTTCACATGATGGAAAAATGGGGTTATAAGTTAGCCCGTTTCTCTAATGCAAAGACCTTCCGTACCTGTTATCGTGCAAGTGCCAACCACTGTTTGTTGCAGGTAATATATTAAAAATATTTTTTTGGAACCATTGTAATTTTACTTCAATAATTGTTTATCATGTATTAATGGTCAGCACTTCAATTTCAGGACATTTCATATTACTGTTGCATAGAAATAATTGGTCCTGAAAAAGAATTGATTGAAGGACTTAAAAAACATGTTAGTTCGACTGTTGGGTTAACATTTGGAGCTCAGGCTTTCCTCTCTGGTTGTAAAGAAGGTCATACCACATTCTATCATAAAGATAAGTTTCCATTTGGAGCTGTTGGTGCGGTTCAGTTTTTATGGAAAGCTGAAAATGAGAATAATACTGAACAGAGAATTTTATGGCTGTGGACCCATCCATCTATTTATATTGAAGTGAAAAATTGTTTGATTGAAACATTTGCTTTAGGAGAGGAAATGATACCAGAGAAACTTTCGGACGATATAGGCAGTCAGTTAAGTAAGGTAGAGATGAAGAAACTTGAAGCACATAATGTATTTGAGGCTTTGCCTAAATATATTAGTTCTGACAAAAGAATCTGTTTGATTTTATTAAAAGATAAATTAAACAGATTTCGATTGACTGGTCCTCTTTCGCACAGTATTTTAGTTGATACATTGAATGTTATTTCATTTTCTGAAAAAGACAAGATGACTGATATATTTAAAAACAAGGATGTTGAATTTTTAAATTCAGACAGTGATTTGGAAAGTCCTGAAGGTACTATAGCCCCAAGAGAAGCTGATGTAAATGACAACCAGAGAAAATCTAGTGATTCAGAAATTTGGTGGAAAAATTATTATAAATCAAATGAAGTAGCTCAAAAAGCTCACCATTTACAAGCTGATTTTTGGAGGGCAATTAGGGGTTCATATTCTGCATCTCAATTTCCTCCACATCAAGTAGTGGCCATCACAGTTCTAGATCCTCGATATCAGCTACCATCCAAGCGAGTTAAAATTGTTCCCGATTCTGAAGGTAAGATTCTGTTGTTTTTTCTCGTTATTGACTCTTAACATTATGGTAAAAGAATGCTACCCCCCTTAATATATGTATATTAAGGGGGGTAGCATTTATGTATGACTGTATTTATATTTCCTATTGGTGGCTAAATTTTCCCCAGTCCCAAAAACTGCTCTGGGTTTAAAAGAACAAAATATGACCTAAAAACCCCTACAAATTCACTTAATGTTTCACTTCCTTTGCGCTTGTAAGGCATCTGAGAGATGACATTGCGAAACATTCCCCTAACTTGGAGGTTGTAGATGTTGGAGATAGGAAAATATGTTGTTTCTCTCATCTTGTATTCTAATGAATTATGATACAAAGAGAAGTGATAAATTTGAATGATAATTTCATATATTTTTTTAATTTTTTGTATAGACCAATACATTAGAAAAAAAGAAAACCAAAATCACAAACAAAAACTAAGCAAGGACACAAACTGTAAACAAAAATATTAAAAAAATATAAGAAACCGTAATGCAGTTAACACAGTTCTTTCTAAACTAAATTACGGAAAACTTAACACTTTTGAAAATATTCAAAGTAAAATAGAAAATATGTTATCCAGAGATAATTTTACCACACACAAAACGTCCGTTCGTGGTATGTGAACAAACCTAGTGCCCAAACCACATGTACAATCTTTTCCAAATTGAAAGAAACCCCTGTCCAGGCTCTAGTTGAAGTGTTGAAATTTTGAAAAACATTCTTTAAAATTTGGAGGTACTTTACATGAAGCCCCCTAGATATCTTCAAAATTTTCTCAAAAACGGCTCAGAATTTTCTTTAAAGTTCTTGTAAGAACAAAGTAAAATACACTTAAAAAAGTGGCATAGGTCCGATTTCTATGGTTAACTCTGAAGTTTCGAAAATTGCAAAAGTTTGAATTTTTTCCAGCATCTTCCTACAACTATAAAATTGAAGATAGAGATTTTTCCTACTAATGAAATTAGTTGTCCGTAAATATCTCGTTCATTAAGGTCATGTAGATTTTTTTGAAAATTTCATGTAATAGTTTTCATACAATAATGCATGTAATATTTGCTATTTTAAAAAATAACAAAAACAAGATTTTCCCATAATGGCTCCAAATTTTTTCTTTAAATTTTTGGTAGGGATAGTGCCAAATGCACCATGTCTGATGACATAAACACCATATTGCTGTATTGTTTTACTTGTTCAAAAATTACAAAAATGTAATTTTTTTAACTTGTCTCTCCTGTCGGAAATATTTACACCAGAGGCGATTTCTTTATTTTATTAGATTTTTGAGTACATGTCCTTTAAAAAATTAACTCAACAGTTTTCTATTAAAATGAACTCAAAATTCTGCATTTTCAGAAGTGCTCAAACGCCATTTTTTCAGAAATGGATGCAAATTTTTCCAATGGATAGTGCTAATTGCACTGTTTAATATGACGTAAAGTTCAGTTTCGTGCATTCTTTTGTTTTTTTCAAAAATTACACAAATGTAATTTTTTTTAAATATCTCTCATGCCATTAATATTCACATTTCCATCGATTTGTATACATTATTGCATTTGTTAGTGGAAGTACTTCAAATGACTTCAAATTAAGTTTTTCAAAAGCTCAATAGATTCCTGTGAAAAAGAGCTTCAAATTTCGTCATGCTTAAGTGCCATTTTCTTAAAAATGGCTTGAAGTTTTTCAATGAAAATTGCTATTTAGGAAGATGTAATAGCCTTCTTCAATATAATTAAAATATGATTTAGGTTCTACTATTTGGAAAATGAAAAGTTGCGAAAATTTCAAAAAAATTTTCTTTGGGCTGCAATAGATGGAAACAGGCCAGGAGTGACAAGACTGTACAGTACCAGTCCACACCAAGGAAATTGGAAAACTTTACTATGAGAAAGTCTGTACCTTTCTCGCTAATTGAACAAATTAGTTTTTTTTGATCATATTACCATAATTGTGAATTGCATTAAAATAAAAGTAACATCATTATCATTACTATATCACATTACTATTGCATAGTCTAAAATACGATGATTGCTCAGGGAAATGTATAAAAAAATCATAGATTCATTTAATGCAAATATCATTTTTATTAATTTGAAAAAGACAATAACATAATTGTACATTGTATAAGAATGTTATAGAAAATGTCTTGTGAAAGCAACTATAAACAACACACTACTACCCCATATTCTAGTTGCTAAATTAAGATTAGTATATTTCCTGTTTTCCCAAAAAACTTTATCGAGACATTGAGGTGTCTCGTATTTTGCTTCAGCCTGTTGGATTGTACAACTATTTGTTCAGCTATTGGACTGTACAACAAAAAATGCGTATTTTAGTTTTCTAAGATTCATAAGATTAGGCGAAAAACCAAAATAAGAACCTTTTATATCTCCTCTTATTCTCTGTACATCACATAGTCCAGGGACTTTTTAGTACATTTACATCCTAATGAGTCTAAACTGCTTTAGAGTTAAAAAATATAAAAAATTCTTTTATCAAATACATTGGAAAAGCCTTGAGATGCATTTTTTGTGATTGCTCGATTCTTTAAGGAGAAAAATTAGATGTTATGTATTTTCTTAAAAAAAATCTGTGAACCCTAGGCTAAATATACATGGTCAGCCACTGGGTGACATCCCATCTTAACACAACAGTATGGCAGCACATCTATCGCCATCATAGCACATCAGTGCTGCAGCACACTGGCTGGGAAACACTACTAAATTTTTTCTTAAGTACCTCTGGTAGAATCAAGGCAAATTTCCAAGTAACTTTGACATTAATCTTAATGTTCACTCGCACAAATCATATCCATTAAGTGATTTTTTTAAAACATGGTGCCTTTGCTTATTTCCACCATATTTTAATATTAGAATTATTTTTATAAACCCAAATTTATTTATTTTCTTATCGCATCAATTAATTGAAAGATCATTCAGTTTCTCTTCCTTTTCTCCAGCTAATGAATGCCTTTTTGCAGTTCCTTTTCAGTCAGAGAGGCACACATCTCTCTTTAAAAGTATTAGTATCAGCCCCATTTGGAGTCTAGAAGTAAGGATGGCAACTTCTACTTCCAAACTCTCACAAAGTGAGTGGGAAAAGCACCGTGCACAAAAGGTTCTTGTTCCAGGAATAACAGAAGGGGAAATAAATTGTGCAAAAACATTAAACCTGGAAAGTTCAAATGAATTTGAGCCTTCATGTATTCCAGTTCTACTTGTTCAAAGGCCCGGAAGTCAAGATTCAACCCAAAAACGATTAGGTAAGTCATAGAATGGTTAGGTGAACTCGATATTTCATTGTGGGGAATCCTTTGTCTTGAATCAGCTTATAATTTCTCTCTATTTGGACTGAAATCAGTGTGTTGATGTACATCCACATATAGCAATTAAGAAAAAAGTTCATTTGTATCTTTGAATTATCTTTATTTTAGGTTTCAGTTCTGGATGGGATGTAATATTCCCTGCAGGTTGGGCTATGCCTTTCTGGGTTGCTTTAATTTTTCGTGGAGCCAAGCCTGGTGGACTGAAAGAGGCATCTATGGTGCAATTTGAAACAGGATCTGTGACATTAACAGAACCCTTTGCTCCAGACACTGCTGCTGGAAAGACAGAAGCAGAGGCAAGCAGACAAGAAAGAGAAGAACAACATTTTCGGTAGGTTTCCCTTTCTCTCCCTCTCCACTTTTCCTCACTCTACATATGTGCAGTGACGTTGGTTACAGATTGCAGGCAAGATAACATTGGTATATATTCAGTTTATTTGTAATATATGCCATGGGCTGAGTAGCAGATGCTACATTGCCATCTCTTAATATAAAACTTCGCTCAAAGAAGCATTGCTTTTTTCTTACAGTGAGGTCCAATTCACTGGAGGCTCAACAATACCTTTAATGTTGAACATGTCATTTGCCACTTTTACGCAAAAGCTTGCCAATTTTATAATCTTTTATAACAAAGTCGTGCTTCTCTTCATAATATGTTGAAACAAGTGTTAGCTCTTAATTTAGACTTGCACCTATACAATCATACTAGTATTTTGAAAAGTACATTCTTTATTTATAAAGATCTTATCTCACACACTCAGATAGAAATAAAATATAGTAGCATAAACAGGATGCTTAGGATGGTGAAACATTCTTAATTCAAAACATTGAATCGGTTTCAAGCTTTAAGGGAAGTTGTTTTACAATATCATTATTTCTAGTTTTATAAGTATTCACACAACCCAGTTGTCTTAGGGGGCTGATGCCTGAATGCACATGCAGGATGGTCTCAGCAGCTGAGCTTTTTCATAACCAAATGGTATCACTGTCTGGCTATTCTTGAAGGTGAACTCTTAATTTCTTGGAGACTATTGAGTGCTAATAAATTCCTGAAATATTTACCAGAATTTTCATTGCCTAGGGTGGCCATCAGTCGAGAAATTTAGGACTCCCACCAATACCTTCTCCTCTTTTATTTTTCCTAAAACATTAATTGTTTTTACTTTCTTATATACATACCTATATACAGAGTAATACATGTGGTATAGAGAGAGATGTAATTCTGTGGAAAATTTATTTCAAGATTACAATGAAAATGCATGTTTTAGGGTCCCCCGATGGCATAAAATGTTTGTTTTTTTTATACACATAAATATAGCATAGGTCTCAATCACCATTTTCTCGAAAATGGCTCCAAATTTTTTGAGCAGATGACATAAATGCCACTTTCATGTATCTTTTGTTGTTGTTTATTTCTTCAGAAATTACACAAATGTAATCTTTTTGAAATATCTTTAACCCCATTAATATTTACACTATCAGCAATTTGTATACATTATTGCATTTGTGAGTACAATTGCTTGAAATCATTTTTTATTAAGTTTCTTGAAAACTGAAGAGTTTAGGGTGAAAATGAGCTTCAAAATGTGCATTTTCAGAAACTTTCACACCTTTTCTCAAAACCGCTTTAATTTTTCAATGAAAATGTACATATAGGATGAGCTTTTTACTCTTCTATATTATTCGTAGTCCTGTTTCAGTTCTACAATGTGACCGAAAAATTGAGGAAACATGAAAAAATGTAGATGGAGCTGGGAAGAGGGTGGGGCAAAAACAAAAAATTAGTACAGATCAAAGAAATTACAAAACAAACTAGCCATTCTGTAGCATACTTAGTTTAATTTATAAAGGCAAGCATATTTTAAAATCAAAATGCATTTAATTCTATGAATTTGTTGAATCAATTCCTATTTAAGTACTAAATTGGAAATTATGTCTTGGAGAAAATAAAAGTTTACTTGGAAAATTTTATTTTCCAAGTTCTATGGAAAATCTTATTTTCCAGGTTCTAATCATCCTGATTAGAACCAAGGACATTCCATGTATCAGCCCTAGTGCCAATTTATTTGAAGAGACTAATTTAAAGTGTTCTCAGCTAAGTTTCTCTTAACAGAATTACAGTAAACTCTTGTTGGCATGTACTAGCTTAACATGAATTTCACTGTACCACAAAGAAAATTTGGGACTTAACAAGTAATCCTTATTATTGATATTATTATTATTATTATTATTATTATTATTATTATTATTATTATTATTATTATTATTACACCAAGTTTAAATGATGTCTTGTGCCGGTGTGCTTTTCCATGAAGCACAGAGATAATTAATAAACTTTTGCTGAGTCTACATCATTGCATTTATGTGTAAACAGAATGCTTTTTTGTGTTCCCAACTCAATTTGTAGTGAAGAGCAATTCTTTTCTGTTTTGAAAATAATACAAAATTATTTGTAGTTTTGTGCCGAAAGAGCAAAGATTGTACACAGTCTTTATGATCATTAAGTCAAGTGTATTACTGTCGTCAATTTATGATAACTTGATCAACAATTTTGAGCATAATATGTGTAATATGAGTGTAATTGTATTGTTTTGTTTGTTTTTCAGTCTTCCACCAAATAAACGTCCAAATTTCATAAAATTAGGAATAGCAAGTCCGTTTTCGTGTTGTTGGGACATTTTATTGAATGATTGGTGCCAAAACAAACAAAAAGACATTAATGCATCTTTTTATGTTTTGCGTGAGAAAGTGAAATTGGATGCCCTGAAATGCATTATTAATAATTCATTCAAATCTGGTAGTAATGTAAATGGGGGTACTAGAGCTGATCAGATTTCTCATTTCTCAAGTTTATTTTCAAATATGAATCACAATTGCCTCATTCCTGTGAGAATTGAAAGTGTTAAGAGAGGATGTCCAGCTGATTGTGCCCTAATTTGCATTCCAAGTTCAGATGATATTGTGCAGTCAAAGGAAAATTCTGCCTGGGAAGGTCCTGTGGAACCCATCCATAATGATAACAAATCTGACCTGAGAAAGGCATTGCGCAATCAACATAAGAAAGAACTGAAGAGATTGAGAAAGCAACGTGTTTGTAGCAATAATAAATTGAAAAAGCAGATGGACATGTTACTGGAAAGCGGTGAGAGTATATCACATTTAATCTCTCTGAAAAAGGATAAAATGCCAACAAAAGATTTTGTAGATAACCATGCAGAAGAAATGAAACTTCTTTGGATTCCTGAACCCAAAACTATAAAAGATTCATGCAGTCGAACTGTTGTTGGATTTGTTTGCAAAGGAGATTTTTCCTTCAGTGAAGCTCATGGAATGGGATTAGGATATGTTCCTCTTCCAGCTCTAATTCACCTAATTAATACATGGACTGAGAAGCCTTTAGTTCTGTTTCGGAATCCAAATTCTCTTCAATATTATTATGCTGTTTTGAAAATATTCTAGTGTTTTCCATGTTGAAGAGCTTTTGTATATTGTGCAATTTTCAATTTAAAATACTTTGTGTTGAGAATTACAGTGTGTGATATGTAAGACTGAATCAAAGTGTTGTAAAAATGTATAAAAGATTTATTCAGAACGTAATATTCTTTTGTTCTCTTTAGTAGAAACTGCAGTGCTAAGAAGTGTTGTGTAATATGAAGGTGATTGATTTGTTGTATGTTCTGGAAGAATTGTATAAAATATTATTTACAGTCTGCATCAGATCTTTAGTTACCGAGGGAGAAAAATAAATGTGTACGACTAAACAGTTTATACTGAGAATTCTATATGACCTGTACTTTTGGGTATTTTTGTAGCAGCCTGTTCCTCCTGCATCTCCTTCCCCTCCAAGTAACGTGCATATGCATAACGTATTTGCTCGTGCACAAGCCGCACTTTTTTTCCGAAAAGTAACTTGTGAAATGGGGGTGCGGCTTACACACGAGAGTTTTCTTTAAAGAAAAAGAAAAAAACAAAATTTTATGCCGAAAATGACATTTATTTTTCACCAGTGCAGGTAGTATGTATGTTCAAGTTAAATTTGTATCACTCATTGCTCTCCAGATTCACTCTCATCCCCCCTGATTCGTTGTCGCTTACACGTTGGAAACGTTCCATAATACATCGTCTTCGCTCCCGACCATCTAATTTGAAATTCCGCGCACTTTTAAACTTATGGCGATCAGTTCGCCTGAAATCGATGTCCAAGCATCCAAAATCCACTGACCGTGCGGGTTACCGTGGCCTTGAGACCATCTCGATCAGGTTTTTCGTCCAGTTTCCCTGATCCATTGAGCAAATGCTGAGATGGCCCCTTGTTGTGCTTCTGGACATAAATGTAACTTCATTTTCTGTGCACGTCTTCTAGAATTCAGTGGGAAATACAATTACTCAAATTATCGTTTCCATGTTGTCGCGGCAGGAAGTAATAAGAGCCAAAATTTATTGCTTATTTATCCTTGAAAATAGATTTTATTACATGGGAGTTTTTTTGTTTTTTTTCTCCCTTTCAAAATTTAAGTAGTATATGACTTAGTGTAGGGATCACAAAATTTTGAAAATGTGCACACAATTCACTTTTCCCCATAGCACGTCATACGCAGTTTTTAACTTTTTTTTTTTTTTGACGTAAAATAAATAAATATCGAAGTCGTAGCTTACGTTCGTTCCGCCCACGTACGGTACAAACGACGCGTACGTGCAATTTGAATGGCCGCCACGTCTAAAGGTTGGAGCATCCCAGTCATGCCCCCGGTATCCCTACCGAATCCCTATTGTTCTTCAGTTTACTTCTTAATCTCTCAGTTGTGAGAGTCCGGAAACTACCCAAAACTAGCATGGACCATTGTTTCAGCAGCGTACCAGGCCGCTGCAATCACACATGCTTCATTCACTTTCATGAAATATTTGGCCGCAGAAATTATGAAAATTACAATACAATATTACAAGAAAATGCTACAAAGAAAGAACATGACAAATTACATTTTATAACTTAAATTGATTTGGAGATCCACCTGAGGTTACTGAGACACTAAAACTAGGAAGGAACTTTTCCAATCAAAGGGAATGATAAATAAGTTGTTTTTGTTTTCGCGAATGTTTATTCCCCACTGAGATATGGCATAATATTCCGGGGAAATATATCTTATAGCTCCCAGACTTAGATTACAAAAACGAATTGTACGAATAATAACCAAATCCCACCCACGTGATTCTTTTAAGCCTCTATTCATTAATTTAGGAATTTTACCATTACTTTGTCTGTTGATTTACGAATCAGTGGTTTTCGTCAAAAATGACTTGTTTAAGGGCGGGAATATATTTTCAGAAAATGCCGATGTCTATTACTATAACAGTCGACGTAGAAATCATATTCATCAGGTGACAGTATCAACAGCTCATTACAAAAAATTCACATACAATACATGTACATTATTTTACAACAGTTTGCCAGATGACATTAAACGATTAAATTCGATAGAAAAGTTTAAATCCAAAGTGAAATCGTTTCTGCTGCATAACTGTTTCTATACAATTAGAGACTATACTGAGCATCACAAGGAAAGTAACATTAATTTTAACAGTGAAATTTAATGTATTATTTACCATTGGGCAGTATAATTCTAAACAATATGTAACCAGTATTGTATCACAGCTTCTGGGTGAATGATCCCCGTCTCGATCAGGTTTTTCGACCGTTTCCCTGATCCGTTGAGCAAATGCTGAGATGGCCCCTTGTTTTGCTTCGGGACATAAACATAACTTCATTATCTGTGCACGACTTCTAGAATTCAGTGGGAAATACAGTTATTCAAATTATCGTTTCCATGTTGTCGCGGCAGGAAGTATTGTTCCGAAGGACAACATGGATAAGAGCCCAAAATTTTTTGCTTACTTATCCTTGAAAATAGAGTTTATTACATAGGAGCTTTCCTTAAAAAAAAAAAATTCAAGTAGTATATGACTTAGTTTAGGGATCACAGAATTTTGAAAATGTGCACACAATTCACTTCTCCCCATAGCACGTCATACGCCGTTTTAACTGTTTTTGACGCAAAATAAAATTTTTAAATATTTTGAATTCAACATTTTTAAGATTCCTGAATGTGTTCGAAATGCTATGCGATCTTATGTGTCTAATAAACTTAATCACTTTGTTAATAGTCTAATACAATATAACCCCAAAGAAAGAGGCATTTTGCAAAATTTGTTCTGTACTGAAAAATTTCTAAAGCAAAATCCAAATCTGAAAATTATTCAAAGCGACTAAGGTGGCGCTTATGCCGCGATCGTGGAAAAATTATTACGTAAGGTAGAAGCTAATTTTTCTGACATATCCAAATGTAAACTAATGAAAAGGTTGTCTTCTAATTATTAGAAAGTGACACAGGATTTGCTCAAGGTAAGGAAAGATAATTCTCATATTTCTTTAAAAGAGTTTAATCACATGTACCCTACTGTTCCAAATATAGCGTTCGCATATGGTTTTATCAAGGTCCACAAGAATAATATTCCTATGAGGCCGGTAGTCTTCCATTGGAACAATTGATTCTTTTTTGTCAAAATTTTTGAATCAACTTTTTCAGCCTTAGTTTACAGATGATTATGTTTATGGCATAAAAAATAGTTTTGAATTGATTACTAAATTGCTTACGGTCAAAACGAATCCTGATCTTATGTTGGTATCACTTGATGTGACCGCCATGTACCCTTCAATTCTTAACGGTTTAATTGTTGAAGCGATGGAAGATTTTTTATCTATAAACTCTCACAAATTTGTATTCCACGTGACCAAATCATGATAGCTGTTCGATCCATTTTGAATAATATTGAGTTTACTTTTAACAACAAAGTGTACCGCCAATACACCGGCATACCTATTGGTGGACCGTTAAGCACTATTTTCGCAGAATTGGTGATGCGTTTAACTTGAACAACAGGTCCTTAAACAAATAGGTTTTAATCTCTATGTGCGCTATGTGGATGATGCGCTCATTATATTGCCATATGATGCTACTGATTCTTTATTGGGTAAGTTTACTCAGTATAACTCAAATATTCAATTTACCATTGAAAGAGAACAAAATTCAAAAATAAATTTTCTGGGTGTCACCATATTTCGTAATAGTAATAGCATTACCACAAATTGGTACACCAAGCCAATATACGCAGGAATTACCTTGAACTTTTTATCTTGTCATCCTGTATCCATGAAAAAACCTACAGTAACGAATTTAGTTGATAGGGCCATTAAAATGTCATCCCCACTTTCCATTTGTCTAATTTGTACAAAATTTAGTGAGGCTATGTAGGCCTATGATGAAAGAAAGAAATTCATTTGTTTGCCCTTCATCCCTCAAATTCAAAAATGTTTAAAAGAAGAGTTAATTAAAATTTGATATGAAATTGATGAATAAAATGTGCAACAAGAGGTCTGTTGTTGTTCACCTAAAAGACCTGAGAAACAAATTTGACCTTCATAATATTGTTTATCGCATAAATTGAAAATAATGTTCTAAATCTCACACTGGGCAAACTAAGAGGAAACTGAAACGCGTATCTGAGCATATGGGTAATATTTATGAAATCTTGGGTATGTAAAATTCAATTACGACACCGGCTGGATAGTGGGTATTCCATGGAGTTTACAATGTGAAAATATTGGAGTCGGAATGTCATCATTTTTCTAGATTGGTGCTGGAAACTCTTCTTAAAACTTCAGATTGTCTCAATACATAGGTTGAATCTAATTCTTTCACGTCTTTATGACTGTCCTAAGGAATTTTTCAAAGAAATAATTTTTACGTATGGTTGCTTGCCAAATTTGTAATTTCCTGTGTTTGTAAATAATTGAGTGCAGTACGTCATTCATAATATAAATAATTCTTTTTATGCATTTGTTAACCCATTTAATAATTGTAATTTGAGTTATTTGTAATCTGTATTGCATTTCTTGTAACGTATTTGAATCCCCTTTTTTTTCTTCTTAGAATACCACCCAATCGTCAGCTGATAGTTTACATGGGTTCTAATCATGTTTAACTACCATACCAGACGTGCGTTTGCACGTCCTGTTGCGAACATGTATATTACTTTGGTTTCATTTTGATGTTTTGTTTGATTTAAATTGGTGAGTCTCTATGTTTTTACTATATCGAGTGCTCTATATGTTTTTCTTTGTAGCATTTTCTTATAATATTGTACTGTAATTTTCATAATTTCTATTACACATTCTAGCCTGAGGGTGGGGAAAAATGAGTTCTCCGAAACGTCGCTCTGTAATTTCCAGACAAATTCTGTATAAATTAATAATAGGATCTTTGCAATAACCTGTCTGTCAAAAATCTTGTGGCCAAATACATGAAACTGAATTGAAGGTGAACACATGCTTCATTCAGTTCAGGGCGAGGATTTCGTCCAACCAGCCATTTTCCTGGACACGCATTATGATAATCACTATTATTAATTAATTTGAGGGGGAAACTTCTTCTTCGGCATAGTTTTTCTTACGAAAACCACGTACGGAGACATCCGTCCGCCGTTATCGCCAGCATAAATAGATCGTTGCTGCTCTGCTCCCGCTGTTCTCATGGGAAAACCTCTCGCCTGTGAGATGGTGTCGTTGTTTCGGGCCTAGCGAAAAAAAGGGGCGTCTAGTCTACATTTCCCATTTGCTACTTCCGCGTGTTGATTGCAAAAGAGTATCGGCTTTTCTTCATAAGTTTGCGGCAGTCTTTGTGCTACGGTTGTTTGACCCAATAGACCCGCACCCACCCGTACTTCGCTTGAAATTTGGTTTACGAGATACCGAGTTTCTTGGCGATTTTGCTGCCCTCGAACTGCAGCAACTCTCGGGAAACGGCAAAACAGTTGCCCGTTTATTTTCGAAAGTTCTTTCAACGAAATCCTCAGAATAGTCAGTTAACTAAAAAATAAAAATTAATCTGGTTTAGATGAATTTCCGGATTGTTTATTAAAAACGTGAGCACCTGCCATTATACACCCATTAGCTCTCATTTTCAATGCTTCCTTGTGCACAGGAATATTCCAGATATTTTCAAAACAAAAAAAATTAAGCCACTTTTTGAAAGAGAGAACAAAAATGAAATTCAAAATGATCGGCCAATCTTTTGTCAGTTTTCTCAAAAGTATTAGAGAGATTTTTCTATACGTGATTGGGAAATTTTCTCAGGAAAAACGGAAGTGTTTTCAGATTCACAACACGGTTTTAGAAATTACAAATCTACGGAAACTGTCATCTTTTCTATTTATTATTTTTTTATTTATTTTACGTCAAAAAACAGTTAAAAACTGCGTATGACGTGCTATGGGGAAAAGTGAATTGTGTGCACATTTTCAAAATTCTGTGATCCCTACACTAAGTCATATACTACTTGAATTTTGAATTTTGAAAGGGAGAAAAAAACTCCCATGTAATAAAATCTATTTTCAAGGATAAATAAGCAATAAATTTTGAATTTTGAAAGGGAGAAAAAAACCCACAAAAAAACTCCCATGTAATAAAATCTATTTTCAAGGATAAATAAGCAATAAATTTTGAATTTTGAAAGGGAGAAAAAAAAACCAACAAAAAAACTCCCATGTAATAAAATCTATTTTCAAGGATAAATAAGCAATAAATTTTGGCTCTTATTACTTCCTGCCGCGACAACATGGAAACGATAATTTGAATAATTGTATTTCCCACTGAATTCTAGAAGACGTGCACAGAAAATGAAGTTACATTTATGTCCAGAAGCAAAACAATGGGCCATCTCAGCATTTGCTCAATGGATCAGGGAAACTGGACGAAAAACCTGATCGAGATGGGGGTCATTGACCCGGAAGCTGTGTTACAATAGTTTTTACAGGTTGTTTATACTCATTTATACAGTCCAAATGGTAATTAATGCATTATGTATCATTGTTAAAATTAATGTTACTTTTCTTGTGATGCTCAGTATAGTCTCTAATTGTATAGAAACAGTTATGCAGCAGAAACGATTTCACTTGGGATTTAAACTTTTCTATTGAATTTAATCGTTTAATGTCATCTGCCAAAGTGTTGTAAAATAATGTATATGTATTGTATGTGAAGTTTTTGTAATGAGCTGTTGATACTGTCACCTGATGAATATGATTTCTACGTCGAGTGTTATAGTAATAGACTTCGGCATTTTCTGAAAATATATTCCCGCCCTTAAGCAAGTCATTTTTTACAAAAAACACTGATTCGTAAATAAAAAGACACGGTAATGGTAGAATTCCTAGATTAATGAAGAGGGGCTTACATGAATCACGTGGGTGGGATTTGGTTATTATTCGTACAATTCGTTTTTGTAATCTAAAAGTCTGGGAGCTATAAGATGTATTTCCCCAGAATATTATGCCATATCTCAGGCGGGAATGAACATTCGCGAAATATACACAACGAGCAGTATGAAGGCTGACTGAATTTGCAAGAATTCTGAAAGCGTAGCATAATGAACTTAATTTTGTGTTCAATTCATTTAAATGGACGTTCCATTTAAGGTTTGAATTGAGAGACCTAAAAATTTTGTTGCCTTAACATCAGTCAATGGTACACTGTTCATTTTCAATGGAGCACAGAATTGTTTATTTGAAATGGAAAACTGCATTAAAACCGTTTTCTTTTCGCTTACTATTAATTTGTTATTTCGGAACCAATTTGAAACATCTGATATTGTACTATTTACGGTTTCTTTATTGCAAAGGATGTTCGTATCATCCGCAAAGAGAACCGTTCTTCCGTTTCGAATCGTCGAGGGCATATCGTTTACGTAAAGTAGGAACAGAATAGGGCCTAAAATCGATCCTTGAGGAACTCCACATGCAACGGGCAAAGAGTCGGAAAGGTACGTGCGTAATGTTCCATCATTCCAGTAAGGTATTTAAACTTTCTGAGATCGTTGTTTAAGGTACGAACATAACCAATCTAGAGCAATACCACGAATTCCATATGAAGGTAATTTTGAAAGTAAAATGTCATGATCAATGATGTCAAAAGCTTTTGAGAGATCAAAAAATAATCCAATTGGTGCCTCGTTTTGATCTAATGATGAGGCGACATCTTTAAGAAAAGAAAATATAGCTGTTTCCGTTGATTTTGATTTTCTAAATCCATGTTGGCAATTGAAAGCGCGTCGTGTTTAGTGAGAAAGGTTTCCAGGTACGTAAAAAAGTCTCTCTAATATTTTTGAAAAAACTGATAGAAGAGAAATGAGCCGATAATTTTGAATTTCATTTTTGTTGCCTTTTTTGAAGAGCGGCTTAATTTTAGCTATTTTGAAAATATCTGGAAACGTTCCAGTGCATAAAGATGCATTAAATATGTGAGTTAACGGGTGTATAATGGCATACGCACAAGTCTTTAACAAAGAATCTGGGAATTCATCTAAACCGGACGAATATTTATTTTTTAGTTTACCGATTATTTTGAGAATTTCATAGGAAGTTTCGGAAACGAACATTGTGTCTAAAATTTTTGGTGAACTGTCTGTTTTTGAATTTTGTGGCTGAAGACTTAGTGAGATCGGCAGCAATTCTCGAAAAGTATTGGTTAAAGAGACTAGCCACTGTTGCCGGATCGTTTACATTTATATCGTTATATTTTAATTAACGCTTCTGTACACACTTGAAATAATATCCGATCACAGCCAGGGAATCTTAAAACAATCTTAAAACAACATTCTCTATGGGTTTTCTAGTTGATTTGGTAGTATTTTTTATTATATTCCACATTGCTTTTGTTTCATTATTTAAGTTCAAAATATCCTGATCGTTTTTCATGATTTTTGCCTGCCTTATGACTTTTCGTAACAATGTTTTGTATTTTTTAAAGTAGATAAGGAAATCTTGAGATACGTCATGACGTTTAGAAATGAAAGAAAGAATTCGCTTGTTTTTACAAGATGTCCTAATTCCTTGTGTTATCCAAGAATTGCTTTTCCGTGAAATATTTAATTTTCGTTTTTGAAGAGGAAAGCAAGTGTTAAAATGAATTGAAAGAGTTGAAAAAAAAGAATTATATTTGTCGTTTGTATCAACAGTATTATAAACCGCTTCCCATGACTCCTGCATCAAGTAATCAATGAATAATTTAATTTTACTTTTAGTAAACAATCTAGTCATACGTGTATTATTTATTGTGTCAGTGATCGCATTTCTTATAATGGTAAGAATTTGTGCATCGTGGTCTCTGTATCCTAAATCTTTGGTTTCAACTTCATATCGAGTAGTAGTTTTGTTAATTATAATTTGATCAATTGCCTTCATCGAATGTTGGGTGATCCGTGTAGGTATATTAATTATAATGTCTAAATTGAATGAATTAATTAAATTGAGAAACTTTTCTTTCTCGCAAGATTCGACCAGAAAATCAATGTTAAAATCTCCGCATACAACAATGGATTCAAAAGAACGATTGCTGACTTTGTTAAGTGTTATCTCCAGGTTTTCTAAGAACAAAATATAATCTGCAGTTCTCTTTGTTGGAGGTCTGTAAATGCAAAGTATTATCACTTTTAGTGAAGTAAGATGTACAACAGAAATTTCGAAAATATTTTCAATGGAATACACATTTAATTCCGCCAAGGGGATAGAATCAATATTACTTCTAACGTAAATACAAGAACGTAGGACCTTTATGCGATTCTCTCTCTCTGCAATAAAAGCCTGCGAGGTAAAAGTTTGGAATTTGGAAAATGCTTAGTTCATTAGGAGATAACCAATGTTCTGTAAAGCAAAGAACATCTATTTGATTTAGATCGCTCTGTAGGGCTGCCTCGATAAACTCAGTTTTATTTGAAAGGGATTGAACATTATGGTGAAGAATGTTTATTTTTTGCAAGTCCCTACACGAATGTTTTTTTTGCTGCATCTGACTGTAGTTGCTATATATTTACTCAATTTTTACCTCGAGTGCGTGGTCGAAGGTTGTAGTGTGTCCCGGCAGTGACAGGTTGTGAGGAAGATGGGGCATCAGGTGTAGATGAATTGGTAGTGGGAATGGGAGAAACGGGAGTAGGTTCAGAGGAAGAGGCAACAGGGCTCGAAACAAGGGTGGGAGGTGGAGAACGTAAGGAAGGGATGGTTTTTTGGCAGGAGACTGCGTAGGACTGGAGTTGATGATGTATTGAGCAAGCTTATTACCGACTGCATGTTTTCCAGCAAGGTTCATGTGAAGACCATGCCGGGTGAAGTGTTTTGCTGAGAGGAAATTCATTTCTTTTCTTAAAGATGTTGCTTCATCAATGGACATAAATGAACACATTGGGATATTTTTAGATCTTTCGAAAGATTTTGACGTTATTAACCATAACATCTTGCTCTCAAAATTACCTTCTTATGGAATTCGTGGTATTGCCCTAGATTGGATAACCTCGAACCTTGAACATCGATCTCAAAGAGTAGAAATACCGTACTGGCACGAAAGTACATTATTTACTTATCTTTCCAAGTCTTTGCCAATTGAACACGGGGTCCCACAAGGTTCGATCTTAGCTCCTATCCTCTTTCTGTTGTACGTATACGACTTGCCCTCATCTATTAAAAATGGAAGAACAGTTCTGTTTGCCGATGACACGAATGTTCTTTGCAAAAAAGAATCTGATCGTCAGATAGTATGATACAGTTAAATTTATGTACCAATTTCAATTGTTTAATTTCATCTAGCAATGCGTTGTAAAGTAACGTACATGTGTTGTATGATCTGACGATCAGTATAGTCTCTAATTGTATAGAAACAGTTATGCAGCAGAAAAGATTTTACTTTTAACTTAAATTTATGTACCAATTTCAATTGTTTAATTTCATCTAGCAATGCGTTGTTAAGTAACGTACATGTGTTGTATGTGGATTTCTTGTAGTGAGCTGTTGATACTGACACTTGAACATGATTTCTACGTCGTTTGTTGTAACTATAAATAGCAGTATTACATGAAAATATGTAAAATATCAAAATATGTAAAGAAAAATAATGTTTACTTTAACAAAACAATGGTATAGTATAATGAATTAGTTTACATTTGTTTTGTATATTTTTTTAAATGACTTAATATGCCTGTAACAAGTAATGTACTTCAGCTTCCGGGTCAATGACCTCCATTTCGATCGAGTTTTTGTCCAGTTTCCCTGATCCTTTGAGCAAATGCTGAGCTTTGCTTTGAGCACATGCCCCTTTGAGCAAATGCTTCTGGACGTAAATGTAGCTTCACTATGCACACGTTTTGTTGAGCTTTCCTTTTGCTCGTAGTGGTAGTAGAGTTTAGAGTGAGTCTATTTTGTTAGCAATATAGAAAAATCAAATCTGCAGTTCGTTTACCGTTACAAATAAGTTTTCTATAACTCGGAAACGAAAATATCTAGTTTTTAAAATGTTAATCTTCAAAAGTTTTAAAAATTATTAAAAGAATTTTATAAAAAATTATAAAATTCTTTTTATAAATTTATTATTATTGTTGCTTTTTTTCATCTTTCAGCTATTAATAGTTAAATTGTTGGGAAGGGATTTTGAAACTCAAGAAAGGGTGCGCAGATGATTTTCTCCCCCACACGTCACTTAGTTTTTTACTGTTTTTGACTAAATAAATATCTAAATCATACATTTAAATTTAAGTCACAAAGTAGTGGCAAAAGCTAGGAGGTCGAAATTTTGCACTCAGAAACTATGTTCATTTATTGTATGCTAATTTCATTTTTCATACCAGAATGCTATGTTAATATCTTGAACTTTCTTTGAACACTCCTGCGACATTGCTGAACTGTGGATTAATAAAGGCAAAATTCGTAGTTCCATTTCAGCAGTGGCTTATGCTTAGTTTGCTCGCTTGTTCAACCCCCAGATAATTCTTAAATACTTATCATACATTGGGTATATATATATATATATATATATATATATATATATATATATAGTGACGTCACGGGATTATACAAACCCGTAAAGCCACCATAAGCCATGAGAAAAGCCCAGAACACAGAGAAATAGGGTACGTGGCGGAGCGATGGTCCGAGAAAGCGACATCTACCCGCAGATTTTCGCACTCCGATGTCCGACGTTACGGATAATGTTTTTCTTGAGAGGGCGCGAAGGAGGAGAAAATTCACCCCTCCAGAAATTTCCCCAGGCGGAGTCACATAAATACTGTGACGCGCTTCGGGAGAACTCTCTTTCGATTTCGACAGCGACGGCGACTCAACCTAATTCTTCGGCGATAGTCACTGGTTAGAGCAGGAGTATATTTTAACTTGCTTAGTTAAAACTGATTTGAGAAACGCGTTAATAAGTGTGATAGAATTCAGAAGTGAAGTGCATGTATAGTGTTAGCTCTAACATTACGCGAGAAAGTAAGCGATGTGATTGCTTGAATCTGAAATAGTTTCATACTTGAAATAAATTCGCGCAGAAGGACTTTAAACGAAATCCAGCATTTAACTTTGTACGCCATGACCACGCACGCTCAAAGTGTGGTATGTCGGCCGAGTGCTAGAAGTATCCAATTCAATAACGTTAGTTATTCAAAGCTGGAAGCGCGAACAACGGGTACGCGGCACGCAGAAGAAGAAGGACGACTCCAGTGAAGACCCAAGCGTAGGCAAGAAGAACTTGGACCAAATACGTGGATGATACGAGCCTGGAGATCGAGAGAAGGGTCTGGAATTTGGACGAGTGGCGGAATCCGGAGATCGGGAGAAGCAAGTGGTACAACCGTGGAACATCGAACCAGTCAAGTGGCGCGGCGAGGACTGCGAGCGACCGAAAATCCCAAGGTTAACTGATGGCGAGCGGGAAGGAGATGTCGAGGTGAAGAACTGGCAACTTCTATGCGGAAATCTGTTGGGAAATCGTGTAGCTTTAAAATACCAGGCGAAGCGTCCTAAAAATAGGTGAAAGTTCCCAATAAGAAACTGGGAGAAATATTCCGAACGTATGAGCGGCAGTTTAGATTTCATTCGCTGTACGCACTAGTAAATTCGTTCGAATGCCATACCTTGTACAATTTTCCTAGAGTGAATTATGATTTTTCATGTAGTGTAAAAGTGATCTTATTTGAAAGTCATGCTTTCATTGTATTATGTCATGGGATAATTAGTTGTTATAATTTGTAAAGGGTCCAATTTAAGTAACGTGTGTGTCACGTTCGTTCTTTTGAGTTCACAGCATTGTAGTAAATGTGCAGCTTAAGGCTGACACCTGTGAACAGTCTATGGTAGAATAATTGTAGAGAATCATTTAAAGGGCCGTGCACGGAGGACACTTAAGAATAGCAAGAGTTGAATGAGGTACACGAAAGTAATTCAGAAAGAGGTAGAAGCAAAAGAATTGTGAATAGTAACTATTGAAGTATTCAGGCAGTCGAGGTGACGCCTATACATTTTGTGGTTGTGTTCTTTTTGTTTTCTGTTTCCTTTGCAGTGACCATCTACGCAAAGTGCATACTTTATTGTATATTTGTGCCACTGTGTAATTTTTTTTTCACTGAATATATGCTCATTTTACCGGAATTTTACCTAATTCATTGTGTCAAGGGTTCAGACCTTTCTCATACCCGAAAGATCCTGCTTCCTGAGAATTCAAAGCTCGCTTCACGAGCATTCATTCTTTCACACTCTATCGCCACCGGCTGGAAGGTAGGTGGGCGTGTTAGAATATATATATATATATATATATATATATATATATATATATATATATATATATATATATTCCATTTAATTTCATTCACTTGAAATGTCATAGCAATATTGGTGTATGAAATGGTTCCAGATAAATCAGTCCATAGGACAATGTTCAATGAACACTAATTGTTCATAAACTGAAAGTTCATAATAAAGTCCACTAAATATTGTCTTCAAATAAAAAGGTTAGACAAGCAGGAATGTAAAAATTGAGTAATGTCAAGCAATTGAATTGTATTGTCTTCATTAGTATTAACATTTATATTCCACTTTTAGCATTCTTGTTAATAATAGAAATGTATTGTCATTGAAATTAAAATATTTTTTTTGGTTATTTATATTTTTTCCAGTTTGTATTTTTCGAAGAAGAAATTTATAGTAACGGATACATAAACCATTTACCTTCCCGAAGTAATCTATTGGTGTTCAATAGCACTTGCTTGTATCATTGCTAAATTTGCAGTGTTTGAAAATTCAGAGTTCAACAAAAACGAGACCTGTGCCATTCTTTCAAGTGTTCTTTGTTCTTCTGTGGAAAAAAATGGAGCGATTGTGATGAGATATTTATTTTTAATAACTTGGGTAAATTTCAAGCAGAAATTACGCAAAAACTACTAGGTTTTTGGAAAAATTGTACCTAACATTGTTTAAAGAGCTAAATTTTAGAACCTTTTCCAAATCTCTCTTCAGTTTTGTGATTTTGAAATTTTAACATTTTGCAATTTTTGACAATACAGAGTTCGCCGGAAATGAGCACCATTTTTAACTTCGTTGTATATATGACAAAAAACATTGAAGTCCTGTTGTGGAAATAAATGTTTTAAAAATTAAAAATTGCCTTTATTTTATGAGAAATTACTCATTTTTTTTAAAATTGTACACGATCTTATTTAAAGATCTGTCTTTAAAGAACAGATTTTATTAAGGAAAAAGGTCTCAATCTTCAATGTTGTGGTTGTAGGAGTTTTTATCTTGAAAATTCGCAATTTTCCGGTCCACGATTCCAATACTTTCTCCACTTACGAAGTAGCCTAAGGGGAGAAAATAAAATATATTGGATTGTTCCGAATGGGGACTCTCCAAATCCTGGTATGTAACAAATAGCAATATTGACATAGAGGATGGGTATGGAGCACTTACTCATGAGTCGAATACTGCTGCCATCGAAGGAAAATGAGTGCAGAGTATTACAAGACAAATAGCTACTGATCGACCCAACGAAAATCCTAGTCTTATTGTAAGAGAAGATTCTGCTGGCATTACAAATGAGGTTTTAACCAACTAGCCTGAGAAAAATAATTTACTACAGCTATTGCAAACCGCGCAACGCTCGGGCTCTGGTGGTAATTTTGTACATATTTTTCAAACAGACCTATTTAACATTTTAAATATTTTTCGCACACAAAATTAAATTAGCATAAAAACAAAAAGTAAATACTAAAATAGAAAAATACAAATATATCTTCTGACATCAAAAATAATTAAGTTATAGAAGAAACGTTCTCAACTGTTTTCATTATGCATGATTTACAATTAATATTTACATTACATAATTTAATGTTATGTATAGCTTCAAATTATTTTCTGAGAAATTATTTTGTTGAATATATTTCTATTAACTAATATAGTTTCAGAAAGGAAACACTTCGTTCTAAATTTATACTTGTCTGTGTGCTGAGCCTTGACGTACGTGTGCATGCTGCTAATGTAGTCAGAAACTGTTCATTCTCTCGTATACCTCGTAGGGCAACGTCTGTTTCGAGAAATTCGCAAGTTTGAGACGCAGTGTAGCTTGTCGCTAAGCTGCGCGCCTGGACATAAAGTCAAATGTGAAACTGGAAACATAAATCCTGAATATGCGTTTATTGATTGGCCGCAACCAAGGGCCGCGGACCTATCTCTGCTGCAATAACTCCGAAATTTTAATTAGACAATGGGCTTCATGGCTTCATACAGACGTTCAATTAGGACAACAAAATGCAGAATTTGCATATATTAAACGGCACTGTCGTTACAAAGACCACCTGAATACACTGCTGGGTTATGTCAAAAACTTTTGTCTTAAATGAAACTTTTAAAAAAGATAAATTAAAAGAAGTTGATTATATAAAAATTATATTTTGTGCAATATAGCAATTAAAGAAACGAGTGTATAAAGAGGTGTATAATTGCATGAATGGTATGTTCAAGAAAACGAACGATGATAGGAGCGAGTTTTTTCTTATATACCATGAGTGTAATTATACCTCTTTACACACATGTTACGTTATATATTTTTTCGTTTCCATTTACGAATAATTATAAAAAATTCAAGCACATCTTTTCCACCCGAGCTATGCATTTTATGATGAAGTATTGCATCTGAAAAAGATCTGTTTTAGTGGACCTTGCATTGTTTTTGTTTCCACGAAATATTTTCAAATGGAAGGTACTGAACATATTTCAGATAAAATATTAGAAGCTGACCAAGGCAAGAAAACATTACTTCCCACGAAAAGTAAAGACAGGTATGAGAGAGAATACATGTATAAATATTGGGGAAAAAACTAATCACCTCTGACAGTTTTGCTATAGCGTTCTTTTCAGAACTGGTAAACTACTGACGTTTACATTTTTGTTACATTCGTTATCCTAAAACCAAATGTTTTACATGTAAAACATTTAATTTATTCATGTTAAATATTTTATGTTGTTCCATAAGTCAGGTAGCTCAACGTTTACCTCCCCCATTTAGTTTTATTCATTCGTTGTGTATATGTAGTTGTTGTAGGTACATAATATGTAATGATTTTTGTTCATGTTTCATGGCTGACTGCAAATACCTGAGTAATATTTTCTTAATTACACGATTTGGCTCCGTTTCTGAATTCTGATTGGAGGTGAGTTGTTTTAATTGCAAGTTTGAATTTTAATTACACGCGTGCTATTAACATAGAGATAATCAACGATTTTTCATGGAATTAATGAGCCTATTTACTTAACTAATCGAAAAAAACTGTTAATCTTACAAATTCGTCCAGTAAAATCCCAAAACGTGCAATTTCGTACAAAATAAAACAAGTACTAAAATCATGTCTGTTTCATGATTCAAATTTCTGTCAAGGTTTCATACAATTTCAAGTTAGTAAAGAAAAGATGCAGTAACACGGGAATCCGTCCGGTCTTTAGTAATCAGTTTGTCGATCGTCGATAACTGTCGTTTCTTCCTGCTGCTGCTTTTTGAGAACTAGGGCCGACAAATCATCGCAAGAGAATGTACTTAATATTTTATAAAAATAATTACTAGATTTGGCTTTAAGAAGTAAAGTTACGAATATGCTAAACATTTCTTACATTAAGAGAGCATACATTCCCAAAGACCGCATTGAAAAGAGACATATTTCGTTTCTGTGAAAGACACTACGCTAGTGAATTTTGGAAATAAAATAACTTTATTTTTTATTTTATTTCAACAGAAGCAGCAAAAAGAAAAATTGGGGAATGAACTAGTATAAAATGTGTCCAAGCAATAAAGCTTGTTGTAACAACACTAAAAAATGTATTAGCGTTCTGAATTTCGTAAATTACATTCCCGATATTCAACGCAGTTGCAACCCTTATTGTTTGGAGGCACCAGTCACTACTGTATTGTAGAGCGTAAACAGTTATTTCGTTTGATATGATTTGTTTTCATTAAAAAAATCTGTGAAAACTATGAGGCGAAGTATAATCTGCTGATCATTTGTTTCGCAATAAAGGACAACGAAAAGTTTTCCAAAGTTGCGGTGTTATAGCCGTAATGGTAAGGTGTGTATCCTTTAGATATACGGTGTATAATGTATTTATTTATTCAGTTATTTGTATAATTATTGTTCCACATGTATGTTCATTCATGTTTTTGTATGTTGTTGTTCAGAAGAGTTTGTCCGTATTTATTGTGATTGTGTTTTTTGGTTGTTAGCCCTGATGATGGAATAAAATATTCCGAAACGTTGGCAAACTAGTGTAATCCATTAATTGACCGATCCCGTGATTTTCCTACTACTTATTAACGGTCGTGATTTCTACAATGGTATAGCCGTAATGTATGAAAATGTTGCATAGGGTCAAACAAACCTCGTATCTATCTCGTATCACAATTCGATATAAGATTACCCGCGGAACTCTAGACTAAATGGTATGTTCGTTTAACCCATTTATTTTAGAGATACCTTTAATAATTTAATACATTACTGGATAAGATCTCTTATGAAGTTTCTTGAAAACTCAGATATGTGTAAATGATCTCAAAATTGGGCACTTTTACAAAGCGCTCAAACGACTAAAAAACGGCTAGACATTATTTGCAAAAATTGCATGAAAATTGCTTTTGATATTCTCAAACCCTTATTTCAATTTAACTAAAAAGGTACTAAACTGTAGAATTAAAAAAAAACTCCAATATTAAAGGCCCATTCACGACAAAATGTGAAAAAAATGTAAATATTTATAAATCCCTATTCCCAAAATATAAATATTACAATAAAGAAAACCAACCATGGTGCTGGTCTCATGTTCATAGAAATGCTGATTTTTCGAAAAAAAAATATAAAAAAATCGGCGTCTTCCTACATCTACAATTGTGAAGATACAATTTTTTTCTTAATAAAATGTGTTCATCAACAATAGATCTTCAAATAACGTCATGTTGAATTTCTGAAAAATATTAGTATTTTTTGATTTGGCGTCTAAGTCACCCGCTCCGAACATCCTGTGCTTCGTGAAAGTAATTTAGGGTGTTTTGAGGCATGCAGTTGGATGCTACGTAAGTTAGAACGCGTATATTATTTCATAGTGCTTTGTTCATTTCTTACATTCAAGCTTTTTTTTATATACAAATTAATCTTTTAAAAATTATTTAAAAACTAATTGCAATATATGAAATAAATTTTTTTAGCTTTCGGGGAATATCAGATTAAGATGCAACAATGATATTGCGCGTCGCGACTCGCAAATTTCTGTGAAGTACGTTTCATTGTTGTGACATGATTTAGCTGTATGAAAGCAGTTATAATGGTCAAATTTGTGTGATATTTGCTTGAAAATATTTTGTTTTCTCACCAAAAGTTCCATCATTTGTAATGAGTTTTACAAAAATGACGACTGAGACTTGTTAATTCGGAGAGAAATTATAGCTATTAACATTCCTAGAAATGTTATTCGCAACACTCATGAGTGTTGTTACTGGCGTGCCAAAAGTTAAAAATCGAGGCCTAGCATAGTGGAGCCGAAGTTTATAATTCAGACGAGGCAGTAATAACACTATATAACATTTCGTGGTGTGTTCAGCATTTTATCGCTCACCATACAATCTCACGAATTAAGCGTAAAGGGTACCCCGGATAAGATGGTAAAAAGTTCCCCTGAATCAAATAACATACGGGTGGTTACATTATAATTCTAGCATAAAAATAATATTTTTGAAAGGTTTCTTATCCCCCGCCCTTCCACCCACACCCGTCTACAGCCAAAAACGTGTTTTTGTAATTTTTTCGGCAACTTAACACTATTTTATATGACTGAAAAAGTGATAAAAAAGAAAAAAAGATATACTATAAGAAAAAGAATTTTTGATATTTTCTCAGACCTAAATTCAAACACAAAAATAATTGAAAAAGAATAACGAAAAATAATTTTTATTGGGTCTTAGAACAATGGAACAAGCTCGAAAAAAAATCTCAAACGTTTCTCTTAAAACACAAATTGTTGTGAATTTTTTCAGATATTTTCGACAGCTGGACTGCAGTTAAAAAAATAAAAAACATTTCCCGCCTTTAAATCACATTGACTTTAAATATATTTTGAAAATGATTGCAACAGTTCTGTGCTTTTCTTTTAGTGTTTATTATACATTTGTATACATTGTTGTAGCACCCAGTAATATTTTGATTAAGGAATTTAGTTACAAATTATCATTTTTTTAAATACTTCTAATCCTTTGTATCATACGCTAAAGAAAGACGATGGTTTTGGCAGTTTATAAGAAACCATCGACACAAAATCTTAAAAGTGTGATGCTGGTTTAGAGAGAATTACACTCCATCCTACATTCAAAAAATTTCAGAAGAAAAAATAAAAGCAAACCTGGTTTAAAATGCCTAAGACGCATCGCTTCCGAATTTATTGCGATTATAATGTTTGTTACAATAGTATTTTTGTCATAATCTGCAAACGTATTTTTTCTTTCTCGCTACTGCTACCGCGGCAGAAAGAAAGTTATGTAATGTTGCCCAAAAAACCGGTGAATTTTCGCCAGAAAACTCTTATTACAGGGATCTGGTAACGAAAAAGTGAATAAATCCAGATGCTAAATTTAAAAAATCCACTAACAAGTGAATTAGCCAGAATCCGTTTTGTGGGTCCTTGATACCGAAAAATCGATTGACGGCGAAACGTCTGACCGTCCGTCTGTGAGCAATGCTAGCCGCTAAACCGTTCAACCGATTTCCCCCCAAATTGATATTCCCAACCGACCTGGCTGATGTCGCCGCAACTTGAATTTGAAACCGATATGTTAATTTTGGGGGGTACGTTACATGAAGCACTTGGGACATTTTCAAAACTAAAAAAAAAAAAGGCTCCATAGTTTTTGATTAAATGTTGTTGTTGGATAGTGTAAAGGAAGTTTAAGAGCACGGTGCAGGTCTCATTTTCGTTGAAAACGCAGATTTTTCGAAAAATGCAAATTTTCTAAATTTAGCAACTGCATTTATCCACTTTTTCGTTACCAGGACCATGTAATAAGGTTTTCTGCTGAAAATACGTCGTTTTTTCGTGCAGCATTATGTAACTTTCTCTCTACTCCTTAGCGAAAAAGTGAAAAGAAAAAGCTTTTATTGGCATCAGGGGACTCAAAAATGAGTATTTCCGATAAAATCTCGAAATCGATTTTTCGCACCATCACGTAACTTTCTCTGGAGTTAATCTGCAGTCCGAATACGAGAAAATAAAAGCAGGTAATATTGAATGATCTTAGCGAAATTGAGACAGTCGTGACTTGGGCAATTCGCTGACCAATAGATATTCTAAAATAAGACTTGTCTGATGCTACAACAGAACACACGCACCTTCTCGGTTATTTGTGGTTACTGAACGTAATGTCATATTGCAACTTCCATCCTACAAACTCTTCAGTCCGGCTTAGGACCGGTTGTATGATTTAGAGATATCTCCAGGAATAGTTATCTCTAGAATTGCTTTTTACGAGAATAAACACCTCGTCCAGTTGTACGACTTAATTTTATTCCGGGGATAACTATCCCGTGTTTATCCGAAGAGGCGTCTGTAAAAGAGAAAGTTGGTACTGCATTCGATAGTGTTTTGTTGAAATATATATTCTTTGCTTCTCATGTTTTGCTCATTTATGCCTTGTTTCCGCCAATTTCGAATCCCCGTGTTTCCTTGTAAACGTGCGCGCGTTGCGTTTGTGCGTCCTGGTGGAATTGTGCGATATTGTGTGTTGAAAGTTCCGATTTGAAACCTTGAAGTTCCACTTTGAAATTAAAATAGTTCCGAAGCAATTAAAGATATTAATCACTGAAACAAAAATTATTTGGACTTGGTTTTGATAAATTAATATAACACAAGTATCACACAAATTCGTCTTGCCTGCAAATACGTAATAAAAATCACATATTTTTTAATCAACCTGTTTTGAAAAATTAGCTATTGCATGATGGGTTGAAAAATTGATATTTGAAATTTTTTCTTCAACTTGTGACATGAAAAATATATTTCACTTTAAACAATGATTATTGTTACACTGTTTGCTTTTAGTTAATCAACCGCACATTGAACTAAAAATACAAGAATGAAAAGCAGAGAGATATCCTCTGGTACATAACAATGTCTACTATCAACACTTTTTACATAGTACAGTCATTCGAACTTTGCTAAAAAGAGATTATTAAAAATGTCACATTTTCATTTTTGCTACTATTTACCCATTTGGTGGTTGATATTTAAATTATTCAAATTATTGAGCAATACTTCATAACAAAGTAAAAAAAAATCTTATATGAAAAATACAAAATATCTTATATGAAAAATATACTGATAAAAAAGTATAACACAGTAAAAATAGATAATTTTGTTTATGAATCATCATTTCATGGAAAAAATGAATGTTTATTATACTGCAGCAAGTCCAAGTGGAATTGGAGCAAACAATTATCCCAAGTACTCTCAGAAAGTGATTCTATTATAGTGCACTAGGCAGCTAATAAAAAATATCACTTATTTATATATACTATCTACAAATATGAAATATATATTTACATCTTTGTCTGATGATTCAAATCATCCTTCACAAGATTCAAAACCATTAGTACTGTGGATTTGAATGTACGAAATCTCATTAAAAGCTCGTCATCGTATTCGTTCAATAAATCGGGCCTGGAACGAAACCTTCGTTTTCGCGAAGACAAATCCACCATCATCACCGCTATCTGAAAGCTCTATTGCTACAGATTGCTATACAGCTGCACACAGTACACGCGTTCACACTGCTGCTTCTACTTTTGAGGTTATTTCACGTTATTCACTGAATATCTCCGCGAAAATAGTGGAATCGTTTATCATCAGTTTATTCCGTGAATAAGCACTATTCTCCCTTCGTACAACCGGCTTTCCCTTTATCCATGGAATAATAGTAGTTTATGCAATTAGTTTATAATGTTAAGCTTTATTGCATGAGTACATGTTTTGAAAACGAGCGACGTTAGGAGCGAGTTTTCAAATTTGTACGAATGCAATAAAGCAACATTATAAACGAGTTGCATACGCTATTTTTTTGTATAACAGCATTATAAATTTACAAGAGAATCAAACTTAATTTCGCGAAACAACTTTCTTCTGACGTCTCGGGTGCTTGACATCCAACGCCCTCTGGAAATCAAATTCAAGATGGCATTGTTGACATCCGTGCGAGAAAACGGTGGTCGGCTGTTCCGTCTTCTTCTACCTCCCCACGATTCTCTCGCTACTATTGGCTGAATGTGTGATGACGCAATCATTCGTGCAGTAAAATCTAATACGTCATCATTTGTGCCGTAAAAGACCCTTTTATGAACGATTTCTTGCCCCAGAAAATGACGTTTATAATGCTGGTATACAAAAAAATTTATTTCGGCTTTATTCCGAGTTCGTACAACTGGGCCTTAGTGTAGCAATTGATGTCACTGCAGTGCCTACGAACGGGAGATCCTAGAGTTCTAGTCCGGTCGGTGACAGGATTTTTGACACCAGCTTGTCAGCTAGATCAAATTCAGCTGCTACCAGGAGGAAAATTCAAGCGACGGGCTGCTCTCATCGGTAGTTTTCCGTGGTTTCTCCGATCAGTACCACGCGAAAGCCGGAGCAGAACTCTAAGAAATGGGCCACTGACCGCGCACGATCTTTCCTTCCTCTTCCTTGTCTTATCCTTACTCCTTGCGTACACACACTTACATGCTCTACATTAACACCCATGTCGGGAACTTAGAGTTTGTCCCGGGTGGAGCGGTGTTTCGCTGGTGGGAGATACCTAGGACAGGAAAATCCCGCCCGGTAGGTCAGCGCCGGGTCTCCCCATCCAACGGGGGGGAGAAATCACCGCCACACCACACTACACCATACCACACTACACCACAGGATAAAACATGCTTTACACTTTCGGGACTTAGCAATTGACGCGTCCGGAAACACTAATCAATCAGTCAATCAACACTTCAGCTATCACTTGGATAACTCGTGATCAAACGAAATGGGAGATGCGAAAAAATTAAACATCTTTAATATTTTGAAAATTCGAAAGTTTATATTAAGGTTTTCTAACATTGTAGTGTTGTATTGTGCTGAATTCTCACAAAAAAAAAAAAAAAAAAAAAAAAAAAATAGTTTGTCAATTTGAACACGAGCTCTTATTTTTTACGGTTCTCTTGTGTTCCAGAAGTGAATGTGAATTGATGTAAAGCACATTTTTTGATTTTTGAGGCTACTTTACATTAAACCATTTTCAAAATTTTCTCAAAAATAGCTTCTTCTTGTTTTTGAACTTTGTTTTCGGATAGCGTAAAGGACGCTTATGAGAATGGTACCGGCCTCATGTTCGTTGAAATCCTAAACTTTTCGAAAGTTGCAAAAGTACAATTTTTTGGGGCGTCTTCTTTAACTTTTCTTTAAATTTTCTTCTGGTATGTATCACGGGACGGTTAAAAATACGGGAGTCCGACGTCTTTCGGATTTATCGTCTGCCTTGTGCAGTTTCAACGCCAGTGTAATGCTGCTACTACTACTACAAATATGGGCTAGTTCCACTTTTCTATTTCTCCATATTTTCGAAATTTGCAAAAAGTCAACATTTCAAAACTACAAAATTGAAGATCAAAATGTTTGCCTCAGACATGTGTTCCAAAAAAGCATCTCTTTAATAAAGATCATGAATAGTTTTTTTTGGAAAAAAAGTTGTTTTCGCGTAATTTAGGCTTGAAATTGATGCAATTTCTAAAAAAAATATTTTCTCAAAAACCACTCCCAATTTTTTCAATTTTTTTTCGGGATAGAAAAATGGACGCTTAAAAGAATGGTACGGGTCTAATTTTCGTTGAACTCTCTAAATTTTCGAAAATTGCAAATTTAGAAATCATGCAAAAAAGTATGTGCTGTTGAGCATCATTAATTTTATTTACATGTGAAATTTTACTTGTACGAACATTTTTCAATATATTTTTAAATTTTTGAAATGTCTGTGTGGGCAGTTGTAGAAGAAGAAATCGTCTCTACTTCGCCGCATTTTCTCTGTGTAGCTTGATACCCTTTTCAGCATTTTTAGCTGTTTTCGATTGATTTTTTTCTCGTCTTTTGGAGTTTCTGTGAGGGGAGTGGAATCAAAATTGGCTATCTTTCAGGAGCAAATTCAAAAGTTTCTTGGCGTTTTTACATTCAATATTATTATGCAATTTACGGCGTTTATGCACAATTTTTTGCAAAATTCTGAAGTATACCTAAAATTAATTTTAATTATTGAAAAATAGCTTGTCAACGAGATAATGACTACCGCACAACAAGTGATAACTTGTTCAACCAAGTAAAACGCAGAAATTTTTCAAGATAAATATACTTTGGCAATAATACTTACTCAAACGTAGATAAAGGAACAGTATACGGATATTGCCTATGTGCCCATGAGTGTCTTTTTTTTGTTGCGTCTACACCTTGACGTAACGCGTCTCCAAGCCCCTTAAGGGGCGTTGAGCGCTTTGCACTGGGGAGTAATCCTCCACTAATGTGCTTTACTTATTTTTTTTAATATTTGTCAAGTCTCGTCACGTCGCAGTCAGTCAGTGCCTTTTATCCCTTCGGCCAGGGGCTCAACGACGTTAGATCCCAGGGTTCCTGGCCGGTCACCCAACCACGAACCCGCAAGTCTCGAATGCGCCTTCATGACTTCACGGAGCGTAGTAAACGCATTCGGCTAGCGCCACAGAAGCCTTCATTGTATAGTTTAAAATAAACTTATGCATTCTATTCGTCCGTTTCTGTTTTTTAAGGGGTTTAACATGTTTATGGAAATAATATGTTTTGGTAGGTAAAGCTACGAAACTCCTTTCAAAATTTTCAGGGGAGCTAATACTCCCCTCCCCGCTCTTCTCCCCCCTGGTGCGCCAAACCAAGACCTATCCGAGAAAAAAACATCCCGCTATGTAAAAGTAGCTTTCCTCGCAATTTTTATCTCTTTATGTAGTCGTTTTTTATTAGATTCATCTCCATCAGTCATATGCACGAACTCTTGACCTGTCACTTACCCAGTGGCATATGCACACCGAATGTGAAGTTGGGATGGCAGCAATTATAAAGTGTCGCGGTAAATCGAAATCTCAGGAGAGTCGGAGTCCACAATCGACAAGGGAGTTGTAAGGGAGGGGGAAATGATGTCATATTGTGGAGACATGAGCAGCAATCGAAGCAATAAACAAATCAATAGAAGGTGGTGGACGTTGAGTGAGTTGAAGTAGTTTCGTAAATTTCTGCCGTGTTGTTATACGGTGCAACTGGTGCTTTGGGAATATGGAAGTGACACAAGCGTTCACAGTGTGAGGTCACATCGTACTTGCACACTATATATCCATGCTGTTTTAAGAATATCCTTCTTGAAAACTGGTATTGACGCAACTTTATAAAATAAAAGTTATAGTATTTTAGGAAAAGTTTGTAAACAGGATTTTAAATTATTACCACGAGTTGTTATTTGGGTTTCTAGTACTTTGAGTTGAATGTTTGTTTTATTCATTAGGTTAACTGTGTGAAAAAATACCAGAAGAATGCCGGCTCATAAAATAAAAAGTCTTTATCAGATCTGCCTAGATAATATTGTGTTGAATGTAGATCGATGGCTTAGTATTAAACAGGAACAGGAGGCTAACGGCATATTTTTTGCAATCAGTCCATTTGACATTCTACGTGAGTAATCTTTGCTCTATGGAAAATGATGAAATACCATTGCTTTATTAAAAATATAAGTTATTCCATTCTTTCAGCTGCCAGTATTGAGCAGGACTTGTTGGAAACCTACGAAAATACTGATGTGCCACCTGAGCGCAATAGTTATTGGCTCGACCAAGATAGATGGCGACTTTTTGTAACAAGACAGATTAATCGCTTATGTATTACAGAATGCACTGATGAGCTAAGTTTGGTTCATATTGCTGCCACATGCCGAGTGTGTTTTTTTTAATATTTTTGGAAGTAATATTTCTTTATAAATTAAATTTTTATTGATTTTTATAATGATGTTTTTTTCTAGAATCTCAAATACCTTGACATACGGAATGTACAAGAAGTTTTGCCATATCTGAAAGCTTTAGCACCTTGTTTGTCGACCATAGTATCATTAAATTTTGAAGCAATGGCTCATGTGAATAGCAGCTCTCTTAAATACATTCGAAATCATTGTCCAAATCTAAGGTAAGATATACACATATTATTTAAAAATATTATTGTTAGTAATAATCATTGCTGTATTTAGGACTACTATATTAATTGTCATATGTTGCAGGGTACTAGGTTTGAAATCATGCTCATTAAATGATAAAGCAGTGTCTCATCTGAAAAATTTGAATATGCTCACTGATTTAGATCTACGTGATACAGAAGTTACAGCTTCTGGTGTTTGTCAGGTGTTAAAGCACAATCCACAGCTGTGCAACTTACAACATCCTGATGTTGTTCGTGCTTTATTTAAAATGCATGCCACAAAATCCTGGTTGCTTAGAGTTTCTCCAGTGACATCGTATCAGTTGAGAGATGTAGAATTTGAGTTGTCTTGCAAGGATAGTCCAAATTTACTTTCAGTAGTTGCAAATGTATGTCCTGCTATTGAAAGAGTTAGAGTTGAATTTGATGCTCGATCATCTCCACATGTTTTAACAGCCCTCACTCGACTTGAAAAATTAACAGAGTTGGATATTCAGTGTGTAGCAGATAGTAGTAAAAAACCGTGGGATGATTGCCCCCATTCCCGTACTTCAGTAGATACAGACAACTTATTCCAGGGTAGTATTGTACCCATATTGGAAATTCGAGGAAAACAACTGCTCACATTATCATTAGAAGGAGTTTCTCATGTCAACATGGAAATAATAGAAAATACTTGTCCAAATATTGTTAATTTAGGCCTTTATTACAACTCGTACATTCAAGAATCGTTTCATGTTCCAGAGAATATTTTGGCTCAAAAACCATTTTCATTATTACGTCGTCTTATGTTTGGTTCTAACTCCGGTAACAACAATGATTTTCCTCCGTCATACCTTGAATGGCTTCTTGCGAATCAGGATTTGGAAGAGTTATCTCTTTCTGGTTCACCTCTCTTTACCAATGAGCTCTTCAAATGTGCCTTTGAAAATTCCAATGCATTTCCTAAGTTACGTCGTTTAGAGCTGGATTATTGCAACATTAGTTCAGAGGTTATTACAGAGTTCTTGTACCATTGTGGCAGGAAGTCGCTCAAAGAATTAAGCATTTGTGGACCTTTTGTTCATGAACAAGCTTCCCCTGCTCTCTGTTACATTGTGTGTGAGAAATTAGATGTTCAACTTGAAGCATACTTTTACTCTTTCATGAAATTAAAGAAACGTGTTGTACGTTACAAACAAGATCTTAATTTCTTGTGGTGAGCCCACGCTAAAGCAGAACTTCATTTACGAATGCATTCAGGGTTAGTTACATTTCATTGTATTAAATATTATTTTAGACAATAATTTTTTATATATTTTTATAGACTTAATTTATTAGTAAAACGTGCTGTATTTTAGTAAGTTATGAATATGTGACTTTCTTAGTTTTGGGGAAATCATATTGATCTTATACTTAATGTAATTTTATAATGGATAAACTGTTGAGTTGGCACAGTAATAATTTAAGGAAAGGATCTGAAATTTTTAAACGAAATAATTTGTGCTTCAGAGGTTGTTTGTTTTTGTTTTTGAAAGAAAAAAGAGAGAAAAAATACAACCAAGCTTTGAGAAATTAGTTTATTTATGTTATTGTTATATGTTCTTGTACAACTAAAATCCCAATGCTTGTATTGTGACCCAGATTTCAAGTGATTGTTATTAATGTGTTGATGTCAGTAAGGAATAAGTGTTGAAATGTAGTTCATTGAATCACATTGTTTGTGCATAGCATGAGAAAGTTGTACTTATCTTCTGTTTAGCAGTAGTCCAACTGTGTTAAATAGTCTGTGTTGTGCTATTAATAAATGGTTACATTTTGCTGTTGAGGAAATAATTTCTCAAATAATGTTAAATGTTTTATGAAGGCAAACTTTGCGAAGTTGTAATCACTATAGCGGGCACTTTAAATTATCAATGTTATTTTTTTATTAATCTTGAACACAATTTATTTCTGTGTTTCAAGATAGAAGTTAATTATATATTATAATTATTCCTTGTAAAGAAAAAAAACTTGCCATCTTGAAATGCACAAACACAGCATAGGTATGTAATTTGTGGTGATCTCAATATTCCAATATTTGAATATTTGACAATATGAAAATGAAACAGATATAAGGAAAATAGTGCAAGAATATTAAGAGTAAGCAATTTTCTCTAATGAATAAGTGAATAGTAAAAACATACAGAAGGTTATGGTAAAGAAATTGTGAAGTTAGAAAAAATATATGCTACTGGGATACAGATAGGGCGATAATGATTAAAAGCTGATAAAAGTTGTAATTCAAAGACAATGCATGCAGGCATAGTTTGAAGGTAAGAAAGCAGAAACTGATATTCTACATAGAATGACCTTTTTCAAAAAACTAAAATAAAGTTGGAGAAAAAAAAATCAATATAGTGTGAAGTATTGTTGGCTGGTGGTAGAAAACAAGGATTTAAAAATTTTGTGGGTTGGAAGTTGACTTTGTGTCTTAAGAGGTCTAATTAATGTTGATGAGTGGCTGTAAATAATGGTTTCCGGACATTTTGGACAAACGTGATATTAGTCTTTATGATGTTCACAAGCACTAATATCGAGCTCATTCACAATGTTCAATTCTATTATTTACACCAAATCCCTCAATTGACTTTCTGATGATTGGTGTTTGTCTATTGCCAAAATGGAAATGGTTTATGAGCTTAAAATACGCGGTTCTGTAGATCTTAGAAATATTGATGATTATATTTTGTTATATAATTGTTACTGAATAGTGACAAAAAATTATTTTAAAAATGTAATGGTAGTTCTGTGGTAAATTTCGTGTAGATTGTATGAATGCACAGTCCACTTAAAACATATCAATTTTTAGTGTTCCCAAAATGCTTTGAGCTTATAACTGCTGTAAGTATATACGGCAGTTAATACTGTAGTAGGCTTTACGTTGTGATATACTAGTCACCAATGGTATTATCAATAAGTACCTGCTTTAATTCACCCTGGGCATTTTAATACTTCCAGTGTTTTATACATGTTATGACCAATGGGTTTTCTACATATCAAAAATACTTATAGAACAAAGTGGATTATATTTATATCATTATGTTTTGTTTATATTCTAGAGGAATTATTTTTATTTTACTCCCTGGATAAATGTAGTGGCTTCTTTCGGTAGAATATTGCTTTACTGTGCCAATATATATTTCTTATAGAAATGAAGTTGCAGCTGACATAGTTTGAATGAATGTGTTTTACTGGATAGGAAAATGCATTTAAATATAGTCAATATTTGTTGCTGAATTTCTTGCAAAGAAGTTACCAACAGGTCAGGGATGTATGTTTATTACTACAGAAAAGTTATTAATAAGAAAGGTTAATTTGCTTCTTTGGTTTCTACACTAAGTAGCATTTATGTATTGAAATTATACTCTAGTCACATTCTTCCATATTATTTTCAACATTTTATTTACTAATTTTTAGGAGAAAAATGAAAGACACTCTGTTATACATGCAGCGTCTTCTAGTTCTCGATCTCAAGACAAATTCTTTTGATCTGGTATGCTAATGTAGGACTGTTGGGGTTGTTGAAACTGGCCCTGAAATTGCTCTTTACTTTAGTTGTTCACAACTAACAGAAAAGATGTTAAAACATGTTTTCCAAATTTCATGAAATGCTAATATAGAAAAAATGGTTTCCCATAATATTTTTATTTGAGCTCTGCTGTAGCAATTAAACAGCTAGAGTAATTTTATTCTTCTCATTATTGTTAATCTTGTAGGGATGTTTGACTAAGCCATGCTTCCCATGTAAAGTTTTTCGGGAAAGGAACTCTCTCTTTGAGTTTTTTATATCAATACGAGTGAAAGATATAGAAAATTCTTTATTCTTCTAATGCACAAATTGCCCTTCATTAGGCAGATTTCTCAATAAACAAAAAATGAGTATGAGTGTTTGTTTTTACATGCAAGATCTTAAGATAGTATATAAAAAAAAGAACACTATTTAGCTAATGTAATTGAGAAATTGTGAACTTCATATTTTAGCTTAAGGATCTTCCTGACATTTTTATAGTTTTTGTAAAAATTGCCGATAAATAATGCAAAGAGAGACAAATTCATTATCGTGCATTTGATAGATTTGTAGGGTATTTGGATACAATTTCCTGGCAAAGCTTTTATTTTTGGCAAAAATTATCAGAATTTTGTATCGACTTTTTCTATAAGAAAATCCTTTTAGAAGAAACTGCTGTCAAAAATTATATTCACTTGAAAGTTGCAATCCTTCTAAGGGTATTGCAGTGAATTGTTGCCTTAGAATTTAAAAGGGTTGCAGGAAACCTTATTAGAGGGCAGCTCAGGCAAGGAATTCAAAGGGACCATGGAAAGTGCTAAGTTCAGTTTGTTATGTATAATATTGTAAAAAAAAGAATGTGTATATATGAATACAAAGGGTTCATGAATTCAGTTGCTCATCTCATTTCATGATTTAATATGGTAGCATTCTACTTAATTACTGTTTCCACTTTAATCACATTAATTTTTGTGAAATACTTTTAAAATTTGTTGAGAAGATGGTGTGAAGAAAGTCAGCTAATGTGTAAATGCATTAATGTCTACATCTGTTTCAAAAAGTGTTTGTCTTTTCATTGTTTCTTATTGAAGATTTCAATCTATAATCTGTGTAAAGTAATTATTCTGAATCTCATGGTAGTTGAATGATAAACTTCGTAGACTGTCTGGAATAGAAACTCAAAATACACTACCTTTATACTCTGGGAGTGTGAGACAAACTGAAATTGTATATTTATGTTGTAATGTAGATTTTCTTTTATGTAGATTCAAAATCTAATGTCAAATGGTCAGAGTGCCAAAATTGTACTTTTTGTCTTCAGAATAATTCATTGCTCAAGATCAATTACTGCAAAGAACATTATCAGAATAAATATGTGAAATGTTAAAAAAAGAATAAGTGTTTTGGTGTAAAACTGATGTTATATGGTCACATTTGGTGTACATTCTTTGTGTTACTTAGTAGTTTCACTGGCATGTTCTCCATGGACTTAAAAAAGCTGATAAAATATTTGATTTATAACCTATGTTTCATTCCTTGCAAAATTAGTTTTATATATATATACACACACACATTATGTCACTGGAAATTCTAAGTTGCTTGGGTTCTTAAGAGTTTTTTGAAGAGTGACTTGTTAGTCCTTATATTGTATGTAACTTGTGTCTTTCAGTTAAATTTGCTCAACTTTTTTTCATTTCTTTGTTGTTGTAATTATTGTAACAAGTGCTGTTTGAAGGACTACACAAGTTTATTAAGAGTGGAAATCATGGGAATTATTTCTTTCATATTGTTGTACAATGTGAAACAACGTGATTCACTATTTGTTTCTATTAAACAGCAGGTCTAAGCACGACTTTTAAACCAAAGATTTGTTAATAAAATATAAATGACATTTTTGTTGGGAACGTATTGAAATGCACCTCAAGGCTTATTTTTATGTGGGCTCTAAAGTTACATTCCAACACCTAAGTTTGTTTTTGAGTTGATATGTACAATATTGAAATCAATTTGAATTATAAAAATAATTTGTGAATTTTACCAGAATTGCAACCGTTTAGTAATAAAGCAAATTTCTGCATCACTTGCCTCACATATGAATATATTATGTACCTTTAATTAAACATTCCTATAAGTTGTGATGATATTTGTTATTTACATATTTAATGACGAAAGATTATGTATTGTGTGAAACCAATGATATAGTTTCTATGGAACTCTTGCCTGTGCTATCTGTATAATAAAACATAAATCAGCATTTATCTTTTCCAAAGGACTTTTTACTTATCCTGAAAAAGATCTCTGCTTTTCTGAGCAACGTTTCCTTCCCAGTGGAGGATTCTCAGACAGTTGTCTAATCAGGAGCTTTGATACAACTTGAATTTTGAGTATTGAAGTTTCCTATTGGATAACCACCTCACAGCTGACAATGTGTTATAAGTCATTATCATTAAATCAGACAGTGGGTAAGAGTTGGGACTCCTTTCCATCCTCCCCCCCCCCCTTTCCCTCATAACAAACATGCACACAAACATGTGCTCACACACTCATATACAAACACTTCATCCAATATAAAAATTTAAAATGTGGAAGTTATAAATATGTTTTATAAATATCAAAATGTTGATTCATATTTGTTATGCTTAAAGGGAATAAATTGTTATTTTTATTGAGCAGTAATAAAAATATTATTTTTTGAAGAAATAATTTCAATTAATACTTTCAATGTTTATTTCTTTTCTATAGAAGATTCATATGGAAAACAAAGACATTTTTACTCTATATACTGATGTACACAACTGCAACACTCATTGAAAGAATAACCTGAAAGTTCCCTGCTCTGAAACTACACTTTATTAGAAAAGGACCGTAACTGAGTATTACACTGTACAACAAACTGGGCCATGATATTTAAAGACATAAACACAATACATACATTTAAAAATAAATTGAATGCTTTCCTCCCTAACATGTTCTTCTGTGTGCAGGAATATATTAATCACAACACTACTGCCCTTAAAAATATGCAAATGAATAAAAATTCTTATCCCATTTGACTTTTCAGTTCATTTTGACTGTTTTGAGCTGAAGCAAAGAAATGGTACAGCCCATCCTATCTGAGTGAAATTGCAGGAGGACTTGTGTAAAAGCAAAATGCCAGAGTAAAATTTTATTTACTTCACCCTGGATTTGCTAAATGCATTAGGCATTTTTAACATGAATGTTATTAAATCATATTCACAATGAATATTATTAGTATTAGTTAAAGGTAAGTGTAAACAGTATTGCAATTCAACTGTAAGATCAATGACACCAACTCAAGCAGGGTTTTCATCCAGTGCCCCTTGATTCTTTGAGCAAATGCTGAGATGGCCACTAGCTTTGATTTTTGGACAGTAAACATAATTTTTTCTTGAGGTCTCTTTTGCTAGACGAGAGGAGTGGATGGTTAATTATTTATTAGCAGTGTATTCAAAATCAAATCTGAGTGTCGCTTGCAGCTCTATCATAGGGGTGAACATATCTCATATTGAAATGCTCCTTTACTCATAATAGTGTATAGTAAGAGGGAGTAGGAAATCTGGAACTCAGGAAGACGTGTGCACTCACATACATCATATCTGACTCGTCATACACAATTGAAATTGTATAGGTGACTCATTTTATATTCTCGTTAATTGTTCATAATAAATTAATTCAGCATATTTGGGTTCAAATTGGTTGAGCTCAATCTGTCATAAAACAATGATCATATATACAATTTGTTAGTAAAATTCAGAGCCAATTGTTTCTGAAGGGCACAAGACTTACTTTTTGTGAAAAATCTTTGCAAAACTCATTAAATTTGATATTTACAGCTTTATAATAATTTTAAATTCTTCTGAAAAGGGAGCATTAAATGAAGGAAATTTGTGAATTTTTTGTGTTTATTTGATCTTAAGATAAAGTTTAATGTAACAGAAAAGTATATCTTCAAAATATTTTTTTCTCATGAATGTTAAAAAAAACTCCCTAAAACTTATCATAACAAATAAATAAGATTTATCATTTGTTATATTTACAAGAAGTGCAAAATCTTGGTAGAAAATGTAATTTTTTTATAGTAAAATAAATATCAATTTTTCAAAAACAAAAAGTAAAACAACGTTAATTGAAATGTTCTCTAATATGGTCTTTTAACATTCTTTGAAAAGTAATGTTAAGTAAATTGTGCCTATTTGAGTTTACTTGCGCTTATGAATTGGCAAATGAAAAGGACTAGAAATCGGTTACATGGCAAGACAAGCGAGTGGAGACGTCTGCTAACAACACCCACTTTTTAGTAGTTGAGGAGCTGATAACTATATCGCATAACAGATCACCACAGCGACATAGCTTCAACCGGGAGGCGCCCATTGTTCGAGGAACAATGGACGCTGAGTCCGAAAGGACACCCGCGTCCAGCGACGCGGAAATGGGCGAACCCAGCCCATGGCAGCAGCATCAGCTGAATGCGGTTGCTAAAAAACAGAAAGAAGACGGCATCGGAATCTTCTACGACCAGCTCAATGAGTACTTCGGCCACCAGACAAGAACAACAGAAGGTGAGTGGCGCGGACCAGACCGACCAAACCAACCAGCTTCCCCCAAACTCATTCCTGTCACTACCCACCGAGACCACCACCCTCACGACCAATGACGGCGTTTTTGCCAAAAAGGCCCGCCAAATTTATCTCAGCTGAACCACCAAAACCAGTTACCACAGAAAACCGCTTCCAACCACTGACTGCCAACGAGACAACTGACAGCATTGAACCTGACAAAAATTAGACAAACCCAACTCCAACACCACGACCTACGTTTGGAGCAATCCACATCGATAATAAAGGACTCAAAAACCCTACCAGAGACTACTGACAGACCTACAGCATCACGTCACCAACGCCTTCTAAATGTACCCGGACAGACCTAATTGTACAAGCCAAAACAACAGACGCACATCAGAAATTACTAAGCACCCTAGAGAAGATTGAACTTGACCCCAGAATTAGGACACGCTACTTTGGCACTAACCTGTACTACCACCACCACAAGACGACGAAGAAAGACAGACAAAATTAATTATCAAAGGACTATCCCCAAACATCCCCCTGACTGACCTCTCATCTGCCCTTAGCCAATACCCCTTCAAAATTCACCACATCTCTGAAATGAAGAAGCGACTCGACGACAACACACTGACAGGATTGGGACTCTACGTAGTAGAAGTAAACAGACAAGACATCGGACAAATTAAAACAACCATCAAGTACCTTCACCACAGGATCACCATCGACGACTATAAACAGACCGACCAAGTACCAAGATACAACAACTGCCAGACGCTCTGCCACACCCGCCACTACTGCCGACGACCGACCATCTGCGCCAAATGCAGCGACAACCACCACGCCTCAACCTGCACCTCCTCCACCCTCAGATGCCCTAACTGCCACCAAGACCACCCCGCTTATTCCCCAGACTGACCAATAATGGAAAAAGCCAATGAAGACAGACAAAAACAACTGGAAAAGATTAGACAAAACCAGACCAGACAAGAGAGCCCCCGAATCTCATCCACTGACTCGTTTCCGTCACTACCTCCTACTGACCCCTCTAAACTCAGACAAATATTTTCACAAGGACAAACCAGCTTCGACTCGACTTCGAACTCGACTTCATCAAACTCAACCTTCAGCGACATTAAAGACCTACTGACATTACTAAAACCTTGTGACTTAAAGTAAATTATCACCACCATTAAAGACGTCATTACAATCTGGAAACAGCGGACTGACACAATGACAAAACTTATTACTACTTTTAGAGTAATAAGCGACTTGTTTTAAAATGGACAGACATCGACTGATCAACATCTCCTCCTGGAACGCCAACGGTGGACTGGCTCGAAAGCTGATCGACATCAGACAATACTTGACAGACAACTCCGTCGGGATACTGTTAATACAAGAGACGCACCTTACACCATCCCACTCCTTCAACATCCCCAATTACATCATATACCGAACCGACCGACCCACTCATGGCGGCAGAACTGCTTTCTGTATACAAAAAGACATCCCCCACACCCAAATCCCTCCCGTCCCTACCACCCATGTAGAAAACACTATAATTCAAATAGCCACTCCCCGCGGACATCTCACAATAGCATCCATATATAAATCCCCTCACCTCCCTCTACTAGACGCTGACCTCAACTTACTGACAGGAGACAAATTCTTACTTGTTGGCGACATTAACTGCAAATCGACTACCTGGGGCTGCAGACATAGCAACAGCAACGGACAAATACTTCAAACATACCTAGACACGAATCCACACATAACCCTTTCCGCACCATCTGAACCCACCCACCTCATCCGAAACCTCACACACGACATCCTCGACTTTGCCCTCCACTCCTCCAACACCATAATCAGCACCCCTCATCCCAAACGAGAACTCACCTCCGAGCACTTGCCAATCCTCTTTACCACCGACACCACATCCTTTCAAATCAACACACCCTTCCGTAACATCACTACTAACTGGCCCCAATTCAAGCACCTGTTATCCAAAAAAGTAAAACCCCCAAATCCACTCCACACACCCCAAGACAAAGCCATGGCGCACCTATCCCTCCAAATCAACCGTTCCTACCGTAAAGCCTCAGCCTACCACGACCAAAAACAGACGCGACTTACTAATACTGCTACGACACAAACAAAAGACATAAAAGACGTTCTACAAAACTCGCCGACATGAAGACAAAATGACCTACCTTTACTACCAACAAACTTTACACGACGCACTACAAGACTATGAGAAACAAAAATGGACAGACACAATTAATGACCTGACAAAGCACCCCAGCAAAATTTGGACACTAATAAAAACGCTAAAAAAAAAAACACGACACATAACATCTCATCTCTGGCACAACCAGACGGGACAAAAACTTACGACTCCCAGACAATGACGGAACTTTTCGCAGACAGACTCCAGACGCGATTCACCGCCCCTGATACGCCGCTCCCATTATCCACAATCCTTTACTTTCTAAAAACACCTAGCCCCCCCCATAGCAACAAACGCCCTGGACCATATCGACCACAGACGTGACCGACGAACTACACAAACTCGACGCTAGTAAAGCGACCGGACCCGACGGAGTTAAAGCAATCTCACTGAAAAGACTGACTAAGAACGTGACTGACTTCATATAACGCCTGAATCACCCTCTCCTACTTCCCCACCTCTTGATTAATAGCTAGAATAAAAATGATCCTCAAACTCAATAAGCCCCTCAACACCCTGATAATTACCGTCCCATCAGCCTCCTCCCCATCCTCGGTAAAATCCTGGAATGCATCATCCTCCAACAGCTTTCACCCATTCTAGACGAACGACTACGACCGACCCAATTCGGCTTTCAAGCAGACCGATCGACCGGACTACAAACGCTACGCCTTACTGCAGACATTGCGACAAGACTATAGGAGAGAGAACGACAACCTGTTCCGACAATATTCCTTGACTTCACAACAGCCTTTGACACAGTTAACCATCGGACATTAATCTACACAATAACCCCCCACATCCCACGCTTTCTTCTCCCACTCCTTTCCAACTACCTACCTGACCGATCATTTTATGTCCAGCACCTCCACTCCTCTTCCTCCCTCCGACCAATCCTCGCCGGCGTCCCACAAGGAGCCGTCCTCTCCCCGATCCTCTTCGCCCTGTATACTAATGACCTACCCACCTCTGCAATGACAAATGACTACATATACGCTGACGACACGACACTGACAGTGACCAGACGCAGACTCCCACACTCCATACGGCAACTACAGCAAGATGTAGACATAATAACAAACTGGACAAAAGAAAACAACCTGAGACTAAACCCGACCAAATGCACTGCCATCTTCTTCAGTAGAACCAACCCTGACCCGACCCCACCCCCTCTCACAATAGACAACACGACTATGAACTGGACCCACGACACACAATACCTTGGCATTACTCTTGACTGAAGACTGACCTGGAACAAACACGTAGACTCCATTACTCAAAAAGCCAAGAGACGGATAAATGCTCTGACTCCAGTACTGACTCACCCACACACGCAGTTAAAGACAAAACTTTATATATACAAGACATACATTAAACCCATCATGACCTACAACGGCGGAACCTGGGCAACAACGATAAAGACAAACTACACGAAACTTTCCTCAGAATTTCATTCAGACCACCACTCATGACCAACTGCGACAGACTCCGACAAAAATTAAAAATGACATCCATCGAAAAAGACATACACGCCATGGCAAGACAAGAAGTAGACAAAGCCCTACAAAAGACGCACTTTACTGACTTCCTACAGACGACACAACACCAGAACGTCCTACAAAACCCACCCAGAAATAAAAGAAACTATCTCCATCCCTTCGACATCCTCCAAATCCCTCCGCCTGACACATAAAGAATAAACCTACCCACCGAACCCGGTCACAAAATCCCCAACTGAACCCACTCACCCCTTAAACACTATCAGTCCCCTCTTCTTTCTCCCCTTCCAATCCCTCCTCCCCGAACCCCGTCCTGTACGGGGTAGGGGGAGGCTCCTTCCCCCCTCCCACCCCATTTTCCTTCCCAACACACAACGCTCCGCGCCACTTACCCCAACTGGGATGAGCTGAAAGCAGGCCCAACAATAACACCACCGAGGACACACATGGCAAGAAATTTGGATAAAAAGTTCTGTCAAGATCAATTAACAAAGTTTATGCACAGGGTGGTGATAGAAGGTTCAGTATAGTGAATGTGAAAATAGTGGTTCAAGTATGGAATAAATTTATAGACTGTAAAAGCCTTCGACAAAGTGTCACGAAAGAAACTGGGAGATAATGCATAAAAAAGGATTCCCAGCCCACCTAATAAGAGCAATACAAAGCCTCTACTTCGACACTAAATATGCACTGATAAAGGATCTCAAGGAAGTAATAAATTTGTAGAAATAAATCAAGGAGTCAAATAAGGGTGCCCACTTTCGCCAGCACTACTTAGTATCTTAGACGACATTGACTGGCAATGGCGAAGGCAATTGAAAACACATTGTAAAATAAATGACATCTCTAAATACCATATTGTTTGCAGACGACCAAATTACTTTTGGTAGCTCAGAAGACGAATTACAAATTGCAGCACACAAACTAAACTAACAGGCAACCAAATATAATATGTAAATCTCCACTAGGAAAACAAAATCAATGGGCTTTGAAGGAACAAACCACATTAGGTGTAAAATTGTGATTAATGAACAGAATGAACAGACACATTAACAATGAACAGACAAACAATTTTACCTATTTAGGCTTCAATGTGTCTTACTGCCAGAAAAATGACATAAGCTTGAAAATAAATAGTTTTTATAACGTGTGGGACAATAAGAAAAATATTAAAAAAAAACAAGACTTTAAAAACCACGCAACTCAAATTCTACAAAGCAATGGCAGTACTCACGCTAACTTATGCATGCGAAAACTGGACAATAAGTAGAACAGAAAGAAGGAAAATAGAAAGCGCCGAAATGAAATTCTTACGTTCAGTAGCAGGTTACAATATCTTAGACATAGGCGGCGCTGATTGTCTGGAGTGTATGGAGCACTCCATACCCCGAAAATATCTGCGTATTGTAATATATTTTCTCTCTCTCTCTCTCTCTCTCTCTCTCTCTCTCTCTCTCTCTCTCTCTCCGCCTTACTTTGATACCGCGACGCCTCACGTCGCGGCGCCAATGTAACAATATACTACCTCCAATCAACCACGATGGCCCACGCTAGTGCGCCACTGTAATATTCTCTTACAAAACCTCACGACGATTGTAACCTTTTCCCCGTCACGCGCACTATCTTGCCCTGCCCTAGCTCTGAATTATAATTGGGTGCCACATTATCGATTGCCCGTACCTCTGCTAGCTCGTACTATTGTTTATTTCTTACCGTGTCGTAGTCCGCGCGCTCACTCCATACGGAGTTGAAGAAAGGGTCCGTTTCGTTCGTGCCTGGGTCAACATTCATACCACCACAGAATAAAAAGACGTGGAATCACGGCAATTATGAGCCATTGGGATGCTCATGCATTTAATTTAGGATTTTTTTGCTGATATTCCTTTTCATCAACACAATCTGCCCCTCCGACTTACGAAACATAACCATACGAATATATAAACACACAGAAAAAAATAAACATACACACTGAAATTACAATACAATCTGACTACTCATCCACACTGAATGCGCATTCTGTCGTAAGAAATTTTAACCTTATCATCTTATAATTAGAGACACAACTTGGTCTTCGACAGATGCTTGCAGATAAAAAATAAAAAAAAAATGAACAAACAAATGTACATGTCACTTCCCTTTATGATGGCCAATGTTGGAACACGCGGCGCACGTCACGCATCGCCGTCTATCGACTGGTAGCTCCCCGTGTACCGCAATAATGCGCTGCAACTTCAATTTGCTCCAAACCATATTTTCCACCAAATTCCATTACTGAACACACGCTGCGAAGCGTTCTCCAGTACACACGACGTTTCCATCATATTAAAGTTCTCACGGCGAAAGAATATTCTCGATTTCACGAATATCGAAGAAATACAAACTTTAAAATTCCCGCGGTGCAGAAATATTGTTGACTTACATGAATTGTGTTACAAAACTGTGTTACAAAACTGTTCTATTTATATTTTGATCACTGTCCGAAATCTGATACACTCCGTGTTATAAAAATTGTAACACAAGATGTCCGCATCCGCTGCCTAACACTGCAATCGCGTAACTAAAATCAGTCTTCGCGTTGCGTCTATTCATATGTTATTGTTCCTAATCCCGAATTCACTCGCTTTATCACTACCTTGATTTTGTCCACGTAAAAAAAATGTAAACCAAAATAACTTAACAACGTTTTACACGACGCTTCCGCAAAAATTTTCAAAAACTTAACCCAACATAAAAACGCGTGCGATCATCCTCACGTCCGAACTCGTTCTGTCTGTAACCCAGTTTGCATTGTTGGTCTACACAATCCAAGTGACTGTCTTTTTTCCAAACATATGCCCATCACCATAATAAATGTTCGAAAATGTTTACATTTTTCACTGTTTTGGGGCATCTTGCGTCTTACTCTCTCTTTCATAGTTTTATTAACTTTTGGTTTGTAATTATCACATTACCGAATTCCCTTTTCCCGTTTTCCTTTTTCCAAAAAACCTTTATTTTCCGTCTTCCCCACTCGTGATGACGTCACTTACATCTTCGGTCGCTCTTTTAATTCTTTCTTAGCTCGCTATGCTATGGAACTGGATACTGATTTATTAACGCCTTACATAAATTCCCCCGCGCCGTAACTAATTTTGCCCTGATCTAAATATTTTTCCCTATAATTTCTGTAAGTTTGGCCAAAATCCACCCATGCATTCACTGGATATTCAATAAAACTCGTTTTATTATATACTTTCAGAGGTACAACAATGGTCACCATGTCTTCAACTCCGCCGTCATGCATGCAATTTATACCATTTATAATATTTACAGAACCCGTGGCTCGAATAACGTGATTCTTGGTTCAAAATGTTCCTAAATTTGGGTTCTATTCACTGTTCACAATGCCTATTGCCCCCCCCTTTTGTTTTCCATTACTTTCCTAATAATTATTATTACGCGGCGCTGTCGTCTATTGTTTCTTTAATTATTGGCTCCTCTTTGCTTATGTAGAAGTTCCTTGTTCCACGCATTCTTGCGGGCTAGTCTCACAAATCATTACAGTATGGAATTCCACCCAAAAGTATTGAAAATAAATATTAATTTTTTGGAAAACAAACAAATAATAAAATTTTTGAAGCAATAATTGTTGCGGCTGTGTGACAAAGTTGAAGAGCGCGCCTAAAGCGGCGCGAGGCGGCAGCGGCGGCGAGTGACGGCTGGGCATCAGACCGGCAAAGACTCCCGGGCAATGAGAAATAATCAGCTAGCCGGCGAGCCGGTGGCCGTGAAGCGAGGCTACGGCGCCGGCTGCTTGATAAGGGAGCGCCGCCAGAGACGGAGCAGACTGAGCGGGAGATGTAGATTGGAGAAACAGTGGTTTTGGTAGAGTGTGCATTAGGCAAAATGATTTTCTGGCCGCTATTGTAAATATTTCCGTTTCTGTGTAAATAAACTTCTTGTTTGGAAAGTGAGTGGTTTTTCCTGAACATAATAATCGAAATTATTGTGATTTGAAAATAGACACAGTAATTATAAATATTATTACAATTTAACTATGATTAAATCCCTTTATTTAAGTTATATGTAAAAGTCCATGAATAATTCCGGAAAGAAAATATAATATTTTAAACTAAATGCTGTGCCGCTGCGGCGCTACAAGATATGATTGTTAATGTTTACGAATCAATCGAAAATGTAACTGATACATTTCTGATATAAATAAGATAACGGGCTATGCCCGTCTGTCTTGGGCATACTGTCTAGGCCATGTTGCTCTATTCTTGTTTTTTAAAAAACTACAAAGTGTAATTTTTTCTTGTCCCTAACGTCAGTAATATTTACATTAGAGGCAATTTCTCCACATTATAAGATTTATGAGTACATGTGCTTTAAATATCGTCAAATAAAGTTTCTCGAGAAATCAACAGTTTTCTGTAAAAATGAGCTCAACATTCTAAATTTTCAGAAACGCTCAAACGCCATTTTCTGAAAATTGGCTCCAAATTTTTTCTTCAAAATTTTCCAACATAGTGCTAATTGCACTGTTTAATATGAGGTAAAATAATAAACGTTCGAAAATTTCAAAAAATGAATTTTTTTCGGTGTCTTCCTTCAACTATAAAATTGAAAACACATATTTTTCCTTCCAATGAAATTTGCTGCCTATGAATAGTTCTTTCATAAAGGTCATGTATCCTTTTTTGAAAATGTTAGTGTTTTTTGTGTAATAGTGCGTGCAATATTTGCAATTTTAAAAATTTACAAAAACAAGATTTTCTCAAAAATTTTCTCCAAATGTTTTCTTTAAATTTTTGTTAGGATTAGTACCCAATCAACACTGTCCAATGACATAAGCGCCATATTGCTCTATACTTTTGTTTTTTCGAAAATTACAAAAATGTATTTTTTATTTGTCTCAAACTTTGTTCAAAAATTTCTCGAAAACAACTCCATGTTTTTTCTTTAAATTTCTTGTGAGAATAGAGTTAAATACACTTATAAAGGTTGCGTAGGTCCGATTTTCACGGTTATTTCTGAATTTTCGAAAGTTGGAAAAGTTTGAATTTCTTTCGGCGTCTTTCTACAACAATAAAATTGAAGACAGTGATTTTCGCTTGAAATGAAATTTATTGTCCATAAATAGTTCTTTCAAAAAGATCATGTAGATTTTGTTGAAAATGTTAGTAGTCTTCGTGCAATAGTGCGTGCAAGATTTGCAATTTTAAAAAATAACAAAAACAAGATTTTTTCTAAAACGCCTTTAAATTTTTTCTTGAAATTTTTAGTAGGGTTTGTGCCAAAAAAAAACCTATACGATGAAAAAAAGCCATATAGCTCTATTCTTTTTTTTTTTTTTTTTCAAAAACTACAAAGTTTTTTCGGACGAACAGACGGACGTTTTGAAAAAAAAATTCTTTTCTTTTTCGGTATCAGGGGACCCCAAAACGTGTATTTCCGTTGAAATCTCGAAATCGATTTTCCACAGCATTACATAACTTTCTATATATACGTATATTACTCCGTATAGACGTATGTATACGAGAAAGTGAAATGGGATAAATTAACTTTCAAAAATCGTGGAACGACGTTTTCAAAATCCTAAAACCCGGGTCGTACCTTTTACACATCAATGCAACAATAAACTTGCCAATTGTAGACCGTCTCCATAGTTGCCGGAAGAGCAGAGGTCGATTGCTGGGTTTTCGGAGAGCACTGCTTGCCACCATAGGAAAAGTTCTGCGAGCTTTCTGCATTCCTTTCGGGGAGCTAGATTGCACCAAAGTAAGCGAACTTATTATGCCCGCAAACTGGCTATAAACAATTCTTAATTCTCAAAGTAATTATAAAATTTTACTAGCAATTCGATAAAAAAATGAGGAAGAAATGTACAAAACGATCGAAAAAATTTAGCAACCTTAGTGCCTTCTTTCTACTGGGTTCAACTGTTTAGTTTTAATCTAAAAACCAAGTGTTAAAGTTTATCGGGATAGAAGTATTGCTAATCTTGTTCTACAAGACGAAGACGTCAAAGTTCTTTAACGAAATTTACCGAATACTTGGAAAAACAGAAAACCGATGTTCTTGATTGAGGATTTTGTTGTCAATAGAGTGAGATGGCATGTGATGTGATATGTGATTCATTTCATCTAGTTCTCTTTTCAAAAACTGTTAAATGACCAAAATCGATATTGTGTTCCAAGCTGTTGAAAATTACATTTAGAAAAAAACTCAGTCTTCCATTTGGAAACGTCACTACCCATTATGCTATCTATGTCTATTGATGTTCACTCCAAGAAAATTTTAATTAAATATTTCTCATGAAAAGGGGCAGCACAACTGATATGGATGTACGGGCGCTCGGTTCGTTCTGCGCCCAACGCATGTAGTACATTTTTAGTACGTTCATAGCATCAGGATTGATTTGCTAATACAGATATTGTCCGTCAATTCAGGAGAGATCCGGTATGCAAGATAGAATGTGTCTTTGAGGGCCTGACAATCTAGCTGTCAATTTGCAAATTTGAAACGCGATGTGCGTGATGTGGCATGATAGTCTGCCATAAGCGTCGTTGTCCCCTCTCACCAATCACCAAAATCTATTACCAGAAAAACAAATATGTCGCCATATAGAACGATTTAGCTGCTAATTAATTGCGAAAAATTAATTTCTTTTCTCTTCAAACTTCCGTGGAATTAAAAGTGGGCTAGCTTACCACTTAATGTAGCACCAACACAATCAAATATGTCAACATCTAGAACGTTTTAATTGTTAATTACGCAAAATATAATTTAATTGCTCCTTTTTCATATTTGCATAAGTAATGATGAGCTGGCTTAAGACTAATCTGTCGTCTCCACAACTGATTAACACGAAAACAAATATGCCAGCATGTAAAACGATTTAATTGCTAATTAATTATGCAAAAAATTAATTATCTTCAATTTTTTGTATTAATGGTGAGCGACCGACGCCGGACCATATGCGGCAGATTTAAATAAAATACACAGAACGGCCGAGAGCTTACTAGTTATTTTCAATATTGTATTTTCTTCGATCAGCAACTAGTCTAATGAAAATTATACCAATTCTTCATCATGTCGGTAAATGCCCTCCATTAATTTTCAAGCCGATCGCTGAATTAACATATGCGAGTTCTAATCTGTCTACCTCTGCGGAGCGGTAAATAGGTAAACCTTGACGAAACTGTGTTAATGTTCTTGATGTTATCGTAGAACGTTAGATCTATGGTATCGAGTTACAGGATTATTTTGTAGACATTGTGTTGTTTAAATTGTATCGGGTTAAATCGTGAAACAACGACAACGTTTTACTAATCTCATTACAGAAAACATACTTTGGCATTGATGTAATTCACAACGTGTTTGTAGAGTATGATATTCCTGGAAACGAAAGTGAAGAAGTTTGGATTTTATAATCACGGAAATATTACATTCCGTATAAAATGTGACTCGGTTTTAATTAGGTTTTCCTGATTTTCAGACAGAACCCGACGTGACCAGAGTTATTTCAAATTAAATCCTTTTTGACAGTGTGTATTTAATCATCATCATCATCATCTCCCTTTACGGATTAGGCAAATTGCCTGTTTCAGCCTCTTTCCATCTTATTCTTGGCCTTCCAATGCTTCTCTTTCCTCTAGGCTTATAATTCGGGGCTTGCACTGGAAGTCTGTCTTGCGGCATATTTCCAATATGTGTCACCCATTGCTGTCTGTATTTCTTTATTTCTTCATATACTGTTTCTTCCCGCCCTAGTTCTTCTTTTATTTTTTCCCTTTTTATTTGATCTCTAAATGTACAGCCCTTTACTCCTCTCAAAAATCGCATTTCTGCTGATTCAATCCTCCTAAAATCTTGTTTTTGAACCCAAGTTTTACATTCCTACAGTAAAACTGGGAGGGCCATAATATCATAAAATTTTAATTGGGTTTCTTTTCGGGCTTTCTTTTTAAACGTTCTACTTATAGTTCCACAAACTGCTTGAAATATATGAATCTTGCTGGTGACTTCCCTCTCTCTTCCATATTCAATTTCACACCCTAGGTAGCTAAAAGCGTCACTTGTCACCATATTTTTAAGCACAATCTTTGTCCTTTCTGACTCTTTTCCTTTAAAAGCCATTACTTTGGTTTTATTAACTGTTACTATCAGATTGTACTCCATAAAAATTTGCTCCAGTTGGTAAATAGATCTTTGCAAATTATCTTCGTTTTCTTGCAGGATTACCTGGTCGTCAGCGTATAAAAGCGTATTTACAAATGTATTGTTGCCTAGGTAAATTCCTGAAGGTACCGATCCTCCACCTTTTTTTAATTATATATCCCAGATATATATTAAAGAGTGTTCGAGAAAGACTGTCTCCCTGCCTTACTCCTTTATTTAAATCATCTTCCCACGAAACAAATCCATTGTATTTTACTGCGATATTATTGTCATACATACTTTTCACCACTTGCACCAGATGAGTTGGATACCCTTCTTCCTTCATAATGCTCCATAATTTACATCGGTTGACATTATCAAAAGCCTTCTCAATATCCACGAAGGCTAAGTGTGTTTCTCTATTAAACCCCTGTTGTTCCTGAGATAGAGTGCAGTCTGTAATTGGAGCGATTCTGTTATTCACAATTTTTGCATATACTTTATAACACGTGTTAAGTAGACAAATACCCCTATAGTTGTGACATTTGCTTCGATCTCCTTTTTTAAAACATGGAATAATTAACGAATCTAACCATTGATATGGTATTGTACATCTTTGCCAGCATACATTCATTAGGTGGAGCAGTCGAAATTTCAATAACATACCTCCATATTTCATTAATTCTACGTTAACCCCATCAGAACCACAGGTTTTCCTTTTTGGGGGGGGGGGATTTTAATGCATTATGAAGCTCTTTCTTCTTTTTGTTCCTTTTTCTTCATCCGGCGTATAAATTTCTTCACTCCCACTCCATAATTTTACAAAGTAGTCCAACCACTCTTTCCCAGAAATTATATTCAATCTTGACGTATCTGTTTCTTCTAAATTCATTATTTTTAATACTTTGGAGGCTATACGTTGTCTTCCAAATACATCGTGTTCTAGAATATTCACGTATCTATTCCCAGGATTCTTTGATGGGCTTGTCTCACTAATGATTTAACTTTATTCCTTTTTTGGTTGTAGCTCTGTTTAGTCTTCTCGTTTTTGTTTTGTAAATAATTTAGGTATGCTACCCTTTTTTCCTGCACTGCCTCTGCAACCATCTCATTCCATATTTTTAAAGTTTTCCTTTTTCGAGTGCCTAATGCCTCATAAACTGCCCTTCTTATTGATTCTTTAATGTTTCTCCATTCATCATTCACATCTTCTGATGCGACGATGTTGCTCAAGAACTGATTCAACCGTCTCTGATACAACTCCCTTATACAATCATCTTCTAGTAGTATATATAATATAAAATATATATAATGTATAAGTATGTATAATTATAAAGTGTGTATTTAATGAACAAATACAATTTTTACATATACATTTTTTTAGTATCTTGGAGTTTATTTGGAGAAGAATGTATAAGTACTATACAAAAACTATTGTTTAGCAGAGACTTTACCGTTATTTGTAAAGAATGGAGTTCTTTTCCAGAATTATTTTAAGGTACATACTATCGTAATCCTCTACTCGTGTTTTATTATTTAAAGGAAAATTATAAACAGATGTCATGTACTTTGGATTTTATATTTATGGATGTATTATGATATGTTGGCAATATGCCTAATCCGTAAAGGGTGATGATGATGAAGAAAATTTTGATATTCAGATTGGAAATGTATTTTTAAATGAATATTATATACTTGTATACTTTTTCGATTATGCCCCCTTTATTAGTGTATTTTACTCTATTACAAGAAATTTGAAGAAAAAATTTGAAGTCGTTTTTGAGAAAATTTTGAAAATGTCCCGGGGGCTTCATGTAAAGTACCCCCAAATTTTAAAAAAATGTTTTTCAAAATTCCCAAGCTTTATCTAGAACCAGATCGTTCGAGGATTCTTCAATTTGGAAAAGATCGTACGTGTAGTTTAGGCGCTAGCAGTGTTCACAGACGGACGGACAGACGGACGGAGTGACGGACGTTTTGCTTTCAATTGATTTTTCGGCATTAAGAACCCACAAAACATGGATTTTGGGTACACCACGTGTTGGAGGATTTTCTTCTCTTAATTTAGCCACTGGTTTTATGCGCTTTTTCGACACCAGAGCCCGGCAGTGAATTTTTTTCCGCCGAAAATCCGCCATTTTTTCGCACAGCATTACATATCTATACTACGTATATTACTGTTTTACTCCGTATATACGTACGTATATAATTTTTCTGTACAGAAAGTGGATGGAAAAAAGGCGTTCGTTTCTATGCGTTATGTTTCGGTGCCGAAACTGGACGATCGTGATTTCAGCGTTTTACACGGTCATTTCTGGTCTGTACGTAATCGTGATGAAAATACTTCCTCCGGACGCTGCAAAAAGCGTTGAAGATTAAACATCGCATCTATGGTAATCATGGAGCTATGAATACATGGAGGTGTCCTTACCAACCTCTTCCGTGTTCAGCAAGTGATGCCAGACCGCCATATTGGTGGATCCAAAACACGTTTGTTAAACCAATACCTTCTGTTACTACATGCCTAACAATACGTCATTAGCTGCATGCTTGCTGGAAAAGTGGGAAAATTTGATGGTACTGCGAATTCCTGCGAACGTACACACGATAAAGAAGTTCTATCAAAATCGTGTTCTTGGAAATGAACCGAACATAATCTACTATAATTGCTAGGCTGTCAATTGTCTCTTCGTACAATTTTAACCCATAATGCACTCCGCTTTGGATTTGCAGGAAATCTTTAAGAAAAAAATACGAAAGTTAACGAATAACTCACAACGCTACTAAATGTTCCAAGTTAAATTGAGTAGCTACTTGTGGAAACTAATTTCCGGTTTCCCCGTGCGGTTTGTACAGCCGTTAGCCACATAAGTAACTAAAGCGAACTGTTACAAAAAGCTAGCTACTCTGAACAAGGCTTTTAAATATTAAAAAATGGTGCCAAACAACACAACTGAACCGACCACAGCTACGAGCCACAGAGCACTCACACGCAGTTTGTCTATGCTGCAAGCTTTCTGGACTCACCAATATGACGGAGGTGGCTTTAAGTTTGTGACGTCATGCCATCTCCCTATATTTATATCTCCATGATGGAAACAAATTAAATTAGGTTATATCAGGACTGAGCACGGAACGCGACAACTTTAGAACACAGTACATCATTTATTTCTCATTTACATAATCACTTTCCATTACAGTTCTACGCATCAGAACGCTCTCAAAACTGCAAAAGGAACAAATCGCACCACATGTTTAACCAGAGAAAGTTCCGAAAACTGATGCCAGGATCACGGTAGTCAAAGTGGATGACAGACAAATGAAGCATGGATCATTTTTTTCGTAAAGCATTCATCCAGTCTGGTCCGTCACTTTTCTGTACCGGCGAAAAATGATGAAAAAATGACCATGTAAAATAGGCTATAGAACCGAACGTTATCCTGACATGATTCATTGATCGAGTTTCAGACTCGCAATTAAAGAGATTTCAAGAGTTTATTCTTGATTCTGATGCAACCATAGCGATTTATCTCGGAGAAAATTGATTATGCAAATAATGGTTAACATGTTCTTCTAGCTTTACGGCTAAGATAACAAGTACTTAGCAAAGAAATGTAACTGAAAGGAAGTAAAAACGAATGTTTAAACGTAACATAGATATTTGCTAGAATGAGTCCCAGAAAATAAAGACTGTGAACGGGAGGAATTTATATCCTTCCGGAGAGCATAAAACACAATCTGTTCTTCTTCTGAATCAATGTTCTTTGTAAAACCAAACAAAATATAATCAAACTGAAAGGAAACTCATTTTATTGAGTGGGCCTTCGTATTTTTCTATCAAGAATGTTGTGAGCCTTTTTTGTCGTTTGGGATGCTGACAGGGTTTCTTTATCGATAGTGCTTTTCAACTTCCTCTCGGGAAATTCTTCTTACTCAAACTTTTTAACTTCAAGATGCAAAGTTACTCATGCGATGCCCTGCGCAGAGGAAGGGCGGAAGACAGCACTCGCTTCGGAAGAAGAGGACTTTATGTAGCGGTGCGTGACGACGCCAATCTACAAGTTTCGCGGTGTCTCTCAACATTGCTGCGACGCTGTCCAAAGTTTTATGTTAAACGTGGTTCTATTTAATGGTGTTTTCCGATAAATCCCGATCCGCGCTTTCCAGTGCGATATGTATGAAACACAATTTACAGCTGTATGATTGTTTCGACGAACGGTACAAATATTCAACGTCGTTGTTTATCACAAGTGATGGATCACAAAACCCAGTGAGGTCTAGTGTAGAAATCATTGACAAAATCATTCTTCTGCCGATAAGAGCTCGCATGTCAACTCTTCGCAATGCGTTCAAACTTTAATGAACTTTTTAAACTGTGTAGAGTACCCCACACATTATTTATAGAACTAAAGTGAACGGACGTGGGCACAGACAGACGTTTTTCACACACACACACACACACACACACACACACACACACACACACACACACACACACGCACGCACGCACGCACGCGCGGTATATACATATATATACATATATATACATATATATATATATATATATATATATATATATATATATATATATATATATATATATATTAAGGAAATAATTTCTACACATAGGAGCCGTAATTAGGGACCATAATTGCCAGTATTAGGGACTGACAATAGAGGTTTCATGTTTAAAAATCGTCCCTTTTCACTGCAGGATTACAATCTTTGTCTTTACTACGTAAGTACGTAGAAGGCGAGAAAACAAACCTGTTCACGAAAAACCGAAACTAACATAACGTACTTGTGCGTGCTTGAAAGAAATGGTAATTGGACGTGGACTGTGGTATCGCTACTCGCACATCTTTTCTTAGGATCTTTCTGTATTACGACGGATAATTTCTCTATAAAACGCTGTTTACGCCTTGTTCAGTTTGCCCATTTTTACTTTCGGGCTACCGCTACCGCGGGAGAAAGAATGTTATGTAATGTTGCGCGAAGAAACGACGAATTTTTGGCAGAAAAACTCGTATTACAGGGCCCTTGGATCGAAAAGGGGAAAAATCCAGATGCTAAATTTAAAAAAATCCTCTACACGTGATGTAGCCAGAATCCATGTTTTGTGGGTCCTCGATACCGAAACTCGATTGACGGTAAATCATCCGTTCGTCCACGTCTGTCTGAGGTCTGTAAATGAGCAACGCTAGCGGCTAAACGGCATAAATATAACATTAAAGTTACTTACTTTTTCAAAACGGCCTTGAGCAATCAAGAGCACTTTTTACTTATCATGAGGCTTTACTAAAAAGACAAACACTTCGAAAACATAATTCGTGAATGATTACTGTGATATAAGTGCCAGTTGTTGCTCTTTGGTCTCCAACACGAGATGAAGTGAAATGCGACTGACAGCCATCCAGTGGCAATGCAAGATCGTGCATGTTTGAACTTGTTCTACTGCCACCTCAAGCGATTCAATTCCCATTATATGTACTAAAGCTCTTTTAAATTCAAACAAATACCTCTGATAACTTTTCGGAGCACTTTGGAAAATTGACTTTTTTCCAGCTAGATAGCCAAAATTTCACATTGTGTGCTGACTGGAAAAGGATTCTAGCGGCCGGCGGCATTGATTGGTCATTTTTCGTGGTTTCTCCGATCAACATCAGCCGAATGACAAAACAGAATCCTAACAAACGGGCCACGGACCACGTGGACCAAGGACCATTTTTCGTCCCTCGTCCATGTCCTGTCCTCACCCCTTAGTTACATACACTTACATGCACTATACCATCTAATATATCGGGAGACTAGTCAGAAGCATTTAGCTTGGCCCGACTGGGGTGGTGCCCCACTAGTGAGAGATACTTGGTTGGGGGAAAATCCCGCATGCCAGGTAGGTCGGCAACGAATCACGCCATCCAGCGAAGGAAGATCATCCCCACCGCCAGCGATAAAACATCTACAACACTTACGGGACTAATGATGTAGCGGCTATTCCGATGTAGCGGTAGCCTGGATCCGCCGCGCCCAAATATGTTCAGTGCCTGTGCATTTCGCCTGTGAATTTATTGTGCATTCTCGACCTGTGCCTTCACGAGAGACTTGTGCTGTGCTACTTGTGTTGTGTGGCCAACACTTGTTGGTGAAATACTCACGAACAAATTTGTGGCCACCGTGTTCTCAATACTTTGTCGTATTAATTATAGGGTAATTTTATTTGTAGATAATTTACAAGTTTTGTTTAGTTTTGGGAGGAAAATTTGCCGATATACTCACCTACGATTATGATCGCAGAAGTTGAACGTCTCCAAATCTCCAGTCAATACATAAATAAAATCGTTAAAGGCTATGGATCGTACTTGATAATTCTGACCAGTAATATTGGAATGTTAAACTTTGGATGATTAATGTCTCTACTGGGGAAGGCTGGGAGCAGTGGAGGCCTGGACTGCGTTTGAGAGGTGCGGGGGCGCCCACCGGCGACACGCCAGCGCGCGGCGCCTCCCAAGGGCTTCTTCCTGCGCTCTCAGGCGGCCTCCCACTCCTCCGCTTCCCTTCCCACGCTCCTCCCGCCCCGTCACGCCCAGACCCCACCCTCCGCTCCGCACCACTGCACCCCGCTCGGCCCTGCACTGCTCCGCCCCCCGTTCCATCGCGCTCTGTCCCGCCTCCCGCCCCGACCCCACCCTCCGCTCCCACCACTTCACCCTGCTCGGTCCCGCTTTGCCCCGATTCCACCCTCTGCTCCACCACGCTTCACCCCGTTCGACGCGCGCCGGCCCGCCTCCCGTTCCACCCCGCCCCGTCCCGTCCCGACACCACCCACCGCTCCGCACCGCTTCACCCCGCTCGGCCCCGCGCTGCCCTGATCCCACCCTCCGCACCACCTCGCTTCACCCCGCTCGACGCGCGCCAACCCGCCTCCCGTTCCTTCCCGCCCCGTCCCGCCCCGACCCCACCCTCCGCTCCGCCCCGCTTCACCCCTCTCGGCCACACGCTGCCCCGATCCCACCCTTCGCACCGCCACGCTTCACCCCGCTCGGTCCCGAGCTGCCCCGATCCCACCCTCCGCACCGCCACGCTTCACCCCACTCGGCCCCGCGCTGCCCCGATCCCACCCTCCGCACCGCCACGCTTCACCCCGCTCGGCCCCGCGCTGCCCCGATCCCACCCTCCGCACCGCCACTTCACCCCGCTCGGTCCCGAGCTGCCCCGATTCCACCCTCCGCAACGACCCGCTTCACCTCGCTCGGTCCCGTGGTGCCCCGATCGCAGCCACCGCTCCGCCCCGCTTCACGCCGCTCGGTCCCGAGCTGCCCCCGACCCCACCCTCTGCTCCACCCCGCTACACCCCGCTCGACGCCGCGCCTCCTCTTGTTCCACCCCGCCCCGACCCCACCGACCGCTGCGCCCCGCTTCACCCCGCTCGGCGCTGCGCCTCCCCTTGTTCCACGCCAGCCCGGACTGACTCGACCCCACCCACTTCACCTATTTGTTCAGTCGAAATGCCAACCCACTACAATTGCAGCCACTATTTTTCATATTTCAGTTTCGCTTTTCAAAGGATTGTTTTGTTGTTGATTTTTACCATTTCCCTCGTGAAATTAAAACCCAAAGAGGGGAACATCTGTTATGCAGCAATAAAGATGGTATACCCCCCAAAAATGATCTTTCTTACCACATGCACCCTTCTGACCAATCACAATGTGCGATATCGTAGGATATGCTGTTGTGAGCATTTGGAGCGCGAACACACTATTAGCGTTTTCCATTCTAGTGCACCCAGTGTGCACTCAGGGCAGCTTTCGTATTCCATTCGACCGCTAGGGCGCACCAGTGCTAAGAAGCGCATGTTCCATTCGTATAATCACACAGAACCAGGGCGCACTCGGGGCGCCCTAAACTGCACTGACGAGATTGTCAGTGCAGTCCAGTGCAACGGGCAATTGCCAGGTTAGGTACGGAAGTTATCCATGCTGATTTGGATTCGTGGTGAAATTGTAAAGGCAATTGAGGATTTTCTGTCACGCAGGGATACTTCGAATGATGGAGTATATTATGGTTTATAAGAAATGTCTTAAAATAATTTTTGTGACTCGCGAAGTCCGGAAAATCAGTTTCTGTTTTCCTAAAATTTAACCTTGAATAACTTAATATTAACACATCCAGTGCTATTTAGAATTCAAAGTGTAGGTACGTCTCAATTTCGAAACGCTAATAAAGTGAAAATAAAAAAAATGACACAAAATCATTCAAATATATGTGCCAAGAAATGTTTCTCGTACGCCCATACATATACCAGCGGAAATGCTCATGTTAATATTTTTATGGTTTTCAATAACCAAACAATTCTGCGGAAGCCTTTCGATTCAAAATCTTGTGTATTATATCGATCACTGGCAAACCTCGAAAAATGAAATTTTCCACAAACACGTATTTGAAGTTTTCGTAGTTTTTAAATAAAGAAATTACACGTTAATAATTTATGAATTAAGAAGTAAGAATTACCAAAAGACTTCATAAAAATTATAACAATGATCATAATTCAAAATTATTATTTTTCGAGTTCCATCAGTGTGACAGACCAAGAACAGCTATCTTTAATCTCACTGCTTAGTGCACAAGCACTGACTCAGTTCCGGAATTCATTCGTTGCTGCCCCACACGCGTGAAGCACTGTTGCGGAGCGATGACGTTTTTGCCCTGCACTAGGGTGGGTTTCAGTGCAACGAATGGAAAACGCTATATAATATCTGGCGCATTCTGAAACTTTTTTTGGAGGTACTTGTATATATGATAGTCTAATTAAATGCACATTTCCAGCATCTATTATGATTGTATTGAGTACGCAGGTATGTTTTCCTTTGTTGCAAGCTGCAGCTCGAGCTACTAACGAAATTTCTGTTGGTGGCACTCTCACCCGCCACTGGCGCCACTGCGGAGAGACTTTCCTGGCGCACTGTACCACTTGTACATTGGAAATTTCTAGATACATTCCTTCATTGCTATTATACGCGCACGTTTTCTTGAGCCCCGGAATACCCACCCCCATTCCTTTGCCAACATTAGTTGAATCAAGAATAAATTATAGCAACGAGCATTGTGGACAAAATCGAATAACCAGAAATATTCGATCCCACATAATAGAAACTATTTTGCATCGAAATACAAGTTACAAATTTGATATTAAATTCCTTGTCAAAATAACCAAACTCCCCACTCCTCGCGCAACAAGCAAAGCGAGGGCTAAAGAAAACATGGAAAAATTTCAAGTGGCCCTTGCTTACGATTATTCGTATATCTGAAGAGTAATCGTAGTTAAGTCATTTACTATCAATACTGAATTGCTAGTAGTGATACAAACTGTGAAAAGTGTATTTAATATTACATGGGGACAACTTATAAGTAATTCAAATGCCTCGGGTCACCAAAAACTTGAGAAAATGGACTATATAAATTTTTAATTCAGGATTTTCAATTCAGAACTATTCAAGTTTTCAATTGTGGATTCAATTCAGTAGCAATACCTGATCCAAACCATTCCCTACCTTCAGCTAATGCGGATAAGGATACAACAACGACAAATAAAATCAATGCTACTCCAATGCATCAAGGTAATTTGTCTAATGAATCAACTTTTCAACAAAATTTAGGTATTTCTCTCTCAAATATGCAACACGGCTCACCAAGTGACACTCAATTGTTTCAACTTCCTCCATCGCAACAACATAATTTCAATTTTAATCCAAATGTTTCAACAGCTTCAAATACAATTTTAATCCAAATGTTTCAACAGCTTCAAATACAAATATGAATAATACCTTTACCATTACGTGAGACAGTTCTCAGCAACAATGTGATTCTCGAAAGAAAGAAAGAAAGAAAGAAAGAAAGAAAGAAAGAAAGAAAGAAAGAAAGAAAGGAAGGAAGAAAGAAAGAAAGAAAGGACTAATTACAGCCAATCTTCAGGTAAAAAAGTGGCTAAAACATACCTATTCAATGTAAAAGATGTCAGGGATTTGGCCATACGCAAGCAAATTGTCATTTAGTTCCACGTTGTGTTCACAGTTTACAAGATCCTCACTACACAAATTGTTCTCTCCCTAAAACAACTCCTCCTCAATGCTTTAATTGTGGTAGTAATCACACAGCAAATTATAAAGGTTGCAAAACGTAAAGACTTACTACTTTCTAATAAAAAGCTTCCCTTCAATACTCCAATTAAACTCACTACAATCATTGGTATTCCCAATCCTAATTTAAATGCTCAAAATTTCCCTTCTTTGCCGACTACCTCTCATCCATCTCAACACAACTTTACTACTACTAATACCAATACCCATACTACTCACTTCACACAAAACTATTCTAAAAATAACAATTTCATTTATTCCTACATTACTAAAAATTGCTCTCACTTACCCGACTTTTCAAACTTAATATCAAATATTGTACAACAAATAATTTCTTCACTTATTCCAAAAATTACAAATTTAATTGGAAACAGCCTTCCAAATTTACTTCAGGGCTATTAATACAAATACAATAACTCTATTACATTGGAATGCAGATGGTCTAAAAAGACAGAAAAATATATTTCAGTATTTCTTAAAGAATCATAACATTGACATAGCTTTGCATTAGTGAAACACATCTAATACCAGGCGAAAAACTATACGTACACAAAATTTACAGAAATGACCCTATTTCTGCACATGCTTCTCGTGGTGTAGCTATACTTGTTAAAACTATTATACTTCATCAACAAACATTTTCCCCTATTTTACTAAATTTAGAGTGAACTATTAATAACATAGATGTTAATATATATGCAGCATATAAACCACCTAATAAAATAGATCCGTACACAATTTATAACAACATTTATCAAAATTCAAATTGTTTGTTACTTGGTGATTTAAATTCTAAACGTACCTCCTGGGAATGTAACAGTACCAACCCACAGGTATTCGTCTACTCAAATACATTACTCACAATAACATTGAAATACATGCTCCCTTCGTACCCACATACAATTCTTCCCATGATAATATTGTTTCCGACACACTAGACATTATCATATCAAAAAATTTCCACTTTCCAATTTTTCAATCGCCTATCCCGAAATTAGATTCTGACCATCTTCCGGTAATAATCTCTTTTCAATCTCAATTACTACAGACTCACTTAACACCAAATATTATACATATCGATTGGGAAAGTTATAGAAAATTTATGAATGATAATTATGAAGTCCCAAAAAACTTAAACACTATTCAAAAAATTGATAATGAAATAGAAATATTAACTAAGACATTCTGATTTTCTTATAAAAAATCAACTATCTTTCATAAAGCATACATTTCAGGTCGACAACAATTACCTCTAAATATAATTAACTTAATCAAATCAAAACATAACTTACGAAGATTTTAGTAAGAAACACGTAAACCAGATATCAAACGTAAAATAAATAAATTATCACGAACAATTAAATCTCGTAAGTCTCGAAACACGAATTAGAAAAGTATCAAAAATACTTAGAACAAATTCACCCAAACAGTAGATCAATGTGGTCTACTATCAAAAAACTGACTAAATCTTCTACTCCTATCCCATCACTTAAATTTGGCACACACTATGCATATTCAGACTTTGATATATCTAACCTTATACCGTAGCTGATCAATTAGAAGATACATTTATTCATAATCCAATAATTAACCAAGATTTTAATTATAAGATCGAAAGGCCTACCTAATTTAAAGATCCTCACCTAATTTGACAATTCCTTTAAAAATTAAATTTATCTCCCCCCTAGAAATTCTAAAGATACAAAAGAATTTAAAAATTCATAAAGCCTCAGGATATAATAATATTTCAAATAAAATGTTTATTGTAGAATTGAATCTACCGATTTTAGTAAAATTAACTAACATCTTTAATTACATGCTCCGAATATCGTATTTCCCCAAAGCATGGAAATTAGTATATATACTTCCCATATGCAAACCTGGAAAAGACCTTCACTCCCCTATTAACTATCGATCAACTAGTTTATTATCTTCACTATCCAAAATATTTGAAACATTGTTATTGAAACGACTAAATGAGTATATTCATTCAATACAAGCTCTTCCACATTATCAATTTGGCGTTAGAACTCACTACTCAACAACGCATCAGTTACTTATGGTTACGGAACTAATTGCAAATGGTTTTCATATTAAAGATCACACTATTAGTATATTTCTGGACATTTCCAAAGCATTTGATAAAGTATGACATCAAGATCTTCTCTACAAGCTGCAAGATATTGGCACTCCGTTATTCAACGTATTAAAAAACTTTCTCACTGACCTTCTTTTTGCTGTTAAAATTCATACATCTCTTTCTTCACAATGACCAATAGCATCACGGATACCTCAAGGATCCACACTCTCTCCTTTGCTTTTTAAAATATATAGTCTAACATTCCTTCTTCGTTTTTTACTACACTTTATGCTGATGACACTGCTTCATTCTCAGCTTACAAAAACATCCTGATTGCTAGAAATACGTTACAAACTGCAATACAAAAATATGTGAAATTGACACAAAATTGGAGGATTGTGATAAACCCTTCTAAAACTCAAGCCAAAATCTTCACATTTTGTAGACCAACAAATACCCCCCTCCATTAATTATAATGTACCCTGAATGGAAAATAACCTTCCAGTTAAATATTTAGGTTTATAAATAGAAGATTGACTTGGAAATATCATATTCAAAACATTTCCAATTCGACTTACCACAAAATTTCTAAATTGTATCCTTTATTAAATCATCACTCTAAATTATGCGTTGACTGCGGCTTGTTATAATATAAATCAATAATTCGTCCATCCCTAACATATGCATGCCCCATTTGGTGCAATGCTTCTACATACAATACACACAAATAAAATACAAATAATACAAAACAATTTTTTATGAAAATTACTAAACGCTGAATGGTTTATTTCCAACAAACAAATTCTCCGTGAATTTCAAATAGACAAAATTAAAAACTATATCAATCCGCAAACCGATAATTTTTTAAAAACTTTAAAACTTTTTTTAAACCTTCTGCTTCCGCTTCTCAACACTACGAACTATAGGTTTAAATTAAAATTCTTTTCGCATTAAATCACGTTTTCCGAAAGATATTTTACACCCCCTTAAATTCAAATAGTAACACACACATACACATACATATATACAAAATCTTTTCAAACACATATAACTATTTTTAACGTATTATTAATTTGAAATATATATTTTATATTTATTAATTATTCAACAATAGGTAAAAAATGTCATACCTAGTATGTAAATCGCTGGCATCTTGTCCAAAAATTATGTAACATATCTTTCTTTCAAAACCCTGAAAAATTATAAAAATTGAACTGGTAGAAATAAAATTAAAAAGAAAACGTGAGCGGATAATACATGATTCCAATGCTAGCGTGGTAATAACTAGGGACCGAAAGTTGCGTAATTTAATTAAAAACATTTACATAATACGAAATTACATTTAGAAAAATATCCTAAATAAATTAAAAAATTAATACAAATATTTTAAAAACAAACCATTTGGAGAGCACAAGTTGATGCATTCTTTGTATTATACAACTTTCTCGTCAGTAAAAGTTTCATCTATAGTAATCCAGGACCGTTGTTTGGCAGCCAGACTAGTCGCAATAGAAGCCATCGTACAAACTGGTGATATCTTCGACGAGCAATCACTGCAGCATGCAACATTTTCATTGAAGTGTTACACGTCGGGGATCGCAAATTTTTCTCGAAAATTAAGGTTACAGGTTACAGTATCAATAATACTTTTCACACCTAGATTTCACCAATAATATAGAGAAAATGTTGACTTTTTAAAATCCTTCTTTTCATAAAAATCTGTAATAAAATTGAAGAAATTTGAAAGAATAAGAAAATATTTTGCGAAAACAACAAAATATGTAATTTCGTACTAAATATGTAGAAATATGTAACGAAAAAAATTGATATTGTGTTAGAAGGGCGATGATTTGCCAAGTTTACAATTTTGAAAGCAGAAAGGTAGAAAGCAGAAGGTAGAAAGACAAAAAATATGTAATTACATAAAAATCCGGTCTCTGGTAATAACTATATAATATTGTCACATAACCTGGATATACAGACTGATTATAGCGAGTCATCCTGCAAGTCAACTGGCAATTGGTCCTGTTATCTCGTTGAGAAGTGAATTGTTGTGATCAATGTGTTAATTAAATCTAATAAAAAAAACGAATGTCAATGACATATTCATACTTTTGTTTTGAAATTAACAAGAGAATTCGACAAAAAGTATTTACACCACCAATCACATTTTTGATTTCACCAACAAGTTGACGTATCTCTTCCGTTCGATATTAATACAGTACACTTTGATCGAGTTAACGCGTATAAAGAGAATCTCTTAAGGGTTCGTGGATGGTTTTTGAAGTGTGTGCAAAAAGAGGTTTCCGCTAAAAGTCGGAGCTCCGCTACTTCAAAGCTCTCGCGGAGGCGAGCGCCGGTGCGCGGACGGAGGCCTCATTAAAGCAACGCGGCCAATGAGCGAAGCGCTGTGTCCCCGGTCGCGGACAAAGGGCGGCGGCGGTGGCGCAGCACGGCTAATGGACCTGATCCGGCGCCAGCTCATTATCCGCCGGCTAATCGCATTACCGCCGGTCCAGCCATCGCCCGTGCGCGCGTCAGCCCGTCAGCCCGCGTTCGTTAGCTTCTTCTGCGGCCGCACTGCCCCCCCCCCACTCCCCACGCCACGGTGCGACCGCTGCGTCAACCGCCCGGCCCGGCGCGCCCCTGGCGGCGGGAGCGGGAACTGTGAATTGACTTGCTGACCAGCTGATGGGAATGGAAGAGAGCGTGCTATCAAGAAATTGCGAAAGGATAGCCTTGTTACAATAATATTAAGCTTATGGTGTCGATAAAGGTAATATAATGCGTAATTATTGTGAATCAGTTTACTGCTGGGAAGTTTCTAAGACTAGTGAAAGTCAAGTTTCCAGTTTCACAGTTGTATCCATTTGCAGAGGCGAATTCCCCGACATACCGCGTGTACCGCCGATAAACCTAGTAATTTGAAGTGTATAATAAATATTTCGTAAGTTTGGTAATCCTCTAAAACGTTATTGAGATTTTGAAAGCTTTAAAAGAGATGCGAAGAAATAACTCTGTTTTGGTACCGAGAGTCAGTCAGTCTTCCGCATCCGTAAGTGCGATCAAGGGCGGTAGAGTGAGAAGTTCCAAACAGTTCTCAATGCTGTCCAGAGAATTCGCTAGCGCAGGGGAAGGCACCGCATGCCAACCGCGATAACCTACGGCTCCTCATGTTTTAAGGGCGGTGAGAGAGGAGGATGCGCGGCTGGACGATCGGCAGACACCGCAATCCTTCTCTGGTCGTTCGTAAGTTACGCTTCTCTCAAGTTTTTGTGAAAATGGAGTGTGTTAATAATTCAGAAGTTAGTGGTTTGCGTAATTGTCTTTTAAAACCATTATTAAGGACTGGATTTCATAGTTCAGAAAACTTCAAAATAAAAGACAACAATGGAGGTAGCTTCTATAAGGTGCGATATACTTAAAATAATGTTCAGGATTCGCGTCTGTCCAGTTGTGTGTGTTGTAGGTGGTGTCGTCTACATAAAGTACAGATATGCTCTACAAGATACAAGACAGATGTCTTGCAAAATAAGTATCCTCCATTTGTATTCCTGTACACTGAAATACTCTGGTTTTAGATTAAAAGTAAACAGTGAAACCTACAAATAATCAGCTCTTGTGATTGTATTCCTATTTAATGTCAATCATTTGAATCCCATCAAATACCTGTAAATTATATAATTACCCCATTTAAAGTATTCAGTGTTTTATAATCAATTTTCGTGCGTAATGAGTTCGCTTACTTTTGGCACCTTCTGGCTTCCCAAAAGGGATGCAGAAAGCTCGCAGTGCTTTCCTGAAGGCCATGGGGTCTTTGCATATCCAGTTACCAAACAAGGCTCCGGGTTGCGCTCTGCTGGGAACCTCGGAAACGCCCCTCAATTGGAGCGCGGGTTCATTGTTGCACATTCATGTGCTGCTCTAATTTATTACTTTCTTGCTTACTATTGACGATGTATAGAGAAAGTTATGATATACTGCAGCTGAAAATGGCGATTTTTCGACAGAAAAGGCAGTATAAGGTTGGGGCCATTGGCTTGCACAGGACGGGGAGGGAACAACTACATTTCCAGACCCCATTTCCCTTAATTTTTTTTTAATATGACATTTTACTGGTAAGGAAATTAAATATACCAGGAGAATGATGTTATAACTTTTATGAAACAATCAACAAATACATATAATTTTATGAACCATTTACAGGGCTGTCAGATGGCTTAGAGAGCAAATTCCTCAAACAACCAGGTTTCAAGGGCGAACAAATTCTACGTATGCTTTCCTTCGAAGGGGAAATAAATCCGGCTGTCCAATGTTGTAGACTTACTGCGTGTAAAAGATTCTCAAGTCTAAATGAAGCCTCTGAGCTAAATTCAAAACGCCCATTTTATCCTCGAGTGATACCTCCTTTCTCTGCCATACGGTAAAAGAAGCGTAGCAAAATTTGCATAGTCAGGCGGAAGAGGAGTTCTCATGGCCTGAACCTCGCCACGGAAAACAAGGCATCATTGAATTGAATTGAACTGAACTGAAAAAAAGGGGAACACTAGAGATCGAACATTTTTACGGAAATATAATTTTTTATTGTGTGAAGGGGAACTTTTCGAAATGTTCTCGGGAGTCGTGCCCTCGTGTGCGCGCGCGCATGTGATGCGAAGTCGAGGAGGCCGGGCGGCGGCGCGCGACCCGCAGTCGAGTCGTGGGAGGCTGCGCAGATCGCGTTTCGGGGCTGCGCGCGTCCGGTTACGGCGCAACGCGATCCACTCGCCGTGTTCCTTCATGCCTCGGTAATGGCCGCCCAAGCCGCAATTACGCAGACGAGACTTCCGCTCGCACGCTGGGTGTGTGTGTGTCGGGATTGTCCTTCTTGTAGAGGAACCTGTCGCTGACGTCCAGGGACACCTCTTTGCATGGAAACTAGGGTTGCCAACTGCCCTTCATTTAGGAGGACAGTCCTCCATTAACGTCATTTGTCCTATCGTACCCCTTATATTTTAAATGTCCTCCTTTTAGTACATTTTTAACATTCGTTGTCATTTATTTTATCACATAACTAACAGCCACTACGTTGTATCGTTTATTGTTTAATTTAGAATAGAAAACGTGAATACCCTTTCTCTGAACGCTAACACACGCGTGCATGATAGTGCCTTTGAATAGCGACTGAAATTAAAAACACACGTTCTCATCATCTTCATCTGCCTTTTGTAAAAGAATATTTTCACTTGAAGCACAAGTCGAGAGAAAAAAGAAATAGAACTGATGTTAGCCTAAATTAAATGTTTATAAAAAGAGATGCGTTTTTTTGCTTGTCGAGTGGCCTTTCTTTTACATGAATATAGTTGGCAATCCTAGTGGAAACACTGAAAGCGCAATTACGTCTAGATGAAGAGAAGATGCCTTTTAATGCAGAGAATATCGAAAATAAGGGAGTTCTGGAATACTTATTTTAAACAATTTATACCTGGAAACATTATATTTTGCCAAAAATCAAATATTGCAAATTTAATTAATGATGCAACTGATGCAAATTTAATTACGTTTATTTGCGTAACTAGTTTTGATACATTGATATAAGTACATGCGATATTTATTTGTGAGTTCGCCTTTCAGTAGACATTACGCTCATCCATTCATACTTAGCTCCAAATACTGTGATCTGTGTGCTAAAAGCCCCATTCGTATTCTTAATTCAATCAATGCATGAATTTGCTTTTTCCACCATTCCTGAATCGATCCACCTTCGAAACCAATTTTAATTTTTCTGAGGGGAATCACGTCTCCCCCAACAGCACCTACTCTGAGTTCATGTCCACCCTGGCGCCTCCGCCGCGCTCGCGGGAATCCCCGGTTGGATCCCAGTTTCAGGTTTTCCCCACCTCACTCGCGCTTCCCAGGTAATCCTCTTTCACTTCTGGCTGCCTGGCTACCTGAAAAAGCATAACCCAATTTGTATTCCAGCCGGTGTTTTGGGTCGGCGAAGGAGAAAATGATTTAGTTAAGTTTCCCATCATGAGTAACGCAAAAAGATGTTATTGCACCAGTCAAGAGAGAACCTCGAAGATAGATGAAAGTGATACAAACATCGACTCTTCGGATATAATCAAACTAAAATATATAGTGCGCCAGGAAAGTCTCTTCGCACTGGGCCGAGACAGGGCCTTCTATTAAAAATGGCAATGATGTTGGTAGCAAACAGATCGCTGGGAAACAAGTGAAGGGGACAACACGTTGAGCATCTGTTGTGATTGTGGTGAGTGCGGTATTTACGTTTTCTTTTGTTGCACGCTGCTGCCAACATAATTTTTGTTGCAAGGTACCGCTGCGGAGAGACTTTCCTTGCGCGATGTACTTATTTTCATTTTGCTTATTTTATGGGAAGACTGTGGCCCTGTTTGCCCTCCTCCTTGGAACAGTTTACGGTGTAAGTGGAATCCAGTATCCATAAATTAAGGATAATCAGAACATTTACTAAAAAACAGCTTTTCTTACTGTGTCAGACCATTGCAATCCGAGATTAATACAAAATGAACGAAGTTAAAAGGTGAATTTGTTCTTTTTTCTTTCAAAAGGGCGATCTTGAATGCGCTGGTAACTGAAGGAACTCTTCCTTGTACTCACGAAGGAAACCTAACGGGAATGAATTCTTTGGATCAGTGTACACATATTGTATGACCAGAATTCCTAGTTTCCAGAAAAATGAGCTTGGAAGTGTGTAAACATGCTGTTACTTAAGGGACGACAAAATTTGCTTTTTGAGGAAAAGTGACGGACATACGTACAATCTTTATGCACTAGGTACACATGAACGAGAGGTCTCCACTAATAATACGAATTAAATCAAACTTGACCGCGAGTGGACCTACAATGGGTGTTATGATTAAAAATAAACAATTACTCTTTGCACCGAGTTTCGGAGAACCTTCTCAATCTCGTATGAAAAAAGTGGATGAGCAATTGCTCAGTTTCTGAACACTTGCTCCGTCACTGAGCGTACTCTCAACTGGCGAGCATTGCTCAGAATTGGTATGAATAAAGTTAAGCGTTTACTCTCTAGATTGAGCTCTTGCTCCAAAATTTCAGTGACCTCAGTTGCAGACTCACGTTCGAAAAGGTTAAAATGGCAGATATTTTATTGTGTGCTCACACGCAGATGCAGGGGCCTAAAAATTACAAGGTGTGATTCTCGTGACGTATAAGAATCTCTACCGTTTCGAAAAGGACAATGTTGTACGGTTGGTACGTTTTCTTATTGCATTTCTTCTTCGGGGTACTGTTTCTTCAAATTTTGTAAGGCTTGGGGTATATATATATATATATATATATATATATATATATATATATATATATATATATATATATATATATATTCGTTCAACATTTCAACAAAAACAGGACGGGCCTCTGGCGCCATCTGTTCTTCGTCACTGCTACTCATATTCGAATATTCGAATTTAAAGAACGAGACAACAAAACATTAACAAATGATGTTCCCGACGCGCATAACGTACGCATGTAACATCTTTGTTACTCAGAAAACCAATTTTCAAAACTCTTAGCCTGCACTATGACTTGTTCACAACGAGCATATTCTTTTGAGACATTCTTATTATTATTATTATTATTATTATTATTATTATTATTATTATTATTATTATTATTATTATTATTATTATTATTGTTAAAGCTGTAACATTCCTATCTAGGCCAAAAGCCTCCCACTCTCAGGTGGGGTAGCTCACAAAGAAGAACTTACCAGGAGAGCTAACTCGGAGTTTTATTCATACGAAATGGAGCTTCCGCTCAGTGTCGTGGAGTAGACTCACTTTGCTCCGGAGCAAGTGTTTCGAAGATAGTGCTCATTTTTAATCACATAACCCAATGTTTCTATGGCATCGTGCGATGCCTTTCTGGGGAGGCAGGTCAAGTCTTAGGAAAAGTTGCCCGCGGGATGCAATCGGGATACGGCGCGCCCGCAGCGTAGATCCGGCGGCCCGGCCCGGCCCGGCCCTGCCCGCGCGGCCGCTGCGACGCGCTTCCGTGAGGCGGCGCGTGTCGCGCGCGTCCCACGCCCACTTCCACCGCGCGCGTCGCCGCCGCCGCCGCCGTCCCAGGCGTATCGGTGACGGTGGCGCGCGGAAGTGGGCGCTGTCCGCCCGCGCGCGCTTCCTCGCGTCACGCTCCGCACATGCCCGCCCCGCACGCCCGCCCCGCACGCCCGCCCCGCACACCCGCCCTGCACGCCCGCCCCGCCTGCAGCCCCGCCCAGTCCTCGCCCCGCCCAGTCCCGCTCGGCCCCGTTCCGCCCTGCCCGCCGCCCCCGCCCCGCCTGCCCGGCTTACCCGGCCCGCCACGCCTCGCCCTCCCCGCCTCGCCCGCCCACTCCGCCATCCCCGCCGCGCTCTACATTGCCTACCCACCTTTCTCGCCGAGCCCCGCCTCGCCCGCTTCGCTTCCCCCGCCCGACTCTTCCACCCGCCACGCCCCGCCCTCCCCACCCCAACACGCCCCGTCCTGCCCTGTTCCGCCTCGCCCGCTCCACCTCTCCCGCCTGACTCTTCCTCCCGCCCCGCCTCGCCGCGCCTCGCTCACTCGCGCTCCCTCCGTCCCCCGCCGCGACTTCCCGCTCCGCTCGGGCTCCCACCGCCTGCGCGCCCCGCCCTCCCCTCCCCGCGCCGCGCCGCTCCACGCGCCCGCGCCGCCATGCTTCCTCTCCTGCTCCCGGATCCGGTTACGGCGTTTGTCGCAGCGCGGGCCAGTACAAAGCTTTGGATTGTGTGTCGGGTGTTGTCGTTGGAGATTGAAATGTACTCTGCGAAACGTACACAAACAGGATAGCCTATTAACCAAAATGTGTGATACACGCAAATTCTGTTCTATGTAAATACCCACAACCAAAGTATCCACCTGTGTATTGAGCAGATCCAAAATTCCATGGTTCTACAATGTCCAAAATTCAGAAATGTTCAGTGTATAGTGAACTTGTTTGAAAACTGTATTACTGTACAGTTATAATACTTGTTATTAAACTGTCTATACTTCTCTTTTTTTATTTTCTGATATCTGTGAGTTTTAAAATGGCGTATTAATATGATTGTTTCTTCTTTGCATTCATGAAGTAAAACTTTATGACATTATTATTCAGTTTTGCAATGAAATACTTTAAGCACTGGCGCGGTAAAGTACTTCTTTACGACACTAGTGAGGTAAGGTAATGCAGAGTATTAATACAAATTTGTTGGTCTTTTTTCAAAATATTCTACACTTCTATCCCTTGTAACCTCTTTTCTTTCCAAAAAATCCTAACTATTGCGCCAACCTAGTAATATCAATACTGTAATGTTTCAGTGAAATTGTACCTATAAACATTGAGTAATGAGTCAGTTTTCTTTCTCAGCTTTACCAACGAAGTATGGCACCATTAGGGTGCCGATTTTAATAGTGTTTTTTCACTTCACAACGGTGCCTTTTAGTGCCAAAATTCATTTTATTTTATGAGGAAGGACAGGAAATGGCGCATTTTATATAATTTTTGCATTTTCTTAGATTTCGACTAATAAGTCCAAACCATAAGTTTGCAAGCTGAGTTCACTTGAACGAAAGGAAGAAGCCTCAATTACATTAGTAACATATCCAACAGCTTGAGTTGTTCATCTGAACTGGTTTTGATCAATTTTTTTTGCGTCATTTGTCTTTGCTTTTAGGGCATTTTAAGAGCATTTTATTGATCATTTTTGGTGATGTTTTAGGTCAACAAAATCCGCCCCCTAGTCATCGTTTTTTTCGGTATCGGAACGAGTTCCTACAATTATTTTACACAAATCTGAAAATATGGCATACACACATACTCGTATAGCTTTTTTTGGAATTAATATAACATTTGCTGCTATTTTTGAGTTATTTGAGATTTTGAGATATTTGAAATACAGATGTCACTAATTTTTTGAATAATCCAACATTTTTAAAAGAATCCTCAATTCTTTACGAAAATCAATCTAACGGCCTTTTTTGGTAATTTTCCAAATTAAAATTGAATAAAAATGCAATACGACACTTTTATCGAAAACTATTATGATATTTTTATATGCATTTTAATTTTTCTATTGCTTGGTGCAAACTCCCAAGGGACAGAAAACACCCTGCCTCAGGGGTGGCGCCTGGTTTGTTTACATATGAGGCGGACATATCGTCATTTTTCCCTGCGAAATGAGAGATTTTGCCTGCGAGTACGTCATGGCGAAAACAAAAATTTCTGAGATATGTAATTCTTTGAAGCAAATTAACTCTCATGACAACTTCCATTGTTTTGGGAGTCAATCCTTTCTCAGTTCCAATACAAGACTTCTATTCAATTCCCTCATGCTGAAAAAAATCAATAATAATTCCCATTTAAAAAACGAATAAATCCCTAAAACTGCAATCAATTTACAGACCAATTAGTCTGCTACCAGCATTTGCAAACATTTTCGAAAAGCTTATCTTATTCGTATTAAACGCCTACCTTCATAAAATAAATGCAATTCCACCACATCAATTTCGATTCCGTCCTCTTCATTCATCAACCCACCAACTATCAAGAATTGTTGAAGAAATTTCTCTAGCTTATCAACGTAAATTTTACCTAGCAGCCTCTTAGACTTCGCGCAGGCATTTGATAGTCTGACACAATGGATTATTATACAAATTACGTAAACTAGGACTTCCAGAATATCTTTTCCCAATTATAAAAAGCTTTCTGGATAATACACACTTTACAGTAAAAATGAACAATACCTATCCTTACCTACCCCAATTATAGCCGGTGTTTCTCAAGGGTCGCAACTCTCTCCAACCCTCTTTAATATCTTTACGGCAGATATTCCTTAATCATAAATTTGTGCTACGGCTCTCTATGTTGGCGACACCACAATCTTCACGTCTAGCGACTTAATCTCTGAAGCAATAAATAACCTACAACAAGACTTAAATATTTTTTCTGAATGGGAAAAAAGGGGGAATAATAGCTAAACCCATCAAAATTCGAAATAAAAATGTTTACTTTGCGAAGAACAAATATCTCTCGCCCTTTAAAAGTAAATAATTATCCTAATACATGTGCCCCTTCAAATAAATAAATCAAATACCTTGGCCTCCTCTTGGATACTCGTCTCGCATGGAAACCTCATATTAGACACAGACTGAATAGAACTTATGGAGTCCTACTCAAATTCACATCTCCCCTTATGAATAACAAATCATTTCTAAAAGTTCAAAATTCTCTATTTCTTTACAAATCAGTGCTAAGACTTAAGATAACTTACGCAGCCCCAATTTGGGGAGGTGCCGCTTCTTCCGTTATAAAACTCTTACAAACCTTCCAGAATACAATTCTTCGAACAATTACCAATGCCTCGTGAAATATAACCAATAAACAACTTCATAGAGAACTAGACATAGAACTAATTGTTAATTACATTTCCTTACTGTCATCCAAATTCTTTTGCAAATAGGGTTATGATTGTGTGTAAAAGGTTTACAGTTACTCGTAACTTCAAACCACTATCTATTGTAGTACATAGTTACAGTTATAGTACACAATTACTCATCTGTAAAGTGGTAATCCCACTGATCTGGTTAAATAAAAAATGGAAACTTACAAAAGTTCCCTAAATACGCATATGCCAACAAGGTCATCTTAAGGGTATGAACAAAATCTCCGAGAATATGAGAGTCATTTCAACCTCGAAGTCACTAGCGTATAATAGTCATAATATCAACAATTCCTTTAATTTATTGTGTTCTTTGAATGCACCCCGTGTCTCTGAAAATCAAACAATAAAACTAAAATTTAAACTAATAATAGCCATTGTTAGGATGAATAAGTTTTTTAAATATTGGTTGCGCCTTCGTAACGCGTCTATAAGCTCTTCTTGAAGCATTTCGCGCTTGGTATAATCCTCCTTGAAATTCTGTTCTTAATGAAGTCAGTCATCGTCAGTCATTGCTTTGTATCCCTTCGGCCAGGGGCAAGTTCACATCTCCTCTTATTGGTTTGTAGAAAATCGTGTTAGTATTATTGGCAATGGAATTGTAGTTTTTTTTAAAATTTGAAGTGACTGCTTGGATAGTGTGGTAAAATAAATATATCTATCTATCTGAACTTGACGCTGTGAAAGGTAAACGGAAAATGAGACAAATATCAGTATACCACCAATATTAGTGACAAATATTACGAATTGATGCATATTAATGGAAGTTCTGAACTAGCACGTGCTTTTAAATGAATTCACAAAAAAAAGTATAGTGCCGAAGTAAAAATAATACCATACGCAGTATTGAAGCATACCAAAACACAATGAAAGTACTGGACGAAAAAGAAGGGGAATACCACACATATCAACCAAAATAAACCGAGCATCCCATGTAGTACTTCGTTACATTCGTCCATCAGTGAATGCAGAACAAATCACAGATGTACTTAAACCTCAGGGCCACTTTGTTCCTAACATACATTATGTGCGATAACGGGTAACTAAGAAACATCTCGTTCTGTACACTATAGATTTAAAACCACATGAAAACAACAAAGAAATTTACAAAATTGACAAATTGTGAATGCAATCATCAAATTTGAACCACTACATAAAAAGAAAACACCAGACTGCCATCGGTGCTGAAAATACGGTCATACGAGAACCTACTGCACGGTAACGCCTAGATGCGTGCGAACGACATTCATATCCAAAATGCACAAATGGAGCTGACAAATAAAAGTATACCATGCAACGCGAATGGATTAATACAACACTGCAGAGAAGTAATAACTATATTGGATATTCTTCGAAGATTCAAAACTAAAACAAGACGTCTTTGCGACCACCCATGATTCGTGACAAATTAGACTCTTTACAGAGACGTCGATATAATGCCATTGGATGATATTAAGAGAAGCCAAATACTATGTCAGAAGAGATTGTATGAGCATGCGAATCACCTTCCAATTAACTACTACAGATGTCAACACGTCTTCAGACTGACACGAAAAAACATTTTACTAATGAAACCAATAAAAAGTAGCATAGTAGTAATTTATTTATTATTTTTTTGTTATTCTTTATGCCATTTTTATAGATAGATAGATTTATTACTAATTCTGCAAATAAGTTCCAGAACTTGGTGGCAGAATACACGAACTAAACATTACAAAACTTAACAACTATACAAAATTTTACAAATTTTACACACTTTACAAATTAACATAAACATTTCACCGTGCAAGCTTCCATAGCACTCCACTTCACTTCACATCACTTCATTTCACTTCACGTCGCCTCGTCTCACCTCACCATACTGCCAATCACATTTTAATGTGATTCTGACACACTCTTTTCCCTCAACTTCACATCACTGCACTACACGCCACTGCACATAATAATAATAATAATAATAATAATAATAATAATAATAATAATAATAGTAATAATAATGTTATAATAATAATGGTTATAATATAACATACTTTACATAGGAGGTAATAAGACACATATAAACATCTAGGAATTTAATTTATTTTTAAATTTGCTGACATCATGAGGGAAGGGATCAAAGATTGTCACAGGCAAGTCGTTCCAGTCTCTAATAGTTCGATTCGCGAATGAATATTTCCCAACGTCCGTTTTCTGAATTCTTGTCTGAATTTTGTGCATGTGATCCGCTCTGCCGAAATATGTAGGTTTCCCTAATCGACTTTGAATTTCTTTCCACGGTCGAAAGCCTGTGTACGCTTTATACATAGCATAGAGACGCGATTTCATTCTCCTTGTTTCGAGTGACTCCCATACTTTATTCCTAGTACCCCTGAAAGCAAATTTTGAAGCTCTACGCTGAACCTTTTCTAGATTTCTTTGCTGCAAAAGTCTGTATGGGTCCCAACATATCGCGCCATATTCTAATATGGGTCGCACTAATGACATATATGCCAGTTCTTTGGCACTCACTGAACTCTTTTTGGAATCCGCATAATAAAATGCAAAGATCTCCATGCTTTCCCTACAACGAAATTTACTTGATTTTCCCATGTCAATTTACTGTCTAGCTGAACTCCTAAATATTTGCAAGACGTGACTCGAGGTATAATGTGACTCGAGGCATTTGCTTAATGTTCCAAAATAAACTGGTTGTAAATTTGCAGAAGAGGAAATAATAAAAAAAAACTGAAACGTAAACGTTTCGACGTTTCCTCTACGAGATGTCTTATATCGTTCCCATTCATTCGCTCAGAATACTGCAATTGATTTCGAGATTCCAACGGAAGTAATCGTTTTGGGGTCCTCTGATTTAAAAAACTGTTGTTTTTTTTTGAAACGTCCGTCCGTCCGTCCCCTTAACTGTCTGTGAACACACTAGTGCCTAAACTATTCGTAGAATTTTTGCCAAAAAATATTCCATTAGTGATCTGGCCCAAATTGCGGCCCAGTAATTTGAAAAGAATTCTTTGAGTATTGTGGGTAATTTAGTTGAAGCAATTTTTTCCTCGGATGATATTAGTTCTTCACAATCAGTTCATTATAAAATAACTATAATAAACTATCAGATACACTCTGAAAAATAACTATAACTATAAGAAAGCATAACTTACATGGTTGTTACTGTGGTAGCTGGAGTCGTCGTCAGAATAAGAGCATTAAAAGTCGCTTTAATATTAGGAAGATTCGTAAACATTAAGTGCGGCAAATTTGCAACGACAGGTGATTTATATTTGATTTCCTTTTTATGTTTTCCATTGTTATATCTTATGTTTTCATAATGCGTGTACCACTCTTTCAGTCGACTTTCTAAATTACAATGGCACAATAATACATTGGGTACAGTCCTGGTTTCTCTCTCATCTGCGTCGCTACAACATTCTTCGCATTCATGTACGTTTGGATGAACCCGCGTTTTTCCTTCCTACAAGCGTCGGACCAAGTCATTAGGAAAGAACAATTCATACAAATCATCAGATTTTGCAGCATTGCATGACCCTAGATACCCATTGCTCCACTGCTTGCCGACCAACGGCGGAACCCATAACGACGGCGGCGGCTGATAAAAAATGTGCAGAGCATCGCAAAGGAAGTCCCGTAGCACTGAGAGTGCGAAGGGCAGCCTTCAATTGTAGAACAGTATTCGCGGACTTCCACTTCCTCTGTTGAGGAATGGTCCATACTTTGCGGAAGGAGTTCTCTGCCATTACTCTTTGCATTGGTGGTGAATGGTGTTCGCTTTGCGTGTAGCTTACACTGAATTGATCGGAGCTTGTTTGCTGCCTGCCGTCAGAATGTGTGGATCGCCTGCTGTGCCTGTTGCCTTGGACACGCCTTTAGGAGTGACCTCGACTTCCGTTGTTGCCTGGAGTTGTGCCTGGACCGTTTCCTGGTTACATCACCCATTCTAGTCCGCAATTTAGAGCAAGTGTTTGATCTGTCCATAAACACTTTAGAAGGAGTGTTTAATTCTGCCGTTATTTCTAGCGTATTGTGGCTACTTAATGTATATTTTAACATTACAAATAATATTTAACATTATTTGTAATATTGTTCTATTTTATTTATAAGCTCATATTATAAGTTGAAATTTTAATTCATTCAATATTCAAATTATAATATTAAAATATTATTTTTACAATTTTATTTTTCATTATTTATCTTTTACAATGAACATAAAAAAGAAAAACTACAAAAATTAATAGAACAAAATCTAATTTTAAGAAAATAAATAAGAAACGATTAAATTACGGTTTTATTTATATTGAGCTGTGGGATGAAAATCGTAAGATAAATGGTTGAAATTCTAGGAAACTGTAGAGACTTTACAGGGCTACAACTTGTATTTAGCCCTTTTTATGTTGTGTCAGAACATGAGATATTCTTAAAAAATGAAGGAACAAAGATTTTTTTTCTGTTTTTCCCTTCTTTTTTGTTGATTGTAAGACCCTTACAATTGACCCAATAGCCGATATAAACGTCTGAAAAATTTCTCGAAACATCTTTTTCATCTATAGAAAATCGAAAGGATAATTAAAGTCGATTTTCGTCGGCGTAATGTGGTTAAAACATTTTAAATTATATAAGAAGCTAAAAAACACGTTTTTTATTTATACGAATTACTTCGGATAATTTGATTTAAATCCGTCGAAAAATTTTTTTTTATACTTATGATTTTCAACATCAAAATGTTTTCTCCTCTGAGGTAGTTTTGCCTGTCTTGTTCCGTTACCCCGTTTGTCCGCCAAATTGATGAACGAGTTTAGCTTTGTTATTATTTCAACGAACACCTCTTTTGGATATCTCAACTCTTATTTAATCATCGATTAGTCAACAAAGTATATTGTTTTTGAAATTTTTATATCAAATACATAATCAGAACGTTTTACTTCAGTTCCGTTTCAGAGTGAATATCCTTATTTTGGGTATAGTTTACCTGAGGCATGCAATGCAATGGTTCCAAATATTTTTATTCAATAAAATTCAGAAAGAGAAAATATTTGTCTTTGCAGAATGTGTCTCCTGAGCGGAGATCCTCCGTGGCGTGTCCTTCCTGGGCGGAGCCCGCCGTGTGGCTTTCCCCGGCCAAATGGCCAGATGCCGTCCGCTGCCGCCGCGGCCGCTAGTAAAACAATAATGAGGGGGATTATGGGACACAAAGGGCTGAGGCTGCAGCGGCCCGGAGAGAAGGGGTCGTTCACCCAGCGCAGGCTATTCACAGAGGAGGGCGGTTTCGGCGACGTCGCGTCGCGTCGGGGCGGCAGTGGCGGCGACGGACGCCAACAAGGGGTGGGTGCGGCGGGCAGGGCGGGCGGGGAGGCGAGGCACTTGCATTACGATTTTCAACAACCAAATTGTTTATCCTCGGAGGCAGGTTTGCCTATCTTATTCCGCTACCCCGCAGAGGTAGTGAGTGGTCAGTTTGACGGATGATGTGTGGGTAGGGTTGCCTTCAATGTTCAAGTAAAAGGCAGGGCACTCGATAAGAAAAAAAGAAAAAAAGAAAGAAAGAAAGAAAGAAAGAAAAAAAGAAAGAAAGAAAGAAAAAGGAAAAAAACGCATCAATGTATTTATTTGTATAAATATTTAATTTAGACTAACATCAGCTCTATTTCTTTTTTCTCTCCATTTGCGATTCAAGTGAAAGACTCGTTCACAAAATGCAGATGAAGATTGTATGAGCGTCTCTTTTTTATTTGAGTCGCTATAGAAAGAGACTACCATGCATGCGTGTGTCAGCGTTCAGAAAAGGATGTTCATGTTTTCTATTCTAAGTTACACGGTTATTCACACTGTGAATTTCACAGTTATTCTAACTTACAAAACGACACAACGTAGCAAATGCTAGTCATGTGATAAAATAAGTGACAACGAATGTTAAAAATTTACTAAAAGGAGGACATTAAAATACTAAGAAGGAAGAGAGGACCATTGATGTCATCATGCATGATACTGTGATAAATATGCAGGTGACTGCTGCGAAAGTGAGTGAGGACATAAAGAGGAATTAACAAACTGTGTGTTGCAATGTAGGCCCTCGTGATTTAGCTCATTTGTCAGCGTGCTCTCTTTTCGTGAGGCGGCCCGGAGTTTGATTCCCGGTCGGGCAAGATTATAGTGTGCTCTTTTCTTGCAATGTCCCAGTATATGTTGCTGTGTGAGGGTGAGAAAACTCACTTGTCAGGTTTAGAAGACCAGAATATGACGTGGGGATGTGTTCGTGCTAACCACACCTACCCCCTTAACCCATGGCCGTGAGGCCGGGACGCTGCTGATAGGCCATGGCCCGTACGCAGGCTGTCGCGCCAACTACAGACAGACAGACATGTTGCAATACAAAAGAGCAGTGGAGCGTCCAAGAGGGTAGGAGTCGAAGGGGTTTAGCCCCCCTTCTCCAGAAACCGATGATACATATTCACAAATATATATTTTACCAATTTGTTGTAGTAACGAAAGTCAACTATAACTAATACAAACTATAAATCAACAAACAAAAATAAAATTTTAATTCAACGTAAATGAAAAACTGAAGAGCTTGGGCAGAAACAACATAAAAAAGCACCAGTGGAAGTAAGCCTCACACTTTAGTAAATATTAATATCTCAATTTTGGTCGAAGTGTGTCTAATCTTGTTACTGCCCAAACCCTTCAGAAATGTAAGACATAATTTAATAATATTAACATTAACGAAAATCGGGAGACTTGCTGTGGCTTGTCTCTTACTGCCCCTAGCCCTTAAGTTCTCATAAGAAAACCTGAGTTTATTGGACATTAATTCCCCCCCCCCCCCCGAAAAATCCTCGTTGCACTGCTGCTTGGGCGTGATGACGAGCTCGTGCTAGGTCTGGAGCTGGCAGAGCCAGAGGAGGAGCGGCGGTTCAGTGATTGATTCATAGTGTTTCCGGGAGGTAGAGGTGGTGTTTTCCCGCTGAATGGCGATATCCGGTGGCGACTTACACGTCGGCTTATTGGGTTTCCCGACATGTGTGGTAGTATGGTACATGCAAGAGTGTGTGTAAATGAGTGGTGAGAATACGACCAGGAAGAGCAAGGAAAGATCGCGCACGGACCATAGTATGTTTGAAAAGGGTACTGCTTCGGCATTTGTCTGGTTTTGGCCAAAAACCACGGAAAACTACTGATCAGAGAGCATCGGGCCGCTAGAATTCTCCTCCAGACAACGAATTTGACCTAGCTATCTGGCCAGTGTAAAGCCGTCAGTGGCTCGTTGGTTAGCATGCTCGCTTTCCACGGCGCAGCCCCGGGTGCGATTCCCGGTCAGGGATTTAAATGTGCGCATTCCATGCAATGTTTTAGTATCCGTTGCCGTGTGATGACAAGAAAGCTCACTTCTCAGGTTGAGAAAACCAGAAATACGGCTTAGAGATCACTATGTGCTAACCACACGTACCCCTCAACCCATGACCGCAAGGCCCAGGACACCACTGGTAGTTAGTTAGTGCCTTGGCGAGAATCAGGCCATCAGTTCCGCTCTTCCGTCTGACCACGCAAATTTCCCTACGTTCCTTTCAGCATCTAGAGGAGAAAGAATGTGTTACCTTGGGCGACGAAACAGCCGATTTGAATTTAGCTCAGAGGCTTCTTTTAGGCTTGAGGATTTTTTTACATGCAGTAAATCTACTGCATGGGTCAGCCGGCTTTACTTCCCTTCAGAAGGAAGGCGTACGAAGAATTTCTTCGCCCTTAAAAATCCGATCGGGTTTGAACCCACAAACTTGGGTACAATAGTCCTGTACGCTAAGCGTTATACCACCAATCCGCTGGTAGGCCTTAGCTTGTAAAGAAATGTTGTGGCAAAGTATATACATACATACATACATACATACATCTGGGCAGTGTCGACAATCCTGCCACGGAACGGTGGTTGGGCGGGTGAGCAGTGGAGCGGGCGGAGGCGACGGCTGGTCGCCGGCTGAGCGGCGGCGGTGGTCTGGTAGCTTTCTGGCTGCTTGGGGCCGCGGGGGCGGCGCGGGGGTGGCGCGGAGGCGGCGCGGGGCCTGCGGTCGTGGGACCGAAGGGCTTCATTATGAGCGGCCTTCGACAGACCGCTACTGCCTTTGCTCAGTGATATACAGCGCCACGTGGGTGGCTCAGGGGACGTCAGCGAGTAATGGCGTGTGAAAATCGCTTGTATTGGCAATGCTCACAGCTGGAGCTTTTGAATAGTTTCTGTCAGAATAACAGGCATCGAATATTCGAGTTTCATGAAACAGGCATAAAAATATTCTCATATTTACTTCCGTTTCGTTAGTTAACGAGTGAAAAAATAGTACTCAAAATGTTCAAGGGGGAACAAAACGTTGCATGTGTGGGTTTTAAATCTGCGTCATAAGAAGCAGTCAAACACTTCTCACAAATAGCAATTTTTTAAATATTGATGTAACAATACTTTGTCACCTCAGAATAAATATTGACAAACCATAGAACGTGTTGCCTACCGCCCACAGGCAGGGGTGGATTCAGCCGTTCATTTTGGAGGAAGCCATCGTAGATCTTTGTTAAATAAAGATTTGTTATTATATTGTAAATTATTTTTGTAGTGTATATATGAATCTATACAATATTTTTAATATAATTACAAAATTTTAACTTAAATAAATATTTAAATCAATTTTGCCAAATAAAAGAAGGTAACAAATGAAAACTATAGGCCTTTTGGAGGGAGGCCATGGCCCCCATGGCCGCCCCCATCCCCCATGGATCCACCGTTGTCCACTGGAATATAAAGGGTTCTCAGTCTGTGGAATGTTTCCACGTCCAAATACACTTCCAAACAATAATCCGCGCCCCTAGCAGGCGGAGTTCGTTGGGCGCAGAGCGTGCTTAAGCCCTTTTAGCGGAACTTGCCTCGAAGCACCTCGGGGAAAAACCTGCCCAGTGGGCGAGGAATGCTCGGCCGCGGCGCGCGGGAGCCGAGGGGCGGCGAAGTCTCGGCGCTGACGAAAGGGCTGCTGGGGCGTGGGTCGGCGACCGGCGGGGGTTGGCCAGTGACCTCGCGGGGCCCGGCCGCCCGCCCAGCCCGGCTAATTGGCTGCTTGGGCGCGACGGGGAGGCGGAGGCTGCGGAACGCCCAGCCGCTCTCACGCAGCTTGCACCCCCCTCACCCTCACTCCCCCCCGTTCCCACAACCACCCTGCAGAACCGCCCTCCACTCAGCCCACGCGGCTTTCGACTCGTCGCCCTTATCTCGCTCCCGATCGAGAAGGATTTTACAGGAGAATCGACTTTGTGGGGATGCGTTACGCCATGCTTTTCAATGTGAAGATGAACGATTGTAATATGTTGGTTTAACGGAAGGGTAAGTGTCATGTAAATTAACTTCTGGGCGCTTAAGTACTTTAACACGACTCTTTTGTTATATCCTTTAGGGAAAGGGAAGATTTATAAAAACTTGCAGATCAAAGAATGTCAACGGAAGGATGAAAAAACCTTCTATTAGCTTGGAATTATTTTGACAGAGAAGCAAGAAATTAATCTTCTCTAACACTCAGTGAGTAACGACAAATAATTCACAAATGCATCATTCAAGCCGAATTATTGTAATAAAGTAACCTACATTTTAACGCATGTATTTTCGGGACTAAAATGATAGAAATATGGTGAAGTAATAATGCTAATTCTTGTTTATGTAGTTCTGAAAATGGTGACAAATATACGTATACTTGTTATAGCTTGTTTAGAAGTAATGTCATGCAGATAGTCTGCAATGAAACCATACCCGTCAGTAAGTATAAGTGTAAAGCTTTTTAATTTATAAAAAACTTACGAATTTTTCCCAAAGATATAAATTTACACCAAAATTAAATTATTTTTTTCTTTTATTCTGGAATAAATGAAATGTTTTCCTCTGATAATTATGTGCATGTTGATTGTAACTCCTGGGAAATATATAAACGAGTAATTTATCCTAAAATTGTAATGAGTGATGTGAGGCTAAACATGATACTCCTCAATTATTTGACCCTTTACTTTTATTGATGACTGATGACTTGTCATTGATTGGTTTCGTTTCAACATTTACTATTTTTGCATTTCGTTTCAGATATTCTTCTCTATAACCGACCTGACTCAACAGTCCTTTAAATTTCGTTTGATTCCCATCACACAAACACTGAAAGAGAAAAAGCAATACTTTACGAACATGCAATTTTCCTAAATTAATTCAGATTTATCGCGCCTTACCAAATACACTCATAGAATACCTCTGACATGAATAATTACGTCAGAGTGCATTGTTTTATAAACTATTCAAGAATGTCTTTTAACAATAAGAATTTTTTAATTTTAATTGACGTATCTAACTATACATATGCGAATTTATATTTTAGAAAACAGAATCAGACGGACTTTTACAAGTTGTAAATTGATCTTAAAAAGGGGCATCTTAAAAAGCAGATTTATAAAGGCAAACAATATAATGTTATGTAATCCTTCTAGACGTATCGGTACGTCTTTTTGTTCAGTTCTAACCCACATGTCGGTGAGTCAGAGCTGAGCAGAAAAAAGTTCTTCGATTCCTCAATGTGAGTTTACCCTTCTGAGTTATTCGAACTTGAGTCGCCGATATACGAGTTTCACTCGGAGACTTTATTAAATTTGTCCATGAAGTGAATGTTTTAGAGATATTTAGAACTGACACATTTACTTATTATTATTAATTACGATTGCCATTTCTCGAACTCTATGAGAGAGAAGGTGTATACTATGTTACAAAGAAACTATAACTATTGAAATATTTAGTCACCTTTCGAAATTAAGGAAAAACGTATTAATCATCATTTTCAATCACTTTATTCAATATATTCTTCTCCAGTTCAGATGGAGTAATACTTGAACTCAACAGTCTGAGAATCGTGAATCAGCGTCACGTAAAGCAAATATCTTCTCAATTACAATAAATTTCGCGCAATATCAGTTTTTCTTTCAATATGAGATAATAACGTGAATATCGATAGGAATGTGAGGAAAATTAAAAACAAAATGTTAGGTACGGTGCGAAAATATCACGGATGTCCACCGGCAATTGTTTAGCTCCGGAGGGAGTGTTGTGAGCGCGCCTGCACCCTCGCGGGCGCGCGGAGAAACAACGGGCGGAATCGACCTGGCGTCTGCGCAGCGCACTCGGAGTCCCGCCCGCGAATCGGCTCCCGAAGCACCGACTGTGGATCGAGAAGGGCTGCCGAGATGAGCGCCCGAGTGTTCATTTTCCGAACCTGTTGGAAAGCGAAACCGATGCCGATATACAAGAATAAAATGAGCATGCAAAGAAAACATTGCCTAATAAACATCAGATTGAACATTTTATTCGTGTTTCCGCTCATAATTCTGTTCGTTTTTACGGTTTGGAGCAATTTTTGGCTATTTTATGTACTATGTTAATATTTTATTTTTTATTAACAATGTCTTTGTTGTTACTTGATTATATTAGCATACTTAACTTACAGTATGTTAATGTTAACAACATTCTTATGATAAACTTTGTATCTTTAAGATTTAGAAAGTGTTATTTTTATTATTGTTATGATGTAGACGATGGTGGAGATTTCAAACTCGAGGATTATTAATGGATATGGAAAACACTCTGTCTTAAGTAGTGTAAACTAAAAAAACATGAGTACTTCAAGTAATCGATGCACTAATATATTGAAAATAAAACAAGAACATTCGTTTTTTTATAAATTGAAAAAGTAAAATGTATATTGTGAGATTGATACTTCAGAGTATGATTCATTAACATGAAATTACAACAGAATAAATATATATGTTAACACGAAATAAGTACACTCCACTATCTCATAAATCTAAACGTATGCGTCTCTCCATGAATTTTACGATGAGGGTTGTAGTACACTGAATCTACAAATATTTTGTATAAATTTCAATCACTCCCTTCAGTGAATTTAGTTAATAATATAGGAAATCATTCTTCAAGTTGAAACTAACCGTGGTGACATTTTGCCTCTGTGTTGGTAAATAGTAAACAGTAGCCAAATTAGATGGAATTTTTCCTTTAATTGTGTAATGTTACAATGTATTTAAATATTTTCGTCCGCATTACAACATACCTAAGGAGAAGGTTGTAAGGGGAAATTCAGAAGGGTTCTGAAGGGAAATAAATTAATATGAAGATGTAGCTCGTAGATTCTCCCGTGAGCAAAGTCGGGATAAGGCAGGTGTGAACACTTGCTTCTTCGGTAGAAGTTGGGCAAGATTCACAGTAATTGAAATAAATGTACAGAGTACGTATATGGATAATTTTTAACAAAAATATGATTTTTGGAAGAAAAAACAGTTGTATAACAGTACCGGATCAATGTGAGAGATACATGGGAAAAATTCAACCTCGTCCAACTTAATGAAAATTATTCTTTACAATTTCAATAACTATCATGAATTTTTCTTGTCAAACATTCGAAAAAAAGCATAATTTTTTATGATGTTTTAAATATTTATGTAATTTTTATTTTTATTATTAATTATTTTTAGTAAACCAAAGTTGAGAGAGATATTGGGGCATTTTGTACTGCATCTCATCGTATAGAGTATTCATTATTCGTGTACGAAAAATGTAGGACAGGATGAATTAATTATTATAACATTCAAATTTGAATTTCCTATAACTGTCTGCCCCCTCTCGTAAGTTACTTCTCTGGTGACGTTCCTGTCCAAGTATTTACTTTAATGTAGTTAAGTACTATACATTGTTAAAACTTAAAAAAAAATCATTGGAGTACGTAAATTATGACAGTTCATACATTTTCTTTTAAATATTATACCTTTCATGTCATCTTACAATCGCTGGAATTAACAAAAGATTGGAATACGTTTCTTTTGGCTTCTTCTGAGCTTACGTAAAATAACAACATATTTCATGAAAACTTGCTCCCACTCCTCCAAAAATATTGTTCCCTCCTCCTCACGTAGCTCAAAGCATCCGTACGTCCATCGATTGTGGTTTGTGGCCTGAAGAGAGCCCAGAGAAATTTCTTATTGCGACACTGGCTAGATAGATAGGTCGAATTCAGACTGTCTGGAGGCGAATTCTAGCGACGGGCTGCTCTGATCGATCGTTTTACGTTGTTTCTCTATTCGATTCTAGGCGTATGCAGGAGCAGTACCCTAACAATAGACTAAAGAGGTAATTCTTTTCTTATACTTCTTTTATCTATGCCCTAATACATGGGGAACGGACCGCGCACGATCTTCCCTTCTTCTTCCTTGTCCTATCCTCACTCCTTACTTACACACGCTTACAAGCACTACACTACGAATACATATCGGGAGACCAGACGGGAACTTAGATCTTGTCCCGGCCAGGGCGGTGACCCCGCTGGTGGGAGATACCTAGTTAAGGAAACCTTGCTAAGCGACATGTAGATCGACGCCGATTACGCCATCCAGCGGGAGAAGATCCCGCCACCCCCGTGATAAAAAATGCACTATACTTACGGGATTAATGAACATATAAGTTGACGCGCCTGGAAACACTAATGAATTACCGGGAGCGGTGGCTCAGTGCATCAACTGATGACACTGCAGTGCCTCTGACCGGGAGGTCCTAGGTTCGAGTCCCGACGGCGGCAGGATTTTCGACACTAGCTTTTCAGCTACGTCGAATTCTGTCTGGAGGAGAATTGTAGCGGTCAGCTGCTCTGATCGATTGTTTTCCGTGGTTTCTCCGATCAACACCAGGCGAATGCCGGAGCAGTACCGTACCAAACGGGCTATGACCGCTCGCGATCTTTCCTACCTCCTCCTTGTCCTATCCTCTCCCCTTACACACACACTTACACTAACATGCACTACACTACCACATATGTTGGGAGACTAGCCGGGGACTTAGAACTTGTCCTGGCTGCGGCGGTGTCCCGCTGGTGGGAGATACCGGGTTGGGGAAAACCCCGCTAGACGACGGTAGGTCGGCGCCGGATCTCGTCATCCAGTGGGGAGAGATCACCGCCACCTCTCGATAAAAAACGCACACTACACGTACGGGACTAACGACCTCGGTAGTTGACGCGCCCGGAATCACTAACAACCAATCTATCAATTGTTGCTGCGCGCCGAAGCGCCGGGGTGAACAACCCTTGTGGCGCGGCGCGGGGCCGGTGGCGCGGCGTCGCGTCGGGGTGGCGCCCCTGAGCTGATTCAGCGCAGCCCACCCGGGCGCCGCGCGCGCGGAGTGTTTTAACACCGATTATCTGCGTCGTAACGGCGCGGTTTGTCTCGCTTCTGTTCCGAATCATTGCGCGTTAAAGCGGCCTTTCAAGCCATTACGGCCGCCGCGGGTCGCCAAGTGTGCGGAAAAATAACTGTCAAACACCGCCCATCCATCACGGGCGGCGAGCCCTTCTTCGGAGGCCCGACCGCGCAGATGGGCCTAACTGTTTCCTCGCCGCGGACAATGCCCTTGGCCCGGCCGCCGCCTAGCTGTTTTCCGTGCTAAATGCCCGGAGCTTCCAAAGGATGCTACTGGAGTTCAACTCGAGTGCATCAAATCGCCGTTGACGGACCGCCAAATACTCGGAAGGGGAATGACCTTTCTGCTGTTTGCCACCTACCAAGTGACTTTCACAAGTGTTTTCTGCGTGCTGAATACGGATAATATATGAGGTGTAGTGAGTGTACTGTAACGTATTGTAGGACTACAGTTAGCAACCGCCACAAAGGGCGGCGGCAGAGGATTAGACGCCAGGGGCCAGGCAGGATGTGACACGCCGAGGTATTCTGAGAAATCCTAAGAGCTAGGGAAAGGGATGCCCAAAGTACGGGACAGCGCATTTTGCCGCGTGCCGCGTGTCAAATTCTTGGAATCCAGGGAAATGGATGTCCAAAAATGCCTGGCAAAGCGGTCAGTGTGGGCCGTGTGCAAAACCCAGTGACGTTTCAGGTCACGTGGGTGGGGGCTATATAAGAACAAACGCAGAGCGCGGGGGTGGGGTTTGTTGAGCTGAGAGGGAACCCTCGTGCGAACGCACAAAAACTTGCGCCCAGGGCGGTGCGGAGCCGAGCTAGGCTCGTGCGGCAAACCATGTGTTGGGACGCCGTTGTGGACTATATCCACGGGTGACAGAGGTCGCCGGAGCTGTCTGCTGTGTGCGGGAGGCTCGCTGAGGAGTGGCGCGGGCCACGAGTCAGTTATTCATTTTTAAGGATCGCTCCTGCGATCAGGAAGTAAAGATCTACCAGAGCTGTAACTTAAAGTAGTACTGTACATATTGTGAATAAACCTGTACATATTTATCATTGAAGCTCGTGTCTGTGATTATTGTGTATTCCCACGACGTCACAGACGGGTAGACATAATTGGTGGCAGCGGTTAAACGAATTCCACGGGGAATATCATTCACCAAATAGTATAATTGGTGGCAGCGGTTATAAAGAAACCCACGGGGGAGTACGTGCACCCACCAAATAGTATAATTGGTGGCAGCGGTTAAACGAATTCCACGGGGAATATCATTCACCAAATAGTATAATTGGTGGCAGCGGTTATAAAGAAGCCCACGGGGGAATACGTGCACCCACCAAATAGTCATAATTGGTGGATGCGGTTATAAGAATTCCACGGGGAAGTGTTGCTCAATTGTGATAATTAATAGCAGCAGTTAAAACATTCACGCCGGAACGGCACGGCATTGTTGCACCATACGCATAGTGGTGGCAGTATTATGAACAGTGGGTGGGCCAGTGCGTGGGTGTGTCGACGGGCAGACATAATTACGACGCACGGGAGCAGAGAGGGTCCGCTCCTAGCCAGACGCCCACGTCTTCACGGCAACGCCGGAAGGAAGGAAGGAAGGAAGGACGGAGAAGGAAGGACGTCTCCAAGCCAACCGGCTTTGATAAAATCAAGAAGTCAGCAAGGATCTGGTGTAAGTATAGCTATCTGCATTGTAAGGTTCAGTTCAGGTTTCAGTTATGGCTTACTTACCGAGATTCGGGAAAGATTGTGTAGTGCACGTGGCACAGGAATTAGGACTCCAAATTACAGGTGGAGAAACTTTGGTAGTGCTAAAAAAATTGATAGAGGAGCATTCCGATTACGAGGAGAAATTTGTGAAAGGGATAGCTCAGGCATATAAGGATGAACGTGAACGAGAAAAGGCCGAACGCGAATTAGAGAAGGAACGCGCCTATAAGGATCAAAAAGCCGAACGCGAAGCAGAGAAGGAACGTGCATTTCAGTTAGAAAAACTGAGAATAGAACAGGGCCAACTGGCGGGTAGAGCTAGTCCGCAGTCCGAAGTAAATAGCAAAATGCACATTCGATTAAATCAAGTTATGAGCCGATTCAAAGGGGAGGACGACGACATAACAGCATTTTTAAGTGTTTTTGAGAGTCAGGCGGAACAATTAGAAATTCCAGAAGAAGAGTGGGTGGCAAATCTTATGGGACTGCTCCCACACCAAATCAATGCATCGCTAACTTTAGAAGGGCAAGGTAGTAGAACAGAATATGCCGATTTAAAGAATAGGTTATTAGAAATGTATCGATTCAATGCCGAGAAGTTTCGACAATTGTTCGCGAAACATGTAAAAGCCGCGAATACTACCTGGAACGTATACGCGAGAGAGCTGAAAAATTATTGCAAAGAATGGGTAGCAGGACTAAATATTCATACGTTCGAGGACTTAATGAATCTAATTGTAACCGATCAATTGAAGCGTCGTGTGCCTATTGATATTAAAGAGCATTTTATTGATGAGTGGGGGGAATTTAAGATGCCGTTAGAACTAGCTCGTAAACTAGACAACTATGAAAACAATAGGGCAGGCTGGAAACGGTCTTCGTTCAAGCCTTATAGGAAATCGGAAGCCGTAGGGGAACAAGTTGCAAGCACGAGCAAGACGATGCCGATAGTACCGGAATTTCAGGGGAAATCGAGCGGTAAGAAAACCGATGTTAGGGCAGCATACGAGAAGCCAGACAAGCGGAAATGCTACGGGTGTGGTGCCACAGACCACATGGTCCGTGAATGCCCGCAGCGCCGCGTGGCCGAAAAAATGAATCATGTGGCAGACAAAACAGCTACGGAATTGTTTTCACCGTACGTGTTCTTTGGAAAAATTAATAAAATTCCCGGAAGATTTTTGCGCGACTGTGGTGCCAGTTTCGATCTTGTCCATGAGAAATTTATTAGCGACGAGAATTTAACGGGAGAAAGCGTGTGGATTTTGCAACCGCTTGATGCCTCACCACGAAATCTCCCGGTGGCAGAAGTCACTATTGAAGGGCCATTCGGGAAAGTAGTAACTAAAGCCGCAGTTGTGCCTCGGGAATGCGACAGCGGATATTACTTATTAAGTAATAGAACAGCTGCTCTGTTGGAAGAAGTAAAGGCAGGATTTATTGAGCCACAATTAGTTGCAGCCGTAACGACGCGGGCAAAAGCCGCTGAAACGTCGCGGGTGACTCAAGAGTCGGGGCCGGCTGACCGACACGCAGGCGAGTTTGACGCGGACGAGCAGGTAGAAAACCTTGAACAATTGAGGCAGGAGGGAGCCGTTAGTGAAAGGGACGCCAGTGCAAGTGTACTAACGCCCGAAGTGAATGAACTCATAAATGTTACCCAGACTGAGTTCGCAGCTTCACAACAAAGTGACCCGGAAATCAAAACATTATACGACGCGAATAAGCACAACGTACCGGAAGCAGGGCGAGAATCGTATTTCGTGAAAAATAGTATTTTGTATCGGTCAAGACACAGCAATCGCGGAGAAAAATTTAATATGTTAGTAGTTCCGACTAAATATCGGGCCGCCGTTCTCAAGGTGTGCCATGAAACCGCGAATGCACATTTAGGTTGCACTAAGAGCAAATCCAGCATGTCGCGATACTTTTATTGGCCTCGTTGTTTCCAGGATATGGAGACATATGTGAAAACTTGCGATGTGTGTCAAAAGGTTGGTAGGCCAAATGATCGAAAAAAAGCACCGTTAATGTTAGTACCGCCGATAACGGAAGTCTTCGGTAAAATAAATATTGATACTTGTGGACCTCTTCCCGAAAGTAAAGAAGGCAACAAGTTTATTTTGACAGCCATTTGTTTAGCGTCTAGGTATCCGGAGGCTATTCCAATTAAAGATTTGCAATCAACAACTATCATTAGTGCCTTGTTGACATTATTCAGTAGAATCGGGTTTCCTAAGGAATTACAAACAGACCAGGGCACGTGCTTTACAAGCGCATTGACAGGTGAATTTGCTAGGAAGTTTGGGATCAAACTGGTGAGAAGTTCGCCCTACCACCCGCAGTCAAATCCTATCGAACGCGTGCATAGAACGATGAATCGCTTAATCAAAGTGTTATGCTTGGAAGCAGGAACGGAGTGGGAGGACCAAATGCCCGCGATTTTATTTGCTTTGAGAACCACGGTGCACGAGAGCCTCGGATTCACTCCAGCTGAATTAGTGTATGGGAGGAACCTCAGAACTCCCATAACCTTATTATATGAACACCTTGCAGGCGAGGACGATGAGGAAGAAAATTCCGTCGTCGAATATGTGTTCAAGCTAATAAATAGGCTTCAGAAATCTCGCGAATTAGCTCACGAGAAGCTTGTTAACGAGCAGGAGAAAAGAAAAACGTGGTACGATCGGCGAGCCGTACACAGAGAATTCGCGCCGGGCGACCGGGTGCTGGTGTTGGCCCCGAATCGCACAAAAAAGTTATCTGTTCAATGGATAGGACCGGGAGAAGTAGTAGAGAAAAAATCGGACACGAACTACTCTGTCCGAATGCCTGGGAAAAAGGAAGAGCGTATCTACCACATTAACATGTTGAAAGCGTACGTGCAACGTACCGAATATCTGAATTATGTAGCAGATCGCAGCTCAAACTTTGAAGTTGAGGAAGACGAGCTGGATAAGTACGCTATTAACCTTGATAGTGTCGACTTCGATGCGGAAGCTATGCTCGAAGGAACAGAAGTCGAAGACGAGTTCCGCGACAAACTGCTCAAATTAATTGTAAAGTACAAGCATATATTTTCAGACAGACCAGGGTTGACGGATGTCGTCACCATGGACATTGAATTGACGGACGAGTCGAAAAAGATAAGAAGTGCGCCTTATCGAATGTCGCCGCGTCAATCAAAAATTTTGCAGGAAGAAATCGCGAAGATGTTACGGGATAACATAATCGAAATAGGCGACTCTGATTATGCTTCCCCTATGATTCTTGTAGAGGCGCCGGGACGAAAACCAAGACCGTGCGTAGATTATCGCAAGCTAAACCAAATTATAAAATCAGAATATTTTCCGTTGCCGAACATGGAGGAGAGGATAGAAGCAGTAGCGGCAGCTAAGATTATTACTACATTGGATTTAGCAAAATTTTATCATCAGATACCGCTCACTCCGAGAGCGCAAAGATATGCGGCTTTCTGTACAAGCTTTGGCACGTATAGGCCATTAAGATTGCCCTTCGGGCTAAAAAATGCACATTTTCAGTGTAGTAGGATGATGGCAGCTTTATTAGCAGGATGTGCAGAATTTGCAGTCCCATACTTGGATGACATCGCCATTTATAGCGACACATGGCAAGAACACCTTAGACATTTAGAGCAGGTGTTTCTAATATTAGAGAAAGCGAAGTTGCATGTGCAGCCAAGCAAGTGTAAATACGCGCGTAAGAATGTGCAATACCTAGGCTACATGGTTGGTAGTGGCATGATGCGGCCGGTAGAGGCCAAAGTAAAAACTATTAAAGAGCACCCCGTACCTCAAACGAAAAAGCAAGTGCGTGCTTTTCTCGGATTAACGGGTTACTACAGGAAATTTATTCCCGATTATGCGGGTATATCAGCGCCATTAACGGACTTATTGCGAGGTCGCGAACGGCAAGGCAGGGTAACGTGGACGCCAGCATGCGAGATGGCATTCGAGAAACTGAGGAACGCTCTCTGTCACGAACCCGTCCTTCACGCGCCAGATTTTAATAAGGATTTTATAGTGCAGTGTGATGCGTCAAAAAGAGGTATTGGCATCATTTTGGCACAGTATAATGATAGAGGAGAAGAAAAACCGGTGTTATACTTAAGTCGTAAATTCACAGATTCGGAATTATTACGATGTACAACAGAACAGGAGTGCACAGCCATAATATGGGCATTGCAGAAATTAAAGTACTATTTGGATGGAAATGCAAAAATTAAAGTGGAAACAGACCACAACCCATTAGTATGGCTAAATAATTGTTCAAGTAAGAACCCGAGATTGATGCGTTGGTCATTAATGATCCAAGCATACAATTTAGAAATTATTCATAAAAGGGGTAAGGATCACGTAAATGCTGATGCCTTAAGCCGTATGTTTTACTGATACATGGAACCTGAACTGAACTGGGAATGCGGAGGGCTACACTGAACCGAATCACTTGATTGCATTGTATAAAATCAAGACAAGAGAAGAATCACTGTATATATGTAACAAATTGTTGAAAGTGTATTGTTTGTGTATTCTGTTTGTTTCATGTGTGTCTTATGTATGTGCAATTATGGGTACAAAGTGAAGCTCTGAAGACATTGTTGGTTCTGGGGGTATCAGGGAAAGTATCACATCATTTGATTGTGAATACTACGGAGGTAATTGCAGCAGACTGTATGTAATTTAAGATTGTAGAAAATTGTATATATTAGAATGAAAGGAGGTACGTGAAGTAGGTTAGTTATGTATATTAGCTAGATTTTGATAAAAAAAAAAATATGTTGTAAATATAGAGTAGGTTAGAGAGATCAATAGAGTGTGAGCCCAATGGCCAGGTAAATGGTATAATCATATCCAGATCCACAAATCTAGTTGCGGGACGAATTTTTTATTGTGGTTATATCCTGCATAAAAAATTCAAAATAGGGTATGGAGAAGTATGTAACGTATTGTAGGACTACAGTTAGCAACCGCCACAAAGGGCGGCGGCAGAGGATTAGACGCCAGGGGCCAGGCAGGATGTGACACGCCGAGGTATTCTGAGAAATCCTAAGAGCTAGGGAAAGGGATGCCCAAAGTACGGGACAGCGCATTTTTGCCGCGTGCCGCGTGTCAAATTCTTGGAATCCAGGGAAATGGATGTCCAAAAATGCCTGGCAAAGCGGTCAGTGTGGGCCGTGTGCAAAACCCAGTGACGTTTCAGGTCACGTGGGTGGGGGCTATATAAGAACAAACGCAGAGCGCGGGGGTGGGGTTTGTTGAGCTGAGAGGGAACCCTCGTGCGAACGCACAAAAACTTGCGCCCAGGGCGGTGCGGAGCCGAGCTAGGCTCGTGCGGCAAACCATGTGTTGGGACGCCGTTGTGGACTATATCCACGGGTGACAAGAGGTCGCCGGAGCTGTCTGCTGTGTGCGGGAGGCTCGCTGAGGAGTGGCGCGGGCCACGAGTCAGTTATTCATTTTTAAGGATCGCTCCTGCGATCAGGAAGGTAAAGATCTACCAGAGCTGTAACTTAAAGTAGTACTGTACATATTGTGAATAAACCTGTACATATTTATCATTGAAGCTCGTGTCTGTGATTATTGTGTATTCCCACGACGTCACAGTACGTATGTATGCTGGTTGTATGCATGCTGGAAATGAAAGTTGCTGCTGCTAATGTGACGTTCACAAACAAACAGAACTCCCCAGACTGCAAGCAAAAGAAGATTATACTTGAATTTAATGGCTCGTTGTGATTTTTTGATTGTGTATCTCGCTGTGAAACTGCCTTAAATTATAGTATTAAAAACGTCTTGCTTGAGAATTGCATTTATCCATATTCTGTGCCAACTGATCTCATAATATACGGAAATAGATACGTAAATCATACAAATAGAAAAAATTAATATTTTACACATTAAAAGGATGTGTATGTTTGTATCTCGTGGTTCACGTAATGTGAAAATAAGGAAAATAAGACGGAATTATACGAGTGAGTCTTCATAATCTCCTCACCAAAAAAGCACAAGTTGAATGCTTCTGGTGATTTTCAAGTAGGATGTCGGAAAACAAAATTGTTGATAATAATTTTTCATATTTAATTTCCCTTAATATACAAAATATTTATATTCATTTTAGTGCAGACTTATCTAAGAAACACCTATACTTTATAGAAAGCGCGAATTTAAAAATACCATATAGATCTGTAACCTAGCCATGCAATGTTTATTTTTATCGTAGGCTAATTGAAACATTATACTCCCGGATACAAGAACAGGCAGTGACATTCACGCATTTCAACAAGCGCGATGACTTCTTGACAAGAGCTTCTAACTTAATTTCACACCGTTCTGAATCCATTCCTCGTAAATCTGGACGGCTCCTCCACTGCATGATGAGCACAGTAGGAGTCTACGCAGCAAGTTAATATCGCTGATAGATAAACAAGCCTCTCAGCGGGCGGTGGTTACGGATGCACGGACATCTGCCCGACGCCTCGCTTCCCGCAGCTGTGACGGCTCTCAACATGTCACCGCACCGCGAGCAGGGACAGGCACGATGCCTATCTGAAACCTCCGCTTCGACGGTGCGAGCAAGAAATGGTTCTGATACTGTCTGCTTGTCGAGAATGCATTAAGAAGGGAGTGCGAACAAGTAAATGTATTTTCTAATTTTAGATTACAGTATTAACAGAAGTCAATTCGTCATTCCACGGACAGAATAAGAGAAAAACTAACTTATTTTAAAAATCAGATTTCGTTTTGAAGAACTTTAGCATCAAAGGTATATCTCTCCTTTTATATATTAGAAATTTGAATTGAAATGGCATTTCTGTGATAATCTCACTGTGCTGTTAAATGAGCTGTACGTTTCGAATACATTTTGGTTTCCTTATATCTATCTTTCTGTATTTCCAGTTTACTGGGCATCTTGATTTTGTGCAAATTAGTTTGCTTTTTCTGTTACTCGCGCGAGATTCAAAGCAAAAAGAAAAAGCTTTTAAATATGATATGAACACGTGTTAGTGGTACATGACGTACGAGTTGGAATCGTGAAAGGATGTAGAACGTTGATAAAAAGAATTGAAGAAGTGAATCTAGAGGCTGTCGAAAAGAAAAACAATACAAAACATCATTCGTACGAGAACCTTCGGAAGAATCATATGCTGTTTATATTTAATCGTGTCATTAATGTATCTAATTGTGGTGATATCCAATTGTGTCGAAATATTACTCAGAGCAGTACGAACATTTCTGCCATCACTCATGTCACTAGATTTCCGAAAAATAAACAGTCTTCAACAACTCAACCGCTTTTCGCTCTTTGTTTCCTATTCTTTCGTAAGAATCGCACTGCGCTTCGTGCGTCGGAATAATGAACACCACAAGGGCGTTTACTTTACAAAATTTCAAGTTAACTGCGCACGCAGGGGGGGGCGCTTTCATTGGCCGCGCGTCTCCTCTCCCTCGCCCGCCCGCCCTCCCACCCGCACGCCTACCCCACGCCCTCCCACCCGCCCCGCCCGCCCACTCGCCCACCCTGTCCGCCCCGCCCGCCGGCCCACCCCGCCCGCCCACCCGCTCGTCCCGCCCGCCCGCGCGCTCGTTCCGCTCGTCCCGCCCACCCGCCCGCCCGCCCGCCCGCCAGCCCGCTTGCCCGTCCCGCTCGGCCCGCCCGTCCCGCTCGGCCCGCCAGTCCCGCTCGCCCCGCCCGCCCGCCCGCCCGCTCGTCCCGCTCGTCTCGCCCGCCCGCCCGCCCGCCCGCCCCGCCCCGCCCCGTCCCTCCCCGTCCCGCCCCGCCCCTCCGCGGCCAGCCCCGCCCCGCCAACGCTGGTGTAATAAGTGTGCGCCGGGCCTCCGCCGTGCTGCGGCGCCGCCCAGTGAAGTCTTACTCCTGGCCGCCGACGGCGCCACGCCACTCGCTCTCCGGCATCTAATGATTCATTACTGGGCAAGATTACACCAACCGCGAGCCGGGGCGCATCGTTTGCATTTCTGCGGCCGGCCCCGCGGTCCGGGCGGGGCACCCCGGCGCGGCGCGGCGCGGCGCGGCGGCGCGCGGCGGGGAAGGCCCTGCCCCCGCCCTCGCCGGGCCTTCTTCCGCTTCCGTTGCCCCTCTTTCGCTGCCCGCCGAGGCTGGGTTCACTCCTCGGGCTCTCCGTCTCATTCCACGCGCTCGCGCGTTCAAAGGGGCTCCTCAATGCTGGAAGTCGTTCGGCTGTTGGCCACCCTCTTTCGCGTTTTCAGACTGACCTTGCTTTGATCATTGGGGGCAGATTTTGATGACCTAAAACACCGCCAAAAATGATCAATAAAATGCCCTTAAAATGTTTTTAAAATGCCCTAAAAGCAGGGGAAAATGAAGTAAGAAAGTGATCAAAACCACTTCAGATGAACAACTTAAGCTGGATACGTTACTGACGTAATCGAGGCTCCTTCTATTCGTTCAAGTGGCAAACTTTTGGTTTGGTCTATTCTTTACTCGGAAATCTATTTCTTTAGTCACCCCAAAATCGGTTCAACCGACAACGACCCTGATAGGCGCCACAGGAACATTAGATTATAACGGCTGACATTACAATTTCTGAGCGAAGAAATAGAATTAGCTACTCAGGAATTCTGTGGAGAACATTTCTTGCATCTCATAAATATTATATGATATTAAATTGATATGATATTAAAATCGATTAAATTAGCAAAAAATGCATTAAAAATACCGGGAAAGTGTAAAAAATGACTTATTGGTCGAAAAAAGATGACATATAAAAATGGTTCATTTCCTTTTGTCATAACATAAAATTAATTTCTATAGTAAACGTTTGTTCTAAAGTGAAAACAAAAATGACATATCATTAAACTCCGTTCCCTGCTGATCGCCAACGTCCACATATCTATGTTGGTCTGAAAATCCTGTCCTATTCTGAGATGCCTTCTCCCTTCGTGTTCCATTTAACTGTCTCTTTGTAATAAGTCACGGAGCAAGGTGATAAAGTCCCTCTCAAAATTAAAAGAAGTAATAAGACTTAATGTTGTGCGTTCAATCCATGATATTCATTCGGTAGCTGAACATGTTCGGCAAACTAATTTTCTTTGAGTCTAAACATTTTATAAATAAACGGTATCACATAGTTGAGATGAAAATGTTTTAAAATTTCGGCTTTCATGACATGTTACGTAGAAAGATAAACGCCAGACTTCAATGTTTGTTGTCGAGCTTCCTCGTGAAAGTGGGTACGGCAGTGATTTTAATGTAGATCAGCCTCATGACGTATCGTTCTTTCCTCTATCAGTTACAACCTGCTCATTCATGGCTTATTCCACTTGTACGTCCACACGTGCATTTTCTCTTCGTGACTCCAGCGTTACTTGTGCTCCATCCACTGACTCGCCCTCACTCCCTATAGCCACCACCTCCTCCCTTCGACTCCCCCGCCGCTCTGCTTGCAAACAAACGCCCACCCACATCCGTGCAGCCCCTGCTCCCAGCCGCTTCCTGCAATGGCATGCGCTGCTGTTCTTATTCCACCCCTTCAGTCTCAATCATCCTCTGCTGCACTGCCTACCTCCAAGTCTGGCGCTCTCATCTCATCTCTATTCACCGTTGGGCACTCTTTAACAGTAACATCCTGAACTCACTGTACCCAGAGGCGGATCCAGCCGATCGTTTTGGCGGAGGGAGGGGGGTGCAGCGTAGATATTTGTTAGAGAATAATCATATTTGTTACTATTTTGTGTATTATTTATGTACGGTAGATATAATACTGCCGACCTGGATGGCCGAGGTGGCTAAGAGCGAGTACCGACTCAGCGCTTCGGTCCGAAGGGTCGCGGGCTCGAGTCCCGCCTTGAACATGGCTGTTTGTCCCTTGACTTTGTGTGTGTGTGTTGTCGCGGAGGGCCTCGCGTTCTGCTGACCCCAGATCAGAGGAGCCCGCAAGTGTTTGTCTAGTGTATGGTCGAATGTGCGTCTCTTCGGGACGTAAAGGACAACCGGCTGTCGGCTGGATACAAGCCCTAGGGAAAAAAGATATAATACTATACAATATTGTTGTTTACATAATTATTCGAACATAAATAAATATTATATCAATTTTTGCCAAATAAAGGAAGGTAAACAAAAATTATAGACGTTTTGGGGAGCGGCATTGCCCCTTGTCCTCCTCCCTGTATCCGCCAGTGCATGAATCCATCCTACTCCTGTAGCAGGTATTCACCATACAGTTAATCCCGCCTTATTTCTTGTCTTTCAAACTGCACATACCTGTCGTTCTCCACCACCATTTCTAACGTCTTTCCGTTGCTTGCGCCAACATTCGTTTCAGATGCGTTTTCCTTTACCCTTCAGTAATCCTTTCCCTCCTATCCAACCGCTCCTTGCACGTACGTCTATCCTTTGAATCGGCGTCTCCTCCCACGCGCGTGAAGGGGCCTCCTCGCCTCATGAGAGCGCGGGGAGCGGGGAGAGCGGGGAGAGCGGGGCGCGGGGCGGGGAAACCACCGGGGGCGGCGAGCGAGAGGCAGCGGCCGCCGCCGCCGCGGCAAAGCTTTCCGTTTGTTCTCCGCCAGCGCTCGCCGGCTCGCCCGCCCGCCGCCCAGATATGAGTTGGGAAGGAAATAAAACGGAGCAAAAAACCAGAGGCGTGACCTGGACCAGACTCCTGGCGTGGCTGGCGCGCGCCCTCTCTCGGCCGCCGCCTCCGTTTCTCTCCCTTTTCCTCCGCGCCACCCTCCCCGCACCCGCCCGCGCGATGTTTGTGCCTTTATTCACAGCTCTCATCATGTACAAAGTCGCCCCCTTCCGCCCCTCAGGCTCCGCCTTCGTGCGCTTTCAAACTGCAACTCCGCCTTTCATGCCGTGACTCGCGGCCCGTGGTGGGAGGCGCCCGGCGCGGCGCGCGGCCAATGGGGAGCCGCGATTGATCCGGCGGCGCGGCGGCGGGGGGAGTGGGGGGCGGCCAGGCCACGGAGCGCGGGCGGGGGAGGGGGCGCGGAGCGTGGAGGGGGCGGGGCGGCTACCGGCGCGGCAATGGACTTCATCAGGCCGCCAGTGGCCGGAGCGGGCAGGTCCAGCAGGAGAAAAACGCCACTCGTGCCCCCGGTGTTGTGCGGCTAATTGAGCGGGTCGGTCGCACGGGCCACCGCAGTCGCCGCCGCCCGCCCGCCCGCCAGCGGTCGCTCCCAGGCCAAGTGCAGTGCCCACCGCCGCCCGCTGGCGCCGCCGTCTCTGGTGTTGCTGTGAAGTGCTGCCGCCGACGCGTCGCGGTCACGTGTGACGGTCGCCAGCCGCGAGGCCTGCGTCACTCGCAGCCACGTGCGCGCGCCAGACGCAAGACGCCGTGCAGCTTCTTCGGGGGAAGATCCTGGCTCACGACTGTGACAGACGCCCAGCAGCAGAGCGCCAAGCTCAAGGTACTCTGTAGTTACCTTACATTCTTAGGGTGTTTGGAATTTTAAGTTTTTTGACATTTTTTGTAGTGAATATTCAATTAATTTTGTATTGGCAGTGCGAACGAACTGAGTGTGAGAACTATATTTTGCAAGTGAATCAACTGATCTGCATTTCCTCGAGTGACATTGAAGACAGAGATACATTATTATTTTTTATCGATGGTTCATGTTCTATAATTGAAGTTTTATAATACCTAGTGCTTAGGTATGCCGTTGCATAACGTCCTATTAGATATTCGTTTATGAGAAGACTGGCGTGGCGCGCCATGCTCCCGCGTTGTGGCCGGTCGTGACCCAGCGGCAGCAGCGTGGCTTGGCTGCATGAAGAGGCGCTGACGCCCCCCGCGTGTCGCCGTGCCCCCGCCGCGGTCGCTCTCCCGGAGGCGCGCGGCCCCCAGGCCCGAGCTACGTGTTCCTTCAGCGACCTGCGCGGCCTGCTGGCCCCCGCCGCCGCGAGCAGCCCGGACAGCAGCCCGGGGGACGCGGCCGGCCCCGGCCCCGGCCCCGCCCACGCGCCCGCCGCCGCCGCCGGCGAGCGCGACTCCACGCCCACGCCGCCGGCCTTCGCGGCGCACCCGCCCCCGCTCGCCGCCGTCATGATGCAGAACCCGCTGCTCAGCTACCCGGCGCTGTCGCACTTCCTGGAGCTGCGCCACCACTCGCCCTTCTCCCCCGCGGGGGCGGCGGCGGCCGCCGCGGCCGCCGCCGCCGCCGCCGGCGCGGGCTCCCCGCCGCCGCCCGCGCCGCAGCCGCAGCAGCCGCCGCCGCCGCCCGCGCAGCCGCCCCCGCCGCCGCCGCTCTTCATGTACTCGCGGCCGCCCGCGTCCACGGCCGCCGCCGCCTCGGCCGGCAAGTCCTTCACCATCGACGCCATCCTGGGGCTGGACTGCGGCGCGGCGCGCGCCAAGGCGGACGCCGCGCGCGCCACCGACCTGAGCGTGGCCGGCGCCGCCGCCGCCGCCGCTGCCGCCGCGCGCCCTGGCCTCCCGCCGCCCGGCTGCCGCCGACCCGCAGGTGGGTGCACGCGCTCGGGCTCTTGCAGCAGCCGACAAATTAATCCCAGCATACGCCGTCCTCTGGAACATTTTATTTTCACACTCGAAAGCGTACCAAACGTTTCATATGTCTAATGGTTCTTGAGTTTGGGTCACCCGTGATTCAAGGGTCAAGAATCATTGATTATAAACGTTTCATGTACTAACAATTTATTTGTCCTCCTTTATTGTTAATAAGTTCATTTATTCTCTTAGGCATTGAGTCTACTAAAATTATACACTATTTTTTATTTTTTCGTCACGCAACCAGACACTGACAAGTAACTTAAAAAGGTTTATTTTTGTGTCACTTTTCATTTTTCGAGTCTATTTTTCACTATAGACTGCAGATTTTCGATTGAATTCAGATCAGGAGAATTTCCTGGCCACTGGAACACTTAAATATTGCTCTTTTTGAAGAAAAAGAACAACTAAAGCTTTCTTTTATGTATGACACGGCGCGAGGACCTGTTGGAAGATAATGCCTTGTTCTTTTCAACTAGTGGTACTGTTCTTCTCTACTATATTTTAATGTATTGATCAGTTTTCATCATTCATCACCAACCATGAAGATGAAGATACCGCAATAATGAGTCGATTGAATTTCACAACACAGCTGCGTACCAAAACAGCATTATCAAATAATGAAAATATTACGATAATCCTTGCTGTTCGGATTGATTTGTTTGCTACTGTACGATCTCTACTTCCAAGGTATTCATTACATTAGGAGATTGGGTAGTTATCAAACGAGGCCGTTAAGCCAAGTTTGATAAACAACTCGTGTAGAAGTAGGATGCCACGGTGTTAATATCGAACGCTTTATCCACTTGGTAAAATTTCAATTTATAATAATTTTCGATTACATTTGAAGATTCATCCCGCGAAAGGTGACTGTATAATCTGATAGAAGTTAAAAAGATATCGTGAAATATTAGTACAGTTGTTTTTATTCGTAATATGAAATTAATCTTAGTTTTTTAACTTGTACTTCAAAGTGACTAAAGAACCATATCACGCTTTTCTTTGCCGTTAGTTAATTATAACATAACCATTCATTTCATTACGTTCAAGTGCACGTAAAAGTAGAGCAATTATTTTTCAGTAAATTTCGTTCTTATATTTTTGCAAATGCTTAGTTCACTGGTTTCTTCTAAATTTGGTACCGATTCATTCATTAAGAGTTTAGAACAATTGAAGTTGGAGGCATAATTCCAATTTAGTCTTCCCGGGTAAATATTCTTTTTTGTAAATTATATTTTTATTCAGCTCGACAGCAATGTGTAATAGAATGTTATGTCATTGTATGCATGAGTAATGAAAAGTATATTTGCAATTTTAATGTTACTTTTGCATGTTTGAGCATATTCAATATAATTTTCCGCATTGTAAACTAGAATTAGAAGAGTTAATTGCTCTCTCAACACTATTTATGTTGATAGTCTTAACAAGTTCGAATCTGCATGCAAATATTTTAACTTTTAATTAGCATATTTTATGGAGTTTAACTCTATGAATAAAAGTGCTCTTTCTTCTCTTTATACGCTAAAAAAAGCAACGCATATGGCATCTGATTTCCAGATCAATACATTTATTTTTGAAAATTGAATTCAGTTTAAATTCTGAATGTCAGAACGTGCGGATTTTCGCAAACGACATACCAACTTTTTACTTTGCAAAATGTAGTTGAAAGAATATGAAGAATTAATTTTTATTCCAGTATTTTGTAATCTTATACTTTAAATTATACAATTTTCACAGTGTATTTTCTTTTTGGGACAGTTTACGACTAACATCTTTTGCAGTACCGTAAAAAATTAACTTCTATTGTCTTCCATGTCTTCTTTTGAATTCTTTAGTTCGTTATGTCCTATTTTCTTCATAATTTGTCTTGAAATGACTTTTCAAACTTTAATTAATTTAAACATTCTCTTAAGTAGAGATCTACAGATAAAATGAATGTTTTGTGAAAATCGCCATTGAACATTTCTAGCCCTTTTATTTAATAGTAATTTGAATGCAAATATCAGTTTAAAAAATTTTGATATAATGAACTCTGCCAAAGTAGTACGTATTAAGTAATTCTAAATAATTATTTGAACCTATTACGACATTTTTTATTATTGCTCAAAGAGCCGCTTTTCCAAAGAACATGAAATAAAATAAAAAATAGACAAGGAAATTGCTACTGCTTTTAGAATTGCTTCATCGGTATGCATTACTGAAAACACCAAACCGATGTAAAACACTGCTATAATTCCAGAGCTAATCATGATACACTTTCAATGCAAAATATTAGCTGTTATGGTGTATCAAAAAGATTTATATCGTTGCGCAGTTTTCCATATCATAACTAAATTGTCAGAGGTTATAAAACCAACTCTGGGATTTCATCTAAACATCCTCGAAGAAAGGGCCCCATGAGCCAGTAGGTCCTTAATAGGAGAATTCGTCAACTTACTAACGTGCTAAAATGATGAGAAGAAAATATGCTTAATGTCGTTTTCAATAATGCAGATTATGACGTTCACATTTAAACATTTACTATAATGTTCCGTAACTTAAGCTGTTTATCTTAACAATCTTTGTTTTTTACAATAGTACACTAAATATTTACAAAAATGCATAGAAAGTAAACTGCGACTTGTAAGTTTACTCCTGTAACGTGAATCATTTTCTTCGGAGAGTTTTCATTCTACAACACTAATTCTGTTCCAGCTGCACCCTTCTAAACTCACCCCTGATTAATGGTTGGCAAGATAGGGATATTTAATAGGCCTTGTCCTTATATTTTCTGTTCAGAAACTCTGTCTAAATAGAATCTGAGGTCAGTTACGTATACAGGCTATATATTTTTTCTCCTCCCGAGAGTAATGTTGAAAGTCGGTATACGATAAAATGACAATTTTCTTTTTATCGTTGCAGTATTCTATGTATACTAAATAAATTCCTCTCTACAGTTCTAAATTTCTTCTCTACATATTGTATTGTTTCATTTTGTAACTTCATAAGGAGTAATGTGTTATTTTCTGAACGTTACTTATTGTAATATAATTTCTTTGCAATAAACTAACTCGAAACTTCGTTTATAATAGTCGGTTTAAGGTACTTCTATTTACTTCTCACAATATCGAACATTTGATTTTGATATTTCTCGGTAACTTTATCATTTCTAGACTCCCATGAAATTTCTATAATTTAAAACCCATTTATTGAAGTATTCTACAAAATTTCAGAATCATCACTTATTCATTTAATTTGCTTGACTAGTCGCAAATACTGGCCATTTTAGTACCCATATTGTCTAAAATACTGTAGTCTGTGTATATAATCATTGTATATTTTATTGGAACAATAATCAATGATCGAATTTCCTGCATTTATTGTTTGAATTTAAATACTCGAGAAATAATACACCTAAAAAAACATTTTATAACATTTTGTCAATAAAATTTTGATGTCAGTGAATAACTCAAAATCCTATCTCAATAACGTATAATTTCAAAAATTATGTAAGGATCTTAGGAGTTATAATATTAACACAAAATATGTGTCTGAGATGTTCTAGAACAAAATCTATATTAAAATTTTCATCTGTAAAAATGCACTAAGGTTTCCGACTTGCTAATTCACAAATATATTTCATAATCGCGAAAGACTACTGAACCGAAAAGATAGTTCAAATATTTCATACCATTCGAACCTCTAAATTTGTATATATACATTTTAATTCATTTAAAATTGCAATCAACATATCACTTGGGATTTGAGGCGTATTGATTGAAATTTGATAAATATGAATATAAATTATTTTGAAATATTTTAGGATTGTATGTGTCAAGTTCTCCTCATTAATTCACAAAAGCATCACGTTGTTCATATATAAAGAGAATTATCTGAATCGTGCGCTATTTCTCATATTATTGGCTTCAACATTGACAATCTGTTCCTTTATTTCCCTCATTCTCATCCAGGTGTCATACAATTCGTCGAATTTCAGCCTATGCAATTCTAGATTTTTCTTTATTATGATTGAGCTCTCTTATGTCGTGAATTCCCGAACTTTTAAAGTTGATTGTGCATTATCTCCAATGAGGCGATTCAGCGAAGCTAACGCATTGTATTAAGTGAACGCTCAATAGGATGCCTAACATTCCTCGCAAATGAATCAATTTTGCACTGGCGCTGCATGAATTCAGTACCACAAGAAAGCTTGAGAAAATGTAGTACCATTCAATTTTGCACAAGAAGTATCTACAAAGAAGCGTAATTTTTTCGAAAATATAACGCCACTACGGTCAGACTGTGCTCAGTTATCTCAGAAAGTTTTCATTTCTTGTAGTTGTAGCCATTCTCTCTGTAAGAAATTAGCGCTTGATCATTAGCTCTTTCGGCGCCATATTTAGCGTCTTGTACGTAATTACGTACCCACTAGCTAAGAGTGCCGCACCTGTCGGGTATTTTCATGTTTAGACGTTTTATTTGTGCTTTGCAAGTTCATAATAAAAATAAATTTTAATCCTATTACAATTCCTCGAACATTTTCAGGCAAAGGAAGTTACAAAAAAAAAGTGACAATTAAAAACACTTCTTTAATTTTTTCTTTCTGTACGAAACATTATTTCATTACAAAAATATCACGCAATTTACACAATTCGACTGCTTTTTTATTTGTCGGTTAATTTCTGAACAAATACATTATTTTTTGAATAATAAACAAGTTTCTGGAGTGTTTCTATGCTTCTGCAATGCAAATGTTTACATAGAAAGCATGTTTTCAAACCAACTTTTGAATGCTTATTACGGCTCAGCCATTCAGAACATCTAAGTAGTTTAGTAGACAAAATATACTTCAAATTGTCTTGAGAGCTTATTTTCCAATTTTTGACGTTTCCTCCCTGGAGACCTGTATATTCACAGCATTTCTCCAATTTACTCGTAGGTGCTTAGAAACCATCTAAAACGCGTGTTTTTCTAGGATACTTCCAGAATATCTTAGAGGAAACCGGCTAAAAATTGTGTCAATCGATTTGACTTGTCGAGAGGAATCGATTAGGCTGTTGATCACCTCTGTAGGTGCCGGAAGTCACCATAACCTTTTTTTATTTTATTGCAAAAAAAAAAAATACGTAACAAGGTTGCGAAACAGGTGATTCACGCACGAGTCGAGTTTGTAGTCCTCGCTACGCTCGGACGGCAAAGAGACGGGTGCGGGAATCACTTTGCGCCCGTGTTGCGTGTATAAGTTTTTTTAACACGGCGTCAGCGAAACGCAATGCGTCAAGTAAAGGAATATAAATTAAATATCAAATAACTATAAATACCTTACTTGTACAACAGTAAATGGATTCCAGTCACTGTCGTGACACTATTGTTTCTAAATAATAAACGAAGACATCACGACGAAAAACAATTGCGAATCGTTACAGATGTTTCACACACACTTCGCGATGTTTCGCACACTGTGGAAAAAATAGCTGTTTCGCACACGGAAAACAAGCACGAGAAACCGGGTTTAGCGAACGGCGAGTTAAAAACTCGTTTTTAAAATAAATTTCTTAGAAACTTCTGGGCGGATTCGCAAAATCCGATCATTTCCTCACCAGGAGACGCCTCGTTTGTCTCAATTGGTGGAGCGACAGGGTCTAACCGTGACTGATAAGAGACAGACGGACGCACGCACGAACGCACGCACGCAGGTTACCCGATTATCATATAAGGATATATGCCGTGATTGTGAAGAGATATTAAAATTCAGGAGTCGCTGTTAAAAATTAGTATTTATTGCCGGGCACTAAAGTTCGCACTTTTACGGCTAATGTTTTATGCCTTTCACGTCTTTTCAATGAAGTTGATTATATCGTTCTTACCAAATCGTCCTTTCCTTTGCTTGAGTGTCCATGTGGTGAATAAGAATGTGATTATGTATTGTAGCCTGTCGTAAAAAAATACTATTATAATGCGTTTTCGAGGTTCTCAGTTGCAAAAAGAACTATTAATTGCCTAAAACTGTTTTCCATCCACTATGCTATTTTTTGCCCTTTCATTGAAGATTTTCTTTTATTATACAATAAATTAACTTGTTGGATTGATTCATTTCAAAGTTTCATCCAAAATGGTATCTATTTCCTCTAATTACACACCTTATTAAAATATGATAAAATATTAAAAAAATAAGAGTTTTAGAATGCAATTGTAGCAATTGTTTAAATTGCTTTATTCTACACACGATTCGTTCCATTTTTATTTTCAAAACATATTTCACCCTTTTTGCTGAGAAACTAATTAAGAAGCACTAAGTGAGGTGTAACGATGGAAGACATTTTATTGGCGAGCGAACAAATATTTTCTTCTGTCAACAGATAAAATCTTACACTAGGCTTTCGTACCTTTTGAACAAAAAAAAAAAATAATTTATGTAAAAATTCACATGAATTGTGTGCGTACGTAAGCGACTGATTCCAGGTTTTAAAATATTCCATATTACATCACGAACTTCTTTATTAATAATGAATGCACTTGCAGTTTAATTTCTTACTTTATCATAATAGAAATATTAATATTTTCTGGCATAAATTACTTGTCAGGGTTACGTATGTCATTAGCCTGTCATGGCCACGTCACCATGAGTCAAACCGTAATTGTCCACGTGATAAACACGTAGCGGATACGTCTTCCGGCCAGTGTCTCAGGCGCACCATTGTCCTGGCTTATGCGTGGCATTGACGGGCCCAATAATCCGCGCCCGCCGGCAATTCGAGAGCTTGGCGCCATAGTGCCTCTCCCCATTTCGAATTTCTCCGCGGGCGCTGTGCCTAGTTGAACGCGTCTCGGGGGCACAGGTGGTGGCCCGGGGGCGTGGCTGGCTTCGAACCAAGTGGCTGCGGCGGGGACGACCAGGCAGGGCGGGGCGGGGCGGTGGGTGGTGCACTGTCATGCGCTGGCCTAATTAACAGGGCGCCAACAGGTGTCCCGAGCGGGGCGGGGCGGGGCGGTAAATCACGCCGCTGAGTTATGTGATTGACTGCTGCGGGGCCGGGGTCGATACCAGGCGCCGGCGTCGCGCACTGCATTACCCGCCGCCGGACGCCGCTGGTCTGGAAGGCTCCGCCACGCGGCCGGCCCGAAAAGTGTGGCTTATCCTCTTTTGGATAAACTTCAGGCGAGATGTAAACAATACTCTGGTTCTCTTTGAAAAAATTGTTGTTTCACTTCACAAAATAATCTGGATGACACCATAAACATACAACGAATATGTTGATGAATAAACGCTGGGCCTCAATAATAAACTCTCTCTTGCCTTTTTAATAGCGTTATCCCGACTTACGTTTTTGAATATCTTACTGTATATCGGTGTTACGATATTTTACACTGCCTTTTCTCAACGAGTAACTAGAATTCCCATTCAAGTGATTGTCATCAATGAATTTTATAATTTTGTGAACGATAGCATTGTTAATTGATTATTACGTGTTAATTAATTACATTTTGTCTATTACTACTGACAAATTGCATTTAACTTTGATAATAACAAATTGATTAATGGTCATTTTTTTCATTTGTTATAATTTTAAAGGATGCATTTAAAATTGTTTCTGTAAATGGACAGGATGCACGCTATTATTATTATTATTATTATTATTATTATTATTATTATTATTATTATTATTATTATTATTATTATCTTATCATATTAATTTTTCGTTTCTCTTTAATCAAAACTGGAATTGACAAATATTTCAATTTAGGATACAGTGCATTTTATGAAAATTCTCTTCGATGGCTTTTTCTAGGCTAAATTTAATAAAACGTTTGGTATGCGTATAAAAGTCAATGAATATGTTAGTGACACATGCAACGAAATTAGTTTTCTTTGTTAATGACTATGATAGGAAAAATAGTTACCTAACTGTTTCATCTATTCTAATTGGATGTCAATACTGAAACAGAATAATAGGACTTTTGATAAACTGCTTTTGTAATAGAGTTTCAAATTTCCATCACATATTATTATTGTTCTACAATAGAAATTTCTCTCTGCTTCCATTTTTCGATTAACAATAGACTAAAGCCAACGCAGGAATTTTATAATTTTCAGCCCGTATAAAAAAGTGCATATTTTGGGAGTTATCATTTTCAGTTACTTCAGTACGTTACATAATATGCAGGTTATGTAATTCGCATAATTACGGAAATTTGGAAAAATATGGTTGCTGCGGAAATAGCGAAAAAAGAAATTCTGTTTGCAATATATTTTCATATGCTTAGATGGGGCAATAATAAGTTCCGAATGAGAGAAAACAATTCAGGAACTCGTATCATATGCGCTACAATAGTGATTGTCGGAAAATTCTCTCGCAAATGCCTCACATACTATAGACGCATTCCGAGCACTAAATTAAGGAATTATTGACAAGCGATTATGCTGTCTATTGATTCACAGAACCAATGAAACAGTGTAAACACAATTCAATCAAATTAAATTCCTTCGTTTGAAGTCCTAGCGATATTTTTTCGCCCTCGACTTCCACGTAAAGGACGACCCACAACTTATTATTTCATCTTAGATGAACGCATTTTTACAAATAAACCATTAAATCAAAAACCACCTCGCGATCAGAACCAGGAGAGGATCTGGTGTGTGCATGAGCGTACATAGACTCGGTCGAAATGTCTGGTCGGCGCGGACGTTCCCGCAGCCTCTATATCTGGAAATTCCTGGGCGCATGTGCGACTAAGACAGAGGCCGTGGGTCACCTGCGTGTCTCCGGGCAAGGCGCGCGGGGACATCATCATTAACGCGGGTGGAGCGCGCCTCCGTCCCGCTCCGCCTCATGCCGCCCCGCCCCGCCCCGCCCCACCCCGTTCCGCTCCATCCCTCCACGGCCTGACCCGCCCCGCCCCGCCATGTCCCACCCTGTCCCGACCCGTCCCGTCCCGCGCGGCCCTCCCTGCCCGTCGTGGCCTGCCCCGCCCCGCCGCTGCCTGGCCCGCACCTCCCCGCCCCGCCTCGTCCCAATCCGCCGCGGCCTGCCCTGCCCCGCTCTGCCCAGCCCCGCTCTACCCAGCCCCGCCCCGCCCTGCCCCGCCCTGCCCCGCCGCGTCCCGCTGTGTCCCCGCCGCCGCTGGGTGTTCATAGCGCTCATTTGCGCGGCTCGCAGATTACATTCCTCCGCGCGGGGCGGCCCGCGCCCGCGCCCGAAAGCTAATTGCTTCCTGGGAGCCGCCTCGCGCCGCGCCGCGCCGCCCGTGCCACCCGCGCGCCTCCGAGCGACCGGCACGCCCCGCGCCCGCTGCTGCAGCCGCCACCCGCGCGCTGTGGACGGCTTTTTTAATGCCCCTGGGCAAAAGTCTCTACCATTTTCTTTCTTGCTACCGGGTTCGGTTCGTCGTACGCACTGAGAACTCTCTCAACAGTTTGCGGGAGAACCATATGTTGCGGGGAAGCAATTTAGTAGACAAATGTTTGAGCTTGTGGGCACTGAATTAGTGTGCTGATTTTGAAAGCATTTAAAAATAACACTAAAATATATTTTGGGTGTTGGTTCAAGTCAATTGGTATGAATGTGCATAAACGTCCTTTAGTCAGTCACACGTTGTTCAAATATAAACACTAATAGTTATGTCTTTCATTGATCACCAAATCTCAATGAGCTATTTACTTCAAGCTTTTTTTGATTAATCCATAAACTAGTAAGTAGTTTAACCAAAATTAGATACGCAGGCACGTAGCAGTGTTTGAGTTATGTGTAGTAAATTTTCCTACTAATAGATGATTTAGAACGCTGTCACTGACTCTGAAGATAGACTGAGTTCATGTTTTTACGAATATTATCTGCGTTTTAATGCATCTTGTCTGCGCGTCGAAAACGGAAGAAGTATTCGCATTCATGGATACATGGAAGCATGGGTATTAAGTGAAATTCAGTTTTTTTATCCCTCAGAATACAAGTAACTGCTAGAAATAGGGTATTTTGTTTCTGTTAAAATAATTATGAAGGGATAAACTCAGTTCCTGATCCCAAGGTAGATAGGATTATCCACACAATTTAATGCCACTACAGCTAACGCATTAAGTACTCTTCCTCGATTTTTTTTCTGATTCCGTGTTCGACGATCAACGACCCCTCCCTTTCCCAGCTGTGAATTGTGGCCGCCCGCAGTCGCAGCTGCGCCCACTGCACGCAGGCTGACGCCGTCGCCGCCGCCTCTGCAGATGCTCGTGCGCGTCGCCGGCGGGCAGCAAGCAGCTCCTCGTTGGCCCATTAAAACCTCGGGTTTACACTCCGGGGCAATTCCAGCCCTCGAGCCGCTACAAAGGGGGCGCGAAGTCAAGAGGCCGCCCAGGGCCTTTTCTCCGGCGAATTGGAGTGTTGTCGCTAAGCCGGGTCGCGGACCCCCTCCGCGGGAAATTTTTTCAGGGGCGTAAATAGCCAAGCGGCGACTCCTTTCACGCGTGACGGCGGGAGGGAGGGCGACGCGAGTCGTCGCTTTGTGCGGGCGCGTCCAGCCCCCTTGGAGAACTGCACATAATCCTCGCGAGGATGTGACGCTATGCAAACAGAAATGGCGCGCCGCGGTGGTGTGCTGACGAGATAGGATCATCCGTAGACGCTCGAATAACCGCGCGTGATCCAATAAAGGAGATTTGACCCGCGTGCGCCGTGCATTCGGTGACAAGGTTTACGACGTGTCGATTCTATTGGTGGATTTTGCGGTCGCTGGACCTACACGATTTCTCGAGAGTTGTGAAAAGAAGTCGTTCTCAGAGGGTTGCACTTCGATTGTATCAGTTTTAGGCTTCTGGGCAGAAAAGGAGAAAGAAGTCATGTACTTAACAATAGGTTTATCATGTTGTAACATTTACTATTACAAGGACTGATACGCGTAAAGGTTGCCCATGAAAGAAGACCTCTATCATGTCTTATAATACAAGCATTCAAAAAGTAACTTCATCAAAATGAGTAACACGCTCGCGGTATTTAATGCACACCAACAATCATGATCTAGAAACAATGGAATTGTTAAATATGTTGGTATTTTTTGTTCACTTTTGCTGCTTTCAGAATGATGGTGTCCACAAAATGTTTATCTATGGTATTTTATACGTGAAGATGGACGCTTCCTTGCCTTCTGTTAAGCGAGTCACACACTTTTGCGAACAGTAACTAAAGGAGAGCAAACCAATAATGGAAAGAATTCGAGTTTGAAAGGGCCCTTTTTGACGTACGCCAGGAGGATTTTACGGTCGACAGAAACTCACGTTGCTTCTTTTGAAGATGTAAAGGTGTCACTCTTTGCTGTTCATTCTTGATTTTGCTTCATTCTTGTTTTGTAGTATGTACTCGTATGTAGGCGCTTTCTAAGGACCAATTACCGGACGGGATCAAGAATTTCAATATCTTTGCTAGAATATTTTGCAGCTATATCTCTAACAGATGTGAAATTGCACAGTTAAATCGTAATGAGCACTACTTTGGAATTAGGATAAGCTGAATATTAGGGTAAACATCCAATAACTCAAGTATACTTTGCTACTTTAAATTTTCAACCATGATTGTATAGACGATCAAGCAGTTGCTAGTAGTCTTCCAAAGAATACTTAAGTTGGTAATTTATGTAGTATATAATACGTTGTCATACTTTAAAGTTACTCCCTCCCCCATTCACATGTATTATTAAAAATACAATCTGTTCTTTAGAATGACGTTCGTAATGTGAAACCTTTTCTAACATTCATGCGCAATTAATTATAGGGTAAAAATTTAAAGTTATCTTCAGAGAGAACATTTCATGTAAGGGTGATATTTAAAATCTGTAGAATTTATAACTTCATGGACACGTTTTCCATGTAGGTATGTTAATGGAAAATGCGTATTTTGGTCATTAATCACCTGAAAATGAACAAAAGAAGAGTGAAAATATAATTTGCGTGTAATTTATAAAAGATTGTTCATACCAGGGATTAATTTATCTGACACCTCAATAAAATACGTTCAGTAAAAATGTTTAGATTTAAATTAATAGCGTGTCGACAAAACATTCGCAAGTGTTCGGTTCTCTTGATTTGTTCGATAAAATTGTATTGGAGCGGCTCACAATGCTTCATGAAATGTCACCGACATTCTCTAACATCTAACCAAGATGGAGGGCATGTGTGTCATTGGTCTAGGGCTAGTTTTCTTTAAAGTACTAATGATTATTAAACTGAATCAAAGAGTTTTTGCGAGACGCTTTTTCTGTATTTTCGAAATTGTCTTTGTGCGTATGCTTTTTACTTATTTGGATAGGCGGAATTTATTGAAAACAATGAATTATTAGTATTTTCTGTTGGCATTTTCAATTGTAAAAGGTTTTTGAAATTCTTTAAAATAACTTCAGTTCAGAACATTGGTACTACCGACCCACAATGGTAATAATGGATTTTTTTTTATTTTCTCACCTTACGAAGAAACTTCGTAAGAAGAGAGGGTTATGTAATTGTGTGCCGAAAGACGACGAACTTTTTAAAAATTGTGAATAAATCGTGAACATTAAAAAGAATAGTTGACCGAATGAATAGAATTCCGTTTTCTACGTAATATTTTGGCATTTCGTCTGTCTATAAATGTGTTAATTATGCAATCTCGACCAAATTCTTTATACCATTATCTTCGAAGTTAACATGGATGTTACTTGAAGACTGTAAAATCGATGAATGTGTGAGATTTTTTTACATTTTTTCTTCATTTCAAGAAGGTGGCTATTTTAATGGTTTCAAGTGAAGTTCATCATTTTTCCACGATTGTAGCTAAATGGTACTCGATCGTTCGACAGTTCCTGTAAATGTATTCGTTACTGAGTCACGAGCAAACCCATTCGATTTATTAGCTAAACCTTTAATGATAGAAATGAAGTTCATTTCTTGTAATTTTTGAACGCGTTGTCCACTGTCCCCAGATCAATAATTGTAATATTATCAATAATAATATATAATTAATAATAATTATAATAATAGTAACTTTTCTTTATACTAATGACGAGACTGAAGACATTAGACTTGCTCTTCCACCAAAATTTTCTTTAATAAAAAAACGTATCTTTATCATACGTAATTTTGGTGAAGTTTCACTAGCAAACAATCGCTTCAGTTTTAAAAAACAATTAGAAACGTATACAAGAAGAGGAACATTGGCGTAGGGGTTGGATAAAGTGAATATCTGCTTGAAAACGGAGAAGGAGTACAAACAGTCTGAGCAAACAGTTTCAAGGAAGGAAATAGAAGCAAAGAATTTGTGAAATTATTACATTCTTAAAATGAAACAAATCGTTAATCACTTGAAATTCTATTCTGTTGTAGGTTCATAGAGTTGCAACCCGGTATTTTCTTGTCGCCTCTTCCTAGCGGGAAAGTCAGGAAAGCGCGAGACAAGAATTCGAATAAGTGAAGGGCTTTTGAATGAAAACAAATGGAATTCGCATGAATCATTTTGAAAACATAATTATAACTTCGCATTCTTTAGACCGTTCGGGAAGATCCGCGTCTATGTAGTGGTGGTTGACGTTTCGGCCAACATGTTGTGACCTTCCTCAGAGCGAACAGCTCTGTTAGCTTGCTCTGAGGAACGCCACAACATGTTGGCCGAAACGTCAGTTATCACTAGAAGAGACGCGGCTCATCCCGGACAGCATATATAATACAAATTCCGGTCGTGGAAGCATACCCAATGATAATATAACTTCATTTTATTTAATTTTTTCTTGACCAAATACTTTGGACAAAACGACTGTAAACACTTATAAAGCATATTAGCGAGTATAAACTTGTTTGTTCTAATACATAAATATTCTAACAGAAAATCTTCCATTTTTGAAAAGTGTTAATTTTAATTCGTTATGAACCCGTTTCCTTTATCTATAAAACCAACCAAAATTTGGCAGAGTTCAACCTTTCTGTAATTTGCATTTTAAACTTAAAATGGCTTGAAAATACCTGCATTGTTCAGAAGATCTTATTACCTTCGAACCGGCACCGGTAACTAAGTATTGCCTTTTGAGATTATTAGTTTCCGAGAATGGAGGTCTCCGCAAACCAGGATTTTGCTGGCGCCACAAATGTGAAAGGGACGACGGTTGGCTCAGAAGGCAATGATCTCTCCCGAGAAAGGTTCTTGGAACTGCTACCTGTTCTGTCTTTTCAAACGTTTCAAACAGATTATCTCATGCTGTTTTCACAGAATAAGTTTGAAACAAGTTTGAATCATTTCCTAAAACTTCGTCAATATTGGAGAAAACAAAAAGGGGTGATAAAATTCTTTCTGGAATTTTAAGACCTTTAAAACACATTCAAAAGGGAATAATATAATTTGTCAATTGCAATGTACCAATATTTCAAATGAAATTATGGTGGCCTAAACAATACCCAGCCGTAAAACTTCGTCTCCTGATTCTCAACATGTCTGGTTATCTGACATTTTCAAGTGACTTTCTTATTGAACTGATTAATTAGATTTGTAGCTATATTACCCGGAATAGATATTAAATATCGTTCTACAATAAAAACATTCCCTCCAAGAGTATTGAAAATTTACCTTTTAGGAGGAGTTATTTTTTGCTTCTTTTTTGTTTACAACATATATGTTTGCTGTTAAAACACTGTAAAACCCTGACTGTATTTATATTATGTTTTTTTGTTTCGTTTGATTTAATATATTCGCATCAACCGAAGGTTCTTAGCGACTCTACAATATACGTTATGTTTATTTTCTTGTTTGTCTTCTGTTTACATTTGAGGGTTTTCTTACAAGAACCTAACAAGTCCAAACTTCCACATTTTGAGATATTTCACCAAATTATTTCTTACAACTAACGCTATCTACAACTACGCTATTTCCTTTCGGCAAATGCCAAACATTTGAAGATATAAGATGAGGAAAAATCGTAAATTCATTACTATGCACGTCTACGCTATGAAGTTTTTGTTGCCTCCTGAAAAATCTAGAATTTGGACTAGATTGGTTCTTGCAAGAAACTCTTCATTTCTGTTTGAAGTAGTATTTGAAAAAATGTTAATTATGTATAATATTACATTATACTACAACTATTTTTTGGGGAATTCTATTCGAGAAATAGTCTTAGTAAATCCTGTTCGTTCTTTGGAAATTCTCCGATAAATTCTTTCATCGCAACGCGGAGTCGTGAAATTATCTCGAGTATTTCCAAAGCACTCGAGGGATTAAATAAGTATCGTATTTATGTAGGTTTTCTTGCTACATTGTAATATACATTACTATTGTTTAAGATTTAAACTATAGAAAATATTATTACGAAGCTTGCTACATACAGCTTTTGTTATTGACTCTCTTGCATCCTTTCCGCCTCCAAATAATTTAATTTATTTACAAGAAGTAATTTTTTTAATATGACAGAGCAGGATGTGATTAAAGTGCATTTCCACTCAATATCTCGTTCCAGTGCCGGCGCTAGTCAAGGGCAAAGAGTGCGATTGCCCAGGGCCCCTCAAGTCAAGGAGCCTGATCAGGTGATTGATGGAAAAAATCTACGGCATTATACACGTTGTGCTGACCCTAGCCCCGAAGGCCTTCGCATGTGTTGATGTGCTAAGTGCATGTCAGAAATGCACGTCATTGAGTGTGAAAAGAGTCTGACTTCGATTAAGAAAAACCTTAAATAAAGGAAAAACAAACAGTTATACAATTTTAACTACAGTTCTCTACTCCCATTGTATAATGTTCTCTTATTTAGATGGCTGTAGCTCGTTGCATAATACTAGTCATTATAATACAGCTTCATTGCAGTACAAGTGTTTGACCAATCACAGAGAAGATTACTGTTGAGGAGTAATCAATCATGTCATCGTTTTATTAAATGTTTCGTTGGATTGTGCTTATTATTTTGCCGAGACAATCAGTGGGGGCCACAGTAAACCTCACATGTTCCCCCCTTTTCCAAAAATTATAGAAAATCAGAATACTGAATCCCCCTGTGGGTAGTGTATCAGTTATTAAGCAGATAAGAAATAAGGATAGATACTGATCTTTGATACTTTTTCGTAAATAATCTGAATCTCAACGCGTGAACTGCTCATTTGAATACATGAGGCGATCCACTAGAAGGCTTTAGCTGAACTTTTGCCGACTAGTAAGTCAGCAGCTGCCACACAACCTATCAATGTAAACATTTCACTTATATCGTTAGTGGTAGAAAACGCACTATATAAAAGTCGATGTAATGTGTATCACTCACACTCGTATGAAGTTTATGATACTCACTCATTCCTCGCTCCTATCGCAACATCACTTCACACACGTGTATTACTGCCCATCATTATTCGATCATCGTTTCATATTATAGCATTTTTGGAAGTCATTTTATCGCGAGACGTTTGCATGCATAGTTTTATCCCTTGTTCTACGTTTGCGGAATAAATACTGCCCCAATGTAGCGGAAATGGTGAATCCGCTGTCTCAAAGTGAGCCATGAGCGGGGGCAGGGACCCCATATTGAGCTAAATTTGCCAACGAATTCGCGAAAAAAGGCGTCGGTTCGCGGGAAGATGTATTTTGGGGAATTCCACCTAATGATTTTACCCAACGTTTCTTCAAAATGTAGAAATATTGATGACTTATGAAAGAAATGCGCTATACACAAGAATATTTAGTTCTAAGTATCTTGCAAACGTGTAGGTATGAACTGACAGGCCTTAATGATAATCCTTTTTTGTTTGGAAAAGTAGAACTGAAATCTTAGCCAACGTTTCCTAAAACTTGTACTAATAAGAATATCATATGAAAAATATGTTTTATACACACGAGTATTTAGATCTGAACATCTTGAAGCTATTTTGAAAAATCAGGGAGCCCCTCACTGAAGCTACTTGTTTCGCTTGTGGACTCAGTCATTCCGTGGAATTGTGCAGATTTTTATCCCCCCGTCGTTGGCGGATATGAAAGAAATGCTCTATACTCTAGAGTATTTGGTTCTAAATATCTTGCAAACTTGTAGATATGAACTGACAGGTCTGAATGCCCCATCCTTTTTTTCGTTTGAAAAAGCAGAACTGAAATCGTTTCCTAAATTTTGTACTAAAAAGAACATCATATGAAAAATATGTTTTATGCACACGAGTATCTAGATTTAAACATCTTGCAGCTATTTTGTAAAAACAGGGAGCTTCTCTCTGAAGCTACTTGTTTCGCTTGTGGACTCAGTCATTCCGTGGAATTGTGCAGATTTTTATCCCCCCGTCGTTGGCGGATTCTCAGAACGGCTACGGCACCCCTGTGCGTGGGCCGACCTGCGCCGTTCCGGGAAGGCGTTGCCGGGATACCTGATACATTCGGTGCGGCTGTTGGGATCGCGTAATCCGCTTACTCTTTAAGTCATTAATGAACTGCTTTGGACGACTCGCTGTAAGTCGCAAAGTAGCCCCAGTTTCAGGGACGCGACGCTCGGCGAAAATCGAGCTGAGAATCCCGTTTAATTTCACATCTAATGGACGTCACGTTGCTCCCCTCCACGCTCCCGATTTACTCGCGCAGTCGTCTTTTTTATTACGGACCCCGCCCCCCCCGTTCCGGGCGTTTATGAGCGTCCAAGATTTCTGCGTCTAAAGCGCTACAAAGTGCCATTAATTATGGAAGGAAATTAGAGAAATACACACAGGAGTTAATAAAAGAAACTTCAGGCTTCTGAAGAAAGTTAACACAAAAGCGCGAGCGTCAGCACAATAATCAACGGAGCGCATTCCATCTTGAATTCCTCGCTCCTTTGACGCGTTGCCTTTCCATCATGCACAGACACGAGTCATTTTAGCGCCTTTGTTCGCAAATTATCTTAAAATTCCAGGCGGACGACGACGTGCGGCGCAACGGTGGCTCGTGTTGCCTCTCCCGAAATTGGCTTTTCCATTACACATTCTTCCAAGCATCATCATATTGAAGCATGATTCTGGTAAAATGCTGTTTCATTTGCATCGGAATGAAGTATACGCGTACGTTCCAAAGTTCATCCCCCATTCTTGTGACGGAATTCTGGAGCAATTCGAGAAGCATACTCGAGAGGTAATCACGGCCATGCAATGCGATATTATTAAATTTTCCTTGACTGTTATTAGTTTATTTTAATTGATTTGTACAGATTCCTCCAGTGCTGTAGCATCGTAAACATTCCACACTCTCTTCATTTATTGTGTTTCGGATCTCCTTCTCTTCATGTACGTCCACTACCACCGTTATATGTCTTAATGTTATTTCTATATGTATATTTAAAAAAAAGTACCACGCCATTTTTATCCAAGTTTTTTATTAATCTCTTTTTGGTTTCTTTTTGAGACTTTTTTCAGTGTTTTTAATAAAATATAAATAAGTAAGAAATCGAAATGGAATTTGTAAATTAGGTATAAATGATTTTACTAAACATTTTTTTCTGTCGTAACTAGCCTATCCCTTTTCATTCTTTTTAATATTTCGATTGTATGTGATGATCTTCAATAATATATTAATTCTTTGAAAATAGAGAAAACAGTTGAAAACCAATAATCACAACCCTGTTTTAAAATTGAGAGGTAACGTTCATGTAATGACTCATTAAAAATTAGAAGAAAGAATTTAAAAATTGGAAAAGAGTCAACTGAAACCTAGTTACAGCACCAGTAACATTTCCCGCTAGCCGATGGCGCCGGATCTCGCCATCCAGCGGGGGAAGATCACCACCACCACCACCACCACCACCACCACCACCACCACCACCAACAACAACAACAACAACAACAACAACAACAGAGGAAATAATCATGCACTACGCTTACGGGACTAATGACCCGAGTAGTTGACGGGCCCGGAACCAACAACCAGTATCATTTCCCTGAATTCTAGTTCGCTGGAATGCAGCGCGACCGGCGCCGTGGCCGAGCGCTGCCTGCCTTCGGAGGCGCCGCGTCTTGGGCGCGCGCTCGCGGATTTGCTGGCGTAATAAAGTAGGCGCGTCGCCGGCGCGGCCGCCGCCGGGCTCCCCCGGGCCAGCCGGCAAAGCAGCGCGCGCGGGCCGGGGCCCCGCCGGCAAAGCGCTTATATTATCTGGTTCAACAACCATATTTCCGTTCTTTTGTGTCCTGCAAAATAGCTGGCGCCGCCGGTGGCGCGACCGCCCGCGACTGGCGCTCGTAACATGAATTTTAATGAAAAGCTCCGCGTTGGCGTAGCAGTGTGTGCAGTGCTCGCTGCCCCCGCCGCCCACGCCGCCGCCCCGCCCGCAGTCGGCGGCGGCGGCATTATGGAATAACGCACACAGCGCCAGCGACAAACAATCCTAGCGGAGCGAGCGAGCGAGCGAGCGAGCGCGGGCGCGGATATATCCAATTGTGGGACATTTTCGCCTTGTTACACTCTGCTACACAATGAACTGATTGTTAATTGGTCCCCCCGCCCTTTCGGAGTCCCCCGCGCCGCCGCCCCCGCCCCCTGCGTTTCACAGTAAATATGCGCTCACACAGCGATGCCCGACGCGCCGGTCGCCGCGTTCTTTTGTCGAGCGAAACAGCGCGCGCGCGCTCTGGTGGCGGCGACGGGGGACGCGCTGCAAGCGCTCTTTATTTCCTCCGCACACCGCATAAAATAATAGCGAATAATATGTGGGTCCATCGCTGTTATCATTGGTGAAGCCGCGATCCCTTTGTGAGCGACCCTCTCTCTCGCCTCTTGAAAACGCTGCAGTGATTTATATTTTGCCGGGCTCGTCGCTTTGTCCGGGCAGCGCGGCCCGCGACCCTGCCGAGCGCTCTCCACGCGACGCCCCCGCCCCCGGCCCCGCCCCCCTCGGCCCCTGGGCAGCGCGTGCTGGACCGCGATGTGGACATTTTTGAAGAAATGTGTTTATTCGGTGGACTCGGGAGGTTGCGAACGTACTGTGTAGTGGAGCTGGATGGCAAAACATTTGAAATTTTCTTTATTCGGGGGACACGTCTGCCATATAGAAACTTAGGTAAGACACGAGTTTATACTCGCCGGGTATTTTTATTCAAACTTGTGTCAGTGTCTGGCTGCACCAGTTATTTTTTGACTGTTCAAAATCAATCGATTTCTCCTACAACTTAAGAAAAAAACTATCCGAGTAATATTTTTAAAAATATTCTTATGTAAAATGATTTTTCAAATTAATATGGGTACAAAATATTATATTTATTTTGTGGTTAAATGGCTTCGAATTTTGATGCCATCGTAATATAGTTACTTTTAATTATTTTCTGGAACTTCAAATAGTCGAACCTGAATGTCGAAAGCCAGTCTTTTAATAATATATTCTTAAAGTTCGTTCATGTTTGGCAAGAGCCGTCTTACAAAAAATCTTAGTAACTAAATTAATTTTTAACTTAAAATGAATAAACTAAATTAAATTATTTAAAAACTAATTGTGGATAGATAATTTATAGATTTATTTCAAAATCGACATTTTATTCTTTTATCGTTCAGTATCAACAAAATTCCATATTCCTAGATACATTACTTATAGAAAAAACTTTCAAATGAAGTATTTCGTCCCATTTTCGTAACGATAAGTAACTGCGGAGCGCGTGTGCGTCGCGTCAACTGACTGGGCGGCGCCACCATTGCCGACGCGGCGGCGAGCTGCAGGCAGCTGTTTCGAGCCGCCGCGCCGCGCTGCGCCGCCCTCGTCGGAAACAAACAGCGCGGCCACTTGCGTATCAATCTGGCGGCGAGACGTGAAAGAACGTGTAATGCAGTAGGACTCCTCTCGCCGCCGCCGCCAGGGGCAGAAATTAGTTCCGCGCAATATCTCAGGGCCGTTGAGTGAACGCGGGGCGCGAATGGGGGCGGCCGTGAAATGGACCAGGCGCCGCGCGGGCGATGACAATGTGGCGACAGTGACGCAGCCGCACCGGGCGCGAATGCGCGCTTCTGCCCCGCGACCCCGCCCCCCACCCCTCCCCTCCGGGCGCTCATTCTGCCCCCACCCCCGCTGCGCCGCGCGGCCGGCCGCCCCGCCTCGTTAGCGTCACCTCGCGCCTCCTCGCCGCGCCCCTCCCGCTCCGCCACGGCCGATGCATTCGGTCCCGACATGATCTTCTTTGTTGGCTTTCTGCAGTTTAAGCGAAATGATGTTCCTTAAGCATTTCTTTTCACGGATTCGGGATTCTAGTTATTCGTCATTACCGACATTGTTTGTGGCCTGCTTCTAGGCATTCAAACATATTCATTTTCGCAACATTGGCAATTATGCCTATTCCCACCTATTTTTTCGTGTTAGTTTGTGTTACTGAAATTGCGAATTTTATTCAGTATTTTTACTCTGTGAACTATTCCCCCTGTTGGGTCTACATAATGTACTAAGGAAAGATGACATATTTTTATGTTAAAAATCATCACAAAACGCCTTAAGAGTGCTACTTCTGGGTAGAAATGACTCCCGTTCCCAAGATCGCATTAAACAGATTTATACCAAAAACGGGGATTTGATACAAGGGGAAACAGCAAGTTATAACGCAACCCACATCGCACGTTGCCATCGTGCATATTTCGGAAACGATGCATTCCAGGCCCTTAAAGCCAGTTATTTATGTCGTAATCAACATTAAGACTCCGTTTTGAACATTCAATAAAATACTTTTGCAGTTCCCCATACTTCTCTCTGTCTGTCCCAATTTCGGGTTGTTCCGCACGACACAATCATGCCACCCCCTCGCCCCTCGATTCTGCCACCCGCCCTTCTAAGCTCTTTCCTGCCGCCATCGCAGCCCGAAGAGCGGCCGCAAACGTAATCTAGTTGCATATTATTAACAACGCCCGCAAAGAGCAAGTCACAACGAGGAAATAAAATAGCTACCCCCCGCGCTACGCGCCACTGAACACCCTAATTTAATTATGCTGCGCAGCTTACAAAAGCACCTTGAAATATTGCTGCGGTGAACACAATGAGGTGATAAACATCTGTGTACAATACCTACCGTTCACACTTTGTTGGAAAATGTCTGGATTTATCGCTGCTTTTGACATTCAAATAAGATTTAAGACGAGACTGATTTTACTGTTTTCATATTTTCTCATTATGAATGTCGATAATTCTGTGTGTGGAAACTTTGTAGTAGGGGCAGAATCGAAGCATATGTTGACTCAAACAATACCAGCACCAGTCAGTGAGATTTTCAAAAAGCAGTATTTTGTTAGAATCGATTGTTGGTGAATGGCATTGGCAATCGCGTGAAAGAGATCGAGAAGAGGGGAGAGCGGAGAGTGCAATGCATGTCGCACATTTCTTTTCTTTTTCCATTACTTTTACATTATTTATTCTGTATTAATAATATAAGAAAGGTGAATTACTTGCGGGGTGAAAGGTGAAAGATCTAAGAAAGGTGAATTATTTGCGGGATAACAATTTTATTCCCACATTGTACTGTTAAAAATTATACGTACCGTCTATCACATTACTTCGTCGGTTACGTGATATTTGATTATCCACTGCAGTCCTAAAAACCAATATTGAATACTAATAAATAATATTTTTTGTAAAAGTTGAGTAAGGACACCTGTGATTTTAATTAATGAATGTTACATTTAGAATAAAACTCTTTGCAGGTGAAAGTAATACGACGTATTAAAAAAAATCTGATCTATTAATTTTGGATTCAATGAAATAAAATTGTAATTTTCAAATGAACCGTCTTAATCACGTAAGCATTGTTTCCTAGTAGAATATTCGGTTATATTATCAGAAATGTTCAAGATGCCGAGCGGTCTCTGACGTACAATTAGAACCCGTATGACTATCCTATTGGCGGAGAACAAACGTCCGCGCCACGTGCAATTGCCGCGACGACGTTCATCGCCGGCAGCAAAGGGGGGAGCGTGCGCGGCGAGCTTTAATCAAGCAGGCGGAGAATGGAGGCAACGGGAGGGGCGGGCCCCGGCGCAGCCCGGGGACCAGGAAATTTTCCGCGCCGTCGCGCTCGGCAGCTGGTGCGGCGGCGGCGGCAAAGGGTGAACGGCGAGTTGACTGCGTTGGCGATGCGGAGATGACGTTGGATAAAAGAGGAGCTATCGCCGTTTGCGACGATGATACAGGCACAACCGTAGCCACCACAGCTTCAACTACAACGCGCAGCCTAAACGCAAGATTGCCGTTTGCATCACTGATAGCACTGTTTCGCAGCCACAGCCATAGTTATCTCTACTGCTTCTGCCTAGGCTTGACATTTTTTTAAAATTTAATGTCGTCTTTCAATTGCTCTGTTTTCTAGCGACCACTGTAACTTTGAACTTTGGGGTAACGGTGGGGGAACACATACTAACAACACAAGAGAATTCGGGGCGGGATTCGAAACCGCGACCCTTCAAGCCAAGGCAGCTACTACCCGTCAGCCACGTGCAATTGCCATAGCTAGCGCGTGCAATTGCTAGCGATAGCCATAGCGACCTCGGCTATCCAGGCCGACAGGCTTGACATTATCGACCCGAGTATAACCGAATATTGATTGTTAGACCACTGACCCTTTTGTTCTTACCCTTTTTCAACATTCCTATGGTATTTGTCAGATCCACTCATCTTTTCACTCACCGTGGCAACGTCTTGACACCTCCACTGTCGATCTTCATTACCACATGCGCTGCCACAATCTCCTCCGCCCCGGCAGCTGCGACGCCCATCGTAATTACTTCCAGATCCCTAGCCACAGCCCTCGCTACCGCCACCGCAACCAGCGTCATATCAATCACGCGATATTCGCGCGCTCGGCCGCCGACATCTTTTTTAACCCGTCCGCGGCTGGGCGGCGGTGTCCGGGGCTGGCGAGGAGGGATGCGGCGGCAAGCGCCTCATCATCATCGGGCAGTTAATGAGTCGTGCATGAGTTATGGCGGCGGATCTGCGCAGCAGGCGCTGGGGTCGCCCCCTGCCACCCCGCGCTGCCTGGGCCGCCCGGCCGACGCTCTATTGCAGCCCAAACCTTCACCGAGATCGTATTAGTTGTTTTACGAGCTGGAACGAGGATGGAGACGAATTTGTCGGCGAGTGTATGGCAGTGTTTTGTTATACTTGTAGTAGTTTCGTAATTATGATCCCGAGAACCTGACCCTGATGCACTCTTCATGTTTTCCTACAATCTCTGTTTCTTCAGGTCACTTTCATCGTGGAGTGATGATTAAATCAATAAAATAACAAGAGTAACACCGGGAAGGACGTCTTTCATAAATAATTGAAATTTGTTAATGTCGTGCTGTGTTAATAAGTATATGTTTTTCCCCCTGCGAATTGCATATTCTAAATTTTGGTAAGAGTATTTTATAAATAAAATTGATCTGATCAAAACAATATTTTTACCGATTGTTTCGTTGTTAAATGTGAACTTTTGAATGTAATCTATAACAATTGAGTATTGTTGAAGAAGTTCAGGTGGCCCAATAATTTCGAATTATTAGTTTTGTTTTTTTATTGCAATATTTTTAAACTTATTATATCTTATTCTTGCCTGCCAAGGATTCTTTTGTAGCTATCTCGTTGCACGACATCATGAACTCGCGTCTTCATGTGTAATACATTTCATATTATTAACGAATAAACAGTCGAATAATTTGTAGGTCTATAGCATAAGAAAGCTAACTCCAACTCTTGCAATATTCTTTCCCCAAAATATTTTCATCAACTTCACCCCGGCGTTCATTATTTTCATTCGCACAGTGGTCTACATGGCCTCGCTCTTCAGTCTCGCTTTATGGTCAACTAAACGGAAAGAATTCTTACGTGAAGCAAAGCTACAGTTGGAAAGCCTGCATTTCCATTTAAACCCCATTAGCTAATGAAACAAAAGCACAAGACCTAATTTTTACTGCCCTTGTTCTCTCTCCATAAAACGCGGAGGGCCTCGCGTGCTTGTTGGCATTCGAGTGGAGGTGGTTTGTAAACGCACACGTCTCGCGTGCGTGATCTCGCACCAGGAGCAATTCCCTCGACAAATAGCGTCATTTAGCAGCAGGTGATTCTGCGCCCGTGGGCCCGCGTCAGGTGTCGCTGTAAGAAACGCCAGACTGCCGCTGAACGTGTTGCTGGACTATTTTCACTTAACATATATTTATTTGAACTGCAATTAAGCTGGCAGTTAATTAACAATAACAACAATGATATTAATAATAATAATAATAATAATAATAATAATAATAATAATAATAATAATAATAGAGTACAGTACAAAACGAGAATGCAATAATCATACTATCACTAATATTAAGCATTATAACAATTATTTGAACTCTACCATGATATACAACAAGTATATGTTGGTGATACTAAAAATCAATACAAGATTTAGAGATCTGGCTAAATTAGATTTTATAAAAGGCATTGATTGCTTTCACTACACTTCACTGCACTATACTACACTGTTTTGTTTTGAATTACACTGATCAGCACTTCACTGCACTTATGCCAGATTCGGCTTTTATTATTTCCGGCGAAACAATAATAATAATAATATAATAATAATAATAATAATAATAATAATAATAATAATAATAATAATAATAATAAATGTGATAAACAAGTGGGCAGATCAGTGACCTCGAGACAAGCGTGAGAATACAGTGCGATATACATAGACGATATTATTTTTTTAGCGTTCTAGAAACTCTCATTGAATTCTTCTCGTGTTAAGTTACCAATAATGAGCTTAGCGTCAGTGGAAGGCATAATAATATTTTAGAAAGTATTTTTCATAAATTGATAAAAAATGAATATTAGTTTATATATAATTTTTGCAATTATCTAAAATTTTGAAAAGAATACTAAGATTAATTGAAATTGATTAATGATGAGAATAATTGATTAATATGACTCCACTAATGAAGTGAAAAGCTTATAATAATTAATTTTATATCATTTAATTGTTTTTGTTAAAATTAGTTAGTTTAAATTTATAATTCCTTTTAAAAATAGAATTCCTAAGATTAAAATTAGAAGTGTTATTAAACATTTTTTGCATACAAATCAAGGTATGATAGAAATATTTACTTTAGTAATGAATCGGATACATTATTATCACATACATTGCATCTCTTACGTATATCCCAGAATTCAGTGAATGTCCCACGACTCTCTTCACAGTAAATCAATTCACATCCTCACATCATTTGCAACTAAAACGTTCATTTTTTAAACAATTTTAACGAAAGTAAGTCTGTGTGATTATTGTTTCTCTATCTGATGGACCGTGTTTCGGGAGATAATGTATTTTCAAACGTTTCCTCCACGCCTGTAGTGGACAGGCGATCTGGTCGGCGGCTAGATAATAACATAAGCTCGGAAACAATTATATTGACATGCTATGGAACCCTACTTTGCTTAACAAAGTAACTCTCGTATAAACCTTTAAAGCTGCGAAAATCGATAACAGCCTTTAATTCAGATGTTAGTGTGATATTTACTTAAATAATAGTCTGTCGTTTCACCTTTTCGTAAGAAATTGCATTGTTTACACGAAACGAGTTGCACATGCCACGAAGTAAAAACGAATCGTCATTGTTATAGATTCTTTTCTTGAATTCACTTGAAATATAGAGAGAACTACCCTATCTTTTTATAAAAGCTCATAAATTCGGTTTCACCCCGAAATGTCATATACCATTACTTACACCTAAACGTTTCATTAATAAGCCCAACCACGATTGGATTAATTCCTTTAGGGAACCTACGCATGATTAAAATAAGGGCCACTTCATAAAATTGAACATAATTTATTAAAATTACTATGAAAATAAATACATTACATTCGCAATTTAAACAATATTAGAATAATAAGTACAATTTAATAATTTTTTCTATTCTCCGATTTAAATAGAGTGACTTCTGACGTACTATCAGCTAAGACGCGGTTATTCAATCGGGGGCTTCAATACCGAAAATCCATAATTCCACCGCGTCCAGGTGATGAAATGTCAGAAGTCACTATTTAAATTGAAGTGTACATTTAGGCACGACAGGTTTTGGAAATTCATTATCTATGTTTAAAATTTGAATTAAATTTATTATTATTTGTATGATTCATCATGTAATTAACATAACTTTTATATTTAGGACAAACACTTAAAAAATAAATAGGAGTCCCATTCCAGAAGGGGTCCTAATCCCGCACCTAGTCTACGAGTAAAAAGAGGGACACAGTGCAAGAAAGGACCGCTTTGACAATTACGGCTTGACCACTGCTGGCAACATAACTGCAAGTTATGTCAACACACTCATTGTGGCAATGCGTTCGTTTACAGATAGTTCATTTGTCAATAGCTTCATCACTATCTCTCGCAACGTCATCGCCCTGCATGACGTTCATTTGTTTCCCGACTTGTCAAAGTGGTCCCTTCTTAGTAAGGTTGCCAACAGTCCTCTGTTTGGGAGGACGGTCCATCCATTGACGTCAGTTGTCCTCTCGCCCTCCTTTGTATTGTAAAGGTCCTTATTTTAGTAATTTTTTAACATTTTTTGTCATTTATTTTATCACATGCCAAACATATGCTACGTTGTATCGTTTTTTGTTTAATTTAGAGTAGAAAACATGAATATCCTTTTTCTGAACGCTGATACATGTATGAATAATAGTGTCTCTGTCTAGCAACTAAAATAAAAAAGAAATGCTCAGACTATCTTCATCTGCATTCTGTGAACGAATCTTTCCATTTGAATCCCAAATGAAAGAAAGATGAAAGAAACAGAGCTGATGTTAGTCTTAATTAAGTACTTATAAAACAAATGCGTTTCTTTTTGCGCTAATCGAGTGTCGTCATGACTATTGTTGGCAACCCTGCTTCTTAGAGTAACTCCTCCATCCTTGTGTGTCGCTCCCTTAGCCGAGTGGCCTCACCGCCTGCTCCCCGCGTGCGCAGACAAGCTGTGCGGCGGCGGCGTGGGCGTGGTGGGCGAGGGCGGCGGCGGCGCGCCGGGCGCCGTGGCGTCGTGCGGCGCGGGCGGCGGCGGCGGCGCGGGCGGCGGCGGCGGAGGCGGAGGCAAGAAGCCCGCCAAGTCGAAACGCGTGCGCACCATCTTCACGCCCGAGCAGCTGGAGCGGCTGGAGGCGGAGTTCGAGCGCCAGCAGTACATGGTGGGCCCCGAGCGCCTCTACTTGGCGCACGCGCTGCAGCTCACTGAGGCGCAGGTGAGTGCTCGGGCACGCCCACGGCGACCGCCCGCGATGCAACAGGGGCGGATCCCATAGTAGACTTTTGTTAAATAATAAACATAGATAGATAGACAGATAGATAGATAGATAGATAGACAGATAGATAGATAGATAGATAGATAGATAGATAGATAGATAGATAGATAGATAGATAGATAGATAGATAGATAGATAGATAGATAGATAGATAGATAGATAGATAGATAGATAGATAGATAGATAGATAGATAGATAGATAGATAGACAGATAGATAGATAGATAGATAGATAGATAGATAGATAGATAGATAGATAGATAGATATTAGATAGATAGATAGCATCACAAGAAAGTAACATTAATTTTAACAGTGATATTTAATGTATTTATTTACCATTTGGACTGTATAATTCTAAACAATATTTATTGTATTGTATCGCAGCTCTGGGTCAATGACCCCCATCTCGATCAGGTTTTTCGTCTAGTTTCCCTGATCCATTGAGCTGAGTTGGCCGCTTGTTTTGCTTCTGGACATAATGTAACTTCATTATCTGTGCACGTCTTCTAGAATTCAGTTATTCAAATTATCGTTTCCATGTTGTCGCGGCAGGAAGTATTATTCCTTGACGAAGGACATAATGAATAAGAGATTAATATTTGAGAATAATATTTGAATGAATAATATTTTTTTAATTAACTCAAAATTCAAGTATTATAGGAGTATATCTGTCCATCTATCTATCTGTCCATCTGTCTGTGTAGGATCACAGAATTTTGAAAACTTGCACAAAATTCTCTTCTCCCCATAACACGTCATACACAGCTTTAACTGTTTTTGACGTTAAATAAATAGATAGATAATTTATTAAATTTGCTTTGGGCATTAAGCCCGGTGGCAAATTCTTTACACTTACTGTACATCTAATACCATAATATAAAGAATACTAAAAATACATACAATTCAGTACACAGAACAAAATTATTCCATTTAAGGCATGTCTACTAAATGTAGAGGCCTTTTACAGACTACTTACTGATCCTATCGTTTACACTATTATTAGAATTTTATCTTAACCTAAAATTGTTGATGTTTCTGGGAAAAGTCTCCATTAGTGCTGCAGGCAAGCTATTCCATGACTCCATAGTCCTATTTACAAAAACGTATTTTCCAACATCAGTTCTCTGTTTACTTGGACGTATTTTTCTAATATGGTCGTGACGTGCTAAGTAGACGGGTTCATGCATTCTTTTCCATGCATACATTTGTAATTATTGTGAAATTTTACAACATTAATTTATTAAATTTTACTTCCAATTTAACCATGGGTTCGACATACAATATATTACTCCTTTCCTGTTGCATGTGGACGTATTCTATATCACGATTCCTGGAAGTTCTATTGATTGAAATCAATTATTAGATTGATGGCTACTACTATAAATTATCAGCCTTTTCCAACAATAAAAATTTAACATTTATTCTTATAACCTATATAAAACAATTCTATTGATTTTATGTGAGATACTTTTCAATATATAGCATTAAAACACCGTACGGATTTGACTATAGTTCGTAAGCTTACTAAAATATCTTGATCACTGGTTTCTCGGCTGACTAACAGAATGTTGTCCATAGAATCCTCGCGTCCTTTCTTAAATTAAAAAGTGTTCCAGAATGTCCTCAACGATCGCTATTAATAGGACTTAATATCCCCACAAATTTAATACGCGGTCGCGACTTTCCCTATCTGTATGCTTTCCCTATTATTTTAAAAAATCCTTCCATCTACGGAGCTACCGTAATATGCATCTGCTCGCCACTGGAGTCAATTTTATTCAAACTTCCAACTATTACATTAATAAATTTCCCAATTACAATTTAATATTACAATTTATACAAGACTAAGGTTTCAAACCTCAAACTAAACATAAATTCCCGACTCACTATCATTTACATAATACCCAGCCTATGCTGAAAATCCGATCGCACCTCACCAACCGCTTATGTGTGAATGATTTTCTAGAGAATGTTCCCATGCGTCCTTTCACACGATCACGGCCATCCAATGCCCTCTTCACACCTTCCGCACATAATGTGTTCGGGGCTATGTCCATCTGCCCAGCGTTATAACACCAAGAATGGAATATTAAACTCTCATGATCGGTTGTCCTAACAACGCGTATTGTTTGACTTCCGAGTCGGAAAACAATGCTATTCTTCCTGACGCTTAATGCTGATTTTATCATTTAAACTAAACCCAGAGTTCTTAGCTTATCACATTATATTGCATATTCTTTATGTACTGTAGATATGATATTATACAATATTATTGCTTAAATAATTTCATAATTCTAACATAAATAAAATTTAAATCAATCATGCCAAATAAAGGAAGGTAAATGAAAACTCTAGGTCATTTTTTTTGGGGGGGGGCATGGCCCCAAGGCCCCTCCCCTACCCCGGATCCGCCAATGTTCCCCTCTCCATCCCCGGATCCGCCGCAAGCTCGTACCCCGATTGCAGGCCGTCGTCAACTTTTCCAAGTCGATACCTACCCCTTGAGAAAGGCAGAGTATGATTGCATGGGCGTATACCGACTGCATCCCGCGCTAGATTTTTCCTCAACCGTTTACCTACCTCCCCAAAAGGCCTAGCCTGATTCCATCCCTATATGTTTTCCTCCTTAGTATGAGGATTGATTTCTAAGTTTCCCGTCATCTGCTTAGAAGCACATTGATCTATTATAATTTATCCACTTTGTTTTCAAGAAACATGAGTATGTCCTTTTAGAGCACTCCCAATTTTGGAAGCCATCTCTTAAAAGTTTGTGGAAACAAATATGAAATCACCTGTCATGAGCATCCTCTTACCTCACTGACTCGTTAGATCGATCAGTGAAGTACCCCCAAAAATACTGTAAATGAAAACAAAATCTCAGTTGTTCAAGATGGTGAAAAGTTGCCCTTACCGGCTTAATTTTTGAATTAAATAAGTTTAAATTAGTACACGCTCTTATGGAAAAACATTCGCGGGCATAGGTTTATTTAAATTATTGAAGAAGTTATATGGTGAAAGTACTTTTTTATTCAATTAGTATGAACTTTTTTCAGTATAAAGATGATATTAAATGTAACATACCTCACCGGGCATGCGGAGAAGTAATTGATAAAAAACTGCTGAAAAATTCATCCCAACCGGAAGTATTGGCTTTTGACCTAAGAGTTATACTGTAAAAATCACGTTCTTGTCACCACTGTTTCTCTTGGGGTACAAGATAAAATCACCCTAACTTAAAATTTTGTACTACACTCAACTACATATTATTTGACGATAATTCACTTTGATTTTAAACAATATTCAACGCAGCAATAAAGAATAGTACGGGTGCTGAAGTCAATCTAACCTCTATTAGGTATTGCCAACTTATGAAAATGAAAAATCATGCGAGAGACTAAATTTAGTAGTAAACATTGTTTTTTTAGAGCAATCAATACTTCTTTTTTAACTATTTAAATGCTTATTTTAATATTGATGCTGCTTTATTTAAATGATCCGTTCACGTTTACATGCAGCTGTTGTTAATCTGTAGCTGTAATAAATGGTCGAGTGTTTGAGTAGCGATCGGCACGAACATACCATCTTAACACAGAATTCCGACGATTCTGCCTTGTTCACATATCTTCGAGGTTTTCTCTGGAGCGCTGCGATAACACTTATATGCGCTACTTGTGAATGCAAACTGAAAGAAAACTTTTACTCCTTCCGAAACACCCGATGAACGAAATGGCGTCGGGCTATGGGGGAAAACTGACTGCGGGATGCAGTCGGGCGATTCCCGAATGCATGCTGTTGCACTTTCCTCCGAGTACGAGCAAGCGCTCGTTTAGTTATTGCTCTTTCACCTTCGTATTTGAACTTGAAAGAGCAAGGAACAAATGTTCCTATTAACGTTGCTCATTTTTTATTACTCTTATATTGTAATATTCAGAAGGAAAGACATAAGGAAAGCTTGTTTTTTTGCAATTAAGCTCTTTCAAATGACCGGGAGCGGTAGCTCAGTGCATCAACTGATGTCACTGCAGCGCCTCTGTCCGGGAGGTCCTAGGTTCGCGTCCTGGGCGGCAGGATTTTCGACACTAGCATTTCAGCTAGACCGAATTCAGTCGCTGTCTGGAGGAGAATTCTAGAGGCCGGCTGCTCTGATCGGTAGTTTTCCTTGGTTTCTCCGATCACCACCAGGCGAATGCCGGAGCAGTACCCTACCAAATGGGCCACGTACCGCGCGCGATCTGTCCTTCCCATTCCTTGTCATATCCTCTCCCCTTACACACACACTTACACTAACATGCACTACTCTACCACATATCCCGGGAGACCGGTCGGGAGCTTAGAGCTTGTCCCGGCTGGGGCGGTTCCCTGCTGGTGGGAGAGTCCTGGTTAGGGGGAAACCCCACTAGCCGAAGGTAGATCGGCGCCGGATCTCGCCAGCCAGCGGGGGAAGATCACTGCCATCTCTCGAGGAAAAACATGCACTACACTAACGGGACTAATGACCAGAGCAGTTGACGCGCCCGGAAACACGAAAAAATCAATCAATCAATCTTTCAAATGTTTCTAATTTGTTGAAATTGATTTCTACTTATCCCGTGTGTTGCTCCGCAAGAAGGAGAAAGGGCCATGATCTTCTCGTAAAATATGAAGAATTATAATTAATGATATTTGAATAATTACTGAAAGCATTCAAAGAATTGACATCCCGACTGGAAAACGAACTCAATCCTCCTGGTACTTTCAATTACTCTAACCACTGAGCTACCGAGACGATTAATTCTTTAACCTATTTCTTAGGCCTCATGGTTTGCCAATTATTTGACATTCAGTTGTCACCACCTTGTCAACTTATTGGTAAGGCAATTACGTCGAAAATACGTGACAATTCATTAAACAAATTTAATTATTAAAATACATTTGTTACACAGTAAAAATGCCACATTATTTACTGTGCTGAACATATTTCCGACGAATTGTGTCTCCAATAAGGTGACAGGTTGGTGACAACTGAATACTTATATTTTAGTTTGCATACACAGTTCGAAATATTTTGCCATGTTCATCTATGTCCGAACTTTTCTCGATCGGTCCGTCATCATCTATTTGCTCAAAAATAGAAATGTTGACATAATTGTTCCCTCTTTCCCCGCTCAAAGTACTGGCCAGGATGCAGTCGGGTTATGCCTTTTCAGATAGCTAAAAATAAAATGGAATTAACTGGGAAGTGGATGTGAGGGAAATCTGACCGACAGATGCAAGCAGCGATTCCTCGATGCAAGGATTAGAGGGTGTTCTGGAAACATGAGCGAAGTTCCTTTGATTAGGGAGAACCGCACTACTGTTGCTTTGTTTTTCCGATGTTATATTTTATCAAGTAGTCGGGAAAGAAAATTTAATAAATGTTATTTCTTCAAAGATTTGTCTCTGTTTAAGCCCTAATGTCACATCAGTTTGTATTATACCAAATTAATAATTATTTCATTATACAAAAGTAAAGCAAAGCACAGAAACCATTAAACACACAACCATAATATAAAATAATTAATTATTCAAATAAAGTGTACTTTGTACATAGAAAAACTTAGCCATCTTTTCACTGGTAATATATTATAATTGTTATTTAAAAAACACAATGTTTTCTCATCCAAATCAAACATACTGTTACAATAATACGCATTTAATATATTATTTTTGTTCGATAGAAACAGTTTGCTCTCGATTTAAACAAGTATTCCTAAAGAAAGACAATTTAAGATAATTTCAGAAAAGTAAGTATAAGATTTATGAAGAAAATTAATTTTTAGAACGTTTTCGTACTTCTCATATCTCATTTTGAAGGTAGAATTTGACATAGTAAAATTCTCTAACAATATCTTGGCAAACTTCCAACACTATAGGTACTCGATAATGAATTAACAGTTTCTTAAATGTCAAGGAATTAGCAGTAAATCTGTTTTGTACGTACTTTTGTTGACTTTCGTTACACTTAAGTATTCAGGGGTCCTTTTCGAACCTGTAACGTAAACAGCCCAGAAGTATTCGAATTACACATCATAACATTGTCAGGTGTATTCCGGGCGGCTTGTCTGGCGAACGGCTCGCGCGAACGACCTAGTCGAGCGCCCCACTGACCGGCCCCGTCTGCCCGCAGGTCAAAGTCTGGTTCCAAAACCGCCGCATCAAGTGGCGCAAGCAGCACCTGGAGATGCAACAGCAGCGGCTGGCGGCGCTCAAGCAGCAGCAGCAGCTGCAGCACCAGCAGCTGGACATGGAGGACAGCGAGGGCGACAGCAACAGCGGGGACGACGCGCCCTGCTTCCCGGCGCCGCCGCCCGAGTAGGGCCGCGAGGGCCGCGGGCTCCTGGCCGCGCTGTCGCCGCCCCGCGGCCCCGCCCCCGGCCCCGAGCCCTGCGCGCCCGCCTCGGCCTCCCCCTCCGCCCCCTCCCCCGCCCCCGCCAGCCCGGGCCTCGTCCGGACACTCGAGGCGTATGCGGCAGCCCGCTGCGCATTCCCGGATGAGTAGGCGGCGCCGGCACGCGCGAACATGTGCCCAAGAACGGGGAGGAGAACGACTGCCTGGCAGCTGGACGTGTAACTCGGGTGTCGAATACCAGACTGTTCAGGACCTGATGTGCCATTGGTGTGTTTTCCTCGGGCTGTAAGAAATTCTCTTACATGTATAGCTCGTAACTTAAACATTTATTCTAAGATGTGTAAATAACGTATCTTTTTCAGTTTCTGGAAAGTGAAAAAACAACTTATTAGTTGCTGCGAGAAAATTAGCGCATTACCTTTCAAAGGTATTTCGCACCTTGGTATGAGTGTGAACAGTGAATGAGTCTCGTCTGAATAAGAAATTCGCAGGAATCGACGTAGAAGAAGACCAAAGATAACGACCCACGTACTTAAGATTATTAGAAACTTCCGATCTCGGAAACACCGAGAGAGCGCTGGAATCATTAAGAAGGCCCGATAATTACTCGAGGGGCTCCGGGATAGCCTTCGATCGCGAGTGGGCGTTCAGAAACTTAGAGCTAAATAGAGCGTAAAATGAATCCTATTACTCGGCGAAAGCGAAGTTTGAAGTATGGGGAAGATCGTGTTCATCTCAATAAACCCGTGTCCCCAGCAGGGGCGCGCAACGGAGGGCCCTCCCAAGTTTGCGCCCGAACAATGCGGCGACCGAAGGCGGAGGACACCCTGGGCCACCAACTTTGGCAACTTCTTCAATAGAATCGATAGCTGGGACCCTCGGAATGGGTCGGATCGGCTAGCCCCTCCAGCCCAGCAGACACCGCCAATGCCCCGCCTCCTCCGAACGCCATCCCATCCCCTCACCACCGCCTACGTCAGCCCTTCCCATCTATCATCACCACCCCCACCACCACTTTAATACCTTCTCCTCTCTTCTCAACCCACGTAGTTCTCCTGATGTTGCACGTCCGTCAATTTTACCTCCCGTAATGGATCCTGCGAAGTCACCTCGCTTCCGCCACCACCATCATCAACCATCAGCATCACGATCGCAGTCGCTGCCATCATCTTCCTCACCGCCATCACTGCTTCTTCCACGAGCACTCCGCCGTTGCCGCCCGAACTTCGTGTCTGGCGCGGAGAGTGCGACGGCGGGGGGCGGACGCAGGCGCGGGCGTGGGGGCCACCAGGCAACGAACGCGCTTGCCTACAATGCCCCGAGCGGCTGTGGCTCGCAACACTTTGATCAGCAAACTGCGGCTTCAGCGACGACTAATCTGAGCCCTTCGAAGGTTAATTTGTCGGACGCACTCGGTAAACTTCCAGCCGCCACTTGCTTACCCCCCGACGTTCGACTCTATTGACCGCAGCGGACCACGCGCCCTCGACCTGCTCGACTTTGTGCTAATCAATTAGCCTTAACTATGCGCCAACAAGCGGCCTGGTCGGGGATGCAAGCAGCTTTGTTCAATTCAAGAGAATTGCAGGGTTCGGCGAACCAGCGACAAATCTGATGGAAGGTCGAAGAACGAAGTACATTTACAAAAGTAACCTGCGGGTTATTATCCGTCAATAACAGTTCTTAATAAGGATAGTGGTGAACATCTTTTTTTTTTTGCGAGTGAAAATTTGAGACATTGTCCTTGTTTCGTGAGAGTGAGACTGCAGAATGATTTTGCCATTCACTACAAATAAGCGTCTTTCATGTAAATAAAGCTTACTTTGGTTGCACCGATCAAGATGAAGTGACCCGTAAGTTCCGTGTCTGATTTATAATTGGTCTCATTATTGATGTATTCTAAAAGTACTGTATTGCGCGGTTCCTATGATGTTATGTGTACTTATCATAAGATATCCGTCTTCAGCGCACCTCTTTCACAGAATTCTCCGTCTCCAAGACTTTCCTTCGTGTTACGGCAGGGCGTTTTCAACGATATTTGGGAACACTGCCTAGGCATCGATTCAAGCAACTCTTGATGTATCTTCAAAGAAGATTGTCTCCAACGTACTTGCTCTGAGCACATCGAAATCCCTTTAAACGTGTAAATAAAATGTGATATTGTTTCATGAATTCGTATGCTCATTTCTTCTGTAATAATTTATGTAATGAGAGGGTGTATATTTGTCTGTAACATAGCTATAGAACGGAGTGTCGAACTGGACAGGCGCTCTGTCAATAAGTAAAGAATATTTGTTGAAACACACCAGCGATGTACAATGCATGTTTGTATGTATGTGTTACATCAAAATAGATTTTATCAAAAACGTTTTCCTTTAATATCAAAAAAAATTCCTTATCCATCCAACCAAGCATCAATATGTGTTAGCTTCTCGTTTAGAAAGCATCGAATACGCTCTTCTTTGTTCTGCACACTGCATATGGAGGAGCTATCACTTATCCCATATTCACCGTGTATCCAGCGTAAGATAAAGGATGAGACGTTCCCGCTTCAAAAGTTGAAAGCTTAATAAATTTCTTGACAACCGGGAGAGAGGAAAAAGAAAACGATTTCCAGGAGGAAAGAAAAAAAAAAGCGACGGACGAAAAAGGGGGATGAGCAGCTACTTGTGGAGCAGTAGGGTTTCATCATTTTTATGCATATACAGCGGAGCAGCGCCGCGGGGGAGGGCGGGTTAAAAGCAGGGACGGCGACTGGGGCGGCGAGGACGGCGGGAGCTGGGGGTGGGGGTGGGGGTAAACGGGCGACCGCGTGTTCTTGAGGCGAAGCCGTGGTTATTGAAGAGCTGCTACAAGGCTGCCGCCGCCATCGCCACTGCTTCCGTCACCGCCGCCGTCGCCTGAGATCATATTGAACCTCGCCCGCGAAGGAATATCGCGTGTTCGCCGCAACTGCTTCCAGCCCGTGTTCCGGTTTTGCCGCTCTTTACATACCGTTGCTGTTGGAAAAGAAGTTTGGCGCCCTATCTCAAATCCTTTTTTTTCTCATTAGTGGACCAATTTTTCAATGTTGCATAGGGCCTAAACGTACAAATATAACCAGATACTTCATTATAATCTGTTCTACCGAAGTTCAGAGAATTTTAGACTTGATGCGACAGCGAAAGTAATATGGAGAATGAAACTGTGTAATATAGTATGGGAGGGTTAATAAGAGAAATTATTATAATTAATTTTGAGAACAAGCGAAGTTAGTTTAAAATAGTGTATTTTTTTAGTTCCTCCAGTACTCATTATACATTATTTTTTTACTTAGACTGCAATCCTTTCATATGATTACTTTTTGAACACTATCTGTTTTTGATTGCTAGAAATTCGGGTGTAATGTCTTCCCTCTAGGAAATACATGCAACTCTCTAGAAACCTATTATTGCAGTTGAGTCATCAGTGCATATTGATCTCCATCCCTGTATTTTGCCCTTTAGCTCCCTTCATTGCATTTATCGATACTCCTAAAGTATGTTGAGGGCCATCGATGGTAATTCTGTTTCTGTGACTGATACTACATTGTATCTCCTAGTCTCAATCAGTGCCATTTTACCTTTTGTTCACAATATCATTTGCTTTTGTCAGTTTCAATTCCCTATTATTTCTGACTCACCTAACGTTGAAGTCCCTTGACTCTTACATTTTTCCTATATTTGCTAAAAACCTATTGTTTTATCACTCCTCTTATACGATCTCTTTTATTCTCGTACACCCTCACTCACCCATTCTTTAATAACTTTAAGCGTCGGCTTAATGTATGTAAATTACTTCTTCTATCCCACAATAACATCTTCAATAGTTTCACTTGAGCATAAACTATACCATTCCTACATCTGAGCAGATTTCTTCTGTCCCACTCACCAACTACTTCATAACATTAACTGTTCTTGTTATCTTCGTAGCGTTCGCCACAATTTATTTATTTATTTTCTTTTGGATAGTACATAACAAAGATCAGTGTTAATACACTCTACATTTGTTATAGTTGCTTATATCTACTTACAATTAACTTACAATAATCTTACAAATAATCTTAAAATACAACTTACATTACTACTAGGGTGGTAGAGGTATCGTTGCACAATATCTGTACTTTGGATCGAGATTCGCCACAATGCTTCACGTTTTCTTTCCCAAAGAAGCCCGATTTTTTTTCTTTTCGTTTCTTAAGCGGCCAACGCCCCTTTCATACACGACCGTCAATCTCCCTAACGCGACGCACTCGCAGCACATTTTAGGCATTCCATTTTCTTCGAACTAATCCTGTTATCTTTGACGTCTTGTCGTTTTCCTTCTTCCAGCCGCAAATTTTCCATTTCTCTCCATAGTCATCTTGTTTCGCGCCCTCCCCCCGCCTGCCTTCAGAGGGAGGGCCCTCTCTCCGCTGCTGGTGGCGACGTTCGCGGCTTATTGCGCCTCGTTTCGTCGCCGCTTTAATCTTTTCATATCCGCGCCGTCGCGATGCCGGACCGATTTAAAATAATTAAGAATGCTGTAAGTTGCTGATGTTAGGCGCTTCTTCAAGAAACACGGGCCCGCCCTCGAGGGCGCTGGCTAATTGAAAGACGACGACGCTCTTGCGTAAAAATACACGACAGATTGTTTCATCTATTCCTCAAGATGGGGATATTATAAGGTTGGAAGGACGGAATGAAAACAAGGCAGTAGAGACGAGAGCGGATCAAAGCCTTTGGCGCAATTTCTCTGAAGCATTAATAAGGACGAAAACTTAATAAAGTATGTCATACGAAATCAAAATTAGTCTTGGAAGACTCCTAGGCGAATATTATTCAACGAGCTAAGGCTATAATATACCGTGCAGGATTATATGGGAAACGTGATTTGAAACAATGTCGGTCTGGTCATAATAGTGTTTTCAGTGTTAATATGGTAATAAAAAAACATATCTAAAAACATCGTAAATAGCAGCTTTCATACATAATATTGAATGTGTGTTGTACACTTTTCATTTTAAAAATGCTCGATATTTACGTAGTTTTTTTAAAACTGAATTTATAGTACTACTTTGGGGTAAATTAGATTTAAATTGATTAACTTGGCTATCCGGGAGACGCCGCGTCCAGGGCACAGGTGCCAACGTTTCGGTCGCCATTCTGCGACCTTCCCCAGGGCGTAGTACTACGCCCTGAGTCGCAGAATGGCGACCGCAACGTTGGCACCTGTGCCCTGGACGCGGCGTCTCCCGGATAGCCAAGTTAATCATGACTCCGGCCGCAGAAGCCTACGCTCTCAGATTTAAATTGCATTTTACTTCTGAAGACTCGTATAAAGACTTATGAGTCATAAAATTAAATACGTCTTTCGCCCGAAAACATTGTCTTGGTTGACCTAACAATATACATTCTATATTGTTTTCAAAATATTGCAATTCACTAAACAAGCGTTCAAAATCGTCAATACGTAAATTCAAAGGACTCATTGGTTATACTTCTGAGGGATCACAAGTTCTCAGTTCTGTTACAAAATAAAACTATTTTCAAATATCCTCCTTTTTCATATGAATTCCCAAAAAGAAGATTTTCTACTATATTTTTGGTAACTATTTAAAACCGTTTTTGACAATAAAAATTTAAAAATGCAAGAATTAACATTTTTTGAAAATATAAAATAATTAAAATTTTTTGAAACTTCGCCATTAAATACTCAGGGTTTTCCGATTCAATGATTTAAAGAAACCTAAAAACTAATGAAAAATAATAATAATAATAATAAAAATAATAATAAAAGAAACAAAATGTTATATGCATGTTGTATGAAACAAATCTTATATATTTGCTTACATCACTATTGTGATTACACACAGACGTGCCAAAAGAAGTACATACGTTTTACAGACTATAAAAATAGTCACACATTGTCCCACCTCATTCAATGTGAAATGTTGCCAAATTTTGACAGACATGATGAATCACGAGTCAATGCGACTTCTTTTGTATTCAATATTATTCTTTCGTCACCAAGTTCATTTTCAACCTGCTTTATTCCTTCACAAACGCGATCTACTACATTATTCATTTGACTAACTCGTCCGTTTTGACAGCGAATTTCTTCCGGGGGCGCACGGATCTCTCAGAAGGCCTTGGGTCAGGTGGCCTTGCTTTGCTGCTCGCCCCCCCCCCCAGTTGAGCGACACGCGTGACGAACGCCGCATCCGCGGCTGTCACAGTGAGTCGCTGCCGCAGAGGAGTGGGCTACGCTTTTGTGTAGCCCCCCCCCCCCCACCTCCCTCTACGCGTTGCCCTTTCACGACCTCTTCACATCCACCGCCCGCGGCAAACTCGGATACTCTCCACGGTTCCAACCATCATTTCGAGAGTAATTTATTCATCCGTTTCGCTGACTTGTCAAGTTATGGATTGTTTTTAAGTTATTTTGGACTCTTCTATTATTATTATTATTATTATTATTATTATTATTATTATTATTATTATTATTATTATTATTATTATTATTATATCCCCTAAATTCACAACTTATGATATTGATTGCTGGTTAAATATAAAAATCAATAAAAGGTCTCTTTCAGCTTCCCAAGGAGCAAATTTAGTGTCCGCATGTGCTTTTAGAATGCCATCCATGGCTTTTCCCCCAAAACGCGATATTTTACCCTGGTTTTAAGAACTTGGATTGAGAAAATACAACCCTCAGGACCCCGGTGTGAAGCTCTGATCATTTCTTATCAATATTGCCCGATGTTAAAGTTGAAAAAGCATGCCATGAAATTATTTTCTTAGCCATGCATTCATAAGACCTTGTACCTTTGAGGCAACGGTCTTTTCTACTCTGAAAATGAAACAGCCATCTTTTTATCCCGATCACAACATTATGAACTGAGGAGTTAATTGACGGAAAGTGCCGACGTTACTTTTCTTCTTGCTGGTGGCTCAGTGGGTCCAAATTAAGAAGATTCTTCCCTGTATTACCTACAGGTAAGTACACCCTGCGCACTGAACTCTAAGGGTGATAGAGCCGGTGCATAAGGGTAGATATTTTTTCCTTTCATAAGAGTGTAGATGAGTATTTCTCCATTTTATTTCACCAAATGTATGGGTTTCTATGGGGGTTGAAAATATATTAATAGCGCAGATTCTGCTTCTTGAATTTATTCTTGTTTTCCGGATCATATATACTCAGCATACCATTCTCTTTACAATTTTGTTTCTAATGCCTGCATCACACATTACCATCGACTGTAGCATTCTCAGATATTTATGGATATCCTCACTGACGAAATTTTCAATAATTACGACACCAATTTGTTCAGTTTGGATTCGCCCACGTGTAATATGTAAATATAGCGAATTTATCTACCCCAAACTCAGGTCTACAGAACGTCTGCTTCCACAGGTATTCTGCACTCAAGAGTGGGACGTCTGCCTGCGAGAGCGGTGCGAGTGGATTCGCCCACGTGTAATATGTAAATATAGCGAATTTATCTACCCCAAACTCAGGTCTACAGAACGTCTGCTTCCACAGGTATTCTGCACTCAAGAGTGGGACGTCTGCCTGCGAGAGCGGTGCGAGTGCATGTATATAGCAGCAGCAAAGAAGCAGCAGCATGCTATATATATATATATATATATATATATATATATATATGTATATATACACATATATATACACATATATATATATATATATATATATATATATATATATATATATATATAACGGAGATTGGAAGTCTTTTGAAAATTTGGGTTTGATTCTAGAATTTGGGTAGGCTGTTTTCTTAGTGACTTTCTCTAGTGAGAAAGTGGTAGTTGCTGAAGAATAAGATAGCGTAGAATAGAAACTAGAAGAAATTTTATTAATCCAGGTTGCTAATGGTTAGATTGACTATTTTTGAATGTCCACATTGAGAATTTATTTTATATAATTCCAATTATTTAAGCTGAATAAATGCTGCATCTCCCTAAAGTGGACAGACATATGTTAAAGATGATCGTATTATATATTTGAAGTTTTTGTATTAATTTTAGTGCGTGGATACAGTTTTGGATACTGTTATGGATACAGTTTTACCATTTTTACTTTCTCACTACCGCTTTCGCAGTAGAGAGAAAGTTATGTAATGCTGCGCGAAAAAACGGCGAATTTTCGTCAAAAAACCTTTATGGACCCTGGTCACGAAAAAGTGGATAAATCGAATTGCTAAATTTAGAAGAAAAGTCCCCTATCACATGGTGTAGCCGGAATCCATGTTTTGTGGGTCCTTGATACTGAAAAATCGAATGGCGCTTGACATGGAAACATTGGAATATAAATTTACCTGATAAATCCCTCCAAAGTTTTTTTAAATTTTCATCAAAGTCAATATTTTAAAGCGATATACCTATAGTAATACCCACAACTTTGAACGTTTCGTTGAGTAAAATAATATATTTAGAAAAGCTATAAATTGTGTTAACACTTTTTTCATTTTCAGATAACCACATGTATCTTAGTTGTTTTCTCCAAATTTTGGTATATTGAACGAGAAAGTTTGTAGACTCAACTTCGTCTAAGAAAACTTGAGGGTTATCCCGTGAAAAGTGATTAATTAAATTCCCATATTGATAATTCATTTACAGACAATTTGCCACCGTGCATGCAAATATCGAATTGTATGGCCAGGTAGCGTTCCAATAGCACCAAATAGTGGAGTAATTTCAGAGCGACCTGATCGATTTTTAATTGTTTATTACTTTTGGGGACATCCTATTTGAAAAATATTTTTTGACAACGTATAATTCAAATTATTTTCTTTAATTTGAGTGCATTCACACTGATCTACATTGATACTAAGGACACTTTTTTACTACGTGATCAAAATGGATATATCAATATGAAATTTGCAATATGGAGAGATGCCAAAAACAATGAAGTATTTAAATTATAAAATCAATATATACTCAAGAATGTATTTTCCTGATTCAGGCAATACACTGAGTAATATGTAATATAAACGCTCATCAAGAATTTATTTTTTTGCAAATTTTAAAAATACAAAGAGTTTGTCGAAAATGGGACTTTTTAAATGGTTCTTAGCACTATCTGATGAAAAAACTTCAAGAAATATTTAGAGACGGTTTTTGAAAAAATGTTATATGAGTGTTTCTGAAAATTTGTAATTTTAAGCTCATTTTTTCAGAAAACCTTTTGAGTTACCGAAAAAACTTCATATTTTAATAATAATTTAAAGCACTTGTACTAACAAATGCACCAATGTATAACAAACTCCCGTAATGTAAATAATAATGTGTGAGATATTTAAAAATTACATTTCTGTAATTTCTCAAAAATCAAACGAATAAATGAAAACGGCGTTTATGTCTTGTTATTGAGTACAAAACATTTGAAGAAAAAGCTACTCATTGTTTTAAAATAATGTGCATGACGTTAATTAAACAACTAATTATGAAGAACAACTTATGTGTTCTCCACAATAGTTTAGTTTCAATAAGAGAACCAGAAATGTTCAAATTTACCCCCTTTTGAAAATTCATTGTTAACAATGAAATTCGGATCTGCGGCATCTTTATAAGTGTGTCTCTATTCTTATAAGAAGATAAATGAAACAATTTTCTGCCATTTTACAATAAATTTGAAAATATCGGCGGGGCTACATGTTAAAGTATGTATTTTCAAAAATCAAATTATCTATTTCAAATTCAAGAGGCCGCGACATCAACCAGATCAATCGGAGAATATCAATTTTGAAATTGCTGCCTAAAATTTAGCCGCTAGCGTTGTTCACGGACGGACGGACGAACGTTTTTCGATAACAAGGACCCACAGTACGTAGATTTTGTTAAAGAAGGTTATTTACTACAGGTAGGAACAAAAATTATCCACTTTTTTGGTACCAAGGACTCACAAAACGTGATTTTCTGTTGAAAAAATCGCCGTATTTCCTGCAGCATTAAAATACTTTCTTTATATTACGTAAGTAGTATGCGAAAGTAAAAATTTGGAGCGATATGTTTAGAAAATTTTGAAATAATTGAGACTTGTAAAGTACATTCAAAAATTAGGATATACGTTTTAAACTCGCAGGGCCTCGATTTCGGCCACATCGATGGGGAAATGTCAAATTTGGAGATTTTTAGTTGAGGAAATATCAATTTTGGAGATACAGAAGAAAATGCGAAATAAAAGCTTGCCCTATATTTTCCCTGTTTCGATGTTGACTTTTCATTTCCTGAAATATTTGTATTAATAAATTATGCTTTATTTTCTTAAACTAACAAAATTGTTCTGAAAAATACATAAGTTATACGTTGAATTTTCGGCAACCTCTATTAGACAGAAACGTGCCAAAACGGAAATATTTTTAATGAACCAGTAGGTTCCCTCTTAGGTTTTACTGAAGTGTCTACCATAGTGTCTATGTTATAAAACAGATGGTTGCGATTTGGTTATAATTATTAAAAAATATTTTTATCCATTAAATAACGAACTTGAAAATTAGTAGTGCGGTAGGTTCATTATTAGATTATCTTGTAAGCAGTCTCAGAGTTAATAGTAAACTGTCCCTTTTCCTCATGAACGTATTTTCAAAAAGTAAACACATTTTTCACAAGGCACATTATAACTGATTGTGTAATAATTAGGCAGTATTATTTAGTGATAGGATTAGAAATGTTCCATACATTTTTCACCAAGGATAAAAGAATAAACTACTTGCTTGGTAAACTATCATTACTTTCATTTTCTGTTGTTGTAACTACTTGAAAGACATATTGCTAACCTATTAATATTTTTAATATCTATTCAGCATTGATTTTATAAGAATGAGAGTTATCCGAAAAAAGTGTGATATTATAATGCATTTTATAAAATAATTTTTAAATATAATGGAAATTATTACACTTAATTTTTTGTCTTCAGTTTAGTAAAATCGCAGCATAAAATGGAAGCTAACTACTAAGGATTGATTGATTGATTGTTAGTAATTCGGGTACGTCAACTGCTAAGGTCATTAGTCCCATTATTGTAGTACATATTTTTTCCTCAAGGGGTGGCGGTGGTTTTCCCTCGCTAGATAGCGAGATCCGGCGCCCACCTATCATCGACTAGCAGGGTTTTCCGCAACCAGGTCTCGGGAGCGGTGGCTCAGTGCGTCAACTGATTCACTGCAGCGCCTCTGACCGGGAGATCTTACGTTCGAGTCCTGACGGCGGCAGGATTTTCGACATTAGCTTTTCATCTAGGTCGAATTCAGTCGCTGTCTGGAGGAGAATTCTAGCGGCCGGCTGATCTGATCGGTAGTTTTCATGGTTTCTCCAACATCAGGAGAATGCCGGAGCAGTACCCTAACAAACGGGCTACGGACCGCGCGCAATCTTTCCTTCCTCTTCCTTGTTCTATCCTCATCCCTTACACACATACCTACATTAACATGCACTACACTACCCCACATGCTGAGAGACTGGTCGCGGACTTAGAACTTATCCCAGCTGGGGCGGTTCCCCGCTGGTGGGAGATACCTGGTTGAAGAAAACCCCGTTAGTCGAACGGTAGGTCGGTGTCAAATCTCGCCATCCAGCGGGGGAAGACCACCGCCACCTCCCGAGCAAAAACACGTAACACGGAACTAATGAAGTAATGTAGTATGGGACTAATGAAGACGCGCCCGGAATCACTAACAATCAATGCCAACCACGTATCTCCCACTAGTGGGGCAGCGCCCCAGCCGGGAAAAGCCCTAAGCTCCGGCTAGTCTCCCGACATGTATGGTAGTGCAGTGCACGCGAGGATAGGACAATGAAGAGGAAGGAAATATCGTGCGCGGTCCGTGGCCCGTTTGTTGGGGTACTGGTTCGACATTCGCCTGGTGTTGATCGGAGAAACCACGGATCAGAAAACCTGGCCGCTAGAATTCTTCTCCAGACAGCGACTGAATTCGACCCACCTCACAAGCCAGCGTCGAAAATCCTGCCACAGTCGGGACTTGAACCTAGGAGCTCACGATCAGAGGCACTGCAGGGACATCAATTGATGCTTTGAGCCACCTCTCGCAGTAAACGTAAAGAAATAATCATATTATTTAATCACGTCTGCATATTTCAATAGAACAATTCCTTCACTGAAAGCATTTCATTAACTTCAGTATAATAATACGAGAAAATCAATTGAGGCACTCAAGATTGTAAGGGCAGATCCCAACCGGCCTCACATTTTTAGATAGAAGTATGACGGTAACTCCTACCATATACCTATCTTCTGCTGAAATATCGAATGAATTGGAATATGACAAAACCCTCAAGTTCTACCTTCAAAAATTTGTCCGTAGTGTAAGTGAATGTGAACGAAAACAGAAAAAAGTCGTTTATCTCAAAAAGAACTTCGGCTGTTACTATTCTGAGCGCCTCAATTTGTAGTGCCATATTCCTTACTTTTATTTTTTAAATTTGCTTTTAAAACAGATGAAAATAAATTAAACATCTTTACAGAATTATCATGTTAAATTGACTCTTAGTTTTTACAGGAAAATTGTTAATACAAATCACTCTCAAAAAATAATATTTTCATTGACAGAAAATACTATTTTTATTGATAGAAAATGTTCGTTTGATTACAAGAAATATTGAACCTTGACAGATAACCTTAACAGATACCAGCACAGTATACTTTTACTTTCTCGTATCCATACGTATATACGGAGTAATATATGTAGTATAGAGAAAGTTATGTAATGCTGCGGAAAAGCGATTTCAAAATTTCAACGGAAATACACGTTTTGGGGTCCCCTGACATCGGAAAAGTGGTTGTTTTCAAAACGATTTTCTCAAAATAGGCTCCAAATTTTGTCTTTAAATTTTTGGTAGGGTTAGTGCCAAACGAAGTTTAGTGACATACACGCCATATAGCTCTATTTTTTTGTTTATACAAAATTTACAAACGTGAAATTTTTTGACTTGTCTCTAACGTCTGCAATATTTACATTAAAGGCGAAATCTTTACATTATTATATTTATGAGCACATGTGCTTTTAATAATGTCAACAGTTTTCTGTAAACAGTAATTCAAAATTCCGTTTTTTCAGAAACGCTCAAACACCATTTTCTCAAAAAATGCTCCAAATGTTTTCTTCAAATTTTTCTAATAGTGCTAATTGCACTGTTTAATGTGACGTAAAGTTAATCTTGGTGTATTCTTTTTTTTTTTTCAAAAATTACACAAATTTTTTTTAAAATACCACTCTCGCCGTTAACATGGACATTTACATCGATTTGAACGAATTATTACATTTGTAAGTGGATGTACTTCAAATGACTTCAAATGAAGTTTTTCGGAAACTATAGATTCCTGTGAAAGAGATACAATTTCGCATTTACAGTAATGCTTAATTGCTATTAAAAACAACTGCGAATTTTTCAATGAAAATTTCAATTTAGGACGAGTTTTTACTCTTCTTTAATATTTTTGAAGTAATAATTTGGTTGTACTACTAAGAAACCAAAACGATGAAAAAATGTAGAAAAAAAAATGTATTTTGGGCGTCGAAAGATGGCAGCTGACCAGAGAATGGAGCAAGACCTTAAAGTCAGAGGGACACACCAAGGAAATTAGAAATCTTTACTACGAGAAAGTCTGTGCTATTCTTTAGCACCTCTAGTTTAATATTATCTACAGTGTCATGACAGGAGGAACAAACTTGTGTGGCATTTTGTCAATTCTCTCCTAAATACTTTGGATTATTTTAGTTAAAGTATGCGTCACAAGACACTTGCAAAACCGTCATCCTGAGAGTGAACACATCGTCTGTTTGCACATCTTCCCTGGGTCTTTGGCAGTTGTCTGGTGACAAAATAACAATCCCAATTCAACAAATATATAAGGTACTCATTGTTAACTCCAGCTGCCGTTTCCCAGCTGCCACCCGATTGTTTCTAATCGCTTCCTGAAACATCTCTGCTATTCATTTATATCGTATTGATATGTGTTTTGTTCTGCGTTGTCTACTACCATTTTATTTAGCGTGACGCGTCACTAAACAGTACGTATTTATTCAGTGTGTTCTGTATGTAATGCAAAAGTTTTTTATTTGACTTGTTTCATCTTGTGTAATAAGCACGGATCATGTTTCGGATACTAATATGTTTTAAGCTTTTTAGTATTTCAGACCAAAGTTTGACTGAATAACTGTGACAATGTAAGTAAACGCATTTTTCCAAAAATATACATTTTCCCAAATATCAAGATATTTTAGCAACTATTAATGAATGAAATCGATAATGTTTTGATTTTTCTCTCCATTTTTGAATAAGAAACTTTGTGATAGAATGCTTAATTGGAAAAATGATTCCTATTTTCATGAAATGCAGACAAGTGTCATTCTTGACCCAATAAGGCTTAATCAGGTATAAATATAAATAAATACTTTAAAATTACGCAAAAATCTCTTTCTGTCATTCCATTTTTATCATTTGAAATTGAAGGAAAAAGTAAATCCTTTTCTACTGTAAAAATCGCGAATACATCCCAAAGAAATAATAATAATAATAATAATAATAATAATAATAATAATAATAATAATAATAATAATAATAATAATAGTAATCAAAATAATAAATTAATTTTATGATAAGGCATTTACAAACGTACGTTTACAATATTTGTTGTTCCCTTGATTCGTGCTTCAACATTTTCCTTTTTTTCTTCTGTTCAAAAAAATTCTAATGCATTCGTGATTAAGTTGTAACGAAGTATTGAAAACAATTTTGAGGGCACTGCTGCGTCTCATTCATTCCTCTTAATCCATTTCTCCTACTAGAAGTCAAGTGCAATTTTATTTTACTATTTTGAGATGATTACACTGATGTTAATTGATGCGTTCTTTATTTTAGTAGAATGGATCAGAGACGGTATTGTTTAATGTAGATGGCTCTGAGGATTTATGCTAGCAAAATTTGACGCTTCAGTTTTGTTTCTCTCCAGATGTTTGTAATACAAGAGATAACCGAGTTATAAATTGAGACCACTCCCTGCCAAAGACAAGTTCCCATTTTTGCACTGAGTATCAGTAGACTTTTGACAAAAATTTGCATATTATTATCTAGAGTTTGAGACAACACAGCCAGGATTAAGTATAAAAATCACCCAGTTTACGAAGAATTTATGAATTTGCAATGAAAATTAAAACAAAAATTTCGGAATAAGAAAACAATAATTATTTTCCAGCTTAGTTTCTTCTTCGAATAATGTATTTTTTCAAAGGTAAGTGTTATTCATTGAAGTTCTTAAGTTTTTATATTTACTACGGTTTTACAATGACAACGTGCAGGAAACTACATTAGTTATGGGTTCACTTTATTTCCTCCCAGAGTCATTTTAGGAGAGAAGAAATTCACCCGGACCACCGTCCCGCCTCCTGATACGCTCCGAGACTAGTTGGCGTCATGTCCCTTGGCCGCCCTCGCCGGTGCATCTGCGATGGCGAGAAAGACGGCCGTGCCCGGACCACTAATGCGCATCTGACACGGCACTACATCTTCTTAACCGGCGCGTCGTCACGCCTGTTGGGGCAACGTCGACCCTCGCAAGTCCCCCCCCCCCCCGCCATCCCCGCTACCACCCCCACCCCCGTCACTCCCACCGTCCCCTCCGCGGTGTTCTCTCGCACTCACTTACCATCCCCTCTGCTCCGCCCCATCCGTTCCTACACCCCCAACCCCACATCCACCCACGGCCTCTGCTCCACCGACCACCCCCACTACTGCCTTACTTTCGTTACTCCCGCCACGCCTGTTTACTCGGCTCCCCTCTAGCCCCCTGCTCGTCAACTCAGCTGCCCTTTCACTTCCGTCATTACCACTTCCTCATACCCTCGCCTTTCCCGCCACCCCCACATCCAGCCTCTGCCCAAACGCCCCCTCCCACACCCGCTCCCTCCATCCTTGCCACCTTCGCCATCTCTCTCACGCCTCTCGTACCACAACCGCCTCCTCCGCGCCGGTGCCGCCCCCACCGCCGCCTCCGCCGCGTCCATCTGCGCCTCCAGCCCGGCCGCGCGCGCACGCCGGCACACGCTCCGCTCCGCGCCGCCGCCGGCTATAAAGCCAATATTGTCATGAACAGCCGCCCCTCCTCGGCCGCCGCTCCACCCTCCGCTCCCTCGTTCACGGCGTGTATAATACGTTTCAACAGTTATAACAAGGTGGATATTTATTAGAACGCGGCGTATCGACACACAGAAGCGGGCGCGAGGAGGACGGAGCGAGCGGAAGGGGGAGCAGCGGACGGGAAGGCAAGGCGGAGAGAGAGAGGCTCAAAGAGGGAAGCGGCCAGAGGGAGAGGGAAGACGCAGGCGGCGGTGGTGGCGGCGCCGACGGCAGGCAGGGTGAGCGTATTGTCTGGCTCGGCTACAGTAGTAAGATGGGGGCTCATCTCGGGCCGGGGCGGGGCGGGGCGGGGGCGGAGGCGGCGGAGCGAGGGTGCGCGGCGGCGGACGCGCGCGCGGCGGGGGGGGGGGCGCGGGGAGAGGGGGCACAAAGCGCTGCGCTCGGCTCTTTTGATTCGTGGGATTAATTGAAATGCCAGGCATTCCTCGTGTACGATGTAGCGGGGTGGCGCGGGCGGCGGCGGCGGCGGCGGCGGCGGCGGCGGGGGCGGCGGCGCGCTAGCGCGGAGGGGGCGCGCGCCGCGAGGAAAGCAAGACGCGCGACGCGCCTGCGCGGCGAGGGCGGCGGCGGGGGCGGCGGGGGCGGGGGCGGAGGCGCACCGGAGAGCGCGGGCGGGCAGACGCGCGGCGCGGCGAGGCGCAGCGCACCCGCCTGCCCGCCCGCCGGGCGACGACGGAGGCCCGCGCCGCCACGCTCTCGCAGCCGGAGCTCCGCTCCGCTCCTCCGCGCCGCCCCCGCCGCCACCCCGACCGCCGAGCGCCCCCCGGGGAACAAAATAAGCACGTGCTTGGCGCGGCGCGCGGAGCAGGATTCAGCAATCACGCTTTACATGATTCCATGAGCCCTCTTGGAATGGTATCTGATGGGGTTGTAGTTACATGTTTACGTTTATTAAATATCTAATTAAGATTTTTTTCTCGTTTACTATAATTTTGTTATAATTCGAAAAATCGTTTATTTCATTAAAATTATGCAGTTTGTTTGCAATGTGTCTAGAAATCTAGATGTTCCAAAGCACATTAACCTATATCTTATTGGCATTATCCGTCTCTATGTTAATAAACAATTAATGCTCTTTTGTCAGAATTTAATGAGCTGAACTCAACCTATGTTTTAAAACTACCCAATACCCTTCTCATACTATACGTGAAGATGGTTGTCACTTTCCAATAATTCCATTTTTTGGATGAGGCATTGATTTACTTCACATACAGCAGTCGACAGGAGAGAATGTCTTCATTTTACAATAAGTATTAGAGAAGAGTGAATATAAATATAACTTACAGTCACATTGCCTTCACAGACTTCGAAAAAGCATTTCATGGTTTTCAACGAGAAAGTTTATGGAACGTTATGGACAATATCATAAAATCAAGGCTACCCTAGACATCTGAAGAATTCATTTCCTGCATCCCCCTTGATTGTATCGAAACGTTTGAGCAACTGGAGCACGATTAAAACCTGATTTTTGTCATATTATTACTTATTGTTTAAAAATATGCTTTCAAAAATGATTATTCAGATAGGACATATCCATAAGGAATGAAATAATAAAAATCGACTTAGCCGCTATAAAATGTGGTATTTGAATGACATCTGGAGGAAAAAATCGGCGGTTTTTGCCCAAGTCGATTTCACATTTTCGGTGATGTTGGGGAAATTGAATTTCTCAAAATACAGCAACACAGAGAAGACTTTCCTAAATTGGTTTTGTTTGGTGACTTTATTTTGAATGGTAGTTCGACTCTCAAAAAATACAATAATATTACCTAACTTTTGTATGGTTGTCTTTTTCGATTTTTTAGATTGCTCTGCGAACAATTAGCATCAGCTAATTTTAGTAAGACAATTTTTACAGTTAAACTATTGAAGATTTGAGATATAGACATTAAATCATAAAGTATACAAGATATACTACACAAAGTTAAAGATTCAGGAAATCGAAACGTAAAAGATGGTCGACTCTTCACAAAATGCAATGACTTCTGAGAATTTTTTTACATAATCAGTAGCTCTAAAATATTACAATTGAATGAACACATTAGCATGTGAATAACTAACAAAGAAATGCATAATACGAATAATTTTAGTGTTCATTCGTGTTATGTATTTCTTCAAATGCTAAGGTGTTCATTCAATTGTAATATTTTAGAGCTACTGATTATGTAAAACAAATTCCCGAAACACGTGTATGGCAGAATTTTCTGCATATTAAATTCATCTTGTCTACTACTTGTAGCTGATACCTCCGTGATCCTGGATTTATAAATTGGATTCCTCCATGAGACGTGGCAACCAGTGGGAACAATCGCAAAAGCCGAAAATTTTACTGGGTGGTTCCTTCAGGGCCTCCCTAAAATCGTTTAGCGGTTCCTTCAAGGACAAACATTCAGTGGCGAGGCGTTGCGTCATCAATAGATGAGCCGATGACCAAAGAAAATTATAAAAACAATCCATTTTCAATATATTAGAGAATATTTGAATATAATCTATCTGGAAAATATCTACAGATATTTTAATGGTAAAAAACATCAACCAACCACATCTGAGATATAACCATGAATCAAGCCCGTAAAGGATTCCCTAATTTTAGCGCATCGAATTAAGAGCTCGCCGTCGCTCACTTGTGACTTATCCGGCCGTTCGCGGGTCGTATTCCTTTGCACGGCGATAAGCTCTCTAGTCAACCCTATTTTCGTTGCATCTCCGTCGTTTCCGGCCTTGCGTGGTGGACCGCATTATTACGACACAGTATGAACTTTTGAGGGAAACATAGTGTGCTTGCGTGTGCCCTGATTTAGTGCTTTTTCTAGATTTGTTGGTGTTTTTAGTGGTTTTTTGTTGGTTGACTCACACTCTGAAGGAAAATGGAGATATCAAAGTTTAGCTGAAACAGAAACTATTTGACCCACTTATATTTGACGAAGATTTGATTGACTGATTTGATTGACTTTTTTTTTTTTTAAATAGTTTTTATTTCCTTGTTCGACATTATTATGCCTTTCAAGGGTTTTTATGATACATAGTATACACTTTTGTTTAATTATATTTCCTCATGCATGAACAATGGTAGAAGACTAATATTTACAATATAAACAGTAACAACTAAGGATACCCAGGAAGGGTCCTTCAGAAAAATACATACAATATTTGAATTAGAAACATAAATATTTAATTTAGAGATGTTGTAACCTGCTTTACAGCTAATTAAGGAGGATGTAGTAGGTCTTTAGAATATCTTGATTTTATTCGTGGAAAAAGATTGGCTGATTTACCTAGAGTGTACAAAGGAGTGGCTGGGCAAGATGAAAGAGAAGAGTAGAAATTAGAAGAAAGTTTTAGAATCCAAGTTTTCAGAGGTTCTATAGATAGTTCTTTTAAAATTTGATCATTTCTGATATACCATGGAGCTTTTAAAACATTTCTTAAAATTTTATTTTGCAGTACTTCCAGTTTTTGAAGGTTGTTTTTAGCGGCACCTCCCCAAATTGGGCAGGCGTAGGTCAGTGAAGGTCGTATAATATATTTAAATATTATTAATGCTGAGTCTATTGATAATTTTGATTTTCTATTTATGAATGGATACAATTTTAGGATTTTTATATGTGTGTTATTAGCTATTGATGTTATGTGGTTTTTCCAGGTTAATTTGGTATCTATTTGAAGTCCAAGATATTTAACAGGGGTGTCATTTGGAAGCCATTTAACTGCATGGTTATTAATTATTAAGGGATATGTGGGATGAATCCGTTTTAAGGAGAAAATTTTTGCTTGAGATTTTTGGTGATTTATTTTTATTTGCCAATCATTGAACCAAGACATGAGGAGATTTAGGTCATCTTGGAGATTGTCTCTACCTAGAAGAAGATCACTATGAGTGGTAAATATTGCAGTGTCGTCCGCAAATAAGGCAATTTCTGAGTGTAAGAGGTAAGGCATATCAGAAATAAAAACATTAAAGAGCATAGGTGATAAAGGAGATCCTTGGGGAAGTCCAGCTTGTATATTGTGATCAGTTGAGAGAGTGTTATTTATTTGAACTTTGAATCTTCGATTAACTAAAAAGGATTTTATTATGTTTTGTAAGTAATTTGGGAAACCAATATTTCTCAATTTAAAAAGTAATCCATCATGCCAGATTTTATCAAATGCTTTTTTTACATCTAGGAATATAGCAAGAGTATGACGTAATTTTTGGAAATTGGTGGCAATATAGTCTGTTAAACGTAACAATTGATGCGTAGTAGAATGGTTATGTCTGAAACCAATTTGATTGACTTGAATACAATTTTTTTAATAACTGGGATATAAAAAATTGATTATTTTTATTAGAATGGCAACGTGTAAAGACAACTCTTCATCAAATTTTAGAAAAGAAGAAAATTTTGACTGAGTATTTAAGGAAATTATAGAGGTGTAGCTAAATTAATCTGCACGATACCAGCTTCAACAACATCCGTAGAAATGAGTTTTTCTGCATTAAAAATAATACATAATTATAAAAGTTATACATTTAGTCTCTATATATGTAACAATGCAGGTTGTTTATTGGTATTTACACATATTTATTTTACAAATTCATGAATACATTAACATAGCAGCTTCAAAACGTCACGCATTACTTTAGAAGATAAATTATATTTATATTTATGAATTTAAAAAATTTAGAATATCGATTTATGTTCATCTCCATATCGTGCACACGACCATTGTACGGATAAGTATCATTGTGTAGCGATCCATGATTCAGTTTTGCTTCGTCTATATTTGAAAGTTCAATAATATTTAGTTTATTCAAGTCTGAGAGATCCGTCGTGAAGTGCTCCAATGCTTCGGAGAGGCTTCCCAGTACTAATTTTTAAGTACAGTTTTATACAGCGTTTCAGCTCGTAAGCGGCGAGTTCGGCTTGTGATTGTTTGGAATACCCTTTTATTGCGTGGAATGCTGAAAAGACAACGACTGCTCTGCCGACTGTAATCCCGTTTCGTATTATTTTCGTGAAGGGGGTGCGCTTTCTTGCAGAACAAGCAATAATCATCTATTGGGTTGAATGAATTTTAGTTTTGCCGTCATATCAATATTTCTTAAACATTTCAATATTGTCTTATGCAGTCCAAGAGATTATTTCAAAAAATAAAAAAGTATCAGAAAAAAATAGCGTACTTTTGAGCATTTAATCATTGAATTGAAATGATTACAATAACCGTATTCTATTTATTACAATGAATTAATGCGGGATTTTAATTTCGTCCCATCATTTTTGACGAGTCACCACTAATCATTTACATTGTTTTACTTCAGTTGAACATTTCAATAATTTTAGTTGTTCATTTATTATTGAAAAATAATAACCTAACTTGCTCATTTATTGCAAATTTGAAACGTGTACAATATTTTATTATGTTTATAATTTATTAAATAAATATTGTTTTGTAAAAATTATTCTCATTAATAAAATCAAATGAGATCCTGCCAAAGTATATCATAGAAGATGCTCGTAATAATAGGCGATAACTCAGCTTTTCGAGAAATACAGTTTTAATAATTCCTTGCCAGTTCTTCGGTGACTTTCAGGAGGTATATTTAGAAGTTTTTCTTAAGGAAGTTTATTCTTTGGTTAGGAAGATAACTGAGGTCAGCACATTTCTGAATTACAATAAAATAGTAACGTATTTATCTTAAAACGGTTTATTCAATAAAACATTTTTGATGGAAAGTGTTTAATATTTTATATCGCTTAGGGATTAAAAGAGGTATTTACTACGGAGAAGGAAGCTTTCAGACGACGAATCTTCAGATCATACACAGCCCAGTACATTTCGTGCAGAACCAAGATACGATCCACCAGCGCGACCTTTGCACGGACCCGCGGCGGGTCCAGCCAAAGCGCGCACGTCCCAAACCCGCCACTCGAAAAAGGACGCCAAGAAATTTAAAAACGAGTATAAATAAAGCCGGACGTAAAAGTATTGCTCTAATGAAGCAAGGAGAAAGACGCGCTATCGGCGGCGGCGATCGGGAGAGGCGCAATAAAAAGTTACGAGTGTCCAGGAGCGGCGCGGCGGGCCCGCGCTGCTCGGCGCGCGGGCGCCTGGCGCAGAGGGCAGTTGGCGCCCAACGTGGAGGCACAGGCCGGCGACGCCGCCGCGCGCGCTACGACCGACGGGCCACCCCAATAAATTCTGCTATATATTTGCCGAGAGTGGAATGTCTTGTCATTGCATGGAAGTCATAAAGCCGCTACATAGATTACACGGAAAAGGGCGGGGAGGGGGGAAAAGGAGGGGTCCTCATCAAATCAGCGCATAATAAAACGCGGGGGCCCTCTTTTGCTGTGCCCTATTGCGTTCGGAACGGCGTTTCAAACAGGCGCGGCGCGGCGCAACCAGCCCCCTCGTCTACAAGGCAAATGCGGGGCGAAGGGGCGCCCCGCTTCTTGATACACAGTGTGGCAATGGGCCGACGCATTGTGTCGGGGATATATCAAGGCGGCGACAAACGGCGGCAATTGTCGGGATGGGGCTGCCGTCGTTGCCGCCGACACTGCTCCGCCGTCTCCGTCGCCTCGCAGCGGCATCGCCGTCCCGTTGTACATCGCCACCGTTCGAAACCCCACCGTCTCCACTCCCGTTGTTGTCGTCACGCTCTGTTCCGCTGCTGGTGCCCTCCTGCTGTCTCACACCCCATTGTGTCGCGACGCCGCCGTCTTCGCCGCCGCGAGCGCGGGCGACCCCGGCGGCGCGGCGCTTCTTGCAGGGAGCCGGGCGAGAAGCAGACGATAAGAAGGAGCAGGTTGGAATTAACCCTCCTAAAAACAGAGACGAAGGATCACGACGCTTTATCTAGCAACTTTTAAATTGCATTCTCCGCCGATGGAGAGGCAGAGAGACACAGCGCGCGGGTGGCGGCGGAGGGGGCGTTGGTGGCGGTGGCGGGGGCGGCGGGGGTGGCGGCGGGGGCGGAGGCGGAGGTGGCGGCAGTGGCGGCGGGGTCGACGGCGGTGGCGGAGGGGGCGGCGGAGGCAGCGGTGGCGGCGGAGGCGGCGGAAGCGGCGGTGGCGGCGCTGGCGGCGGCGAAGGTAGAAGCGCGGTAGTAGAAAGACTGCAGGGGGAGGGGGATGTAACGAGAAAAGAAGAGGAGACGGCGGCGGCAGTCGGAGGAGCAGCAGAAGCAGAGGAAGAAAGAGTATTTCGAGCTTTATATACGACTCAACTCCAGCCGTAATTCCTTGGAATCTTTTGTTTTAGCGCGCAGCGAGGCCGGATCCACTTAACTTGCGGCGCTGCTCTCGCCGCGAGGGGTAGATCGCGCTGTTGCTCTCGCACAGGAGGGGCTTCTACTAAGATTTAATAACGTATTTTGGTATACTATTTGTGATTTTGGGACTGGCTCTTTTATATGACCATGCGGAACATCTGTAATATCAGATGGTCATATTTGTCGGGAAAAGTTTGTTTATAATTGTTGTTACTAATTTGAGATAGAGATGGTAAATAGATTTCGTTGCCGTACAGCTTTGTTGGTCTTTTGTTCAATTGTGATCACATGCTAGGAGTATAGATTTTTGGCTCTTTTGAACATGTTTGTTTTATTGCGTGACTGCTTAACAAATGTAAATATTCGAAATTCTTTTGACTTTTTTTAAATGGATTTGGTGAGTAAGAAACTGCCTAAAAACAAATTCTGCTTTGTTCACTGATTCGTTCACTCATTATGGAAACACACTGCTCTCCATTGACAGTTATTGCTTGTTTTGGGAAAGTGGAGCAGACTAAAAACTCTGCCTCGTACACTCACATACACGAATAAATCCATTAATCCATCCCAACACCAATCAGACTTTCAAAAACCGACTGTTTTTCCGTTTCGTATCCAGAGCCATCGAAGTCAATTTCGTTCGCAACCCAGAAAGTCCCAATACATCCGTAACTGGCGCGGCGGCCCTTCGATTCATCGACTCCAACGGGACGCGTCACAGTTGGAGGCAATCGCAGCTAGCGCACCCACGCGATAAGTGCCAAGGGCCCCACTCTCACTCCCCCCCCCCAGCCCACCACCCGTCCAGCTCCCTCCCTCCCGCGCTGTCCTCCCACCTACGCGACCGCCAACGCCCTCATCCTCGTTCAGCCGACCACCCGAACTAATTCCTCCTGTTCAGTCGCCGTCACGATCAACACGCGTCCCTGCCCAATACTACGATCGCTCGTTTGCCTACTCCACCGCCCATCCCACTCAATCGCACAATCACCCACACAGCATTCCCAGTCCGTTGAAAAGCGTCAACACACCCGTTGCACTCTCCCTCTCTGACCGACCGGTGCTTTGCTGAAACGTCCAGATTCATCCCTCGGTTCCAATACGCGCATCAAAAAATCACTAATACAAACGCAGGACGCTCTCCCAACCCAACCTCTTTCACCCTCTATTCGAATACGTGCATATTCCACGCGCAGGCTCCTTCTCCTCGTGCGTTCCCATAGTTCGTGAGAACCCCTCTCCTTTCCGTTGGCAATCGCTGTCCTCCCCCACTCTTCCCGCTCATCGCCCTGGCTTCCGCCGTCACCCGTCCGCTGGACCGCCCGCCCGGCCCGGCCCGTCGCCGCCCGTCCGCCTGCCCGTTCGCTCGGCACCGCCGCCGTCGGCGGCCCGTTTTATTGCCAAACGCGCTCTGCCGGCTGCCGACCGCTCTAATTGACGGAAGAACACCGCACCAGGTCCGGCTAATTAATTCCACCCCCAATGTCCATCACGAGTCAGCGGCTGCTCTCGGCTGCCGCCGCCGCCGCCGCCGCCGCCATCGGGCGATCGCCGCGGCTCCGATGTTCGATGCACGAGAGCCGGCCCCGCCCCCGCCCGGGCACTCGAGCGGCGGGCCGCGCCTCGACGCCCGCGGTCTAATGAACTTTAAAGGAGAAGCGCCACCAGCCGCCTTTAAGCCAACGCGACTCCTGGGGAATGCGGCCCCCGTCCGTCCGCAGCAACCGGTTCGGGCCTTATCGGAGGCAATTTGTTGCCCAGGGGAACGAAATTCTTCTTAATTGGTGGTTACGATTGTTGGACCGTGTGTCCTGGCGACGAAATGGCCAAACTAGCTATTTTTTCCTTCCTTTTTGGATGCTTCTCAGCTGTTTTGAATGTTGCTCTCACGTAATACTTAATGTATAAGAACGGACTGATTCTGTAGGTCATAAAGTGAAAAATGTTAAAAGAAAAGTGAAGGGATTTGATAATTGTTACATTTTAAAACATTGTTTTCCAGCAAACATTTAAAAAATATGTGTCTAATATTATTTTCTCAAAATGACATTGAACCTAATATCCGAATAGTTTATTGAATAATTACTTTTATTAACGTTCCACATCTGCGTGATCCATATTTCAGTATATTTACTTCTAGACACAATTCTGCTATGGATATAAGTGTTTGTAATTTTTTCCAGCAATTTACCTCCTAACTATTGAGTAGATCGCAGGTCACAGTTTGAATTCACACACAAATGTATTGACTCCGATCGGAAGGTTTTTCTGAGATTTATAGCATGATATTGCATGATATAAGATGACTTGACATGAATTCTGACATTATTACTGGATTTTGAACTTGCTTATAAATCAAATTGACTAATATATCCGAAGAAAAGCAGCGCGGATCCATATTATCCTTCAAATTTCATCACTTCTCATTTTACTTTTCCATCTTCTCAAAAATGGAAAAATTAAAGAATCATTTGTCATATCCAGCACTTCCGTATTAACATAGTTTGGCCTGCGCATCCTAAAACAAAATTATTTGCAAATCGAACCGGAAAACTTAAAGGCATCAAGTTCGTTTCAAAATTTTCGTAAAGTAGACTAAAGCTTGAAATCATATTTAATATAAGAATTGTTGCTTTCGTATTGTTGTTAATACTGAATTAAATGTGAAGAACTCGTAAGATTTTGTGAAGTAAACATGCACAGATGGAATCACAAGAGAAAAGGGGTTCCATACATGGTAAAATTAATGTAAGTCAACCTCGATCAGGTTTTTGTCCAGTTTCCCTGAACCATTGAGCAAATTCTAAGATGGCCCCTTGTTTTGCATCTGGACATAAATGTAGCTTCATTATGCGCACGTTTTGTTGAGCTATCCTTTTGCTGGTAATGGTAGGAGTAGAGCTGAGGGTGAGTTACTATATTGTTAGCTATGCAGAAAAATCAAATTAGCAAATCTGTTTTCTATAATTCTGGAACAGAAAACTCTAGTTTTTTAATTGTTGCTAACTGGCACTTTTTATATTATTATTACTATTATTATTATTATTATTATTATTATTATTATTTAACTTTCATACATCTTTCAACTGATGTTGGGAAGGGATTCTGTACTCAAGAAAACGTTCGCAGATCATTTCTTTCCCATACGTCGTACAGTTTTACTCTTTTTGAGACCAAATAAATCAAATCAAAGCTACCACGCCTATTTCTAGGAAACATCCCCCTCTCGTTGGTGCTGGGGGTTGGAGTGATGCGCCGCCGCCGCAGCCTCCGCCGCCACCGCTACCGCCACCTCCACCGCCGTCGCCGCTGTCTCCGCCGCCACCGCCACCGGCACCACCACCGCCACTGCCACCACCGCCGCCACCGCTGCCGCCGCGGCCACCGCCGCCACCACCACCGTCGCCACCACCGCCGCCGTTGCCACCGCCACCTCCACCGCCACCGCCGTCGCTGCCGCCGCCGCCGCCACCACCACCGTCGCCACCACCACCGCCGTCGCCACCACCGTCGCCACCGCCACCTCCTCCGCCACCGCCGCCTCCGTCGCCACCGCCGTCGCTGCCGCCGCCGCCGCTGGTCTCTTCACGGGCGGACGTCCCGGAATGCGGCGGCGGCGTCGGGGGCTGCGGGGGCGGCCGCGGGAATGGAGCGGCGCGCGGCCGCAGGTGAGGGCGCGCCACGCCACGCCACGCAGCGCCCGGCGGACATCACAGGCGGCGGCGGCGGCCTCCGGCGCGACAGCCCGTGACGGCGCCATTCGGACGCGCGCGCGCCCACAATACGGCGGGCGGCGCAGGCGGCGCGGGCGGCGCCTCGAGGGGCGTGGGCGGCGCACGGGCCGACGACGGCGGGCGGCCGGTTGACAAGGGGTTGCGGTCGGGGCGCAGCTGCCAGGCGGCGAGATGTTGGGTGAGCGAGGTCGTTGGGAGGGGGGGGGACGGGCTTCAGAATGATAATGAGAGGGGTGAAGAAAGTCGAAGTTGTGATGATAGAACGATATGGTGCTCGAAACGGGTACGGAAAAGTCAACGAGACTTGAGAAGCACAAAGGGTAAAGCATTGTGGGTGTATCGACATATTTTGTGAAATGAACATATTGCGGGCGGAGCTGGGTGCGTGTGGAAGAAAGTGAAGGTGCCACGCGCCGTAAAGAATGTGAGGGTTGGATTTAGTAGGTCGTTGATGCCACAGAGAAGCAAGACCGTGGTGGCGGTGATCTTCCTCCACTGAACGGCGAAATCCGACGCCGACCTACTGTCGACTAGCGGGGTTTCCCCAACCAGGTATTTCCCACCTGCAGATCATCGCCCTAGCCGGGATGAGCTTTAAGTCCCTGACCGGTCTCCCGGTATGTCTGGTAGTGTGGTGTAGCTTAGTGTAAGTGTGTGTGTCAGTGGTGAGGATAGGAGAAGGAAGAGGAAGGAAAGATCGCGTGCGGTCCGTGGCCCTTTTGTTAGGGTACTGCTCCGGCATTCGCCTGGTGTTGATGGGATAAACCACGGAAAACTACCGATCAGAGCAGCCGGCCGCTAGAATTCTCCTCCAGACAGCGACTGAATTCGACCTAGCTGAGAAGCTAGTGCCGAAAATCCTGCCGCCGTCAGGACTCGAACCATGACCTCACGGTGAGAGGCGCTGCAGTGACATCAGTTCTAAGTGCACTGCGCCACCGCTCCCGAGAGTAGAACACGAGCAGATGGGGCAAGAGCGCGAGTGAACATGGCCGTCAGCGCAGGTGGGCGCTGAACCGGAGCGGTGGGTCGGAGGCTGCGGTGGAGGAGGAGGGCTCGGCCGGCTGCCAACGCGGCGACGTGACGGGCGCGCCTCGGGCGGCGGGGGCGGGGGCGGGGAGCGGGGCTTCGAGGCGTGGCGTCGCAAAAGGCAGCGAGGACCGCAGGCACGACGGCGTCACAGAGCGCGCGGGCGGCGCGTGGCGGTGCGAGACAGGTGCTGTGCGGTGCAGCGGCACAGGCCGAGGGGGCGGGGCCGGCCGCAGCACGCCGCTCCCCGCGCACCCCTTCACGCGCAGCGGAAATTTCAATTGACCCCCCGCGCCCGTGATTGAGCGCGGACTGTGCGCCCCGCCCGCGCCGCGCCGGCGCGCACGCGGCGGCTGGGGCCTGCTGGCGGGCATGGCGTTGCCAGGGACCCTCCCGGCCCGCAGGGCCCCAACGGATTCAGGTCGGATAAAGAAGTCTCTCGGAATTCCCTTTGTCATTCCTAGGAATAACAGTCGTTTTACGAAACTCGCGTTCTCTCTTTCTTCAGTACACGGTAATTTTTCCCAAGTATCTAGTGAATAGCAATTATGTTCTTTAAAACAACAGTGAGAGATGTTAATATTTTACTTGAATTAAGAAATTATAACAATTTATTTGTCACATAAAACATGTTTTATATACTTCTAAAGCGTTATTGTTATATTTCTTTAATTTTTTTTGACCGAAGGCAGATAACCTCTATCCCTCAATATGCAGTATCATGAACCACACTCTACATATTAACATATATGAGAATTCCTCGAGTCTGGAGTCACCAGGACGTGAGGTCATCTGCGACACAACGCGTACACACGTACACGTATATATACACGAAACACAAGGGACAAACATTCTCAGAGCGGAATCAAACCGACTACTACGCTGTATAAAAAACGCGATCTATCCTCGTCAGACCTTTCTTAAATCTGCTCTTTGATAATATGAAATAAAATGTTTTGGGAACCAATATTCGGGCGTCTTTGAGGGGGGAGGGAATCACATCGAATTAATGTTGCTGACTCCCTGCATGTGGAATGATATTTAAACCGTAATTTTAATAATTATTCCGTCCACTCATAATTTATAGCGTTTCTGTTGCTAATCTTTTTCAACTGTTTTTTTAATACCTACATTTTATTAGTATAATATTTGATACGTCATTAGAATGTTACATAACGGTTGTAATGACAAAATAATCTTGCTGGGATATTATCAGACTAACTTTGTAATCAATTTGTAAAATAATTATGAAATATCTTGCGTTGTTTTAAAAATTTATTTCTCTGGAACATTCATTTAGCAGTTTTTCGATAGCAAAAAAAATTTACGTGCAAATGTGATGTCATTTGTTGGTAGTCTGATATCGGAAATGTCCTCATTTTGTATAGTGGCATAATATCAATCTGGAATTTCTCCAGCACTTTCATAATTGTGTTTTATGATGGTAAAAATCTAGGGGAGGGGAATTGTAAAACCGTTAATATCTCGAAAAAAATTATGATTTAGTTTATCAAAAATTTTCATTACACAAAATGTATTTTAAATGACACAGTAGTAAAAATATATTTTCAAATTAAAAATTATTTATTCCTGTAATACTTCAAACTACCATAGCATGGCCCTTACTGCTGTTATTTTCATAATTAATAGTTAAATTTGTGCTTTATAAGTTCATAGTAACCTAAAATTTTAAACCTATTATAGTTGCCCGGCTCGTCCATTTATGAGCATAAAAAGTTATATAACAAAGTATCGACTGAAATACTTATTTACATTATTTATTACAAACTTAGATTTAACTATCACCAATCTGATGAATCAAGTCGGAAGGATTCATGTAAAGGTCGAAAATAGGTTATAGTAATTATACTCTTTCCCCAATGAACTCGTAGGTGCATTAAAACCATAAAAAAACAAGGGTAGTCAGAATATACTAGAAGGACCCGACTAAGAATTGTGCCAATAGATTTGTCTTGCCGAGAGGTATCAAATGAGCAATTTAAGACTTCTAGTAAGTCAACAAAACCGTATTCTCTTTACTTAAAAAACAAAACATACACGTTTGTTTGAGAAAATTCTGGATAGATGCGCCAAAGACAAATGATCAGTTACCCACCAGGAAGCCTCAACGTGTCGAATTACACCTAGTTTGTCTCGGTTGGCGAACCTGAAGAGGCCTAACCGTGAGTGACGGAAGACGGAGGGAGCTAGTTTCTCAATTGCTGTGTAAAAATGTTTATTATTGATTCAGAACTCTAAGGCATTTTTTAATTTTTTTTAAAAAAAGTATTGATTTTTGGATTTTAATAAAAATAGGAATAACTAGTATATGTTGTATACTTTCAATTTGTAAAATATTGTTTGCACATATCTGAATCAAAATGACACACGTTTCATAAATGTTTAGAATTTTTGTAGAAATGGAATACTTGTTTTTTCTTAATGGACCCATCTCTGCGAACTTTTTCACAGTAACATATTTTATTGAATGTAAATTAGACATTAAGGATGAGATCAGATGAAAATTGATGATACTTTGATTATGATATCGACATTTTTCTCAAGTTCTGAGGTGAAAACTTGAGTATTGGTTTCAGATACACACGTACTACGTACAAGTCGTACACCAATGACAAGCGTACTAATATTGTTTTTTTTTTCACTTCACAATCATAAATACTTTAAGAGCTTTTATATGTGAAACATAGGAGAAGTACCACGAGTAAATATGTCGGATCCGGATTTGTTGAATCGTTTTCATAAAAAAGAGATTCTACCAAACCAAATAACGTTAAGAAATCCTGCCGCGAGTCAACAAGGTTGAAGAATGTCGACGGCCATAACAATCACGTGTGCGAGCAAATAAAGTGGCACAACATGTTGTGGCGGCGCGGCGCGTGTGAGGCCGTCGGAGCCTGGCGCGTCTTAGGTTGAGCGCGGCGCGGGTGTGGCGGCGAAGGTGCGGGAGGGCGCCGGCGAGGGCGAGCGCGGGGGCGGGGGCAGCAAGATTGCGAGGCGCGGAAATGCTTGGGGGCGGGGCAGGGCGGAGCCGACGCAGACGCGCCGCGAAGGAAGCGGAGGCCCGAGGGAAGACGACGAAGGGGGGGAGGAGGAGGCGGCGGCAGCCGAAGGGAAGGCGAGGCTCCGAGAGGGAGCGAGCTGCTTGCTGGAAGGAGTAAGTAATTGAAGGTCCTAGCCTCATTAAATCCTTGCTCTATTAAAGTAATTTGTAATTAACTTCGCGTGACGTCAGGCTAATGCAGAATAACGCTGCTAATTAGTACAAGGCCCCCGCGGCACGGCAGCGGGCGTGGCGTGGCGGGGCGAGGAGCGAGGCGAGGAGCGAGGCGACGCCAGCGAGGCGAGGCGAGGCAGCGCCGCCGCCTGAGACAATGGCTGCTGCTGCTGCCGGCGGCGGCGGCGGCGGGGGCGCGTCAGCGACGCCTTTGAGACGCGCGTCGCCGCGCAGCCGACGCCGCACAAAGGCGCGAATGAAGACAACGGCGTCGCGGTGCCTGCGAAACGACGCCTGCCCGCCCCGCTCCGCTCTACCCCGTCCCGCCCCGCCCCGCTCCGCCCCGCCCCGCCCTGCCGCGCCCCGTCCCGTCCCGCTCCTCCCCGCCCCGCTCCGCCCGTCCCGCTCCACCCCGCCCCGCTCCACCCCACCCCGCTCCACACCGCCCCGCTCTACCCCGCCCCGCTCCACCCCGCCCCGCTCCACCCCGCCCCGCTCCACCCCGCCCCCACCTCGCCCTGCTCCACCCTGCCCTGCTCCACCCCGCCCCTGCTCCACTCCACCCCGCTCCACTCCACCCCGCTCCACTCCACCTCGCTTCACTCCACCCCGCTCCACTCCACCCCGCTCCACTCCAACCCCCCCTTTCGCACGTCTCCGACCCGGGCATCCTTCGCGATCTCGCCACACTGTGCCGCTTCGCCGCCACCTCGTGCGGCCTCGCCTCACCTCTTCCGGTCCGTACCTCTCCGCCCTTCCGCCGCACCGTCATTTCGTCTTCGCCCCCGAATATTCATGAAAAATCGTAAATTGCAAAGAGCCGACTCCGACATTGTCCGCTATCATCAAGCTTCTATCGTGTTACTCTCGCGTTTACCTTACAACCCTCACTCATCTTCACACTCCGTGTGCTATATGCGACTTACAGCACCTCGCAAATTTTCACTCTTGCTCCACAATCTTCCCTAATTGTACGTCAACTCAGAACTATCACAAAATAACATTTCTTACTCGGCTCCACCTTTACTTAAAGGATAATTAGAAATCATTCAAAATTTTGGATCTACATTTTTTTTATTCCGGTGTATCCAGTTTTTTTCCCTATGGAATTTATTTCTCTCTGAACATTTTTGTATTTTATTGTCAAAATCAGACAAATTATTTCTTAAAGATATATCTGACACCATCCATGTATCATTTTCCGGCAGATGCAACAATGATTTGTCTTATCTTTCATGTAGTTACTCACATAATTAGCTGGATTTACGAGTTTAAGGACACAGAACTGAATTTCATTTTGGATTTTCTAAAAAAAAAAGTGAATGAGCTGTAATGTGGGAATTGTTGTTGCGAATGTAACATTCCTGCACCATTACATAATAATCGTGCAGCAATGTGAAGAGCGTTTCCTCTTCGATTACCGGAGCAGTAGGTACTCAACGGGCCAAGGACCGCGCGTGATCCATCCTTTTTCATCCTTGTCCTATCCTCGCCCCTTACTTTCACACACACTACCGCATATGTCGGGAGCTTAGAGCTTTGCCCCGGTTGAGAGGGTGCCCCGTCGGTGGGAAATACCTGGTTAGGAAAACCCCGCTTGCTAACGTGCAGATCGGCAACAGATCTCTCCATTCATCAGGGAAGAACACCGCCATCTCCCGCGATAAAGCATGCACTGCAATTAAGGAATCAATAAACATAACAGTTGACGCGCCCGGAAACTCGAAATCATCAATCAATCAACCGATCTCAGATAATGCGCGCGCCAAAAGACACATCATTGATACATGCTTCCCATTTTCTATTCGGTTCTAATAACTCATGATTGACATAAACGTGTTTTCCGCGTCATCATTTGAGCATAACATGCCCTGCTAATTCACAGTTACGCACACATTTCCATTTCCTTCATGAGAATACATGGAAAGTATACATCACCCACCGAATTTCTACATGAAGTCCGTCCCCTCGTCAGTTGAAAGAAGCTAATCCTCCTCCACCTGGCAGCAAATCTGCTACAAACGCCGTGAATGACAAAAGATCAAAGTACTAGCGTCCGCCATAGCAAATTGGTAATCCTGCTTAACAAGTTGACTTTTCGAGAGGCTTATCCATTTTTATTTTCGGCGAGGAGGGCCGCAGGAGTAGGACGTATCGACTGCCCGTCCCTTTCGGAAAATAATAATAATAATGCCACCGGTGGCATTGGCTGTGGAGGTGGGGCGGGGCCGCAGCGACTGACGGCAAGTGTTTTTAATTACGGCCCTCGCCGGGATCGACGGCTCCCTCGCCCCTCGCACGCCCCCCTCCCCCCCGCCCCGATCCCCACCGCCCGCGCCGCCGCCGCCGCCGACATTGTCGCCTCCGACACTGCCCCTCGCTCCTTGCTGCGCCCCCTCGCCGCTCTCAACCCCACTGGGACACGCACCGACACCAGCACTACTGCGTCCTGCACAATCGTACTCAGTATCATTTATTCCAGACAGTCTAGAACGCCATGTATACTTACGCAGTATTTTAAAAAAAAATCTTGCTTAGCCTAGGGCCCTCAGCAGTGTACGACTGATACATTGGTTGATTTACATAGAGCAGGTTTACATTATTATTATTATTATTATTATTATTATTATTATTATTATTATTATTATTAGCTATTTTAGTATTATTATTAGTATTAAAACCGCCCCAGTTTCTGTAGCTGTGTGACAAAGAAAAGCTCAAGCTGGTGGATCTTGCTAATTACGGGGAAAATAATACACGTTGGCCTCATGTCACTCTTACCCCGAAGCATGGGAATTCAACTAGGCCCAGGCATGGAACCGGGAGCGGTAGCTCAGTGCATCAACTGATGTCACTTCAGCGCCTGTGACCGGGAGGTCCTAGGTTCGAGTTCTGACGGGGGCAGGATTTTCGATACTAGCTTTTCAGCTAGGTTGAATTCAGTCGCTGTCTGGAGGAGAATTCTAGAGGTCGGCTGCTCTGAACGGTAGTTTTCCGTGGTTTCTCCTATCAACACGCGAATGCCGGAGCAGTACCCTACCAAACGGGCCACGGACCGCGCGCGATCTGTCCTTCCTCTTCCTTGTCCTATCCTCTCCCCTTACACACACACTTACACTAACATGCACTACACGACCACATTCCGGGAGATCCGGGAGAGCTTAGAGCGTGTCCCGGTTGGGGCGGTGCCCCGCTGGTGGGAGAGTCCTGGTTAGGGGGAAACCCCATTAGCCGACGGTAGGTCGGCGCCGGATCTCGCCATCCAGTGGGGGAAGATCACCGCAATCTCCATAGAAAAAGCATCCACTACACTAACGGGACTACTGACCGAAGCAGTTGACGCGCCCGGAAACACGAAAAAATCAATCAATCAAACCCAGGCATGGGGGACACCGGTAACTGACCGGCGAAGTCGGAATACCGACGCAATAACGAAAAATACAAACAATTGTTGTTATCATTATTATTGATATTGTATTTCATTTCAGCAGCATGTTAAATCATTCTAAAGGCTAACCGTGTCCAATCTGCTTAAGGAGGGTCAAAAAATTACCTGGGAAGTTTTGTTTTCAAAAGTTTCCGATTATGATCTGTTTTCCGAGTTCGAAGTGGTTAGCTGAAGGTATTATTATTAGGTATTCGAGAAATTTTGCTTTAGAATTTAGTGGTTAGAAGGGAGAAATGTTCAATGATGGGGTTGATAACGAGTTCTTGGTGGAGGTGAGAGTTTGGCACACGCACCATCACGAGCACAACTACCTCCTCCACTGTGATATTCAATATCACATATTCGAGGCCGTCTAGATAGTAACGCATATTTTCACAGTAATCGGACATGATAGTTCTACTTGTTCGATATCAGCCTGGAAATGTGCCGAAATAACTTTCCGCACTAGTACTGAAAGTAAAACAATTAGAAAACAAAATATGAACTAACTCCGGAGCGAAAAAAATACGTAGAACGAACATATTACGTATGTTCGTTGTGATCAAATAAATTTTTACATTACACGGGCAAGTTGTGATAAAATTGAGGTCTCGAATAAAATATTGAACATCACACAGAAAATAGTAGCTTACGTAACAAGGGTGCGAAACAGGCGATTCACGCTCGAGTCGAGTTTGTCGTCCGAACTTAGCGAGAACGAGGAAAAAACGAGTGCGGGAATTGCTTCGCACCCGTGTTGCGCATACTGTGTTTTTAACACGGCGTGAGCGAAATGCGTGAAGTAAAGAAATATAAATTAAATATCAAATAACTAGAAATACCATACTAGTACAAAAGTAAATAGATTCCAGTCAGTGTCACAACTCTTGTTTGTAAATAATAAACAAAGACGTCGTCAAGACGAAAGACAATTTCGAATCGTTACTGATGTTTCGCATATGCTTCACGATGTTTCGCACACTGTGAAAAAATAGCTGTTTCGCACACGGAAAACAAGCACGAGAAACCGCGTTTTGCTTACAGCGTGTTAGAAAGCGGCTTTTCATAACGCGAAGTGATTCCTAGTCTCAGCCCATCGGTTCCAGTCTGGTCATGAAAACATCCACTTTTTTGCCTTGTAATGTAATTTAATATTTCTCTCTGTGCGGTCGGCATTACTACTCGCTAAATCACCATTGTAGTAGTCTGTAAGTCCTAGTTTTCTATCGTTGCTTCTCATTATCACTCACATTGCACTCATGCATCACACTCACTTTATTTTTATTAGTCATGTCTCGTCCCTGACTTCGTATCAAGTCTGCAACTTGCCTGTATCCGGCACTTTAGAAATAATACACTGTAAAACACATGGTATTGTTGCTACAGGTACTGTGATTCTCACTAAGTTTAATATTTGATTACTTTCATTTCGACGTTACCAATTACGAACTGTAAAATCCTTAAAATGTCACGGGCTCATTTCAGGTATTTAGGGTCAAAGACGAAAGAAATTGCTTTTTTTTGCAAATCGCTTCTTTTATGTTTCACACGTTGATTAAGTATATTATAGAAGTTATAGAAATCAATCAAAACGATTGAGAATATGCCAGTTTTTCGTAGGGTTAATCTTTTTTGAGACATTCTGCGGAGACAATGTGAGAAAACATTCATTTATAAAATGACGCTGTATTATTTTAAAGATAAAATATTATTTTATCTCATCATTGATGAAATGGTATTGTCATCCTCATCGTTAATGGAAATTCAAATAATAGCATGTCCCAATCCCATCACCATATCTAGCATTTTTACCTGCCTACGCTTCCTTTCGTCATATAGCTATAAAAATGAGACGATTTGTATCAGAAGCTTCATCTTTATTTTTGCCCCCACCACGAATTGAATGCGGGGTCGCCTGACAGAAGCTTGGCACGCCTAATAATAATAATAGTAATAATAACAATAATAATAGTGAAAATGATAATAACAATAAATTATTATTAGGGGTGCATTGTTATTATAACAATGATAATAATAACAACCAAAACCGAGCGAAGTGGCTCAGTGCGTAGAGCGCTGACTTCGCAGTCGAGAGGCCTGAGTTCGATTCCCAGGCCGGCCATGCTGACCGGAGTTTTCATTGTTTCCCCCGGACATACACGCGAATGTTGGGGTGGTTCAAAGAAGCTACAATCACCTCTCTTCATCTTCATACTATGACCTCAGAATTCATAATTCAAGGCTTAAAAACTTAGTCTTACGAAGGGATTCAGCCGAAAAGCTGATGCACATAATTACACATGTCTCTCTCCAGGAAGGACTGAACCTCGGAAGACAAGGTGTAGCATAGTCAGACATGACTGAATAATAATAATAATAATAATAATAATAATAATAATAATAATGACACAAATAAAATTTTGAATATTACTTCTAATATTTTTTTAAAATTTTGAATATCAATCATTGATGCTTGTAAAATCCTCCCTCTCCCACCTCTGCTGTCGATGGAGCCGGTCACTCTTCCTCCCGCGCCGCCCCCGCGCCGCCAACGCGCCGCCCTCGCGCCGCCCCCGCGCCGCCCCCGCGCCGCCCCCACGCCGCCCCGCGCCGCCCCCGCGCCGCCCCCGCGCCGCCCCCGCACCGCCCCCGCACCGCCCCCGCGCCGCCCCCGCGCTGCACCCGCGCCGCCCCCGCGCCGCCCCCGCGCCGCCCCCGCGCCGCCCCCGCGCCGCCCCCGCGCCGCCCCCGCGCCGCCCCCGCGCCGACCCCGCGCCGACCCCGCGCCGCCCCCGCGCCGCCCCCGGGCCGCCCCCGGGCCACCCCCGCGCCACCCCCGCGCCACCCCCGCGCCGCCCCCGAGCCGCCCCCGAGCCGCCCCCGAGCTGCCCTCGCGCCGCCCTTGCGCGTCATGGCGTCCGCGTAGACGGGCACTCCCCGCGTCTCTCATTAACTAGCGTCGTCATCCGCGCCCTCCGCAATCTCGGTTTAGGCCCTACCCTCCCCGTTCCCACCCTCCTCGCCCCTCTCGTCCCCACCACGCCCGATGCCACTCCCGACTTTCCCGTGCCGGTCCTCACCGACCTCATCCTCCTGACCCTGAACAACCGTTCGTCCCGTTCCCATTCGTCCCCACCCCTCACCTTCACGATACGCGCTTCTTGTCTCCTCTCGTGTCCGCCCGGCTCTTTTCCGTCTCGCTCTACCCCTCTGAAACCCTCACTATCTGATGATTGATTGAATGTTGGTGTTTCCGGGCGTGTCAACTACTAAGGTCGTTAGCCCGATACGTGTAGTGCATATTTTGGCCATTATGTGGCGATGGTCTTTCCCGCTATGTGGCGAGTTTCGGCGCTGACCTATCGTCGGCTAGCGGGATGTTCCCCAACCAGGTATCTCTCCCCAGCGGCGCACTGCCCCAGCCAGCACAAGCTCTAAGCTCCGGTCTCCCGGCGTGTGTGGTAGTGTGTGTAGTGCGTGTTAGTGTAAGTGTGTGAGTGAGGGGTGAGAATAGGGCAAGGAAGAGGAAGGAAAGATCGCGCGCGGTCCGTGGCCCATCTGATCCTCCCCGTACCGACCCTTTCCGTTCCTCCTCTCCCCACTCTTCCGTAACGCACCTATTCGTCTCGCTCTTTCCTTCCCCGATCCTCTCCGAACCCAACTTCCCCACCCCGTTCCCTTTGGTTCCCATCAACTCCTTCGTTCCCCGCTTCTTCCAAGGCCGTGTCTCCCCGTCCCGATCATCCCCGACGCACTTGTCCCTTCCCCGCTTCTCCCCGCCCACACGCTTTAGTTGCCGGCCTGGAGTGGGCCCGCCCGCGCGCATATAGTCGTTCCAAGTCTCCTCCTCCGGTAGGTAGGGCGCCCCCGGAACGCGATTTAGCCCGTTCAAAGGAACGGAGATTCGTTAAAAAGGCGATAAATCCGTCACTAGTGAATTACTGTCTATTTTCCAGAGACTCCTTCCGAAATTCATTTCCAAGTGGTTGCCGCCCGTCGAGAAACTCATTTGTCGTTCTTCGTTCAATGGAACTCTAAAGAAGAGGGGAAAGAAAGAGTTACTCTAGTGCACATAATCACCTGCGACGCACGCATTCTTCATTTCAAACAGTGTTACACGCTTAAATTAAACATACACATTTTATTCAACTTCTAAATTAGAAATTATATGTTCCTCTTAGACGGTTTTTGAAAAATATTTGAAACGAATCTTCAAACTCGTGATTTGCATGAATACACATCGGAAACGTTTTCGGGGTAATGTTTAAGACAACACAGTGACATATTATTTGAGCAACGTTTACAAACCTGATTCACTTTGCCCAGTTCATTTTTACGTGCAGCCCATCACGCGATTATCTGCCGACTTATTGACAAAAGGATGAATGGCCGCTGCACCGCGCAAAATTAGCTACAGATATCAAACAGCCGTTAATCAACAGCGAGCGCGCCGGGCCGTGCGCAACGCGGGTCAGCGGTCGGCAAATCGCGTGCGCCACCGCTCCCGCTCCCGCCCCATCCCACCCCCGCCCCGCCCCCGCCGCCTCCTCCGCGCGCCCTCTGCAGCCCCTCGTAATAATCACCGTATTGTTATGCTTTGATTCGCCGCCGCTCTGGCTGCCGCCGCCTCCGCCGTAGTCGCTGCCGCTGCATCCTCCGGACCCTCGTCCACCGCCTTTATCGCCCATCGCTTCCCCGCCGCCTCCGCCTCCGCCTCCTTCATCGCCCACGCCGCCGCGCTTCTGCCCATCCGGCGGCCGACCGGGGGAACCTTGCGGTGACGCCCAAACTATGCCGGGACGCTCCCTCCCCAGAGCCGCAGTATAATGCTTTTTAAGCTCCTACGTTTAGCTACTTTGTCGGCCGCTCGCCCGCCTGCCCGCTGCCCCCCCCCCGCCCCGCCCCCTCCCGCCTGGCTCTTCCGCGGCGCACCCTCTCCTGCTAAACCCCTTCCGTCCGCTTTTTTTACACGTTACAAAAAAAGAGAACAGCGAGGTAGATTATATTGCATACATAACAAGTGAAGCTTCAATGGAATTTTTTCCGGGGCCTTTTAAAAGTGTGTGCTGTGTAGCTAAATAATAAAAAAAGTTGTGCCATATTTCCGAGGCCAGGCCGCGGCCTGTGTTGGCTTTTGTGCTCGTCTGACGGTTAATGCGTCATCAGATGCGATAATGAGGGAAAATTTTGCGCGGAGCGGCTCTACCGCCGGTCGGTCGCGGGGGAGGATGTTCGGGCGGTCGGACACGTATCGAACGAACGATGAAGAGCGAGCGGCCGCCCCGGCGGGAGGAGGGGCCGGGTGGGGCGGCCCGCCAATAATTGAGAGCCTGGCTGGCCTCGCCCTGTCTCTGTCCCGCCCCCGCCCCCGCCGCACATTGGGGCAAGATCTCGAAAAGCTGGCCAAAATTTTTAAAAAAGGTTTAATTTAGGGAATTTTAAGTAAGCAGTTGGGTAGACTGGTTCCCAGAGTGTCTAATTACACCATTAGAAAAAGTTCACAGGGACGCTCTACGTCATTGCAAACGCGGTCGTTGAACGAACAGCTGTTACTTGACGTAAAAATCGTAAATCAGCCGTTATTTGGAACATGGGTAAAAGTTTTCGGTTTTGAGCAATTTTCATCATTCAAAATGGACGAAAATCGTGAGGTAAGTACCATATTTACAAGTATTACAAATTTTTAAAAAAAGTTAAAATTACTTAATTAATTATTAATTAATTATTAATGTTGAAACAAAATGTTAAATTAATTTGTTTTTTTCTTTATTAATGTGGTAAACAGTTATAAGTTCCACAGAATTCCACAGCAAAATGTGTAAAAACTTCAATCTCTACTATTAAACTTTGGAAATGTTTCAAAAAAGCTGCTGTCATGCTTTTCTTGCAGCCTAATGATTCTAACGATTGAAACATTTTTAGAAGATTTTTAATTTTTAATCCGCTATTTTAGAGCCGCAATTTTGTGTTTTTTCAAATTTACATCGGAATCAGCAACCCATAAAACCCCGTTTACAATTTTTTAATGAAAATTGAAAAAATCCCTGTTAACAAATTTTTATGAAAATTGAAACTTTTTAGACGTTTTTTAATTTTTAATCCGCCATTTTGTTTTTGTTTTCTGGTTGCAATTTTGACATTGGAACCGCCATTAGTGTGCCACAAAACCATTGTATACAAGGTTTCATTCCATTTGGATAACGTTTTCATATTTTGGCCAGCTTTTCGGCGTCTTGCCCCAACGTGCGCCGCCCCCGCCCGTGTGGTGGCGCCGCCGCGGCCGGACGCACCTCCGCGCCGCGCGGGCGAGGCGCGCGCAAAAACCGGCGGTCGCGACCAGCGCCGGCGCCAGGCACGGGCAAACAGGCCGATCGGCCGGGGCCCCGCAAGTCAAGGGGCCCGATCATGCATGGGAAACATTAGTAACAAATTGAAGAAGAAATTTCAACTCGAGAACATCGTTATGGTAACTTTATAAGTTGCGGTACAGTAGTCTGATAATTCGTTAAATTTTCAATTAAGTTTTTACCTTAAATAGTTCAATATAGTCATTACTTATAAGGTAGGACTCTATGAAATGAATCAAATGTCGCTAACATTAAAATAGGTTGTATTGAAATTCATATTTATTATTTCATGTATTTAACAACAAGAAATGTCATTAACCATTAACTCAACGCAACAATTTTTTAGCGATTTAAAGACATCGTGGAAACAGTATTAATTGATTACTTGGAAATATATTATATATAAAGTTTTTGGAAATATATTTTAATAATAGTTTTAAGTAAAAGTAATTTTTTATTTAAAAATATTATTTAAAGTATATTTCCAAAAACTTTTTCTAGCTTAAACGTAATTTTTGTTATTTCTTGAAAAAATAGAACTCATATAGTTTCTTGATACAACTTTCACATTTTTATACATGTTCAATTTTTGGCTCTTGTATTTTAGAACATCTTCATTAACTCTTGGAGACACATCTATATAAATAATTCAACCACATAAATTTCGCATTTGTTTATTGTCACGACAGTTTCGAGAACATTATTTTCCACGTCATCAGGCTTGGAATTAAAATATAAGAAACACACTCAGTCCAAGAGATATTCTAATTAATTTGATATGTGCCAAGGCACCGTGGTATTGCAGTCATCCATATCGCGTTTAAACAGATTCGACACTGCCATATGAATTTACGAAATAGCGTAAGCATGTGCAGGAATGGTGCGTGGCCACATTTTTAATTTTTTCGGGGGTCTACGCTTGAGCCCCTGGCCCAAAATTACCTAGCGTCGGCCCCGTTCGCGACTCTCCGCCGGCGGGCGCGCGGCTCGATACCCGCCATCGCCGCTGCGCCGCAAGATTAATAGCGAGGGGCCGCGCGCTTTGATTGACGGGGAGCGGCCGTCAACAGTGAGGGCGGCCGCTGCACGCCGCCCCGGACGGAGACGAGAGCGGGCGAGATGAATTAGTTGTTCACACAAGCGTATCGGCCAATCAATTTAATAAAATCTCAACTTTCTTGAAGATCGATTATCAGGGCGACAGGGTAGCTCTACATCGCCCGTATTGAAGGGAACATTTTTTTGCGTAAATTTTAATGTAGAATTTAATCGGGATTTTTGTGGGTGCGTTTTTTTCAAAACAAGTCATATCGTCGATTATTTGCAGTTCTCTCATTCAGAGCGGCCGTTCATGATGAATATCCATTATAAATCATGTTATGAAAAATAGACTTCTCGTGGCTTTTTGGCCCTTCTATTATTCTATTTTGAGTTTATTGAGCAAATTGCATCATTTATCACAATACTGATTTCATTTCTGTATGAATGCATATACTACACAGTTTCATATTTTGCCACTGTCACTTGATTTATACACGAGTTCTGAGGTAAATACATAAATGATTATGAAACATCTATATATTTAAAAAAATAAGGTATTCTGCCATGGCTTCGTTTAGAGCTTCTACTGAACCGATTGTAGTATTTTTTCCTTTAAATGAAAGAACGTGATCTCTAGATGTGTTATCAGATACTGTTAGTGTTGATTCACCAACATTTACGGTGTAAATTAATTCATTAAATCATTCTTTAATAGTACGCTTATCAATAGTCAATTGTTTTCTTCCAAAGCCGCTTCATGGTGGCGATGCTTGATGTTTTGTTTTGATTGTTAAGATTTGTGCAAAATTCGACAAGGTTTTGTTTCGGTGTAATAAGTGCATTGTGGCGTTGATAGTTGGCATGTACTTGCTTTTGTGGTGAATTTTGTAGAGAACATTCGGACAGTGGGTTTTGCTCGGTTGTACTTAAGTAGTGAAGTTGTACACAGGTTATGTCGAATTTCGAATCGTTGCCCACGCGCCCCAAAAGACGCAAACGTACATTAAGTGGACGCAGGGAAAGAGAAAGTCAGCGTAGAAGTCGTATTAGTGAGGTCATTTCGTTCTCTGTTGGGTCATTGTCTATGAAATGTCAGTTTTGCTCGGCTTTGCACTTCCCATGTGAGAGAAATTATGCAAACGAGTTTACTCTGTGTTGCTTAAATGGGAAAATAAGCTTACCTTCGAGCAACATGCCAGAAGAAATCAAAGTTGTTTATAAATGATGACACATCAAAAAACTTTAGAAATAATATTCGTTAGTATAATAGTGCTCTTTCTTTTGTGTTATTTGGTGCCAATATTGCATTGCCACCTGGTCATAGACCATACATGTTCAAAATTTTGGAAACTCCACATCACAAAATATCTTCGTTATACCCTGAAGATCCAAACAACGCAACATATTGTGAACATTAGTCTGGGCACAGTATTTTACATTTATTCAGATCTCACCGTCAAATTTTGACGGGTTCTCACTAGTTACAGATAAAATAGTTTCAGATTTGCATAATAGCATTCACATATTTTGTTGGTAACACATTTTCTTTGGTGCGAGAATGTGAGTACTCTTCTGTATCTGTGATTGGTTCAATTCAGAAACTTGTCGTTGATGCATGAAAATCAATATAAACCTTATATTCTTATCACATCATTCTATTATTTTTCATTAACACATGATTGCCTAGCAAAGGAGCCAAATTATCCAGCTCCAGGTATGCTGAGATTTACATTTCCGACACGAAATTTCATCTGGACGATCATTTTGAAACTTAAAACTTTTATTTTGATGATCATACCGTTTCCATTGTAGCCATAAAAGAATACAAAACTTGGGGTCATACGAGTACGTTTGCTGCTAGCAGTGCGGTGGCGATATTATTTTTCTTAATTATTTATTATTTCCATGAATTAATTTTTTACCTTTAAATATTTAATATTATTCCTAAAAGATTTTTTACATTTTTCGTTGTCGTATCGACTTTTCGATGAACCAGTCGCTCATTCTCATTTGTTCAATTACAGACGGTTTCTTGTTATTGGCGGAGTTGCCAGCGTTTGCCAACTTCGCGGACTTTGCTGCCTTGTGATATGCTCCGTTCAGGTCAGTTGGCGACTATTTTGACAGGTTCTAGAACAGTTGAGCATCGGTCTGCGAAATGTTTTCTTTCGCTAGCCCGGTAAGCCGAGCGCCAGGAGTTAACGAATAAAAGTGTCAGTTTAACACTTGCAGCTAGAGGTTAGGAATAGTTTTCGCCTGTGATTAATTTAGTTGCGATATCGTCACTAAATATATTGTAAGAAATGATATACATTGTGTACAAAATAATGTGAGAATATTCATGTGAACGCTTTGTTTGACACATCCAGAGGGAGGCAATGCACGTCGAACATTAATGGTCAGCCCACAATTGCCAAATACCAAAGAGTCTGCGCTATTCTCTTCCAACACGTTTTCAACTAAGTTCGCCATTAATCAAGGAATAATCCGTGTAAGCAATGTTTATTTAAATAAAAGTTTTGATGTGTACTTTTCTTACATTTTATCTACACAATAAATTGATGTAATGCAAACATACTACAGATGGTGGAATGACAAAAATAATAATGAATAGATCAGCTCAAGCACAAGTTAGTCAACATTGTGAAATGAATGCGGGCCATTTCTATTTGTTACTCACCGCTCCAATATTATTTGCCCCAATATTATTTCAAAGAAATTAATGTCAAAATATAGTTGAAAAGAGTGACTGAAAATAGTTCATATCTAGCGAAGAATGTTGTGGCAGACAGTGGACAGAATGACCTTTTGTCAAGGCATGCCAATGTAGTAAAGATCGAGGTGCAATACATAAAATTCATGTTCTATTATTTCATTCGATTCGATACCTAGCAAATGGTGAACCTTACCTACACACCTCAATTGTCCCTCTTTGTGGATTGTTAAGAAGTGGTTCATTGTTTTGACTATTTTTGAGACTAAACATCTTTTGTTAATTGTGTTTCATTACTACAGTAATGAAATGAAAGTGATGTGGCCTTCCACCCAACCGCTTTATTCTTGGAAGGAACGACATGTTCAGTGATTCTGGAAGTAGTTCTCTAAATGTGTTCACTTTAATCAGGTTTGATTTATTGTTAAAAGAGATTTTGTTTCAAAAACGTAACTCATTTGAAAGCTTTTTAAACATGGTTAAATATGTATTTTTAAATCCCAGAAAAGGAATCTGTCGGTTTGCTACATCGTCGGGTCGGTCGCCAGACGTCAGGTGGGCTCTGAAACGTAGTAAACGCGTAGAACATTTTATTATTTTCTTTATTTGAAAACGTTTAAAATTTTGTTATTTAAAAATTCCATTTATTTTTGCACATTTGCGTATTTTGTTTGTTGGTAATATAAAACATTAAAAAGGTCTGCAGCTTCAGTAAAGGATTAACAGCAGTCTGACAGGGATGGAATTGTGACAAACAAATTTGTGGAGTGACTTCATTGAAAATTTGGCAAGCCAACTACGAATAAAAAATGACTGTTTTGCTGGATCAGACATGCAGAACAGTTAGTATTTAGGTAAAGTGATATGCTGTGCAGTGAAGTGAAGTGAAGTGAAGGGAATGGAAGGGAAGTGATTTCTTTTCTTTCTGCTTGTTTCGCTAGTCGAAAACGTCTTTCTACAGACAATTCTGCCAAACGTTGGTACTTATTTATTTATTTATAGTAACGAGTGTTTTACATATTAGGAATGTAATAACTACTGTAAGTATCGAATATAATTACACTGTGGTGTTAGGTAAAAATGTTTATCCACGTTTGTTTGAAAATGAATGAATAGGTGCAGGTCGGTGTGTATGCGAGGATTCCTTGATCTGTGTTGTACGCGTGAATGTATGTATGTATGTATGTATATTTGGATAATATGTAAGTTTATTTATCTATATGTTAGTATTTGTTTTTATTTATCTATATGTATTTTCATATATAATATAGGAATGTAAATGCAATCTACATGTCTAGGTAATGACAAAGATAATTTGTTTTTTTATTGATTTTTTATACATTATTCTTTTATTTGTAATTGTATTTGTAATTGCAATGTATTGTATTTGTAATTGTACTTACATATTTCTGAATTCTGCCATTGGGCAACATCTGCCCAATTGTAGAATAAAGCTTCTATCTATTTATCTAAATCTTTCATACATACAACCACGCGCGCGCCCAACATGCCACTGTATTACAGTGACGTATATTCTGGGCTAGTTGCGAAGCTCCAAGACATCAAGAGGAGAAAAATAATAGGAACAGCCAGTAAACAATTGAATTTAAATGCGAAGAATGAAACTTACAACACATAACCGAGCGCACTGACCCGACGCTGACCATTCAGCACACATTAGTTTATAAAGGCTTTACGGGCGATCACATGGGCCAGATACTCCCATTCGCAAACGAGTGTTGACAGATTACCTTAAGATCGAAAGTAGGAACGAATATTCAAATGAAGGCTTCGCTGACTACCAGAGCTATCCTCGACAAAGGTGATTGAACAAAGTGCGAGCTTTCAGGAAGAGGTTAGCGACAGGCAGCTGGGCTTCGCGCGTGGCCTCCGCATGTGAAATTGAAAACTGAAATATAGTGTTTTAACCTCCGACTCTGTTTCTCCATTACTTATGTGGACTCTGATAGGGGTCAGATTTGACTCCACACGTTTTACCCAAAAGTTTACCTGTCAACGAATCACGAACAATCAAATGCACGGATGCTATTTGGAATTATTAAGAAAATTATGCTGTTATTTGCTTCATTTACTATATAGTTCTAAAAAAGAATAGTATTTCACGAAAAATATTCTAGAATACCCTCATAACTATACATAGGTGTTTTCCATGCCAGCATGAGAATGTCTGATACAAGGCTACTAACTCGTAATAGACAAATATGTCAGATTTTCAATCACAAACAACAACATAATATTATCAAACGGAAGTGGACACGTCTTTAGAATTTTTCTTATAATTCAGACGTGAGTAATTCAGACGTAACCGCATAAAAATCAAATTACTTCAAACCCATAAAACGTAAAAAAAACTGAAGAGTGTACAACACATGTAAAACTGGACGTAATTAGCATATCTAAAAGGAGAAGTTCATGTGAATAATTTTCAATGTTACAAAACATTATTTGCGCCTTGGGTTAGAGAAGACCCCAAACAGAGATTTGAGGATTAAACGGATGGAAAAGGTACGATTAAAAAATCACGATTTAAGTCGAGTAGTTATTGAACTTCTAAAAGAAAAAGTTTCTAAATTAGACCTTGTATTAGACCTGAATCGAAAGCCGTTTTGCTACGCACGACCACAGCGTCAAAGGCTTTTGCTTGTTTGGCTTTGGATCAGAAATGTCTCCGAAGCAATGATATAAACAAGTTAACTGAAATTTTGCAATAAACATTTTTTGCTGTATAAGTCTATGTATTTAAAAAAATAAGGTATTTTGCCATGGCTTCGTTTAGAGCTTCTACTGAACCGATTGTAGTATTTTTTTCTCTAAATGAAAGAATGTGATCCCTAGATGTGTTATCAGATATTGTTTGTGTTGATTCACCAACATTTACGGTGTAAATTAATTAAATATTTCTTTAATAGTACGCTTATCAATAGTCAATTGTTTTCTTCCAAAGAGTGGCTGTTTCAAAATCGATATATATGAGTCGATAGATGTCCACGCCGCTTCATGGTGGCGCTGCTTGATGTTTTGTTTTGATTGTTGAGATTTATTTACAATTCATCAAGGTTTTGTTTCGGTGTACTTATTACATTGTGGCGTTGACAGTTTGCATGTATTTGCTTTTGTGGTGTATTTTGTAGAGAACATTCGGACAGTGTGTTTTTCTCGGTTGTACTGAAGTAGTGAAGTTGTTCACGGGTTATGTCGAATTCCGAATCGTTGCCCACGCGCCCCAAAAGACGTAAACGTACATTAACTGGACGCAGGGAAAGAGAAAGTCAGCGTAAGTGTCGTGATAGTGAGATCATTTCGTTTTCTGATGGGTCGTTGTCTATGAAATGTCAGTTTTGTTCTGCTTTGTACTCCGCATGTGAGAGAAATTCTGCAAACGAGTTTACTCTGTGTTGCTTAAATGGGAAAATAAGTTTACCATCGAGCAATATGCCAGAATAAATCAAAATTGTTTATAGGACATGATGACAAATCAAAAAACTTTAGAAATAATATCCGTCAGTATAATAGTGCTCTTTCTTTTGTGTCATTTGGCGCCGATATTGCATTGCCACCTGGTCATGGGCCATACGTGTTCAAAATTTTGGGAACTCACATCACAGAATATCATCGTTATACCCTGAAGATCCAAACAATGCAACGTATTGTGAACATTAGTCTGGGCACAGTATTTTACATTTATCTCAGATCTCACCGTCAAATTTTGACGGGTTTTCACTAGTTAAATATAAATTTATTTATGGAAATATATATTTTGTCTAAGTAAATATACCTATTGCATCTCTGTAAATTTTCACTTATTGTATGATTTAAAGCTAGGTTTTTTAGTTTGTATGTTCACAAAAACTTATATTGTAAATGTTGAAAAATAAGAATATTGTAAAAAAACACGCCACACATAGAAAATACTATGCAGAAGTAGACAGATAATAAATTATAAATTCAGTATTGATAACCATCACAACTGGTTATCGATGGTAGGATAATGGATCACGGGATTGGTCAATTAATGAATTACATTAGTTTGCCAACGTTTCGGAATATTTAATTCCTTCATCAGGGCTTACTAATACATATACTGGTCAAACATAATGTTCCTCCACAGCACAACTCCAATACAGAGTTGCTGAAGCACACACGTCCATAGCAGGTCCGACCATGGCCACGGCCCGAAAGAAAAAGCCGTGGCCATGGTCGGACCTGTTATGGACGTATGTGCTTCAGCAACTCTGTAACTAATGTAATTCATTAATTGACCGATCCCGTGATCCATTATCCTACTAATTATTAACGGTCGTGATTTCTACAATGGTTATCGATGGTTTGTAATTCCAAGAAACAACAATGTAATACATTATCTCTGTAAAACAAGTTGGGAATAATAATAATAATAATAATAATAATAATAATAATAATAATAATAATAATAATTATTATTATTATTATTATTATTATTATTATTATTATTATTATTATTATTATTATTATTATACTTTGTCGTTCGGAGAAACTGAACACAAATAAATGTAAAAATCTTGTATAAAAGGGGTCGATGCAAGAAAAATGTTGGGAACACTTACTGCGGGGTGCGCGAGCATTTCGCCCCGTTCCCGCCCAGTGCGGCGCGGCGCGGCGCGGTGAGGGCGGTGGCTCCGCGGGCTGTCACGCGCTGACGAGGGCCGCGGGCGGGCGGGCTAGGGCGGGCTGGGGCGGCTGAGGGCGGCGCGCTATGAAGATATGCTATAAAGATGCGCGCGCGCCCTCGCGGCGATATGAAGAGGCCGTCAGCGGCCCCTGATTGATGGTCCCACTGTAATAAACACGGCCCACAATATCCCAGACGCGCAGGTCTCCCTTGCGAGCCAATAAGCCTCGGGCGCCCGCCCCGCAAGCATCCCTCGCCTCGGCCGAGTCGCGGGCGCACACGTGATTTTCTCGCCGATATTGAGATTTTCTTAAAGGTTTGATAAGCCTACAACGTTGTTTTCTTTTCGTTCCAATCTCTATACATGCTGACTTGTCGAGCAGGTTAAATTGATAGATACCGGGAGAGGTGGCTCAGGATATCAACTGATGACACTGCAGTGCTTCTGACCGGGACTCCCGATTGTGGCCGATTTTCGACACTAGCTTGTCAGCTAGGTCGAATTTAGTCGCTGTCTGGAGGAGAATTCTAGTGGCCGGCTCCTCTGATCGGTAGTTTTCCGTGGTTTCTCCTCCCATCAACACCAGGTGAATACCGAAGCAGTATTCTAACAAACGAGCCACGGACCGCGCGTGATCTTTCCTTTCTATTCCCTGTCTTATCCTCACACCTTATACACACACACACACACTATCAAGCACTACACTACCACTCATACCGGGAGACCAGTCGGGGACTTAGGACTTGTCCCGTCTGGGGCAGTGACCCGCTGGTGGGAGATACCTGGTTGGGAAAGGTCCTAGCAGGAGAGAGGCCGGCCACGGATCCCCTCATCGGGCGGGAAAATACCGCAACCTCCTGCGCAAAAAACACGCACTTCACTTACGGAACTAATGACCTTATAAGTTGACGCGCCCGAAATCACGAACAATCAATCGTGTAAACATGCTGTTTTTCGAGGAGGTTAAAATGATAGATGTTTTGCGTGCTCATATAATCTCTTCTGATACTTAACTTTTCTTGGTGATGAGTAGGGCTGTCATTCATGAAAAATAAAATCTCAAAAAAACTATTGTTTGACTGCAAAATCGTTCTGTATCCCCTTAACTTTCTTTCTGATCTCATATATTTGAAACTCTTCTTACTTATCTTCGGAAATTTACTTTCCAAAATGAAATTCGACTTTAAGCTCAATTTGGATTTTATAATATTCATTATAATACATCAATTAATAAGACATACATATTATATTGCTTCTAATTGGCAATCATACAAACACATTTGATATAGTTTTTATATATTGAAAAAACTTTGGAAAAAGTTTGGAATGATGGATTATTACTTAAATTAATGCAAAACGAACATCCTCTATAGCTTCAACAAATAATTAAACGCTTTTCCGTTTTTCGTTCTTCTATAATTCAAATAAACTCTGAATTTTCTACAGAATACCCAATTATTGCAGGAATGTCTCTAGATTCTCCCAATTCCTCCTTTACTGTATCTTGTATTCACTTCGATGCTTAACTCGGAGAAACCGTTTAAATCTCGTAGCCATTAAAACAAATATTAAAATTCTTAAACTATAACCCTTCATTAATAATAAGTTGCCTACAAAAGTTGAAACATCTATTTAATATTTAAAACCATTTTACGCCCTTCTCAAATATATATATATATATATATATATATATATATATATATATTTGTATCAATATATTTTTTACATTTATATATATTAATTTTATACTATATATACATATATATATACATATACACATATTTTTTTGAATTTTCCAAGGTATTGCTAAAACTATCACAAAATTAGAAATTAGAAACAAAATATTTTTTTAGACAGTTACCATTAAAAGCAGTTCCGAAGAATGGCTTTCATAGCGTGCTATTCAATGGTTAGCACTAGTGATGAAAGTGAATCTCAGGTGATTAGATCAATCTGCGAATGCAACAAAGAAAACAAAATACCTTTATCTGAGCGCTTTAGCTACTACCACGGTGTAAGAAAATATATCTTACACCGTGAGTACTACTGACCTGACTTTATCATTAAATGATTTGTAAATTTGGATAAAAATGAAATGAAAGTCAATAGGGCTCTCTAAAAATAGTATATGGCATACATGTAAAAAGTTATTTTTCTTCTAGAATTGGGCCACTCCGCCTATCGTCCTCGTGTCGCAACCTTTCCTCCTCGCAAAATAAAAAGTCACTTTTACCACTCGCATAATAAATAACTATTTAGTCGTTTCCTCAAAATTCTTTGGTTTATCATAAATAACCCAATTCAAAATATACTTTCGATGGAAACCCTCAAACATGGACAACACAATTATCAACGAAATTTGATTCTACATTAAATTCTTACTTCAGAAAAACTCAATGTTGGACTAACAAATAAACCATATTAGTAAAAAATCTACTCCGAATATAAGATACTTCCTCCATAAAGTCTGTCATCCTCATTATGATTTTAAATTTATCCAATATTTAAATAACTAAATTCATGCATTAAGCTTTATTTAGGCAGGAGATTCCTGCCTGGAGATACCCCCAATATTGTTTTTACGTATTGTATATTTTTAAATTGTTAATTGTTCAAACTAAATATTTATATTGTATTTTCCGTATGTTCAATGCAAACCTTCAATGACAGCAATTAGAACGAGAATGAATAAACAATTAAAAAACTACATCTTTTCAACCTTAAACTTAAATCAAAAAAATAAATTGAGAATAAACACAATGAAATTGAGACTAAATACATTAATAATAAGATCATCACCTTCAAAATAAGGCTAAATAATTTCAAAATGAAAATTATATAAAGTTATCTTGGAAATAGTAAATTTGGCTTCAAAAAGTGTTAACAAATACAATAAAATTAAGAAATTCTTAACACATTCATTAGTTATTAATATTTTAATAATAAATTAAATGTGTGATACGACCACATTAATCAAACCATCCAAATGTTTTCGCAAACATTTTGTTTAAACAATAATTTGATGATTTTCTTCTAATTTCCGTTTCAGATATTTTAATGCAAGTCTTGGGTTTTCTTGAATGTATGTAAGCATGAAATCAATGTTCCTCCGTAACTTTAATCCTCTTCTTACCAACTCGTGGTTTTATAAGTTGATCTTGATTCTTTATCCAATGATATGGGGTCATTTTTTTAACACCAATCGTATTAGCCAGCCCTCTCCAATTACCTTTATTTTTATTATTATTATTATTATTATTATTATTATTATTATTATTATTATTATTATTATTATTATTATTATTATTATTATTATTATTATTATTATTATTATTATTATTATTATACACAACACAAGTTTGCTTTTTCGTATTTTCAGTTTCCAATTTATTAATGACACAGCATCATAACCTCACATTTTGATTACTTAGAAAATACAGCTGATTATACAACCGATATTAAAAAATAACCGATTTGTCATTTTTTATCAGTTTGAAATTGTTTAGTCTCAAATTGAAAGTGTCCGGTCTCAAAATGAACGAGTATTTATACTTCATCTCAATTTGGTGTTGTCTGGTATTGATTTGACTGGGTTTATTCTCAATGTCAATGTCTATCTGTTGGTGAAACAGTTCTTTTCTCATCGCTAACGGATCTGTGGTTAGAGGGAGAGAGGTCTAAATGCGAGAGTGAACTAGTGGTGATACAACAGCCCGTTCTTTCTCACAATATTGTTAATAGCTATGTAATATTATAATAATATGGTAATTTCTGTCTTACACATCAATTACCTTTTGAAAAATTGTTAAATAAATGATGCGTGAAAATAAATATTTTTTAAAAATTTAAACGTTTAAACGTAAAGAGCTTTTCTCCATTGAATTCAGTCTATTAAAAATGTTTTCGGAGTCTTCCTGCAACTAAAATATTAAAAACTAGCGTACCCGTGCGAGAACTCGCGCATGTTAAACCTCTAATTTTTCCTCAGGGTATCGTGAAACTGAAACGTAGGGACAGGCGCTCCGTTTCAGTCGTAGTTCCCTCCACAATTAGGTAATACCCAACACACATAGACCATACAAAACGTTAAATGAATAGTTGCACTACACGCATAAGAAACAATCACCATCGGTATCAAGCAACTATTAATACTACTTATATCTGTTGCCACGAGAGCAAATCTTGAATTAATAATTATCCAAATAAACCTCATCACTGCGCGTAGCATGGAGCACATTTTCCCTTCTGTACGCTCTGCCCGTACTATGTCGTACTACTACCAGTACTTGTATGTGTACTACTCGTATGAGTACTACCAGTACTAAATGTACTACAACACGTATGTGTTGCACATGTAGGACAGACAATTTCGTATGTTCATGTTTGACAAGTTGGCAACACTATTGTAGCCTAACACACGCTCTAGAGGCGGATGCACAACACAAGCAAAATGTCTATCACAGTTTAATACAATATGATTTATGTGAGATGGAACTACATAGACAATAAGGACAAGTAGAATGTACGGTGTATATTATTGATAACCTTACAGGTAAGAACTATATTGTTTACAAACTAATAGTAATTTTAGCTCTAATGATATGGTTCATTATACATATTCCTGTATATAAAATGTTTTATCTGTTCTGTAGCCCTGATGAAGGCCAAATGTATGGCCGAAATGTGGGCAATGTAAAGTGTTTGTTTTCTTTACTGTGACCCAAACTCAAGAACCATTAGACAACGGGTCATACAACGGGTCAACAATTATTGAATCTTACTACCAGTGCTGTTGAGAGGACTATCTACATAAACGATTTAGTACTATCAACAAAGGCCATCACGCGATGTAAGTATAATTGTATCTAGACATTCGACTTGGGAAGGATGTTCGCTCATAAAATTGACAAAAAAGCTTTTCGGGGCAAGGGGATAAGTTAGTTTTCTGGGAGCAATATTCTGATTTTGCTCAACAGGGAACTTTTCTAACGGGTTAATGCCATACATAGGAAGTAATTGCAGGTTTTCATTTCGTTTAAAAATAAACTAATAACTTATTATCATTTTCAAACATAGCCTCATAAAATGCTCAAGAATAACTCCTGCTACATTGCTGAGCTGTAAAGTATCCGTAAAGTAAAAATAGTATGCCATTAGTTTATGTTTATAGCACATATTACGGTCAAAAAATATTTCTGGCAGGAACTCCGTAATTGAACTACTGGGTAACAATATGTCAAATAATTTTCCAAAGAACTTATATTTGAGAGATAATTTATGTGACATTAAATTATAATTATTTTTTTATTTAAAACCATATCCCAACGTAATAATAGATTATTACGATGTTAAATTTTTAAGCGTTCTCATCAACGTCATTCAATAAACGGGAATGTTTCTTTTATGGGAGCAGTATTCTTTTATGACTCCTTTGTATTGAGCTCTTTTCGGTTTCATGTCATCATGATATAAACATCAGAGTCTTGTTATTGCCATCTGCATTTCAATGCACTATCAGCAAGTAACTTTGTACTTTCTTTTACAAATAGAATTGGAAATAACCAAATTATGAATGTTGCAAACGTGAAATATGTATATTCCAATTATTAGAATAATCAAAACATTTACACCAGTTATTGTCTGATTTTAACATTCATTAATTAAAAGGCCAACATTTGCAGTGATTATAATTTATTTTCATAAAAAATTAAATAAAATTGTTTATAATTATATGTTCGGCTTCCCCTTTTTTACTTATTTAATTAAAATTAAGCAGATAAGAGGAATCAGGCAATGAAAGTCTAATGTCGGTGAAGAGAAAGCCATACATTTGCATGTAGTAAAAAATATCGGAAGATTGATATGTAGTAGTTTAACCTATTTATTTTAGTGGTAATCGTTTATGAAAAGGGATAATGCATGGAAAATACTGTATTCGGGACTAAATATTACCAAATAAAATTAAAAGTAGGGACATATACCTTGTCTGGCACCATCCATCATGTCAAATCATTAATGTAGAGAGAGTATGGAACATTCATCGTTTGGTTTGTCAGAAACAGAATAGCGCCCGGTAACTCATTGACACTGTGTTTATTCAAGAGAAGACAGATTTCCATAATGTTAAAATCAACACTCAACCGACGCTACGGGGCGGAATGAAGGGAATTGACATGTTTAATTGGTTCTAATAACCAAATACTAATTTTCACAATGTTTCGTTTTGAAGAACCTAACTCTGTTTGCATGGCTGTAATATCTTCTCCCAAGCGTTTGGCTCGGCACACGCATAACAACTTGCCACTTTTACACAGTTATCGTTTGCGCTTTAATGTTACTTCATGGAGTATGTATTTTGTTAGTTGTTTCACACTTATTGACGTATTTTATATTTCTAGAAGGACTTTAAGGGTGTATAAAGTGTCAAATTTTGACTGATTTTCAGTTTTAATTTATGTATAACCTGAAGGCCACAAATCATATTGGTAGAAACGTTTTTCATTTTTATATTATGGCAATAAATATTTTTTCCGAATGTTTTAAACTGTTTTTGCTTCAAGTAAATTTACATACAACTGTTAACATCGTACTTCAGTTAATACATTCAGGAACACCCGAGTAACGAAGACGATGCCTTCGAATCGGAAAACTTTCGCTTGTTATAAAGAAACAATTTTAATTAAGTTGACAATGCGCTTGAAACAATCAAAATGCGCTGCAGAGCGTAGATTTTCAATCAAGGAAGGACAAAGCGTCAAATATCAATAAGAAATATTGAAAGCCGAAGAAAGACCTCTGGTCGAAATAGAATATTTTTTTAAAATAAAAAAGAACGTTTAGTTCCATTTCGTCAAATGCAACAGTGTTACAATTTAAAGGCATAGTTTGCAGAAGCTGAAAGATGAGAAAAAAGAAAAAAAAGTAATTGCATTACTCATTGAACTCTGAAATATATTATGATGGACGAGTATTTTTCAATAACGAATTATAAATACCTATTTTATAATTATTTACGTATGAATTATAAATTTATTCGCGAATCGTGACATGAACATAAAGGAATGAAATAAACAAGAATATGAAGTATACGTCGCAACATAAAAGTTATTAATATTTTAAAATGATGCTCTATCCTCTTTTAGATTCAGTAAAAATGTTAACAACTATAGCTTTTTTTTCTTTTCCCTGCGCGAAGTCGTCTGCGCATTACAATAACTTGTACAGCAAGCAATATTTTTTGTTATGTACTCGTAATTTCCTAAGTGAAAGCCTGTACAACTTAAAAAATGAAAAAAATGGAAAATCTATCTTTGCTAGTTTTACCTCGACATGAGAGACGCCTTCAGTTTTCTCAACTTCTCTCTTCGAGGACCATCTTGGAAGCAGATGTTCGTAGATACGCGGCCAGGTTCGCCAGTGCATGATAAACTGTCCTTCGTCCCCCGTTGTCTTCACAAGGAGTCAACCATGCATCTCCTATAGATTCCCGATAAGAACGCGGCAATTCTGCGTGTCTTTCTTCCCTCATGAACATCGGCACGCGCGGAATGCCCAGGCAACCGCATATTGCACCCTCGTGTCCTGCATGTATCAAGGTTCCCGAAAGAATATGAAAAATGCAGAGTTACGGACGGCATTTTTCGGAGACGCTTCAACATCATAAAACTCAATAACAGGACGTAGAGGAATAAACCAAAGATGTCAATATGCTCACCAAGAGCGGAGGCGTAATAGTGTCCACTTAAGATTCAAAATGTTCCTGCACCTTAAACGGCAAATCTCAGCGGCAAGTAACAAAAATATTCTTATGTTCTTGTTAATCATTGATGAATAAAATAAATAATCAGAATTCTTCGATCAATTAGAGGTACCATTCAATGAAGATATCAAGGAATGTGCAATAGTAATAACTTCTTGTGTTTGCCATGACTTCATATTATCTATTTAAAAATAATGAGATAAAGAACTCGGCGAGAGCTGGTGGTTCAGAAATTTATATTTCTCTTTTTGGTTGAATACGAGCATTCTTATTGATGTTTACTTTTATTAATAGCACTCTCTTGCATATTTACCGGATATCATTTGATCGAACTTGATGGTCGAAGATGTAGTGAAGTTCTACATTAATACATAGGTTGGATAAACAGTAATGAGAATAGTGCTGTAACTTATAGCCGGTGAGTCGGCGGGGTGCCATCTGTCATGACAAAAGGACTATTATGCGAGTGTATCCAGCGAGCGGGAACAGTACTCTTTCAGTCAACTGCAGGTGTAAAGCTAGCGCCCTAACGTCTTGTTTACAAAGGTAGAGCAACTTCCTGGGCTCAATATTCAAGTGGCACGAGGTCAGAGTAAGCAAAAATGTTCTCAGGGACTGCGTGAAGCATGTGGTGATACAGCGTTGCCATACTCCACACTCGCCCGATGGGTTAAAGCGTTCATATTAGGCAGAGATGATGTGAAGGATAACCCCCCGTACAGGACAATTCACGTGGAGAACTCTTGAGCCGCTGGATATGGGAGATTCTGGAACATTCACCTTGCCCGATATGAGTCCCTGTGATTTGATCTATTCAGCAAAAAGAAAGAACCACTACGAAGAACCCGGTACTATACCAGAGAAGAAATTATGCGTGCCATAGGGCGGTCAATATGGGACATCAAAAGAAATAGACGCACGCATGGTGAACGACGCCTTCCTGACATTTGACCAAAGGCCATTAATAACGGAGGCAATTATATTGATATAAATGTAATACCTCTGTCAATAAAGTCGTTTTACATAAAAACATTTCTCATTACTTTTTATCCAATACTTGTATCATTGGATGAAAACACTCTACAAAAAAAAAATCATCTCGTATCTGAAAAAAAAGAATGTCGTATTTCTGCCAGTAACCTAACAAAATAATTTTCTTTTGAATAATAAAGATTCTGTTGTCACAATTGTCAGGATTATTAATAATAAATCGACGAACTATTTATTTCAATTTCCTTTTTGTTAGGTTTTAAAGCTGACACTTTATAGTCGATCAATGTACGGTGCAGTTAGCAGTAATTTTATCCATAAGAACGATGTTCTCCGATTAGAATGAATGTATAAAGTCTGATCTAGTCGACTCAAATAACCTGGATGTGAATTGAAGAGAGGAAAACAAACATAAGCCTATTCAAATTAAAAAGCTTATAAATTTATAATTATTGCGTGGTCCACAAAGACGTAACTTCTTGGTAAACATTTGATCCGAATACACATAGGATTTATGATATGTAGAGCATAGTTCAGAAATATATAATATGAAAAATATATTGGGTATAAAAACGTATCACAATTTTTTTGTATTTAAGTAAAACGAAACTAGACATATGACAGTCTACTTTTCTGAATTTAAGTTTGTCTCTGCTTTCATTCCAAACTGCTAAGTTACATGCGCAGTTAGAGTCTCTCAGACGAACCCTAACCCATCCGATTTTCCTTCCAGAGCATAACACCAAACGTACGGCGTACAACGCAGTTTGCAGTAATCTTTCCCTTCACATCCAGATTAAATCAGAGTAGAAAACAGTTTTTCCTTACCTTTCCCTTTACCCTTCCAGAAAACTCTCAAAGCTTCCTGAACGGAACATGTCTTTTTTTTTTTATCAGGGTTGGTGATTTGGCCACGGCGTACACTCGTGGCGTTGCACGGATGTCTTACTAAAAATACAATTGAAATAAAAAATCACTTTTAATGAATTCATTTATTAACAAGTAATACAGGAAACAGGGAAGTAAACAATATTACCATACAATTAATTAAATTGAACTAGTAATATTTATAAAATCTACTGTAAAAACCATCCTCCAGTCAATAAGTGTTTTTAACACTTTTCATTTTAAACATTACCCCAATTTAACTAAATTCAAATCCGCTTCCAATTTATTCATATTGTTCACGATAGTTATCCAATAGTTGTGCTCAATCATAAATATTAGTTGTTCTGTACGAGTCATGCACAAGACGAGCGTCGCGGCAGTTTCCACAAAGTCCGCAGAATGTCAGCAATATGACAGCTTTTCGCGACCATATATAAATTGGGGACCAAATAATCTCTTCATCTTTTCTCGCGAAACTTACTTTCTAATTCTACATGTAAATTCAGGAGCAAACCAACCTAGGTAAGGAAAAGGACTGATTGAGCAGTTAAGTGCGTTAAGGGGGACCCCGCTGTCACGCTGCTGTCCAGCTTTTCCTTGTGCCATGTTGAAAATCTTCCGGACTCACTCCTATATTAAAACGAAAAGCAAAGAAAGCTCTAGAAGATTGTCCAAATTTCATGTTCATCGTTATATAATATTATCTGAGCAAAAGTAAGAATATAAAAATGGCAAGATAGGTAGAATTCATTCAATCAACGAATAATTCAATTGAATAAAAATCATCTTAAACCAAATCACATTTCGAAAGAAAAATGTCAGCGCTAAGTCTCGAAAATTGGGAAGGGAGTTGTGATTTAATAACAATGACTATGAAAATTTTCTTCGAAACTAAAGTGTCACCTTCCACTTTTACCTGGAAGGTGAAGAGGTAGTTGGTTCCCAATTTATGTATGCCCATCTCTGGGTTGGTCCTCAATATACAAATGGGTTTAAATTTCATTTTCCTTCTGGTCCCCAATTTACATATGGGTTAAGCTCTTGCTTTCCTTTTGGTCCCGAATTTGCATATGGGACAACTCTTATTTTCTTTCTGGTCCCCAATTTACATACGCAGGTTTTCGCTCGCCCCGATGTCAGGAGCGAGCCCTCGGCCGAGAAATCCACGGGTCTGACACTTGGAACTTGTGACTCCTACAGTTGAACCACTATTTCAAGTGAAAATCACAAAAGTAGAAGATGCCGCGAATTTGACACATCTAAACGAGGATTAGATATTACATGAAAAAGTGGGTACAAAAAGCGCATTTTACCTTAGGCCGTCAGAAATGAGAATATTTTGAATTCCTGCTAGAAAAGCACGTGGTGAAAGAAACTGAAGTGCAGCTGATAAATATCATTTTAGAAACTACCGGTGCTACAATAGCCCAATTTCTCGCATTATTTGTAACTTTTTCAATATTCGAAAGTTCAGGAAGCTCAACAGAGATATAACCTGCGCCAGTTTTATATGCGTACTTATCTCTCATCAAGAAAAATATTGGGATCGTTTTTGAGAATTTTTCTTAATTGCCTATATTTCAAGAAAATTACGTAAAAAGTATTAATATCTCCGAAAAATTGTACTAGATCTTCTTTAAAAAATCTGTCTTCGACAGACAGAAAATATCAATCTTCAATATTGCAGTTGTAGGTAAACTCCCAAAACATTTCGAACTTTTGTGATTTTCGAAAATTTCGAGAGTTCAACGAAAATGAGTCTTATGCAATTTTTGTAAGTGTCCTTTTTTATAACCAGGTAAAAAATATAAAAAATGTACAACTGTTTCTAAGAAAATTCTCATAGCAAGAAGGCTATTTCAGGTTTCATGTAAAGTACTCCCAACATTTAAAAAAATCATTTTAAACTTGCTGGGCGTCGAGTTCGGTGAGATCGTTGAGGGAATATCAATTTTGGGAAATATTTCGTCTGAACAGTTCAGGCGTTAGCATTGACCATGGACGGACGAAACGGACGGACGGACGGACGGACGAACGGGCAGTCTCCAAGTATAAATTTTTCTGACGAAAAATTGCAACCTTTGCCTATTTACGAACTTTATTTCGTACTACTATTAACATTCTACATTTCATAAAATTATTAACTCTTGTAGGATAATTCACGTTCGCTGACTTTACTTGGGTTTTTCTAACTAGGGATATGAGGGTAGTATCTTAAAGATGGAATATGGCATGGCTTTTCGCGACTTTCTCGGTCGTGCCGCTAGAGCCGCTTGATCTGCAGCACTTTTTGATACGGTCGCGATTATGCGACACCTTGCAGCAGGGCCAAGAAAGACGCAGAACGTCATTCCATATTCCATCTTGGAGATACTACCCTCAGATGCTACATTAGAAAAAAAAACAAATATATTCAGTGCACCCGAAACTTGCTCCTTGATAATGGAAGCAAGTTACGGGTGCACTGACTCTTTACATTACATTTCAAATAAAATAGGTTAAAATAAAATCAGATATATTCGGCCAAATTGTATTGATTGTTTCACATTTTTGGGCCAGGGAAAAAGTAAATGGAGCAATGGTTGGAATTCTGAGCTATCACATGTGTCAAATATTGAATAAATAAATATTAGAGCAGCTAGAAATGCATTCCTCTATTTTCGAAATATATGCTTAATTGTTACATTGCGAGGAAATATTGTTATAAAAAGGATCCAAAGAGTGGAGGCTGGGTGGATTCATTTGAATTCTTTGAATTCTATACAATATTTCATATTTAGAAATGGAAATGTGGGCATAGTGCGATTTATTCCCAATGCATTTCATTGCTGGGAAAACTTTTGCCCAAAGAAAATTGGCTGAAAGCGTTTTCTTGAAATGAGATTTCTCTATATAAATTGTTCTTTTATCAACAACGCAAGTAACCGGCGCACCAGAGGCACTGGCCAAGAGGCTCTCTGCCGCCGGTAGAGGCGCTCTTGAATTACTTTTCCGCAGCGCGCGCTTGTGTTCTTCAGCCCCGATATGGCCTGTGGGGCGCTCCCTCATATAAGGCAGTGCACTGCGAGCCTCTCTAGTAAGAGGGAGAAGCCGGGGCGGGGACGGCGAAGCGAGGCGGGCGGGACGAGACGAGTCGGCGGCGGGACGGAGCGGGACAGAGTGGGACGGAGCGGGGCCGTCCTCTGTGCGCCACTATTTTCAATAACAGAGCGCGGACAGGGACGGCGCGGCGGTGGGGCTGCGGGCACGGGCCCCCGCGGGCGCTGTGACACCCGCACAATGGGCCGACATACACAAAGGGCTCGATAAAGGTTTGTCGTTGTTCCAATTTGTCACATTCCGCGCTCGCCCCGTGACGCGGGCGCGCAGCCTCCGCTCGGCCCCGCAGCGCGCCGCCCTTCTGCGCGTCTTGCGCTGACCGCAGCTGCGCGCGGCCAAAGCCCAGTGCTCCTGCCTGCCCCACCTGCTGGCGCCCGGCGCGTGCCTCGGGGGTTGGCAGGCCTTTTGTGCGCGCGGGCGCCCGCCTTCCTCTGTCGATGCGCGTTGCGGAAGACGAATCCTTTTTTTTTTTTTTTTTTTTTTTTTTTTTAATTTTTTGTATTCGTTTTGGGAATGCGGTTTGGGACGCATGACACTTGAAGAATTTCCATTTATCACCATTCGACTTTCACATGCTGTGTAATAAAAGCTGCTTTCTCTGGGGAAAAAAAATAAAAAACGTGACTGGTTTTCATCGATTCACTTCCCAATTGGCGTAATGTGAAAGTACTTGACAACTTCGTGGCTTTCGAGATTGCGAGTGTTGTTTAGGAGTTAAAATAATACTGGACAGTAGATTTACATGTTTCGAGGTAATTCTGTTATTTTTAACCCATTTCTTTAATTTTTATTGTGGTCAATGTTCAAACGTCCTTTAAAAGTATGCTACTTGCTATAAGGTTACATTGAGGTATAAGTAATGTATTAAGATTTGTTTATAAATCTAAATATTCATGTCTCGTGAAACTATACATCCGCTGGTCGTCGATATGGCACACATTTATTTCTGCCGAGTACTTTTCTCTATGATGTCCACCTTTGATCTCAAAATTTGTACTCAACGATAGTCTAAATATGTGAACAATATTATGAAAATATTTTTGTTGCTTTTTTTAGAATTTGAGACACATAAATTACAAATACCATCAATTGCGCTGTACTCGCAAAGGCTTTGCCTACTATTGAGTGGTTTTTCCCTTAAAAGATGATCGAATCATCGTTATTTTCGCAGTTTAACTAAGACTACATTGAACAGAACCGTTCCTCCCCCTACCCGGAAACATTACTGCAGAAGAACGTCTTTCTAATCTTCTGATAAATAGAAATCCATTACTAACCAACACATGAGTGTTTGTTGCTTTTGCAAAACAATAATTGTTCCTTTCTTCCTTTTCAGTCTATGTGGCATATACCTGTGACCTTATCTACGGAAAGGACCGAAACACGTCGCCTTCACCTTCCGTGCGCTGCCTCACGACACGCTTGCCACCTTGTGCGAGCAAGCGGAGGCAGCCGAACGCGGAGGGGAAGACTCGCCATCGGCCGAGGCACGCGTGGGCAACGCGACGTCGCGCCCCTCCTGCCACACTTCCCAATGGGCCTGAGCGCCACGGACACTTCGAGCCAAGTCAGTGCCGTGGCGAACAGAAGAACAGAAGTCAGTGCAGTGCTGTGGGAATGAATGGTTATGTATATATTGAATGAATGGTTATGTATATAATGAATGAATGAATGATGCGTGAATGAAAAATAAATTTAAAAAAAGAACCACACAGAAAACCATAATAAAACATTTAGAATTAAGAGAAAAAAATAACAATAACATTTTCCTGTAAATTAAGTATGCCAAAGTGCTACATCGTAATTATTAAATTAGATTTAAGTTAGAATTAAGCTTCTTTCGCCTCTCCCTTAGCTGCTTAAGCCGCAAGGCAGCAGCGTAATTTGTACGCCAGTAATTAAATAAATAAATTCCCGCCTCCTCAGAGTTACTGAGGAGGGGAAACAACAAATACCTGTGACCAGAGCACAAAGAGGTTCTAGTGTCCAGGAGCGGCCGCTGCGTTTTACAAACCCCTGAAGCGATGCGTCTGCAGGCCGAACGCACAGGAGTCTCTCTAATCCCATCAGCTTAACGAAAGTCAACGGAGCAGCAATCTCATTCCCGACTTGTCAGATCGCAATTATGAGATATGATTCAAGAGGTGTTGACTGAACGTAAGTCTCCTATTACATAACCGCTGTGAATTCAACAATACTCTACGCTTTTCACCACACTTCAGGGCTTTGTGAGTTGCCCTTAAAGATTGATACAGAACATTGTTGAGTTTGTTTTGTAGGTTATTTTCAATATCTTCAACGCAGGAGGAAATAAATAGTTTACAATTAAGTTTTTGAATTAATAATGAGTAAATTACAATGAAGATAAATTTTATATTGTTTAGAAAAATTCGGAAAACAAAAGCAATAGTACTAAAAATGTTTCTCAATAATTATATTAAATATTTTTTACATGACTATGATAACAAACGAGCATAAGTATGTTTATGAATAAAAATACATTAACAACAAATAGAAAATGAATTTTGAATTACTAACAAGAACATTTTAAAATGTTTAACACTTCATTATATACTCACTCACCTAACAAAGCGTTTTCTACGTGATCGGTAAACATCAATAAAATGCTCAGAAATCATTATTCATTTTAAATTGCAAACTATTTTAAACGTTACGCGAACGATCTTTGATAATCGTTTCTACGAACAGCGAAAGTTCAATAGCTTGACAACATTTTATACCTTTGTTTCTTGTAAGTGGATGGAGAGTGGATTTCATTCAAAAGCTTTATTCTGTCATATGAGCTTACCCAACAACAGCAGCTTTGTAGAATTACACGTGCTGAACCACTGGGGGGCGCAGAAACCAACAGAAAAGAGGCGGGCTGCAACGGACGAGAGGTTCGCGGCGCCCTCCGTCCCCCGTGTCAATACAGCGGGGCCATTTAGATCGCAATTTCGCGTGTAATCGAGCGTGCCCTAGGAATTGTGGAGATGCAAATCCGCGCGCGACCCCCCTCTCCGCCCCCCGTCCCCCCAACCCCGGGCCCCCTTCACGAGGCCCCCCGCGGCGCGCGCCGCACGCGTCGCGTGTCGCAGATTGCATTAGGCACGCGTGTCGCACGGCCGCCCGCGCACCGCGTTATTCTAAGCAATACGCAGCGGCGCTGCACGCCCCACCTCGCCCTTGATGGCCCCCCTGAGCGCTGCTCGCCGTGGCCGAGCTCTCGTCATCACACTCGCGCTTAGGGCATCAACCGATGTCACTACGGTGCCTCTAAGTCTAGGCCTTCGGTGCCCCTATGACCGGGAGGTCCTAGGGTTCCGCGCCCGACGGTGGCAGGATTTTCGACACTAGCTGGATAGCTAGATCGAATTCAGTCGCTGTCTGGAGGTGAATTCTAGCGGTCAGCTGCTCTGATCGGTAGTTTTCCGTGGTTTCTCCGATCAACACCAGGCGAATGCCGGAGGAGTACTCTACCAAACGGGCCACGGACCGCGCGCGATCATTTTTCCCTCTTCCTTGTTCTATCCTCACCACTTACACTTACATGGACTACATTTCTATCCACACACACACGCACACACACACACGCACACACACACGCACACACACACGCACACACACGCACACACACACGCACACACACACGCACACACACACACGCACACACACACACGCACACACACACGCACACACACACGCGCACACACACTTACAAGCACTACCACACTTGTTGGGAGACCAGTAGGGAGCTTAGAGTTTGTAACGGCTGGGGCTGTATCTTGTTGGCAGGAGATACTTGGTTGGGTAACACCTCACAAACTGACGTGTAAGTCGGTGCCGGATATTACGTTGGGAAGAACACCGTCAACTCCCATTATAAAAACCTGGACTACTCTTGCGGAAATAATGACCTTAGCAGTTGACGCGCTCTCAAACGCGGAATAATTTATCAGTCAATCACACTCAGGCGGTGCTCGTCTAGAAGACCCTCGCGGACAAAACTGGCCTCCCGCGCAGTGATCTGTAGTGAGTAGTCGTACGCCTAATACAGATAAAGTGCGAGTCTAGCTAATGCCCGAATTAACAAGTTATGCTCACATTATTCAAAATGTGTGGATAAAGTCCGAAATAGAAACCGATTCAAATCATACTTTGGACTTCCGAATAAAGATTAACATTAGCCAATACGAAGTGACTAGGACAGGTGAAAAGCGTTTCGGTGTCGAGGAATAGCTGATTTGTAATGAACAGGAATTAAGTGGCTCTGGTAGGAAGTTTCTAAAGGTAGTGCGGCACAAAGTGCGTAGTTTCGAGTTCCACTGTGGCATTCAGAAATTTCATTTATACGATGACAACTTAACCTAACCTCACTGATCACTTTTGTTAACGCTTTGATATGCATTTTACACTTGGAGCGATAAAGTCCCGGCTTCAGACTTCGCTATTTACACAAAATAACTCAGTGCATCGCCTAATTTCTAGAGGGTTTTATTTCAAAATAATTCTTGCCAAAACAGAAAACGTCGCATACCTGTATGACCACGCTACTTTAATCAACGCCCTTTGGCTGATACCAGCATTATTCTAATGAATTATCAAATAATCGGTATATCGTCATTCATGCAGCTTTATTTAGACCGTCTGACTAAAGTATATTTTAAGTTATTAATTGGGAACTTCTTACGTTGGCCATGTTTCGGACTTTATCCGCAAAAACTCCACGTTCTCTTCGTTTTCTATCTTCCACACTTCATCTACTCCATCGCTGTTTTGATTCTTTTTCTCTAACCTCTTCGGTTTACCTCTTTAACTTTCTATATTTGTTGTTATCTCAGAACTATTCTTGATTATCCTCCTCATATTGAATAATCAACAAAAGACATATTGCGTTCTCCATTGAACTTTTCTCCATTTGCTTAAATTTCAAAACAACTCATTAACTCAGTTTGAAATAGAACCATGCCCTGATGCATTTTCTTTCTAGAGTTTCATCTTGAAATTGTCTGTATGTCAATTCTAAACTCCTTATTTACCTCTGGTTCTATTGATGCTTCAGCGGATGTGTTAACGTAAAGAGTTGCGAGGTTTTAATTGAAGCTTCGTGGGTCCAGAGGTCCTAAGTGGCGTTCTTTTACAGCAGCTCAGACGCTGTTTGGGACGACGCCATGACAATTCTAAAGCAGCGGTTTCCAGTCTATAGTATTTCCGAGAACCATTTAACATTTGCAGGAATTTTCGCGTACCACCGTCCTGAAATACCAGAATTCCAAGGATTGTCTGTTCTAACAAAACACGCAAATAATGAGTTTAGGTCTCTAAATGTCCGTCAGAGGCAATTCGTAGGCTAGAATTAACACAGCTGGATTATGATATTTCTGTGTTACATGTCACACAGCAACTTGAAACCTGCAGTTTCATATACTTTCTTTCCTATCTACCAGTTTGCTATATTCACTTTAACTGCAGGTTACCTATATCGTATAAATTTTTTCTCTGTTCTAACTCGCCTACCAACTGAATTTCTGTTGCGTAACACTAACGTCAAGTGTCTGGGAATCCCTGTTCCAAAGGATTGGTTCTTAATGGTCGTTTGCAATCAACAATCCGGCCGACTCTACTTTATGCTTGCTCCATCTGGACCAACGCTGCCAATACAAACCTAAACAAAATGCAAGTGATCCAAAATAAAATATTAAGATTAATCACAAAAGCACCTTAGTTCATCAGTAACGACCAACTACATAATGATTTGAATATAAACACAATAAAAATCAAATAGCCTATCTTGCACACGATTTCTACACAAACCTTCCCCAAATACAAGCATCATTAAACCTCTTCTATAAACTGGGCAAAAATCCCAATTATCCAACAAGAATTAAAAATAGATATCCACTTTACTCATTCTATAAAATGTTCGCAAACCTGGAATAATACTTATCTGAGGTGCTTCCTGCTTCCTCTCCCGCTATATATTTTTTAAAATAATTGTAATGTGTATAATTTTAAGTTAGTTTAAGTTAAAGTTAGTGTAAGATAGATTAAGTCCATCAAACATTTGCACAGTTAATATATAAACTGAACAATGTAATGTCAAACAATATAAAAATAAAAATAATAATAAAAAATCGGTCGTTTGCGAGTTTACAACCCCTTTTTCCATCCAATTCTTAGAATAGCCGGGCGATATACTGCACTGCATCTCCGAACAGGGTAGTATTAGAGTATGAGTGCTCTAGACATCAGACCCCATCCTGACCTGTAGCGCACCAGAGAGAGAGAGAGAGAGAGAGAGAGAGAGAGAGAGAGAGAGAGAGAGAGAGAGAGAAAGGAGAGACAGAGAGAGAAAGAGCAGAGAGAGGGAAAGAGAGAGGGGGAGGGAAAGAAAGAGGGAGAGAGGGGTAAGGAATAAAGAGAGAGACAGAGTGGAAGCAAGTGAATGAGAGGAAGGGAGATATCGATGCTTGAAATCGTGTCCTCGCAACATTAGCTTCACGCCTTGTCTTATACTTTCGTTCATTCTACCACATCAGGCCAATTATCCTGTTCCATCTGACGTTATTGCATAATATAAATACATTCCTCGGAATCGACATCCTTCAATTATACCTCCCACATAAACTCTTTATAACTCGTCTCTTCTCTTCTAGAGAGCCAAATATCTCTCATTACCTAAACGACCCCGGCAAATCTCACAGCTTCTCGCTTGGATCGTACATGATGTCCAGATGGACTTCTCATCAAATCAGCGAGCGTCTCCCTCGACCTAACGAGCTGAGACCGCTTCCGCGAACTCCTCGCCGTCCGCGCCACCGCCGTCCACGGCCTCCTGGAAATCCGTCCTCCCCGCTCATCGCCACTCGATGGGTCACGCCGGCGCGCGCGCGGTGGCAGGGGCCGGGGGGAGGGGGGAGGGGGCGCGCGCACAAAGGCCTCCCCGGCCCCATCCACTCCAGTTTACTTCACTTGCACCGCCGCAACCGGCTCGTCCGAGGTATGCCTTGACCGGGCCCCGCCGCGTCCAATAATATGCCCGAGCCTTTCTTCCCGCCCCGTAATGCCCCGGTCGCCGCGATGAGACGCGCCCGCCGTGCGGGGAATTAGCCATCGAGAGGGGGCCTCAATTGCCCCTCTCCCCCCTCCCCGGGCGAGTGACACTGACGCACAGAGGCCGCGCCGGGGGCGGGGGCCCCCGTGGAGACGCGGCGTGCGTTTCTTCCGTTTGATGTTATCGAGTGGCACGCCTCCGCGAACTTCAAGAGTTCTCGCAAAAATAGTTCGTGAGTGCTCTGAAATGAAATCGATAATCTCCACAATTGCTTTATTACTTTCCGCGCGGTGTTCATGAGCAAAACGAAATCAGAATAAAAGAATTCTTCCTCTCCCTTGTTTGAGAATAATTAACTTTTACGTTCGAAATATGTGTTGGATGTTTTATTACAAAACCAACTTCGAAATTAAAATGTGTAAGAGAATAAGAGAGTTCACATTGCTCTCAAGTTTTAAGAACTCGGTTTCCTTATTCGAGCTGATATTATGAAACAGCAGTTATAACGTTTGCTGAAAAAGTTCTGATCATTAAATGCGCGCAGGTTATCCTCTTTCTTTTACTTCAGTCAACTCAGCAAAGTAAATCTAATTAGTGATGCCCGTTTTACGGGAAAATTGCCTAATTTGGACGGATTTTTTTATCAATTTTCATGCTGTCAATGAAGATTCAATTAAAACGAAATATTTACCAAGACAATCTACAATCCATATACTGCTTTCATTACAAAATATAAAATTTTAATTACATTTTTTCTAGCAAATAGTAGTGATAAAAAAAACTGCAATCAATCCAAATTTGGATTCCGGTTCCCGAATTTTGATTCATAGTCTACCGTAAGATGAACCTCAAAATAAATGAAGTACTAGTGACAAAAAAATATAATAACGAATGGGTTTATTGAAAACAACATTAAATCAAAATATCCAGACGTAAAATAAATCATACAGTTGAATTATTTGAAAGAAATTAGTTTTTTCAGAAAATATTATTGAAAATATCCTATTTAATTTAATTGTTTTTACACCTCATTCAAGATATCTAAAAGAAATAATTTCAATATTTTAAACTGAACTTGCCTTTCAGAGTTAACAGTATCTTTCAGGTTAGTGAAATCCTATACAGCGCTACGTAAAAGAATAATCAAGCATTGTAATTTTTATTTGATAAAAACCCAATACGCTATGATAAAAAATGTGAACAACTAATGTGGTAGTTTACAGTAACATTAGATTACTTCTCTTCAATTTATGCAGAAGAATTTCTTAATACAGAATTTCATTTTAACTCACCGAGTCCTAAAAGTATAAAAAGGGCTTGAATTCTGGCGGAACGCGACGAAACGGCATTTCAGTACCTCGGGATTAGTTTTTAAATTATAATATAAATTTTCAACTATTTATATTAAATTAATCATTTATTTGGAGCGCGTTCTGGAACCTAAACATTTATAAATCAAGCACTGTATATATCTATACCCCACAAACACTTCCGTACTACGTACTGCGGTTCAATCAACGGAACCTTCTGTAGTCCAATATCTGTAAATTGTCCAAGTATTAGAAATAGATAACGCTGCACAACTACTTAAAGGGCAATATTAGTCTTAGAAGATATAGAAGCCAAGAAATAGAAGCCAGTGAGTTATATTTATAACATGTAGCACAAAAATTGTAATTACTTACTTCCTCTGCACACAATGGCATACGATATGTAGCACGAAAACAGTAAGAGATCTTATGAACTCTATGAAAACACTACAACACAAATCCTGCTCATTAAAGTGACTGCTATTCTTTGAAAAGAAAACTGACTGCCTCATTAGAGCATTCTCAAACATTTGAGGCAATTTGTATCATCCAAATGCTCTTATGCGTATACCAATAATATTGTGTACATTGAATATATTAATAATATAAAAATTATAAATATAAGTAAGAATCATTGCTACAATCCTCTGTAGTGCATGAACTTTGAATTCTGCAATTACAAAAATAATTCAGAAACTGTTGTAATAATGATCAGTGCAAAAATAACATGAACTTTCATCCCAGATGTGAAATATAAGTAGTTTCCTCTGCAGGAAAAACTGAAATTGATTGCCTTAAATTCCTATTGATCCTGACCAACACATTCAAAACTAAAATTAAAATAAAAATGTTCCCAAATGTTGAATTTCAGAAAATACAATACTATAAGTTTGCAACGTGCTTATAACCATCTAATAAGAGAATTATACAAAGGGAATAGAAAAATAATATGACGGAACTCTTAAAATGCATTTATCTTCCAATGCAGCACTGAAAGTAGACTCTGGCGTGCTTTATTCAACAATGTTCATCAAACCTCACTCTCATGATGTAAGAATCACTAATTTAAGTTGGTGACTTGTGAGCCACCAACAGCGAACACTTTCTTCTTAACATATTATTCATACAGTATATCTACAAATCCATTCATCAATTGATTGATTGATTGTTAGTGATTGCGGGCGCGTCAACTACTGAGGTCATTAGTCTCGTATGTATTGTGCAAGTTTTTCATCGGGCGGTGACAGTGATCTTCCCCCACTGGATGGCGAGATCCGGCGCTGGCCTACCGTCGGCTAGTGGGGTTTCCCCCTAACCAGGACTCTCCCATCAGCGGGGCACCGCCCCAGCCGGGACAAGCTCTAAGCTCCCGACCTGTCTCCCCGAATATGTGGTAGTGTAGTGCATGTTAGTGTAAGTGTGTGGAAATGGGTGAGGATAGGACAAAGAAGAATTAGGTAAGATCGCGCGCGGTCCGTGACCCGTTTGTTGGGATACTGCTCCGCCATTCGCCATGTGTTGATCGGAGAAACCACGGAAAACTACCGATCAGAGCAGCCGGCCGCTAGAATTCTCCTCCAGACAGCGACTGAATTCGATCTAGCTGAACAGCTAGTGTCGAAAATCCTGCCGCCGTCGGGACTCAAACCCAGGACCTCCCGGTCAGAGGCGCTGCAGTGACATCAGTTGATACACCGAGCCACCGCTCCCAGTCCATTCATCAACGTACGAATTTTTCAAACAATATCAATAAGAAACGGCAAAAATAAAAAATAAAAAATCCTGATCTCCGAGCGCCCAGTGGTGCATCTCTTGTTCGCACCTCGCCGCGTCGACGTCGGCCGCGGTGAAGAGGGGGTCTTGCTCGGCGGCTGACATGTTTATTCGGCGCGGTAATTGAGGTGGCAACCAATAACACCGGCGCGGGAGGGGTGCCCGCCGGGGGGCGGGGCGGGCGGTGACGCCCGTCCGCGGAGCCATGTCGGGGCGATGGCGCTTCGCCGCCGCTGCAGGTGACTTATGGAGCAATATATCCGGCGCCTCCTGGAGAAACCGCCGCCAAATAACTGTCATAACTGCGTCCGCGCGCCAGCAAGACGCAATGCACTGCCGCGCCGATATTTATTAGCACTTCCTAATTGCGATGGGTTTGTGAAATAAAGCGGCAATAATGCTACAGCGCCCGGATGGCTTATTACACGGCCAGCGGAGGGGGAGGACGCCGCCTCGCCTTATATATCTGTTCCACGACGATCAATAAGCAGCGAATGTGAAAGTGGGCGGGCGTCTGACATTCGAGGAATTTCGAATTTACGGTTGAAATACTGCTTTTTATTATTGTTCCTGAATTATTGGAGGAATCACGCGCGATGGGAAGCCATTAAGTGACGCTTCTTAGGAGCGTGCTGACTGTATGGTGATAACTAGTAAATGAATATAGCGGAATGGTAAAAGTTCCTTTATTTGTTTTCAGCGATATGGTGAAAATGAAATGACTATGAAGCACAATGCTTCATTAAGATTATCCTATAAACTACGTAAAAATGGAATATCGTCTTGGGGACACTCGTGCTTAGAAACGGTATGATGAGTATGCTGTACGCAGGTAGAGAATATTAACTCCATAAAGATGAAAACAATATAAACTTTGGGAAATGTAGGATAAAAAACATCCTCTATCGTCCAGTTTTGTTAAAAAATGAAAATCGAAGCTAAACATCAGGAAAACAATTTGACGCCAGTGTATCGAACTTTTCTTATCAAAGTATTTTATTGTAGAGTTACTTTTATTATGGATTTTCTGATGTCATTATATCTCTAAAAAAGTCATTTTTACATGTTGTCTTCATCTACTCGGAAACTGAAACTTAAATATTGTCCATTAATATCACACAATGCACCTTTCGGAATCCTTATCTCTATTCCCAGTATGAACATTTTTATCTTTAAACGCAAAATTCTTATAATGTCTCAGGTAAACACAACAAAAAAATAACTTAACATAAATTTTAATTATAAGTTGTCTTTTCTTTCCGCAAATTACAAGTTCTATACCTTTTATAACAAAGTTCGTTGAATCAACGTTTCTACTATCTCTATCGTATTCCCCCATTTGAAAAAATCCAGATTCGCAACAAAAGTATGCCAAAAAAAAGAAGGAAGCGTTGCTGAATCCATCCCTCCACTTTTTCCCCACAAATAAAACGCGAAATTCATTCCCCGTTATACCTGAGGGGAGTGGGATTAGCCACATGGGCGTCGCCTCCGCACCCCGACCGCGGTCCAACGGCGTGGGGGGATGGGGTGGGCGGGGGAGGGGCGCATTCCGACGGCGGCGGAGAGCCGATTGGCCGGTGGCCGCCGCCGCCGCCGCCGCCACGGCGCACCTGAAGCGCCGGCTTGTCATTACCCTCGCACCCCCGCCCGCCCGCTCGCGCGCTTCGAAAAAGCGCGGAGTGCGGGGACCGGACGGCCCCGGCGCTGGGGACGACTGGCCCAATCGCCAAGTCCCAAGGGCAAACGGGGCTGCTTGTGATTGATTGATTGATTTATTCATGTTTCCGGGCGCGTCAACTGCTATGGTCATTAGTCCCGTTAGTGTAGTGCATGTTTTTCTCGGGAGATGGCGGTGATTTTCCCCCGCTGGATGGCGAGATCCGGCGCCGACCTACCGTCGGCTAGTGGGGTTTCCCCCTAACCAGAACTCTCCCACCAGCGGGGCACCGCCCCAGCCGGGACACGCTCTAAGCTCTCCCGGAATGTGGTAGTGTAGAGCATGTTAGTGTAAGTGTGTGTGTAAGGGGAGAGGATAGGGCAAGGAAGAGGAAGGACAGATCGCGCGCGGTCCGTGGCCCGTTTGGTAGCGTACTGCTCCGGCATTCGCCTGGGGTTGATCGGAGAAACCACGGAAAACTACCGATCAGAGCAGCCGGCCGCTAGAATTCTCCTTCAGACAGCAGCTGAATTCGACCTAGCTGAAAAGCTAGTGTCGAAAATCCTGCCGCCGTCAGGACTCGAACCTAGGACCTCCCGGTTAGAGGCGCTGCAGGGGGCTGCTTGTGGATTGGCAACTTTATGATCCCGGGCGCGTCAACTGCTACAGTCATTAGTCCCGTAAGGGGAGTGCATGTATCCCAGGAAGTGTCGATGTTCCTTCCTAGAGTCCCTGGATAAAGAGAGTAGCGCATTCCTTTGCGCCACCGGTGCCGCCATTTTGTATCCAGTTGAACTAAGCGGTATTGTGGGTAAGTTAGGAACCATCAATCTAGCAAACAGCAATGATAGTATACTCGAAATTCCTCATAATGCCTTCGATTGTTATCATGTGTCCTCAACTCCTGAATCCTGCCTGTCGGGGCTATCGAGTGAAAGGATATTACATGGCGGCGGTCGTTCGGGTTGGACTACTCTCTGTATCTAGGGACTCTATTCCTTCCCTGCTGGAAGATCCGTCGCCTACCTAAACATTGGCTTCTTTAGGATTCCCTTCTCCGGGTATCTCCGCCAGAAGGACACCGCCCCAACTGGAACAAGCTCGAAACTCCGACCATGCGCTGTAGAGTAGTGCACGTAAGTGTAAGTAAGTGTGAAAGAGAAAAAGCGGGGATAAAGATGAGGAAGGGAGGTTCGCATTCTGTCATTTCTCCGTTTGTTAGGATTCTACTCCTGATAGTGATGGTTCAATTCACGGAAAACTACCGATCACAGCAGCTGGGTGCTAGAATTCTCCTCCAGACAGCGGTTAAATCTGACCTCAGCAATCCAGCTAGCGTCGAAAATTCCCCACAGTCGGATTTCAAACCCTAGTACCTCCTGATCAGAGTCACTGCGAGCCCTAGTCCTGAGACAACTCAGCCGGTTTGGTTATGGATCATGAATGAAATAATCATAGATCACTCCGGTTTTTACGTTCTCTAAATAGGCAAATTTGGTTTTGCAAATTAGGTTTTTTATTAATAAAATTATGTGTGGGTAGTTTAATAATGTTGATGATTACGCTCCAATTCAAATTGAAAAGTTTATAATGTTTATATTACAGCCATGTAGAGGAATGATGAAACAAATTCGACAATTAACCATTGTATTGTTCTATCTATTCAAAAAATAAATAGAAAAATTAACAGAGTATTCAAAATCACAAAACACTACAAAAATATCTGGAAGAAAGGGAACAACGGAAGAACAATTTCAGCTTTCCTAATAACGACCCTTTACGAACACGTGAAATCTCGCCAGCAGTGCATTCCTGTCTCCTTGGAAGTGTTTGACATTCGTGGCTTCCATTTGCTTGTCGTCTAAATCACATTGCTAAGGTATATGGCTGAATTCAAGATGTAACATCTCAACACAACAAATCCTGATTCTTATTCTAACCACAAACGAAGAAATCAATGAAATAAAAAATTACCAATTTTCTTAATTTTAAGCATTTTAGTTTTTTAGGTACGGTAAAAAACAATATCAGTCCCCCCACCACCATGATTCGGTAAATGCACAAGATATTTTTCTATTTGAAAGCAAGTAACACAATAGGTAAAATCCCCAAAATTCCTATCCCTAATCATTACAAAAGAAGCGTGTGCTACTTCTAAAGTTTGTGAGAAAAGACAGGCCTTTTATTACTTTCTCGTACACGTACGTATATACGGAATAATATAAGTGGTATAGAGAAATTTATGTAATGCGCGAAGAAACGGCGGATTTTTGGTGGAAAAAAGTCATTGCCTGGCTCTGATAACGAAAAGTGGAGAAATCCTGTTGCTAAATTAAGAAAAATAAATCTTCTAACAGGTGGTGGGGCCAGAATCCCTGTTTTGCGCCATTTTCTCAAAAATTGCTTCAAATTTTTTCTTCAAATTTTCCAACGGATAGTGCTGATTGCATTGTGTAATATGACGTAAAGTTCATTTTAGTGTATTCTTTTGTTTTTTGAAAAATTACATAAATACATTTTTATGTATCGTTGTTAATATGCACATTTCCATCGATTTGTGTACATTATTGCAATTGTGAGTGGAAGTGCTTCAAATGACTTTTAATTAATTTTTTCGAACACTCAATTGATACTTGTGAAAAGAGCTTCAAATTGCTCATTTACAATAACGTTTAAAGACATTTTTTTTAAACGGCTCTAAATTTTTCAATAAAAATTGTCATTTAGGATGAGGTGTTACTTTTCTTTAATATTCTTAAAGTAATATTTCGGTTTACTATTATAAAATGAAAAGTTGAGAAAATTTCAAAAAATATACTTTGGGTGGCGATTGATGGCTGCTGGCAAGAGGATGGGGCAAGACCGTAAAGCCAGTCCACATCAAGGAAATTAGAACACTTTACTACGAGAAAGTCTGTGCCATTCTGTAGCACCACTAGCTAGATTTGTAATGCATTTTTAAATTTCTGTAAAACTTTTTCTGTTTATTAAAATCAAAATTCGAGAAATTATTGTAATTGTTTTAGCAAAATCTTTCATTATTTAATCCATTATGTTTTACACATTTCAAATACAACATATTCGAAAAAGAATTATTGACAAAGAAATGCGTCCGGTGTGTAATAATGGGGTGACTAATAATGAATTTTTTTCTCAAAGCTGATCAATGGCAAGTGCACAAGTGGTTCTTTAACAAGAAAATTTAGGGGTTTTCCCTAACCAGGTATCTTCCACCAGCGAGGCACCGCCCCAGCCGGGACAAACTCTAATCTCCCGATCGGTCTCCTCCAGATTCTAGCAGAATACTCCTCCAGACAGCGACTGAATCGCTGGATGGAGCTAATACGATGTGCCCCTCACAAACATCGCATAGCCCCCGCGCCCGGATTCTCCGCCCACGAGACCACTGTGCGTGGCGTGGACAAGCGGGGGCAAAGGACAGCGCAAGACAGGCGCTAAGCGCGGCGCGCAAAGGTAGAGCCACGCCTCCCACCCACACCCACCCCACCCCGCCCCTCCCCGCCCCACCCCGCCGCCTCCGCGCTCAAAGCTCTAACGACGCCCGCTTTCAATTAAACTTTCAAACGCGCGCTCAAAAACGCCCGTGCTGCATCGCGCCGCCGCCGCCATGTCTTTCTGTTTCGCCGCGGAGCAAGGAAGGCTAATTGCGCGGTGAGCTGCTGGTGCGCGAAGCGGGCAGCCTAACGGCCCCTGAGGATCGCCTGCCGCCAGAAGAGACCTTCGGTTCAGCGCTGATCAAAAAGCAAGCCTCGCCGGATTCATCTGCAGAGAGCGTTCCCAAAAAAATAATTAGTTAAGTTCTCAGGAGCTGTCCATATTTCATGACATTCCCTGGGAGGAGGAAACGTGTTAGAATGGGTCACTGAAGAGGAACCGTTGGTTGACGATATTCTCCCTCCAACGATAATAATATCTCGAGTTTTGAACTAACAGATAACATTTTAATTTGCAAGCATGGTAAATTGCAATGAAAAATAAACTGTTAGACAAAAATTAGAAGTACTCGTGGAGTACTCTGTGAGATTTCTTTGAATGCACGATATGAACGAATAAAGCAATAATGCAATTTACAAATCTAGAAATATCGAGAGTATTTAAAGGATTGTGAATGTATTCGAGATGGGCTCACTATTCCAACACCAAGAAAAATCAATTTTTTTTACAAGAAAAACGCGCCGAAAAAACGAAACGAAATTTGCGCTATTATAAACTGAAATTAAAAAGGTTTATTGGTAAAAGAATATTTATTTCGTAGAACACGTAGAAATATTGATGAATTATGTTTTTTTAATGTGTCACAAGATTAATGTGTCTATCATTTTTATTACTTATGTTGTATGTTCTAATTTATGTATTATTCTTTTAAGTTCTAATTTATTTTCTTATCTAAAATTTCTATTGTTGAAATCTCTCGAGTTTATTACACATTTTTTTGTAGAAAATTGTATTGTGAATTCTTTTTTATTTATTTTCCTCCAGATCTATTACAAAAAGTGATCCATACAAGTTTGTTTCAATGACATTAGTATTTTAGACACAATTCAAATTCAGTACTTTCAAATTTGTTGATTACTGAATACTGATACGTTGTTTCTCACCCATTATTTTTAATGCTCATACAAACACGTTATTTTGGTTGGAAATATTGTGCTTTCTGGCACTAAATATTGAATATAACATAAGTTTAATGCATTTAAATTGTTATTAAGTATCTTACAGCAAAGTTCAAACGAGAATTTTCCCCCATCCTTCCTTATAATCCCAACCATTTTCTTTTACCCAATAACTTTCATTTGTACCATAAATTCATGTAGCCACCTCCCTGTTGACTTCTTCAAAAGAATTTCATTGTTCTAAAAATGCCGAATTATCACATTCAAGAATGTTGAAAGGAAGTTCAGTTCAAACTTCCAAAGTTTACGGAGAACCTCCTCCCAGGTAGGCAGACAAGATATACACACTTTTACGACCTACAGTAATGGATAGCTTTCAAGTAATAAACGTTTTATTGCTTCTGATTTCTGGAATGACCTGTGCAAAGCAAGTCTGGTAGATTAGCAAGTACCGCTAGTTCACCTCAGCGGAGAAGCTCATAATAAACCAGAGGCAGCACATAATAAGGGCCGGGCCCCCCGCGGAGCGGCGGGAGCGACAGCCGCGACTAAAGCAGGGAACCCATTTGGAGCGGCCCGCCCGGCACGGAGCAGCCCGCGCGGTACAGCCCAGCCCCGACCGAAATGTTTCGCATGCTATTCAGTTAGACGCCACCCAATGCGACCGCCCGGCCCGGCCCCGACCCGCCCCGATCCGCCCGGCCCCGCCGGGAATGCTTCCCCGAGAATAAAATCCGGAGGCGGCGGCCGGCCGAGGCGGCGCGGCGAGTGGCCTTGGGAGGGGTTGAGGAGTCCTTCCAGGAACTAACCGCTGCATGGGTCTTGCAAGCTATTGTTATCGGGTGTCTCTCACCATCTTCCTTCCTCATTATTCCCAATGCAGTCACAAATTCTTTGAGATGGTAGATTTTAGCAATTGATAAAAATGAAAATGTTACTAAATACTGAAAAAACTAGTAATTGTATGAAGGTTTTCAATGATAAATGCAAAATTATCCGCAAAATCCGAAATGGACGTGACAATCTGCGAACACTAGATTGCATTTCATTCATTTTCTTCGTGGTCTCTCTCTAACTAGGGATACGACTTCGTCTGGTCTCTCTCTCCCTCTCTGTCTCCCTCTCTCTCCCCCCTCTCTCTCCCCCTAAAGATACCATTGCATCTTGAGCATATTCCCGCATGTGACGTGGACTGCCTATGTAGTATAAGATAGCAAAATAGCTTTCCAACGTTGGTTGTATTTTGTTGTATTGACTTTTTTGTTAATAAACAATGTAAATGAGAGAAGGTAATGTTTCACATGTGAATGCGGTTGTCGTTATCTAAATAAAAACAACCTTTAAAGCGGTACACAGGCATACAATAATTGATATGTACAAGCAGATGTCTTACGTTAAATGTGATGTAATTAATAGTTTGGTATGAGCTTTTTATGAAGTACCCCTAAAATATAAAAAAATTCGTGGGGCCTGAAGTTGAGCAAGATCAAATAGATTTTATACTGGTTTTGGAAAAGATCCTGACGATTTCGGACTAATATTTTTTACAGCATTTGTTTCCGCTGAGTACATTGTCCTCCTTGCTCCCGCCCTTCTTCCTCAGCAGCTAATATCATCAATTCCTCCATCGTAAGTATTAAACTCTTCATCGCTACTGGAACAAGTGGCGTCTCGTGCAGTTCCGATCCGTGCCGGGCCGTCCGTAATGGGTGACTGGCAGGCCCGAGCGGAGCGGCACCGCGCCTCGCCGGGCTGTGCCGAGCCGAGCCGGGAGCTCCTAGTGGGTTTCCTGCTTAAAGCAGGGAACCCATTTGGAGCGGCCCGCCCGGCACGGAGCAGCCCCGCGCGGTACAGCCCAGCCCCGACCGAAATGTTTCGCATGCTATTCAGTTAGACGCCACCCAATGCGACCGCCCGGCCCGGCCCCGACCCGCCCAGATCCGCCCGGCCCCGCCGGGAATGTTTCCCCGAGAATAAAATCCGGAGGCGGCGGCCGGCCGAGGCGGCGCGGCGAGTGGCCTAGGGAGGGGTTGAGGAGTCCTTCCAGGAACTAACCGCTGCATGGGTCTTGCAAGCTATTGTTATCGGGTGTCTCTCACCATCTTCCTTCCTCATTATTCCCAATGCAGTCACAAATTCTTTGAGATGGTAGATTTTAGCAATTGATAAAAATGCGAAATGTTACTAAATACTGAAAAAACTAGTAATTGTATGTTTGGCGGTCGGTGGAATACATTTCTGAAGGTTTTCAATCTGCGATAAATGCAAAATTATCCGCAAAATCCGAAATGGACTGAGTGAATCTGCGACACTAAATTGTATTTCATTATTTTCTTCGTGGTCTCTCTCTAACTAGGGATACGACTTCGACAACACATCGATGTTTGAAAACATTTAATTTTGACAATTTTAACATAACATTTAATTACGGCCAACAGTATAGAAGCTGAACGATTTTTTAGTCAATACAGTTTCATTGTTACTGATAGAAGAAATAAGTTATATCGAGCCATCAATGAAATATGCTCTCAGTTCATTTTTCATTGTTTGTGTTACATATTAATAGTTATTTACATAAATTGATTTCATTTAACAAAATACACAACCTTTTAAAATAATGTGTTGTTTGAATATGTATTTTCAAATTGCGAGACATTTATTTTCCTCTCCTTTGAATAATGTTACATAGAAGCGTATATTTCTGTACAAGACAGGAATTATTCTTTAAATATAAAATTTTGTTCTTAAATATTTGTTCACTAATAGTGAAATGTTAAATTATTTTCGCTTATTTCCTAATTTTAATAGAAAAATCTAAAAAATACCAGAATATTTTTTATTTCGAAGAGATCTCCCGTAAAAATAATTTTCTCAAAAACTACAAAATGCTAAATCTTAATTTTTATTATGCAATAAAATGCTATAGTCTTCTTTTCTAAATGAGATGTTTTTAAATTTAAAGAGCTAAATTCTACCATCACTACAAATACTTAATGATTCATAATGAATATCAAGAGGGAGATAATTTTTTTTAAGGTGATACGCATTTTTTCTTCCAATATTCAACCGAGAAAATTTTTAATACGAGTACACAGGCATACAATAATTGATATGTACAAGCAGATGTCTTACGTTAAATGTGATGTAATTAATAGTTTGGTATGAGATTTTTATAAAGTACCCCTAAAATAGAAAAAAAATCCTTTAAAACCGTGGGGCCTGAAGTTGAGCAAAATCAAATAGATTTTATACTGGTTTTGGAAAAGATCCTGACGATTTCGGACTAATATTTTTTACAGCATTTGTTTCCGCTGAGTACATTGTCCTCCTTGCTCCCGCCCTTCTTCCTCAGCAGCTAATATCATCAATTCCTCCATCGAAAGTATTAAACTCTTCATCGCTACTGGAACAAGTGGCGTCTCGTGCAGTTCCGATCCGTGCCGGGCCGTCCGTAATGGGTGACTGGCAGGCCGAGCGGAGCGGCACCGCGCCTCGCCGGGCTGTGCCGAGCCGAGCCGGGAACTCCTAGTGGGTTTCCTGCTTAACGGGGCCTTCTCGAAACCACGGGCGCCGCCGACCCCGCCTCCGCCGCCGCCTAAACCGCCTCCGCCTCCGCCTAAACCGCCTCTACTGCCACCGCCACCGCCGCCACCGATGTCGCCGCGTCCGCCGCCGCCTACATCGCCTCCGCCGCCGCCTACACCGCCTCCGCCGCCGCCTACACCGCCTCCGCCACCTCCGCCACCTCCGCCGCCTTCGCCGCCTCCGCCGTCTCCGCCGCCGCCTCAATCGCCGCCGCCGTTGCCTCCGCCGTCGCCTCCACCGCCTCCGCCGCCTCTGCTGCCGCCGCCGCTTCCGATGTCGACGCCTCCGCCGCCGCCTACACCGCCTCCGCCGCCTCCGCCGTCTCCGCCGCCGTCTCAACAGCCGCCGATTCTGCCTCCGCCGTCGCCGCCTCCGCCGCCGTCGTCCCTGCCACCGTCGTCCCCGCTGCCGTTGCCGTCGCCGCCACCTCCGTCACCTCCGCCACCTTCGCCGCCTCCACCGCCATCGCCGCCACCACCGCTGCCCCTGCCGCCGCCGCCGGCGCCGCCTGCCGCTGCGGCCTGTCATCTTGACCGCTTTTCCACCAGTGCCTTTGCTACTGTTGGTGACACCCCCTCCGCTCACCCCAGTCGCCGAGGCCACCAGAGGGTAATGTCCCTTCAGCATTGTGGATCGGTTTACACAAGTACCGTTGGGAGTCGGTGGAGGTTGTTAAGCTGCTACCTCTTTTTCGCGAGAAACGTGGCTTCGGAAAGTTTCTTACAAAGAGACAGATTACCTAAATTGTAATTGTGTGGTCATTTTGAGAAAGTCGTTTTTATAAGTTCTTGAAAATATTGTATTTATACTAAACTAGAGGAACCCGTCAGACGTTGTTCTGCGCTTCATCTCCCTCTCTCTCCTTCCTTCTCCCTTTCTCTCACCGTCTCCCTCTCTCCTCGTCTCCCACCGTCTCCCTCTCTCCTCGTCTCTCACTCTCTCTCTCTCCCTCTCCCTCTCTCTCCCTCTCTCTCCCTCTGTCTTCGTCTGTCTCCTCTGTCTCCATCTCTCTCTCCCTCTCTGTCTCCCTCTCTCTCCCCCCTCTCTCTCCCCCTAAAGATACCATTGCATCTTGAGCATATTCCCGCATGTGACGTGGACTGCCTATGTAGTATAAGATAGCAAAATAGCTTTCCAACGTTGGTTGTATTTTGTTGTATTGACTTTTTTGTTAATAAACAATGTAAATGAGAGAAGGTAATGTTTCACATGTGAATGCGGTTGTCGTTATCTAAATAAAAACAACCTTTAAAGCGGGTTGCCGAATAGGCGAATAGGGATGCTACAAAAGTGCACCTGTACCCTGCAGGCTTGCACCTGTGCGACTGTGCCTGTAATGCTTCAATGCATATCTTCATTTTCTTCTTCAAGGGCTGTCATAAATACCGAAATAATATTAGAATTACCTTGAACTGCTTGGGCTAGTGCTGCGCAATCTTCACGCTCTGGCGCAGTCGCGAGCATCGTCAAGGGAAGTAGCGCTGTGTTGCTCCTACGCCAGCTATTCCCCACGCCCTAAAACACAAGTGTCTTCTTTTTAATTTCCTCTCCAGACTACCCCTTCGCAGGCGGGAATTTATTTTCATAATTTGTGTACAGTGAACCACTGCTTGCGGCTTAAGTCGCTAGAGGCGGGGACTTTCCTTAGTAACGAACTAACACTAACTTAATTTTAACTTCATCTAAGGGTATAGTTTATATGCATGCACTTTGGTATACTAACTTGAATACGAATAGTTGCCCCTTAATACTATTCTAAGTAATGTTATTTCTTAGTTTACTTTTAATAATCTTCGTTAATTCTATTTTCCCTTTCTTTCTTTCTTTCATTCATTCACGCATCATTCATACTTTATTTACATTATATGCGTATTATATGTCGTTATCATTCAACCCACTCACTCCCACAGTACAACACTTCAATATCACCTCGAGTCATATGCGTTCGCAACCAAAAAGAACAAGAGGTCATTTACATTTCTGAGCTCCCATTTCCATTTAATATTTTTATATTTATTTATATTACTAGTAAATAAATAATACCGCAAAGAGAATTCATCTATAACTTTAGTGATAACCATTATCAAATATATGTGTTTTTGTTGAGCTATTTATGGGTTACCAGGTCTGGAGAATCTCTTCCCAACATATTGGGTAACATGTCCCCTAATTTACTGGGTTTGACAAATTAATTTAAATTATTATGAAAAAACTATGTAAGTAATTAATTATTCTATGATAGTTATAATTTTTTAAATGTTGTTACTTATGCATAAAATAACACGGGTTGCTAATCACCTCAGCCATTTCTCAAGCGATGTAAATAAAATAAAATTAAAAAAAAATTTGTCACTTTTAAAACGGGAATAAACTATTTTATCTCTTACGGCTATGGGTCCCCTTTGAATATGTTAACGGTGCTATGGTCCCTTGGACCTCCGCCTCTGCGCACGCCTATGCATCCAGTGGCTGCGTCGCGCTCCAACACTGCGCCCAACCCTGCGCCCAAACTTTGTAACTAAATTTAAACTCTTTTAGACTAGTTGACGGAAAGACTTCGCGATTGCGTTGGACAACAGACTTTCTCCAGTATTAGCATTATGATGATGATGATGGTATCATCTCATTTATGGATGTAAGTGATTGGCCTTCCCTTTTCCTGAGCACATGATCACAGTGCTAGTTTGTCTTGTCCAGGAACGGATCGTCCTTCAAGGAGGACACATCAGGTAAAAATAACTGCTTTTTTGTGTAAATGTTTCACTTTCTGTGTTTGTGAAATATGTTTCGAAACACTGAAATAACCAAATTATAAATGTTATGTAGTACACACAATAAATACAGTAAAATATATATATAATATACCTATTTATATTACTTTCTTACTACTTCGTAGAGAGAAAGTTATGAAATGCCTTGCAAAAAACGGCAAATTTTCGGCAGAAAAACTCTTATTACAGGACCCTGGTAACGAAAAAAAACTGTATAAATCCAGTTCTTAAATTTAGACAAAATCCTGTATCACGTGGTGTAGCCAGAATTCATGTTTTGTGGGTCCTTGATACAAAAAATCGAATAACTGCAAAACGTCTCTTGGTCAGTCCGTCTGTGAGCAATGCTAGCTAGATTTTATTCAAAATTGTTTTTCACCAATTGATCTGGCTGAGTCGCAGCCCCTTAAATTTGTAACCGATAATTTAATTGGGGGGTGTGTTTATGTGAAGACCATGGGGCATTTTCCAAATTATAAAAAAAAGGAGCTCCATTGATTTTGATTAAATTGTGTTGTTGGATAGTGTGAAGAACGTTGAAGAGAATGGTGCCGGCCATATTCATTGAAAACCCTAATTTTTGGAAAATTGAAAAGTTCAAAATTTTTTCGGAGTCTTCCTACAACTAAAATATTAAAGATAGATATTTTTCCTTGGCTGAAATCTGTCCTTTAAAGATGGACTTTTGAAATAAGGTCATGTACAATTTTTCAAAAATTTGAGTATTTTTCACGTAATTGTGCGGGAAACTTTGGGCGAGAAAGTACGAGTATGTGCTGTTTTAGCACCACTAGTTTTATTATTGGAAAAATATTGTCAACTAATTAAGGATACTTTGGTAATATTTATCGATTTATCGCGCATTTCAATTTTCTGACAACATGAAAATGATTGACGAATGTATCGATGAAGGTGACAAAATATTTATAATTGTTTTGATGGAGAATTTCTGAAAAAATTACTCTCTTTGCCCTTTATTATTTCATTTTTAGAAATTCAGCGATTTTTTCTTATAAATATGGAAAATAATTCCTTTTAGATAACTTTTAAATGAATAAGCAATATTTTCCCCTAAAACCGCAAAATATTTACTTATAAATATTATACAGATCGAATCATTTCAGGAGAAAAAAACACAACACCGTATTCCCCCAAGTCACGTGAACAATTTTTTCCTAAGTCAATTTGCTGATTGATTAATAATTCCGGGCGCGTCAACTGCTGAGGTATTTAGTCTCATCAGAGGGGGTACTATATATTTTTTGCTCGGGAGATAGCTGTGATCTTCTCACGCTGGATGGTGAGATTTTGTGCCCACCTAACGTCGGTTAGCGGGGTTTTCTCTAATCAGATATCTCCCACCAGCGAGGCATCGCTCCAGCTGGGACTGGCTCCAAGCTCCCGAAGAGTCTCCCGGCATGTGTAGTAGTAGTGTAGTGCATGTAAGGGGTGAGGATAGCACAAGGAATAGGTAGGAAAGATCGCGCGTGGCCCGTTCGTTAAGTTACTGCTCTGGCATTCGCCTGGTGTTATTCGGAGAAACGGAAAAACCACGGAAAACTACGATCAGAGCAGCCGCCCGCTAGAATTCTCCTCCAGACAGCGGCAGAACTCGACGAAGCTATCTATCTAGTGCCGAAAATCCTGCCGCCGTCGGGACTAGAACCTAGGACCTCCCGGTCAGAGGCATTGCAGTGACATTAGTTGGTGCCCTGAGCCACATCTCCCGGTGCAATTTACTTACTCCTTCACATTTGTACACAGCAGTTTCTTGGCGATTTCTCTTCTTCTATAACTTCCAGAAGGTAGTGGTTATAGTGAGCCGAAAATCTAAGAATACTTCAAAAAACTTCCGAAGAAAAAAAATCTACTTCTTGCTACTAAAAACGAATAAAATTGCAAATTTGTGAATAGACGGAACTGGAGTCCAAATTGCAACAGTAGTGTATCGCCGCGGTCCTGGTAGGCCGCGAGGATGTTAGCCGGGGCGTCAGAATTGCAGTACACTCGCAGTTCACAAATGATGCTATCGATAAGTCTACAACAGCTCATCGAGACTTGGAAATGCTCCGGAAGTTACGTTGAAAGCTGCGACGATGTCGAAAAATTACACAAAACGTTTTTCGGGAATCCAAGGTTCTTCGCCCAAAATAGTAAAGAATTTACTTATTGTTAATATGAGGAACATGCTGTGTATATTTTACCATCTGAAATGACTCACCTGGCCTTTCCACCCACATTTTAGTGAAGCCACGGGCCCTGCGGTCTCTTAACCCGGAAATGGTTGAGCGCCAACACTGCGCGTGCTTCGACCTTCGACGAGTCTTTCCAAAGACAAGATCGACCACAAGAAACAAACATAATGAAGAAGTATTATCTTTGTAAAGATTCTAATTTAAATTTAGATATGCATAGAACACTCATTAGATTTAGGTTAGTTTGACTTAGAGAACACAAAATAAACGCTCTCCCATTAGCTACTCAAGCCGCAAGGCAGTAACCCATGGTTATACACCATAAAGAACAATCGATTAAAATCCCTCCTTCACACGTTTTTTTTGTTTCCCCTCCACAGTAACCCTGAGGAGGCGGAAATTTATTTACATGCTGGCATACAAATTGCGCTGATGCCTTGCGGCTTAAGCAGCTAAGAGGGAGAGGTAAAAATACTAACTAAAGCTAACTTAATTCTAGCTTAAATCCAATTTAATAATTATGTAGTAGTAAAACAATGTAGGCTTTCACGGCCGGAGTTGTAGTCAAAGATTTCTTCCGGGCTGAAGGGCCGTGGTCCATTGGAAAACATATTTCCACATGGACCACGTGCCCAACATGTTTTCCAATGGACCACGGCCCTTCAGCCCGAAAGGCCCTTTGACTATGTAGTAGTACTTTGGCATACTTAACTTACACGAAAAATATTACCTTCACACGGCTGCTGTGGAGAGGAAAAACGAAAAATAAAAAAAGAAGAAGAAAAGAGCGTGGGCAGCGGGCAGTGACCCCGCGGGGTGCGGCGCGACCCTCAGGGGCGACGGACGGCCTGATGTCCTGGAGGCGCGCGGTGGCGGCTACGCAGCAACGGTACCTCACAGGCGCTCGCCCACCCCACCCACTGCACACCCCCGCCGCTCGCAGGGCTAACGGAGGTTGCAAAGACGATAGACGTGCTGCCCGGCACGGGCAGGCGTTGGAATGACCAGTAAGCTCCTGGAGCGATTGTGAAAGGAAAGTTCGCGTCTCAACGTAAAGGACGTCGATGATAGACCCGTCGAGTCGTTGGAATTACCCGTAAGCCACTGGCACGTTTGTGAGGGAAATATTTCTGAACAATTGTCTACGACGGGAGATTATAGACCCTGTAGCTTGTCTTGAGGAGTCGTTGGAATTACCACAAGAAGCGTTGGAAATACCACAAAGTCACTTGAGCACTTGAGAGAGCGTTTGCAGAGTGGGCGTATATTGGCAGAAAATAGTCTGAGAGACTGCAGTGAAGAAAAAAATATTTCCTTTCCCTTCATTTGTAACATGTAATACCTACTATGTCTCAGAATTTAGTTTTTGAATTAATACATGTTTGCTTGAAATTCTTGGACGTACAGGTTTTTCGAAATAGCGAACATTATTATCAAATGAAATTTAATATGTTTCTTTGCATTTTAATATTAAAAAAATAAACTGAATGGTTAATAGTATTTTTCTAACGTACGAAAGCTGGTTTTCATGGTCATAAATAATGACTAATTACATTTGAATATATCTAACAACTTTGATACAGGAAAACCCCGCTAGTCGACGGTAGGTCGGCGCCGGATCTCGCCATCCAGTGGGGGAAGATCACAGCCACCTCCAGATGAAAAAACATGCACTAAACCTACGGGACTAATGACCTCAGTTGACGCGCCCGGAATCAATAACAACCAATCAATCAACAAAACTTTGTAGTTGGAAAATAAAGTAAGTTATTCTAATGTTTTAAAAATGAATTTTAATGGATAATTCTCTACTGATTTGGACTCCAAATTGATCGTCTAAAAACTTAAGATATTAAAAGAAGAGATGTATAAATGTAGTATTCTTTCTCATGAAGTATTCATCAATAATTTATATCATTGTAGATTCTCGAAATAGCAATGGGAAATATAGATTACGGAATTTGGTCGGAGTGAAGACATTTAAAATAGTTTCGAAATATTTTTATTCCATCCTCAGAGCAGGTGGTAAAACATAACAATATTACATCAACGTCGTAGGTACACAATTGACAATTACAACATAATACGTAGCATTCTTTATGTAGTGATCACAAACTTTACTGATCTTACTACAAGATATACAGATGGTTACAACCATATAAGGATGACTCCCGAAAGAACTCCACAATGAGTGGTTACAGTGCGAGGGTCCATCCCGCCCCGTCCGTGGATTCGAAATGGGCGGAAACATACAGAAATGTGCAAAACTTGAGAAGCAAACAACGATAAAACAATATAGAAAGCAGTACCAACTTTCTCTTTCAAAGACATCTATTTGGATAAACACGAGATAGTTATCTGTGGTATAAATATAAGACGTACAACAGGACGAGTCATTTATTTTCGGAAAAAGCAATTCTTAGAGATAACTATTCCTGGAGATCTCTCTACATCATACAACCAGCCCTCAGTCATTTGTGTGAATCATACCACAAATGATTGAATTTTCTTGCACTTTTCTCGACAGCATGATGTATTACAACCGTAGTCAACAAAGGAGTAGGTAGACTACGGTCCAAAATTTGCCTCTTTACAACATCGTTAAGGCGAGAAACTGCTGTACATTCACTGTATGTCATAATATTACCGTAAAATCAGATTTAAATTCAGAAAATCAAGTAACACTAATACTCCGCAGTGTAATAATTAAAAATAAAAAATAAATACTTCCTAAATGATAATCACTTCTCTGCTTGTTAACTCGTCAACAAAGCGGTAAGCACACACGCTACGCTGCTTGCATGTGAGTGGAAATCGGAGTCATCCGATTTCATCTATGTGGTCAGGCAGCAAGCGTATTCGCTGGCCCACGCACAAGGCGCATGCGTCAAGTATGGACACTACACCCTATTATTCTACGCTCACTACAGGGCCTTGTCTCAGAATACGGCGCGAAGCGAGGCAGCGCCCGGGGGTGCCTACCCTAAGAGGTGCAGGCGGACGCAATGCCTGCGGAAGACAGATCGCATGGCGCACGGGCTGTTAGGAAACGCTGGAAATGGAAACACAGCTTGTGCCACGACAATGAAATTTTCATTTGACATTTCCAGACGAATAATACCTACACCGTATTAAAATTATTAGAGTCATTTATTTTTTTATTATTATGAAATGTATTAAACTAGTACGTATTCATCAGGGTAGACGGTGCCTACCTTGCCTACCTCAAGGAGTCGCCGCTCTCGTAATACCACATTACACTATAATTTAAGCAGGCCCCCTAAATAAAAAACACCTTTTCTTGGTTTAGGAGTACTCACACGCCATCATTAGCTACAACTGATTTGTTTCAATTGTTAACGACGACAGACTGTAAAATCCTTAACAAACCTTTTAGTCCGTCAGTATTCGTTGCATTATGACTACACAACAATACAGAATCACCACAAAAAAAACGTAAACGAGAGCAACGGCAGGTTAAAACACCAAGTGCGGCGCAGTCCTTTACCTCGCCCAGTCCATCCGCCGCGCGGCGCTGCGGTCGCCGCGCTTCATAGAGGCCGCGCGCGTCCGCGGGCGGAGGGCGAATTTCCATCGGGGCCGCCATTGTGAGGCCGCGCCGCACCGCTTGACTTTAATATCGCGCAAGATAGATGGCCGCGCGCCCGCCGCCCGTATTAGCTCTCCTTGCGCTTCTTCTTAGCAGCCCTGACAACATTTTTGGGTTCGGAATTAATCAAATCTTAGGCAATTCGATTAGGTGTGGCCGGTCTGGTTTATTGCAGCTGCTGAGAGTTCAATAGGAGAGCCTTAGGGCACCTCGTGCAGAAGGTGGCGTCAAGATACCCCATGACTCTAATACACAATCTTCTTTCTTCTTTTGCTGCCGTACACTGAGTAGTTGATTGACTGATTGATTGTTAGTGATCCCGGGCGCGTCAACTACTGAGGTCATTCGTCCCGTAAGTGTAGTGCATGGTTTTTCGTTGGTAGGTGATCTTCCCCCCACGATGGCGAGATCCGGCGTCGACCAGTGGGGTTTTCCTCAACCAGGTATCTCCCACGAGCGGGGCACTGCCCATCCAAGAAAAGTTCTACGTCCCTCACCGGTCTCTTGGTATGTGTGGTAGTGTAGTGCATGTTAGTGTAAATGTGTGTGAAAGGGGTGAGGATTGGACAAGGAAGAGGCGCGCGGTCCGTGACCCGTTTGTTTGGATTCTGCTCCAGCATTCGCCTGATGTTGATCGGAGAAACCACGGAAAATTACCAATCAGAGCAGCCGGCCGCTAGAATTCTCCTCGAGACAGCGACTGAATTCGACCTAGCTGACAAGCTAGTGTCGAAAATCCTGCCGCCGTCGGGACTTGATCCTACGACCTCCCGATCAGAGGCACTGCAGTGACATCAGATGATGCGCTGAGACTCCGCTCCCGGTATAGAGCGATTTTCCTAAGGATGAGCCAAAGTGACAGTTAGTGCTGGCAACATAACTAAAGGTGCTGTGGTCGTTGTGGCCTTAAGCTCATTAGACTCCCTTCTTGCATTCGTTCGTTTGCAGTTGGCTAACTTGTAAATGGCTTCGACACTTCCTTTTGTCGTGTCCGTGTCCGACAAAAATATAGTGCGCTGCGAGAAATATTGGATATTAGGAAGTGCTGTGTAATGTGCTCTTCTGTAAAAATTCCTTTTTTCTTTATATATTCCATTGAACTTACTTTTTGTGTGATAAATGTTATGTTTATTTTAAAACCGAGACTTGAATGCGAGATGCGTACCGGTGCACGTGTTTCCGGCTTAAAATCATTTTTCTTTCTATTCACATTCGTGGCAGTTTTCTTTTACTGATTGTGAGAGCATGTTAAGAGATTTTCCACATACGTAATTAAATTTAAATACTTCCCTGACTCGCGTACGTGCATATACATCAGCGAAACTTAGACTTATTCATAGGGATGTTTTCATAGGAGCCATTAGCACTTTACGAAGGGGCGTGACTGAACAGCTGTCGCGGCTGAGGGATTCTTCTCAGAAATACATGTGATGTTCACTTTTTTTCACGAACTGTCACTTTGGCTCATCCTTAGGAAAAGCATTCTTTACTGGGTAATGCGTAGGTTAGTTTCCAGAAGACCCTAGCGCCTTCTTGTGAGACTTATCCTGAGCAAGTTCAACTAGGGTAGTTTGCCATTGTTTTCTCTAGGGGTGCTAGTGCGCCAATTTTGACTCTTGATTTGAATACCAGATAGCGCAGGCAAAGATACAATATCCGCAATCTCATCCAGTAATTCAAATCGAAACTCTGACTGGTTCTAAATTGATAGAGGATTTAATGTTGCGAGGATCGACCAAGGGCCTTTCCTGGGATCTGTTATACATCCGACCAGCGTCCGCATGCATGCCGTCGATTTTTGGCCCCTCAAAAATCCTCCGACTTTGATCAGGTTTGAACCCGCGAACTTGGGATCAGTAGCCCGGTATATCACTATAGCACCACAGCCGGTGATTGTTCAATGCGTCGTTCAATTAGCAATTGAAAGAGATTTACAATTTCTATTATGAATAAGTACATGACTCGGAAGATGGTCTTCTGAGGTGGCTTCAATTTATAAACGCGCAAAGGTGAGAGATGCCGGAAATGTATAACGATGACTTCTCTGCAGTGGCTTGAAGAGTTATCAATGTAGACACTTACGCATCTAAATGCATGTTACCTTAATTTGAAATGAAGAACATGAACAAAACATTGGAATGAAATGTCGAAAAGTTGTAAAGTAAAACGAAAAATGTTATGAATTTAATAATACTTTTTATACATATTAATACTTATTAAGACTTTTAATACATATTTGCTGTACAAATAAATTTAGTTTTGCGTAAAGGGTTAAACAACTAGTGAAAGTGTTGTGATAATTGTGAAAAACATCAAAATTCTAAGTTTCGCATATATTAGTAACGGAAAATTTTGAACCTTGTGATTTCAAAAGAATATCAAAGTGGTGAATTTTTGTGGCCTTTAAAGAGGTAAAGTATAGTAATCTGTATTTATTAGTTTGCAGCTTAGATCTATTAACGGAAACACACTCAACTCATTTTTTTTTTTTGACGCAACGCGTCTCGAAGACCCTTACGGGTCGTTGAGCGCTTTGCGCTGTGGAGTAATCCTCCATTACTTTGCGCGCTTTTTGGAGTAATTCTCCATTATCACTTTTCTGTCTTGTCGCGTCACGTCGCAGTCAGTTGTCAAGAGGACCGCCAGGTAGCATCTCCGCGTACGCGCCTCCTACTACGCGCTCCTGCGTCACTATCCAGCGGCCAGAATTGGGAAGGAGTAAGGATAGGGGCAGGGTTTAGGACACTTCACAAGGGTTGGACTAGCCCTTGTGAAGCAGCCAAACTCGTTTTGTTGCAACAAATTTCACATGAGATCCGACGGGAATCGAACCCGGACCTCAGTGGTGAAAGGCTAGCGACTTCGCTATGTGCCACGAGCGTAGCTCAACTCGCTCGCAACTCTACTCGCAATTAACCAATAACATTTAAATACTAATTAGAATCACATTTCTTTTATTTTTTAAATAAATACGTAACTTAAATTAAATAATTTAATACACGTAAATTAAAAAAATAATTTAGGAAACATTTTTGACACATAATCTGATTTCTCATCTAATTATTTATTCTCATATTTGCCACGCATTTGATACGCATTCGTGACATGGCTACTATTCGCTATACACTTTCTACTCTGTACACTCTCAAAGCCGACCTTCTGAAAGCCTTCACACACGTAAACAAAAATTTAGATGAACATATCCGAAGGCTCGAAGAGGTCGTTCAAAACTCAGACGGTTGGACAACAATAGGCAACACCGCAGAAACTTTCAACCGTCCATCCGCGAAAGCAAAAACACAATCATCACAACCAATCATGACTCAAAACAGATTTGCTGTGTTAGATTATGACAATGATTTTCCATGCCTTCCCAATCCTCACTACCCCCTCCCATCATCGACACGTCCACCCACAAACCGACGCAAACAGGCTAGCAAGCGCAAAGAAACAAAGACACGTAGAGTTGCGCAACCTGGCCCACAAGTGAACAAGGACATTCCTACTGAGCCCACGAAAAAGGTACTAATTTTAGCAGATAGCCATGGGCGACAAATCTCCTCCCTGCTCAGTGGGAAACTCCCATCCAATTTCTCTGTCATGTGTGTGTTTAAACCTAACGGGAGGTTTGCCGACGTGATCAGTGAATTGGACACCCACACAAAAACTCTCACCAAACGAGATACAGTCATCATCATAGGAGGGCAGAATGACATTAATTTGGGTGGTCACTTTACACCTGAGCAACATGTTGACAAACTACAACGTGCCGCCCAAAACACGAACATTGTAATCTCGACTCTGCCCTTCTGGTACAACAAACCAACACTGTGCAAAGAAATTAGACACGCAAACAACAAATTAAAATTGCATCTGAGAGGCACACATGTTAAATTATTTGAGCTTAACTTTCTCTCAGAAAAACACTTCACCCGGCATGGTCTTCACTTGAACCTTGTCGGAAAACATGCACTCGGTAGCGAACTTGCCAAACACATCCTTACACCTCAGCAGTATCCTATCCAAGATTCATCCCCACCTACATCTCCTAGTTCTCTTCCATCCTCCGGAACCCCTTTGGACCCAATTACCTTATCCCCTGAACCTAATCCTTGTACTACCTCTCCCATTATTCATTCCCCTACATCTGTAACCCCTCCTTCCTCACCTCCTAACACTGCTGGGACACGATACTTCCTTCGACCACGCACTCGAGGTAAAAATGAGATAAATAAATAGCAATTACAGTCAGATGCAGCAGAAAAGCATCCGTGTAGGTACATTCAAAAGATTCAAATAATGCATCATAATGTGCAATCTCTTTCAAATAAAATTGAATTTATCGAGGCAGCATTAGTGTGATCTCAGTCAAATAGATGTTCTTTGCTTCACAGAACATTGGTTATCTCATAATAATCTAAACACACTCCAAATTCCTAGTTTTTACCTTGCAGGATCTTATTGTAGAGCAAGGGAATCAAATAAAAGCCCTGCTTACGGAGGTTCGTGTATTTATGTAAGAAATAATATTGATTCTACCTTCTTGTCAGAATTCAATTTATATGCAGTTGAAAAAGTTTTTGAAATAACAGTTGTACATCTTACTACGCTCAAAATTATTTTACTTTGCATCTACAGACCTCCAACAAAGCAAGCTTTAGATTATTTCAATTTCGTAGAAAATCTAGAGATAACTCTGAACAAAATTAGTAATCTCTCTTTTAAATCCATTGTTGTATGTGGAGATTTCAATATTGATTTTCTGAGCGAATCCCACGAAAAAGAGCAGTTTCTCAATTTAATTCATTCTTTTAATTTAGATATTACAATGAACGTACCTACACGCAATACTCTTAAATCACAAACAGCAATAGATCAAATTATAATTAACAAAACCACAACTAGATATGAAATAATAACGAATAATCTAGGTTACAGTGACCACGATAAACAAATTCTTACAATTACTAATAACATGAATACTGACACAATAAATAAAACACGCATGTGCAGAGCATTTACTACAGTTAACATAAAGTTATTTACGGACTACTTGCTGAAAGAATCATGGGAGGCAGTTTATAACGCTATTGACACAAATGAAAAATATAATTTATTTTTCTCAAAGCTTTCATTTCTCTTTAACGCATGCTTTCCTATTAAAAAGAGAAAATTAAACATTTCACGAAAAAGTAATACTTGGATCACAAAAGGAATTAGAACATCGTGTAAAAATAAACGTACTCTCTACTTTATTTCTAAACGTCATGACGTATCTCAAGATTTCCTTATCTACTTTAAAAAATACAAAACATTGTTACGAAAAGTCATAAGGCAGGCTAAAATCATGAAAACGATCAGGATATTTTGAACTCAAATAATAAAACAAAAGCAATGTGGAATATAATAAAAAATACTACCAAATCAACTAGAAAACCCATAGAGAATGTTGTTTTAAAATATAACGATATAAATGTGAACGATCCGGCAACAGTGGCTAATCTCTTTAACCAATACTTTTCGAGAATTGCTGCCGATCTCACTAAGGTTTTCAGCCACAAAATTCAAAAACAGACAGTTCACCCAAAATTTTAGACACAATGTTCGTTTCCGAAACTTCTTCCTATGAAATTCTCAAAATAATCGGTAAACTAAAAAATAAATATTCGTCCGGTTTAGATGAATTCCCAATAGCTAAAATTAAGCCGCTCTTCAAAAAAGGCAACAAAAATGAAATTCAAAATTATCGGCCCATTTCTCTTCTATCAGTATTTTCAAAAATATTAGAGAAACTTTTTTACGTACGAATGGAAACATTTCTCACTAAACACGACGCGCTTCCAGATTGCCAACATGGATTTAGAAAATCAAAATCAACGGAAACAGCTATATTTTCTTTTCTTAAAGATGTCGCCTCATCATTAGATCAAAACGAGGCACCTATTGGATTATTTTTAGATCTCTCAAAAGCTTTTGACATCATTGATCATGACATTTTACTTTCAAAATTACCTTCATATGGAATCCGTGGTATTGCTCTAGATTGGTTATGTTCGTACCTTAAACAACGATCTCAGAGAGTTGAAATACTTTACTGGAATGATGGAACATTACGTACGCACCTTTCCGACTCTTTGCCCGTTGCATGTGGAGTTCCTCAAGGATCGATTTTAGGCCCTATTCTGTTCCTACTTTACGTAAACGATATGCCCTCGACGATTCGAAACGGAAGAACGGTTCTCTTTGCGGATGATACGAACATCCTTTGCAATAAAGAAACCGTAAATAGTACAATATCAGATGTTTCAAATTGGTTCCGAAATAACAAATTAGTAGTAAACGAAAAGAAAACGGTTTTAATGCAGTTTTCCATATCAAATAAACAATTCTGTGCTCCATTGAAAATGAACAGTGTACCATTGACTGATGTTAAGGCAACAAAATTTTTAGGTCTCTCAATTCAGTCAAACCTTAAATGGAACGTCCATTTAAATGAATTGAACTCAAAATTAAGTTCATTATGCTACGCGTTCAGAATTCTTGCAAATTCAGTCAGCCTTCATACTGCTCGTTGTGTATACTTCGCGAATGTTCATTCCCGCCTGAGATATGGCATAATATTCTGGGGAAAGACATCTTATAGCTCCCAGACTTTTAGATTACAAAAACGAATTGTACGAATAATAACCAAATCCCACCCAGGTGATTCATGTAAGCCTCTCTTCATTAATCTAGGAATTCTACCATTACCGTGTCTTTTTATTTACGAATCAGCGGTTTTTGTAAAAAATGACTTGCTCAAGGGCGGGAATATTTTTTCAGAAAATGTCGAAGTCTATTACTATAACACTCGACGTAGAAATCATATTCATCAGGTGACAGTATCAACAGCTCATTACAAAAAATTCACATACAATACATGTACATTATTTTACAACACTTTGCCAGATGACATTAAACGATTAAATTCAATAGAAAAGTTTAAATCCCAAGTGAAATCGTTTCTGCTGCATAACTGTTTCTATACAATTAGAGACTATACTGAGCATCACAAGAAAAGTAACATTAATTTTAACAATGATACATAATGCATTAATTACCATTTGGACTGTATAAATGAGTATAAACAACCTGTAACAACTATTGTAACACAGCTTCCGGGTCAATGACCCCCATCTCGATCAGGTTTTTCGTCCAGTTTCCCTGATCCATTGAGCAAATGCTGAGATGGTCCCTTGTTTTGCTTCTGGACATAAATGTAACTTCATTTTCTGTGCACGTCTTCTAGAATTCAGTGGGAAATACAATTATTCAAATTATCGTTTCCATGTTGTCGCGGCAGGAAGTAATAAGAGCCAAAATTTATTGCTTATTTATCTTTGAAAATAGATTTTATTACATGGGAGTTGTTTTTTTTCTCCCTTTCAAAATTCAAAATTTATTGCTTATTTACCCTTGAAAATAGATTTTTTACATGGGAGTTTCTTTGTTTTTTTTCTCTTTCAAAATTCAAAAGTTATTGCTTGTTTATCCTTGAAAATAGATTTTATTACATGGGAGTTGTTTTTTTTCTCCCTTTCAAAAATTCAAAATTTAAGTAGTATATGACATAGTGTAGGGATCACAGAATTTTGAAAATGTGCACACAATTCACTTTTCCCCATAGCACGTCATACGCAGTTTTTAACTGTTTTTTTGACGTAAAATAAATAAATAAATAATAAAATAAATGTGAAAATGATTATTTGTGTTTGGAAACTCTATTGTCTTAAAATAATTTTGGGATTTGAAGTTTAGTAGTGAACTTTATCTCCTATCCCCTTACTTAGTGAACTTACTCCCCTATCCTTCCAATTCCGTATTAAGCCCGTAATACATCTTTGTCTTCAAGACTCACTTATCCTCCGTCACTTGCTCTATACGTCTCCTTGTAATTGTACTAACTGAACGGATTTTAATATAACAGTACAATACAATCTTCTCAATATAAACACTTTTTATTTATCTTTATTACCGAACAGAGAAGCACACTTGTGCAATGCAATGCACTATCAAGTAATTAGTTTAACTTCACACACAGTTGCAGAATGAACGTCTCCGAACAGGTGGGGAAGAATCACGAAGCGCCGAACCAGCAAAAAAGTAATAGAATGTCCGAGAAGATCTCATCCTGAAGATAACGGAGTGAGGAACGTTTCTTTGCGACCTCAAAATTCCAGGTTTTGAGGCCCTACAACGCTTCGCTTTGGAGTTGTATAACTATTCGGTAGGTTTCAACCACGCTGCCCGAATGTTGCAAGTAGCATTTGACATGGTTATTTAGATACGTTATTTTGATACAAATCGTTTTTGTTTTTTAAGTTAAAGTGCAAATCATCAAGTGAAATTATCTTTATTTTGCGAACTTCTTAATAAAGATTGGTGGCGTGGAGAGTCGCAAAACTCATTTGCAATACTGAAGTAATATAGAAGAGGATAGTCAAAATATTTTCTGGTGTCTGTTATATTTGGTTCCAAAACCATTCGTATGATAAAAAGATGTAAAAATAATTTTTAAACGTTCCATTACTTTCTTTTACGTTGGGGAGAGGGTGCTCCTCTGTACACTTTATTTATTCGCAGGTTTCCCGTTTCATCAGCCTCAAGAAGCACTGCTCAATCCACCGCCATAAGGGTTAGGAAGGTACTCAAATTTCACTATAAAATACTTGAAATAGGTGTTTCAAACTCCAGTTTAATTTTCAGATTAATTTGTGTGGAGAAAATTCGGTGAAAATTTGGGAAGCAACGAGCACGACAACTGATCAAATCATTAGTCCCGTAAGTGAATTGCATGTTTTTATCGCTGGAAGTGACTGTGATCTTTTCCCGTTGGATGGCGAGATCCGGTGCCGACTAGCCGTCGGATTGAGGGGTTAGCCCCAAGCAGGTATCTCCCACCAGCCGGGACAAGCTCTAAGCTTCCTACTGGTCTTCCGGCATGTGTGATAAAGTTGTGAATGTAAGTGTGTGTGTGTGTGTGTGTGTGTGTGTGTGTGTGTGTGTGTGTGTGTGTAAGTCAGGGGCGAAGATAGGACAAGGAAGAGGAAGGAAATATCGCGCGCGGTTCGTGTCCCATTTCTTAAGAAACTGTTTCGACATTCTCTTGGTGCTTATCGACGAAACCACGGAAAACTACCGAGCACAGCAGCCGACCGCTAGAATTCTCCTCCAGACAGCGCCGTGCCGCTGCAGCATCAGAATTCGACCTAGATATCTAGCCAGTGTCGAAAATCTTGCCCCTCTCGAGACTCGAACTCGAGAACCTCTCGGTCAGAGGTACTCCAATGATATCAATAGATGTCCTGGGCCTGTCGAAATTAATGTAAAATTAAATTGAAAGAATAGAGACCAATCCATTTCCAAGATAAAGTAAATATTTTATTTTTATGTAATTTAATGTCGACGCTTAGCAATTTTAAAGTGTTTACTCACGCACCTTACCAAGTTTATCATGCTGCATAGCTCAGTTCAGGAGCTAGTAATTCGAAGGTGGTATTCAGTAAGAAGATATTACTTCCCCTTTTATGACAATGATATACAAAGCGCGAAATGTTCGCATAAGTCCAGCTAGTTAAATATATTCTCTGAAAGTATACTTAGAAACATTGAGAACGAAGTGCATCCAGAAAATAAATTTTTTGTGTATCAGCATTACAAACGACCTTTACTGCTGCCAGAAATCGTTCATAATCTGGCATTTTACGGCACAAACGATGACGTATTTTACGGCACGAATGACTGCGTCATTAGACATTCAGCCAATCGCAGTGGGGTGGTAGAGGTAAACGGACCTGCCGTTCACAGTTTTCTCGTACAGATGTCAAACATACGAGACGTCACAAGAATGTTATTTCGTAAAATTCATTTTAATTATTTTACAAATTTATAATGCTGTTAACAAAAAAATAGCGTATGCAACTCCGTAACTAAGTTGCTTTATTTCATTCGTACACATTTGAAAACTTGCTCTTAACATCGATCGTTTTCAAAATATGTACTCATGCAATGAAGTTCCAACGTATAAACTATTTGGAAAAACTACTGTTCTCCAGGTCGTCAACAAAAAGATAACGCAATTCATGGAAAAACTCTATTGTAACAGACACAGAACATGTTGCACTATTTGTCCACATAATCACCTTCGGAATTGAAACCTTTTTCTTACCGGGGGTCAACATGATTTCCGGGAGCCCTCAGCGATTTCTGTCTTTTTTCCTTCCTCAATAAATTCCTAGTCCAATGCATTACGAATGTCACAGTGTCGTGGAGTTGCAGATGGTTTTCAAACACTAGTACTCATCCCAGACTGCAGACTTCTGACAAACATACAAATCGATGGCATATAATCAGACTGTTCAAAGTCCAATGTTGTAACAAAATGAGATTTCTGTTTCATTGTGTTGTATGTCCTTGTCTACATGTAATTCCTGTCTGTTCAATATTACGCATGTCATAGTGACGCAGATTTCCAAGTGGCTGTCAGACACGGTACCTCTCCTAGGCGGCAGATTTCTACGACACAAGAATACAAATCTTTGCGTAAAGTTGCCCGTTCTGGAAGGAAGTCCCTTTCTGCATCTTACTGTGTGTGCATATTTCCGGCTGCAGTTACAGCTGAGTTACAAGCGTGATTGTGAAGACGTCTGAGTGTCGAAGACCTTTCATTGGTGGAATAGAAACCAGGGTAGTGACATTTTGCAAATAAAGTAATTTTATTTGTGTAAAACGAATCCAAACAATAGTGATTGTTGCCAAGTTCTTTTTTGTTTTGTATGAATTCTATTACCGTCAATTTCTCAATGCCAAACAATAGTGATTGTTGCCAAGTTCTTTTTTGTTTTGTATGAATTCTATTACCGTAAATTTCTCAATGCATAACGGTTACAAAAAATTGAGTGGCCACTGCCCACGCCAGCATCACTTGCGCAAGAGGTGAATATATCTGACACTGACATGCATAAAATTACGTAAGTAATGTTTCAATATATATTTTAATAACGTATAGATTTAATTAATTTACATGAATTACTTACATTTTATTATATACTAGTGTTCTGTACTTTGAAAATTACATTTCCGTCATTAGATGGTGCTGCGACCTCCAGTTTGTTCGGGCACCAGCTGCCACTGGACTGGTAGTAACTATAGTAACTACATATCCATAGATAAAACACTTTCAAACAAAAATCTAAAAGTTTTTTTTGTTAATGAAAACTTATACAAATTATTCTCCACTTCCTTTGAAGCTTTAACATTTAAATTAATTTATAGGAAATGTGCCCTTCATTTTTAATAACAATTGAAGATTCAATTTGTTTCATTATTTGCTTCATACTTTTCTTCAAGTAAGGTACAAGCCCATAACTCTAAAAATAAAAGATTTTCTATTTTTACAAATGTCAAAAACTGGTACAAGAAATTGGATATATAATAGTTATAGTATATATTATAATATAATAGTTATATAAACTGTTATGTTAACTATTAGAATATAATAGTATATAAATTGATTAATTATATTAATATAATATTATTGGAATATTACATAAATAATAGTTATAAAAAATTGCATGGAATGCAAATCATCACGTACGCGTGTTTTCTGAACACACAGTCTCCTAAAATCAATAAAGAAGGAAGGTACAATAAAAACACCGCAGGTACCATAATTTCGCAATGAAACATTTTTTGTTTCACGCAGGGTTTCCGCAAAATCAATATATCCTTTCATCAGGAAAAAATATCTCCCCACATCCATTCCGATCGATCCGTGGATACCGATGACATTCCTCTTCCGCTTCAACTTCTCGGTCCGAGCTTTAGACGCGCACCCGTCTATTGCAACGGAAATATAAATTCATTTCGGCGGCGTTGAGTTTCGCGCCTCACCACAATTGGCGGCGGGCGGGTAACGAATGACGTGGCGCCGCGGCGGGCGGGCGGGCGGGCGGGCGGTAGAGGCGCGACATATTGTGCCATCCATCTGCGGCGCGTCTTGCGACCGCACTCTTCGACGCGACGGTGGCGCGACGCGCGACGGCTGCGGCAATCAATCGCCGCCCGGCGATGTGCCATTGTTTCCACCCGAAAGATGTGACAGCATCTCGACGCCCGCCTCTGCCGCCACGGCCGTCAGAACACATCCATCATACGCCGCCTCCGGCAGAGGCGCTGTAGGCCGTTTCACTCGCGCTTCGATTTCATGTCGCCCCCCCCCTCGCCGCCGGGAGGTGGAAAAATGGCGGTGGGGGTGGGTGTACAAGGCCCCGTTTGTATCAGAGTGATCAGCTATGGATGACGCACAATTGAAAACGGAACTTCGACGAACACAACGTTGTTGCCTATAAGAAAAAAAAATCGATTGATATTTCCCATTTTCTGGCGATTAGAACTTTGACAAATGGCTGTGGATTGAAGAAGTAGGCTTGCGATAGATACAGATTTAGAATTCAAGCACCCTAAATATTCTGGCTTTCCTTTTGGCAATATTTTGGCAATAAGGGATACATACAAACTAAAATGTAGTAAAGAAAAAATCAAAGTGGGTAATAATTATTATTATTATTACATTCTCATTAAACTACAATAATCAGTTCTAAAATGGATTTAAAGTAACAAATTTTAATTTGAATTAATTTAACAATTTCTCTTTCATAATCTTCAAAATTTGGAGTCCAGGCTGATTGAAATTATCTATAACTGTAGTACTCATTCGCAAGGAAGGGAAATAACATATTTGAGCAACCTTTATTTCGCCAATGACATTTGTTTTAGTTTTGAAAGGTCTCATTTTCAGAAAAAAATAGTACTCTTGGTTATTTAAAGCTTTTTTGAAACCATTTTCTTCCAAGTGCTGAAATAATAATCAGGAGTTGGTACAGTAAAAAATTCGAACATTTTCATATTTTCTATTGTTTGCACTGAAAGCCTAATGTAACAAAAAGTTTTATAATGAAAGTGTAAGATGTTAACATGAAGGTTTAGGAAAGACGAAAGTATGCATGTTTGTATGTAGTGTGAGGGTAATAACTCAAGTTTAGAGAGGACATTCTACACTGAGGTGGCAAAAGTCATGGGATAGCAATATGCAGATGGCAGTAGTATCGCATACAAAAGGTGTAAAAGAGTAGTGCATTGGCAGAGCTTTCATGTGTACTCAAGTGATTCACGTGAAAAGGTTTCTGACGTGATCGTGGCCGCAAGACGGGAATTAACAGATTTCGAATGCGGAATGGTAATTGGAGCTGTAGACACATGAGACACTTCATTTCGGATACCATTAGGGAATTCAACCTTTCAAGATCCACATAGTCAAGAGTGTGCCGAAAACACCTAATTTCAGAAATAACCTCTCTCCATGGACAACTCAGTGGACTATGGGTTTCACGTAATGATCTCGAGCACTGGCGTTTGGGTAGAGTTGTCACTGCTAACAGACAAGCAACACTACGAAAAATAACGATAGAAATCAATGTGAAAAGTACGACAAATGTATCCGTTAGAACAATACGGCGAAATTTACCGCCAATGAGATGTAGCAGCAGAAGACCGACTCGAGGGCCTTGTCGGTGACGTGACTGTGATTGTGGCTGCGACGTGACCAAATCTCTTGGACCCTAGACGACTGAAAAACCGTGGATAGGTCAGATAAGTCCTGATTGAAGTTGGTAAGAGCTAATGCTTTAAAGCTAAATACATGGCCCGATTTCAGTAGGCAAGAGCTAAAGCCATGGACCCGAGTTGTCAACAAGGCACTGTGCAAACTGAAGGTGGCTTCATAATGGTATGGAATGCTTCTACATGGAATGGTCTTGGTCCTCTGGTCCAACTGAACCGATCATTGACTAGAAATGGTAATCTTGGGCTGCTTGGAGACCGTTTTCAGTCATTCATGGACTTCATGTATCCAAACAATGATGGACTTTTTATGGCTGTCAATACGCCATGTCATCGGGCCGCAATTGTTCGCGATTCTATATTCAAAATTCAAAGTACAAAAACTCATTGTAAGAATGACAAGCCTTTTTCATCAAAAAAATTTCCGATGACACATGTATCACTTGCGCTTCCGCGATCATCTGATCACACAATCTATACTACGTTCAAGGAAAATATTATTTTATTTTTCAAACGTACATAAATCCGATTATAACCAGTGATAAATAATTGTAGGATGCGAGAATCATGAAGATAAATAATTATGCGAATTCATTGGTAAGTATCGTTTAATCTACGACCCACAGAATGGTGTATAATCGAAGTAGGTGCAATTAATTTCAAGAGCATTCCGTAACTGAAATTAATAATTTAATTTATTACTTAAATCAATAATTCTGTAGACTGGATAAGGAACCAGGGGCCTAAGGACCTTCAGTAATGCATCAAACAGACCTCAGAAGGGAACAGACGTTCACAGAGGATAGCGTAGATGGGAAATCAGTCGTGCATGCAACCCGCAGCACACCTGTAAAACCGTACTGTAAAAATTACACTGCAAATAGCACTGTCCGTTGCAAAAGTTTGAAGAAAAATGTTGGAATCGTTTTTGAGAAAATGTCGTTTAAACATTTCTGAAAACCTGGAATTTCACAATCATTTTCACAGAAAACTTTACTTTACTTTACTTTACTTTCGAGAAACTTTATAAGACGACATGTGAAGCACTCATTAATACAGTAATGTGAACAACTCGCTGTTAATGTTAATATTAACGCGAGAGACAAGTAATAAAAATTACATTTTATAAATTTTTGAAAAAACAAAAGAATAGAGCAAAATAGCGTTTATTTCAACTTATAGAGTACATTTAGCACAATCTCTACCCAAATTTAAAAAAAAAAATTTGCAGCCGTTATCGAGAAAATCTTGTTTTTGTTATTTTTATACTGCAAATATTGCGCGCAATATTGCGCAAAAACAAATATTTTTTTAAAATGTACATGACCTTAATGAAAGTACTAGCTATCGAAAAAAATACTTGAAGGAAAAGTCTCTATGTTCAATTTTATAATAGTAGGATCAAGTCGAAAAAACTTTAAAACTTTTGAAATTTTCAAAAATTCAGAGTTAAGAGTGAAAAACGGACCTACGCCATTTTTATAAGTGTATTTTAATCTATTCTTTCAAAAAAGTTTAATAAACTATGAGGAGCGAGTTTTGAGAAAAATTTGAAAATGATCTGGGTGCTTCCCGTAAAGTATCCTCAAAGTTTAAAGAATGTTTTTCAAAATCGCAAATCTTTGAGTCGAGCCAGATCGGTCGGGGGAATATCGAATATGGAAAAAATCCTACGTATGGTTTAGACGCTAGTGGTGTTCACGGACGGACATATGTCCGTCAATTCATTTTTTTATCATGAATCCACAAAACATGGATTCTGGCTATACAACGTGTTACAAGATTTTTTATTTCTAAATTTACCACGTGAGTTTGTCCTCTTTTTCGTTATCAGGGCCCTGTAGTATGGGATTTTCTGCCAAAACTTTGCCAACTTTTCCCTCGGCATCACATAACTTTCTCTCTACTGCGTAAGCGGTAGCGAGAAAGTGAAAACTATGCTTCAAACCACGTTTGCGTATTCCTTACGAAACACGAATTGTTTTCCGTGCAGTAATCTACAAGATGAGACCTTTTTGGACGTTCTATTTCATTTTAAAAAGCTTCCTCTTCCCAGAGCATGGCTTGCCAAACACACTTAAAGTTGGACTTCGGCGTGAAGCTATTTCGTCTTTCAAAGCACTGATTTTAAATATGATGTTTTGAAGAATTTTTAGCGAAACATTTTTTAAATTAATTTTTCGCTCTTTCCTGTTCTCTAGTTGTTATCTTCCACTTGCATCAATTATGATAGTAACTGCACTATCCTGTGCAATAATATTTATAAAAATAATTTGATTAACAAAACCATTGGTCTCACAGCCAGTAGCTGTAGCAACTACTTTCTCGGAATTTTTTGTAACCTTATGTAATATTATGCTTCTTGAACATTCATTTTGGTAAATTTTGATAAATTAAAAGGAAACATGAAAATAACATTTAAATATACATTTAGTGGATTTAGCCCTCACCACCTAAAAAGTTTAAAGAAAACGTTTGGCGCCGTTTTGAGAAAACCTTGTTCCTAAAATTGCCATTATTTCACCCAAAATTATGAAAAAAACTCATAATTTCAAAAAATTGTTCATGACATTATTTTTAAAAAATTTGAAGAATACATTTATTAACAAAAACGTTCTTTATCATTTATATTGCAGTTGTAGGAAGACACCGAACAAATATTAAAATTTTGCAATTTCCAAACACTCAGATCATTCACCGAAATCCAGACCTGCAACATTTTTCTAAGCGTACCGCGCTCTACGTAATAAAAAAAATAAAGAAAAACTTGAAGACGTTTTGAGAACATTTTGAAAAAATTGTTGAGGTTTCAAGTAAAATACAGTCAAAAATAAAAATATCTGTTTGAAATTCAAGGAACCGCGACATCAGCCAGATCGATCAAGAAATGTCAGTTTTGGTGAAAATCCTGCCTGCGATTTAGCCGCTAGAGTTGTTCACAGAAAAAACAAATCTTTTGCCGTGAACCATTGTTCGATATCAAGGACACACGAAACGTGGATTTTGAGTACACAATGAGTTTTGTAAGTATTTTACACATACATAAAAAACAATTATGCTATTTGGTATCAAAAACCTAGAATACGACTTTTTGCTGAAAAATCGCCATTTTCCGCTGCACTATTACACAACTCCCTCTATTTTATACAAGTAACATGCGAAAAAGAAAATTAAATTGTGTACCCGCACTCTGTAGCATACATAAAGAATGGGTGGTCAGAAACGAATTGAAATCCGCGTAAAATTAAATTGACAAGTCATGCCAGGTCTATCATGCTTCAACAAATCAATAGCTAGCCGTTCAAAGTTGAGTTCCAGTATGAAAGTACAGTGCGCCAAGAAAGTATCTCCGCACCGAGTTCAATCAAGACATCCTACTAAAAATTGTATATATTTTCGTTGTAACCAGATGAATGGAGAAGCAAGTGGAGGGAACATTTCCAGCATCTGTTATCATCGTGGTGAGTACATAATTTACGTTTTCTTTTGTTGCAAGCTGTAGCTCGTGCTATCAACACAATTTATGTTGCTATCAGTCTCACCAGCAAGATGCCACTGCGCAGACTTTCCTGGCGCACGTTATTTTCATTTTAAACTGATTTACAAGCTCTGGAATGTTTGCACGGGAGCAGCTACTATTTATACTTAATACATTAACAGAATCATGCATTATAAATGTAAAGAACATGCTAGTGTAGCATAGTAGTAAAACAGAGAGAAAATACACCATACTAAGGTGAAAATCGAAGATCTGAAATAGAGACATTTGTCCTGGCGATCATAAACCTTAGATGGATATGCTGGCCCATTCACATTTTGAATATTTTAAACATATATTTTACAAAATTTTGAAGTACTTTTTGCGGCAAATATTTTTATGGGTTTTTATTGTTTTATATGTATTATCTACTGTTTTCAGATAATGTGAATAAATTTTATTTCAAATAACGTCTTTTGCTCTTTTTACATTTACGCTAAAATAAGAAAATAATTGTTAAAATTTAAAAATTTATTGAAAAAGATTTCTAATTAATTCTGCATATTGAATAAGTAGTAACTCTGGGTGGATATTCACTTACCTGCTTTGAATGTCTCCTGTAACGATAAAAAAGTGGTGATGTGTTCTGACCCCGCTTAATGTGATGAAAGTATTCCACTGACAGACAAAAATTCACGCTATTTTACTTTCTCGAGATAGATTTTTCTTCAACCGTGAAACAGAGTGTACGGAGTGCAAAGCAGTGATGTGCAGTTATATATTCTGTGAGTGTCAGCATTCTCTGACAAAAACTGTGAAAGATATACAGTAAAACCTCATTAACACGAACTCGCTTAACACGAATTTCGCCGTAAAACGAACAAAACTTAAGTCCCTACAAGGGATTACGGTAATACGGACATTTCTAACACTCGGATAACACGAATTTTTATAACACGAACACCAATTATTTCGGTCCCTTGGAATTCGTGTTAATGAGGGTTTTACTGTAGTTAAAAACCTAAGTAAACTGTATCTTCGTATCCCGTTCTACGGAACTTCCAGACAATGAAACAAAAATGGGAAAGTTCTGATAATAAAAACACTCAGATAATTTGTCTCTGATGGATATAGTGAAAATTTTGGGTTCTTACTAATTTTTTATTTTTGGAAGAATCTTCATGTTACATCCGTCTTCTTCCGGGAAGAATGTAGTTATCCAGAATCATATTGCATTTTTTCTCCAAAAAGGTAACGGTCAAAATGGTAAATCGAATTCTTTCAGGGTAAACAGCAATAAAATGGCAGTTTTGCAAATTTTGTTTGTAAGCTAGTATGTCAGTTTCAGATAAGCAAATATGTAACAAATTGATGACACAATGTAACCTTGGACTACTATTTTAATGTCTATTAATGTTAATATCTATGTTTTAATGTCTATGTTAATATACTCCTCTTATCAGCTCTCGACATTTAGAAACGATTTGTCCAAGATAATTTTTTCAGTTGGTGTTTTGAAATGCATTTCTTCATGTTCACAATACATGATTTTCAGAGATTTTAGCGTATCCTAGTATTGTGATCCCTCGCACAGTAGAATAATTCGTGCTGTTCATTAGTGCGTTAACACTAATTTTTCGCAAAGATCTTAAGGTAGATCATACCATTTGATAACCATATGATTCCAGAGTGACTTAATTTCCGCAATTATAAAGGAAATTTCTCGTTATTACAACCCGTTTGATCAAATATGTAAGTTAGAGTGGCCTATTTCAAACCGAACTACCTTTCCAGAAACAAAATCTACATAAATTCATGTATAAGCAATAAAACTATGGATTTTATTCGTAAAACAAAATTACACAAGCCATCTTAAGAAATGAAGAAAAAGGAAGTAGTTTAAACGAAGAAGCCAGTCGAAACCAGCCACCGCGCAATTAAAAAAGTGCAGTCGTAAAACAAAAAGGACACGTTCTCGGGACAAGAAGGGGCGAGTGCCACTTAGGCCGGCAGCACGTTCGAAGGCCCCGCCCCTCTCCGCTCCTTCATCGCATCTCTTGCGACCTCCGCGCCCCCTCGCCCCTCAACGCGATTCACTACTCAACACCCACCTCGCCTCGCCTCGCCTCGTCCCGTCACGCCTCGCGCCGCATTGCTTCACCCCGCCCCGTCACCGCCATGCATCACCCTGCTTCACCTCGCCACGTCCTCGCCACGCGCCACCCTGCTTCACTTTGCCTCATCATCGCCATGCGCCAGCCTGCTTCACCTCGCCACGCCCCGTCCCTGCCACGCGCCACCCTGCTTCATCTCGCATATCCTGCGTCCACCCGTGCTCCTCGCCCCGCAACGCGATTCGCTGCTCCACACACCCTCGCCTCGCCTCGTCTCGTCCCGCCTTGCGCCAGCCTGCTTCACCTCGCTTGTCCCCGCCACACGCCACCCTGCTTCGCCTCGCCACGCCCCATCCCCGCCACGTGCCGCCCTGCTTCATATATATGCTCCACGCATATCCTGCGTCCACTCGCGTCCCCCGCCCCGCAATGGAATTCGCTGCTCCACACACCCCTCGACTCGCCTCGTCTCGTCACGCCTCGCGCCAGCCTGCTTCACCTCGCCTTGTCATCGTCATGCGCCCCCCTGCTTCACCTCGCCTCATCATCGCCATGCACCACCCTGCTTCACCTCTCCTCGCCATCGCCATGCGCCACCCTACTTCACCTCGCCATGCCTCGTCCCCGCCCCGCGCCTCTCCAAATCGCCTTGCATCGCCCCGACTCACTCAGCACATCTCCGCCCACCTAACGCACCCCATCCTTCTGAGCCACGCCCCGTCCCACCCACTACCCCCGCCCAACTATACCTCGCCACTCACAGCGCCGCCCCGTTTCGCATCACTCCGCACCGACCCATCCTGCCCAGTCTTGTCCCACCTACCACCCGCCCAGCGACGCCCCGCCTGACCCTCCCTCACCCCTGCCCCTCGCCGCCCCGCCCCGTCCCGCGACGCCCCGCCCCGTCCCGCGACGCCCCGCCCATCCGCGACGCCCCGCTCCGTCCGCGACGCCCCGCCCCGTCCGCGACTCCCCGCCCCGTCCCACGACGCCGCCCTGTCCCGCGACGCCCCGCCGCGCGCGCCGCCCGTCCGCGACGCCCCGCCCCGTCCGCGACGCCCCGCCCCGTCCCGCGACGCCCCGCCCTGTCCCGCGACGCCCCGCCCGTCCGCGACGCCTCGCCCCGTCCGCGACGCCCCGCCCCGTCCGCGACGCCCCGCCCCGTCCCGCGACGCCCCGCCCTGTCCCGAGACGCCCCGCCCGTCCCGCGACGCCTCGCCCGTCCGCGACGCCCCGCCCCGTCCGCGACGCCCCGCCCCGTCCCGCGACGCCCCGCCCCGTCCCCGACGCCCCCCCTGTCCCGCGACGCCCCTCAGTGTCGTCCCCACCCCGTCCCGACGCCCCGCGTCGCGACACCGCCCCGTCCGTCAGGTCCCGTTCCGACACAATCACCAGCATCACCACCCCCACAGCCACCACTGCCGCCACCACCATCACCGCTATCGCCACCACCGCAATTCGCCCCGCCTAATGGCGGTCTGGCCGCATCTCCGCGTGCTTCCCCCAATCGATGGGGCGGTGGCGCCGTTGGCGGCGGCGGGTCAGCGGGGTGGCGCGGAACGGCGCAGATAAGGCCGGTGGCTGCGGACAGAGGCGGCCGCCGGCGCCCGCGCACCGCCTAATGAACACGCGCCAACCGCTCGCCCGCCCTCCTCCGTCCTCCTCTCCACCACTGCCCTCCCTCCACACCTTCACACGTCATATGTGGGCGTTCCCAAACTTCCCTCCGTCTCTCCTTGGGTCTTTCCTTACATCCGATTTACCCTTTTCTTACCAGCTTCTCCAATCTTCTTGGTAAATATATGAAGTCTTTTAGTGCACACCGTGTCTTTCAATGTAACCCCTTTCGTGGCTGATGTTAGTGATTCCGGTCGCGTCAACTGCTAAGGTCATTAGTCTCGTAAGTGTAGTGCTTGCTTTTCCCTCGGGATGTGGCGATGGTCTTCCCCATGGTGAGATCCGGCGCCGACCTACTGCCGACTTGCTGAGTTTTCCCTAAACAGGTATCTCCCACCAACGAGGCACCACCCCAGTCGGACAAGCTCTAAGGCACAACCGGTCTCCCGGCATGTGTGGTAGTGTAGTGCCTGTTAGTGCATATGTCTGTAACGGCTGATGATCGGACAAGGAAGAGCAAGGAAAGATCGCGCGCGGTCCGTGGCCCGTTTGTTAGGGAACTGCTCCGGCATTCGCCTGATGCAATCCCTCTCCTCTCTTTTGTTGTTTTCTTACTGTTACGTACCCATTACTGCACCACGCTTTCTTACGTGCTCAAGTCCATTTTTGTGACGTCGGCTATCGATTGCCTTGCTTCCTTTCGGACCTCGTGCGCCTCTCCTTGCGCTCCACACTATCTCGCGGATGCCTCCGTCCGTCGTTCCTCCGTCTCGCTCGGCCACTTCGGCCGCCGAGGGCCTGCTCCTGCGGCTCGCGCGCCGCCCACTGCCGTCGCGCCGGGGCGCTCAGCGCCCGTGTGGTCCGGCAACCCGGCTTTTACAGCGCTTTATTGGCCCCATAAAAGACGGGGCGTGATTGCCCGGCCGCTACATGTTTATTTAATTAAATTTATAGTTGGCGCAACTGTTTATGAACAGCGAACACCGCTCGGGTATTTAGTCGGACACCGCAGCAGCCTCGGCTTTATCCGGGCGCCTCATCTTAACGGCACGCGGGAGGGCCCCACGAACACGTCGACGCGGCGGCGGCGGTGGCGGCGGCGCGGGCGGCGCCGGGCGCGGAGCGGAGGGCGGGCGCAGGCAGCTGTAAATTGAAAGGATGCGCCCGCTCCCGGTTGTACGGCCGCCCACGCTAACGCTCATCCGCACGTCCGCCTCGCACATGCCGCTCACGTCGGTCCGCCATGACAAGTTTCATCTTCGACAATGGGAAAACAACGGCCGCGTGTTACTCGTAGTTCCGGGCGGTCAAAAATGTTCCAGTTGAAAATTAATTATAAACAAATATTACAATCACAAACAACAATTTCTTATATAAACAATTTCAACATTCGGGGAATAATCCGATTGCATCCCGTGGACAGTCGCGGGGAGCTCTTCAGAGTTATTTACTAACTCACGAGGGGGAAAAGTGGAATTGGATGGTCCCCTCACGAAATCATGCGATAATACATCTGGTATGCAAACGGTCTGTGCCTTGCCTCTGTGCCTGCCTGCTGAGGCGGCAAGAGAGTAATGAAATTTTGACAGCTGGATGCATTTGGGATTCGACTCAAAATTTGAAGAGTGATATAACGTTACCTGTTGAAAGAATTACATTTACAAGTCAACAACATTGTTATAATATTAAAGAATTTTAACTGTACTTACGTTGTTCACAGATTAGCGCAGTATTATCCATCGCATTCTTTCATAAATAAAACCTCCCAACACTTCGTCTACGCGCCGTAACTCTCACACGAGCAGTAAAATATCACTTAATGACAACATTGATATAAAGCGTAAATGTAAGTTTCTGCGGCTCGAGTTCATCTTCTTGACTGTCGGGGTAAGGCCGCGTCGTTGGCTGAAAGTCCGACGTTGCGCCTGTCATTGCAGGCATCCACAGGACAGTGACACCGCAGTGCTACGCAAACGGTATTATATCCCTGACAGCCAAAAAACATTGATATCAGCAAGTTAACTCAGTTATTAGCGTTTTAAAGGGAAAAAGTGTAGGATACAAGACGAAGTCCCAAATATTTTCAAAAGAAGAGTGCCAAAGTACGCCGAAGAGTTCCAAAGTACCGACCTGCTGTGGTAATAAAGTACATTACCACACTAGGGCGGAAAAGTACTTCATTACGAAACTGACTATAATGGCATAATGTTTGACTTTACATAACCAAAGTGGATAAAATTTATTAGAGAGCTTGAAGATGTGTAAAAAATATATCAATTACACCAGAATCAACATTTGCGATATGAAGGATCGCACAACTTACCAATATATGCGTAATAATTATACATCACGGAGTTAGGTGCGACTTTTCCCTATGATTAAAGCGAAACACATGTACGAAGATGTTATTGTGAAAGACAAATCAATTAAAGATAACGAAGACGAAGAATTACTTTTGTATGAAATTATTGAGCGAGAAAAATTATGACATTGCGTACAAACAAGCTCTGACATTTCCAGGCATATTAAATGCCAAATAATTGTGAAATTTCTTAAAAAGAAGGCATGATTGTTCAGAAAATAAAAGGAAACTGCAATTAAAAATTAAGTTAGTTTGTAAAGAAATGAAAACAAGAGCATCAATCAATCTTTAACTCGTGCTCAAGAGTTATCAACAGAGATTGCTGAATTAGGAACAAAAATAGACGAAAACGAAATAATTAATTATTGAAGATAATCCGAATAAATGAAGGGAGGGTTCCACTGGAATATCCCCGAATCCAAAAATAATACTTCTTAAGCACTGAGAAAAATCTCTAAAATTTGAAAAGAAGAATGAGAAAACCGTGTTAAAAACGGAGGCCAAAGAATGAAAGGTCAAGAAACAGAAACTAGTGGTACTAAACAGCACGTACTTTCTCGCCCGTACTTTCACGCAATATTACGCGAAAAATACTCAAATTTTATAAAAATTGTATATGTCCTTATTTCAAAATCTATCTTTATGGAACCGATTTCATTAAGACAATCTTAATAATTGTAATTGTATGAAGACGACGAAAAAGGGTTGATTTTTGCTGTTTTTGAAATATCAGTTTTCAACGAAAATGAGACTTACACCATACTCTTAAACGTCCTTCACACAATGTAACAAAATTTAATAAAAGCGTTTTGTAGCCGTCATTCACTTTCTTTCGGTCAATTTTACTGTATTCTTACATTCGGGACATTCATACTAGGATCCATCAACTTTCATAAACCACTGAATCACATTAATCCATCCCTAATTACACAATTACAAAAAATTCAGATTCAAATGATCCATCGCAAATTCACACCAACTTCACCAAATAACACGAGAGATGCAAAAAAACTTTTTTAAAGAAAACCTTCACCTGACATCAAGCAAGAGTAGAATAGAATACTATATATAGAAATTCAGTAGTCTTATACATTATTTAATTTACTTATCATCCATTTATAGTGTCTCCTAGAGTGTCAGAGACCCCATTCCATTTTCTTTGCATAAAAAGTGTCTTCTATGAAAATATATTAAAATTAGTTGTAATATTGTTAAGAGATTTTGTTCGGAATTAGTTTTGTGAAGTCCAAGTACTTTTATAGGCATTTTCAAGTTCCATAAGTGTAAAATTGTTAGTTATTGTGAAGTATTAATTTAAATGTTTCGTAATAATTTCGAGCACAAACGATTCCTGTCTGGTGAACGATATATAACCCTGTGCTTCTTATTTCCTATTCGTATCATCTATTCGTATCCCATCAAACTGCAATCAGTGTTCATACTATACCATAACGACTCGTAATATCTGTTACCAGTTCGACAATATAATATTCCGATTCCACCCAAACCGTCAAGTTCCATTTCCAATCAGAAAAAATATTTTTCTGAACAATGTATACGGTTTGTTGTCCTCTGATTATCAAATTCATCCACAATTAAGAATATGGTTGTTTGGCTTCATAAAAACAAGTGATGCAACTACGTTACACAAGATGTTTCTTTCCACGTGGATAGAAACGTGAAATACTATTTTTGAAAAGTTACTAATTTTTAAGAAACTTAGCATCGATTAGTAACCTGCAGAAGCAAAAATGCTGCTGAACAAAACCACGCAATGAGGTTAACCAAAAAGTACCGCTCAAGAACACCAAATAAAATACCCTCGTATTGCACTGCTGCAAATTAAACATTTAACAGAAGCAATCTTCACGAATACAACAGATCTTAAAATAACAGGAATACAAAATCTGGTGCTATTACTTCATGTAAAACGTGAATAGAAAATATTTATTGGCGCGCGGCCTTTTCCTTGAGGCCTAGCTATCGCATGACCCAGGCTCCATCGTAAATATCGTGAGGCACTTAGAATGAGAATTCAATCAGTAATCGCAGTGTGAGAATAAACGGAATAACAAATCAAATATTTGCATTTGCACTCAAAAGTAAAGCTGTTTAATTGTTTTTGGATCTAATACCTATTATACCGGTGATATCTTCTGTAAAACTGTTTTATAAATCGTTTCAAAAAACATAAATTTTATAAAATCTAGCTTTCACACGATAACATTTGGAGTTTAAGTATAAAAACGTATAAAATAAAACATGTTCTATTTTCTTCAAGTAATGCTAATCATCAACCAACCATGGACCAAGCATTCGCCCATGCCATCGAGACCAACGCAATTGGGGAGAAAACCCAAAGAAAACCGCGAAGCGCAAACAAAGTGCGTCATACGTATATAGGTCATATTAGCTTCTTCGAAAGAGGATATACTAATCATACACACACGAGAATTAAAATGATGAAAGGTGTTGGCTGTGAGGGGTGAAGGTAAGCGCGCTTCCAGAAGTTCCCTCACTTATATATTGTCAACAACCCTTTGGATTATAATGGTAATGCAAGACGAAAGCGCGAAACAATAATTTAGTACACAATATTCCCCCCAGGAGGAGAGCCAAACAATTTTACGAACAAAATACCCATTTACAACACACGTTTCTTTGTTTTGTGAAAGTTTAATAAAACACCTTTAAGTATATTTCGTAAAATTCATCATATTAAAAATCTGACTGAGTTTAACACGTATAACAAAACCAAAGATACCTCTCCGAAGGCTGTATAGTTTTCTTTCAATTTCAGCGCACAATTGTAATTAGTAACATAGATGGGTCAATAATCAGCCATAAATAACAAATAATTGTTCAGAAACTTTCACCTAGAAGTCGCTTTCTATTGGTTTAATACCAGAGATATCGATTTGACATCTTCAAACACCCGTGTAAGTCTAATTCATTAAGAAGTGAAACTTATGGCTCGGAAAGAGACTATAAGAAGAATATGAAGTAATATTTCCATCACATTTAAAATTATAATTGCGATTTTCATAGGCTGTAGAAACAAGCTTCTTTTAGCACACCATAAAAAGTAATGCATTGAAATCAAAATTAAGATAGTAATATTCTACATCTAATTACAGTCTACCTGGCACATAAATATTTTAAGAAATAATGAAAGCAACTACAGGATCTAAAGAATGTAAAAATTTACCTTTTAACAAGAATTACACATCTTTTTTATTGTTAAAATATAAAATTGCAAATGAAAATGTGGATACCCCTTTCTCTTAGATTACCTTATTACACATAGGTTAAATAAATATCAAGTGAAATGAGCACGGTCCTGGGAATGGCGTTTATTAATGACTTTCGATATGCAGTTCGCGTGGAAATGAAACTCGTAACATTCATAAGAATAAAGTTATTTACAGGATTTATTGAGAAAGGTAAAACGATATATCTCACCAAATATGAAATACGCAAGTTATAATGATCTAATTTGTCGCCTTCCATTCTTACACAGAACCCGCAGATAAATCATTTCATCGTGTATATTATTTGCCATAAAAAGCCTTTTTTAGTCTCTTAGTTTCAATCAATATTTTACAAATTATGTGTCGAGAAACATAATTTCTCAGACTTTTAAGGAATATCGTCTCCTATATTATTTCAACAGTATATATACCTTTTGTGGCTCTCAGACGCAACCTACCTTCATAAATGAGGCTTTAAAGAAAGAAAATTTTACGACGATGAATTGCACTTTGGCTTTAAAACTATGAAGGATTTGTTTAAAAAACGCATCTAAATATTCATTTTAAATGCAACCCACGACACTCGACCGCATTTGTTAATCTATATCGTTAAATAACTTCTAAACGAAGCATTTTAGGGCCTTAAAAACTAAAATTTTGAGGCCATAGGTCTCAAAGAAAAGTTCCTCGCGCTGTAATCTATAGGATGACATCTTGAACATTCTATTACATTTTTGCTGATTCGACGCTTTTCGATTCTACCCCACTTATTCAGCGGCTATAGAATCTGCAACTGTAGATGAAATCAAACTGTAGGTGTAAACAAAATGCCAGAGACCCTTAATATCTTATTTTCGGGACTATAAATTATGTTACCTAAGTCATAGTCTGAAAATGAGAACTTTTGTTCAATTTAAACATGAATGCTTTAATTCGATACTTTATTCAAATGAGAAGGGAGCAAATTATCTAGGACGTTTTAGACCAGGAATTCCCAACAGGGTCGTCATCGACCCCCTGGGAGTCAATGAAATTTCGAAGGAATTCAAAATGATCAAAGGGTCAATTTGGAGTCTACAGCCGAATGTGAAGCGGCGATTGATAGTAATAATCAATATCTCATTTATTACGAAAATATTAAATGAACTTGATAATTGTATTCAGATATAGAGCAACAAAACATAAGATAATAAATTACAAATTCACTCCTATCTTTCGTATGCGTCGTTCATTCTTAGGACAAGGGGTTGGTGCAACTGGTCCCCGAAAGTAAGAGGCCTTTAATAAGGACCCCCGCAGACGGACATCGGCAAAGAATACAACAAACTGCAACCCATGCTTATTTTCTCTGTTCTCTCCTTATGTTCATACTAACTAGATTTAATAGCTATTAACATACTTAGAAATGTTAAGAGTGTCCCAATTAAATCATCCAAATTCAAAATCTCGGCTCCGCTACGCTCCACCTCGATTTTTAACCTTTGACCTCGGTAGTAATAACACTGTAACATTTCGTGATATGTTCAGCATTTTATCGGTCACCATAAAATCTCACGAATTATGCGAAAATGTACATTACTTCGGTAGAAAAAACATTAATTTTGTTGCTGCGGCACGCTAATACAATATTGTGGGGTGTTGCTTGCGATATAACTATAGAAACAATATTCGTTTACCGTGGTTTTGGGAAAGATGGTTGCAAATAATTCTCCTGAATCTAAGGAAAACGACGTTCGGTTAGGAAATTGGCGCGTTGACTTCCAGTGGCGACACCTTCACATTGTCAGTAAATACGATTACCGGAGTAGTTTCATTTGGTGGAATGTGAGGAAAATGAGGTTAATTTACCTAATATACATTTTTCTAATTGTACCATTAATGATATTACAATTAAGAATAATTATTTCCCAAACCAATGTGAATTACTTCTGAATTGTTTGAATCTGATTCGGTTTTGTACATCGCAATGTTTTTTCCTTAACAAACATTTGACTTGCGATAAATCGATGATTGTTTGCTTTGCTAAGGACGTTAAAACTCCTTGCTAACTATGTTAAATTTCTTAATATACAGATAGGTACAAGTGCACTTAACAAACCTGCAGGGTTGCATATTAACAGGGGTTAAAGACGCATATGATCGATAAAACTCTTAATTTCACGTTTATTGCAGATTGGGCATCCCATTTCGATTTTCTGCTCCGGAACATCCTAGAACACGGCTATGCAACTGCTTATGATGTTTAGAACACTCAACCAATTATAACTGTTTTGATAATGATATTCTATCGCAGAAGAAAATACCCCTTGTAATGCGCACTGGAGAAATGTTATGGCCTGGTAAAAAACGATGAACATTTTACAACTAGTGCACAGCAAAGTAGATTAGAAACTCAGCTACTTTGAAAAGGAAGCATCTTTAATTATTGTAAATTTACATATTTTCCAAAATATTGGTGTACGAAATTGTTATCTTTAAGATATTTTAGGGCAATGAATTAAGTAGTGATTACGCGTGGTATATTATACAAAATAACGTAGGGAGCTGGATGAAGTTTACAATTCTTTTAAAAGGGGTTGATGTACGAAAAATGTTGGGCATTCCAGCTAAAAAATTACATCCCTCGCCATTGACTTTGGAACTAAACTTCTTATTTACCTTCTAAGTCGTAAGTCTCTTCCGCGGGTTTGAGGAACTTCGTTTCAGGTGGTCCTTTACACTAGGTCCTCTCTTCGAAGACGTCTTCGATGATATACTGCACCCACTGGGGCTGCTGATGCTGCATTATCTGAGATGCCGCCGTTCCGCCACACGCTCCATTCCCTCATCTATTCCGATGCATCCGGATACCTCTATTTGAGGAGCAAACATTAAAAACGTGACGTCCATTTCAGTATTTTCCTATAAAAGTGAAAAATATAGCACAAATTTTACCCTTTTCAACACCGTCTTTAACTCAACGAATAGAGTACTATTTAATGTATTGGAAGACATCTCACATTTTTTCTGGAAATAAAATTCTAGGTAAAAACAACATAAGCACTCAATTTTTGCCAAATGGACATGTTACCTTTTGAATGTTTGCTCCTCATTTATCGAGTGTACTTGTTACATCTGCCTACCGAAAACCGCGATGCGAACCCATCCTGCTTGTCGGATGTATCCCGATAGCATCCATTTGTCAACTTTTCCTACCTTCACTAAAAGGCATAACCCGACTGCATCCCGTTCACTTTTCCTCATGAGTACAAGGAAGAGCTCATCCAGGTATCAGTGCTTCCAAGATCTCCCTTTCGCTTTCATATTTGGCGAACATGAACGAGAAAAGGAGAAAATGCTCTTTTTAACGTTGTTAATTTTGTATTAATTGTGTATTTTAATGCTAAAAAAGAATAAGGAAAGCTTATATTCGAATTAAGCCGTATTCAATAATCTTCATTTCTTGAAACCTATTTCTATGTAAATCGTGATCTGCTCTAAGGAAGAAGGAAAAAGAGACCGCTATTTTCACTTAAAATATACAGAATTTAAATAATTATAATTGAGTTAGATTGCCACTGATCACTCGCGACTAACAGTTCTCGCTTATCACAATTTATATCCTCATGTTTCATGTTTGTAATGACGCTCTGCTGTTTAACTCCGATGTGAAAATCTTGCGATTCATTTGTTGTATAATTTTATGTAACAAGTGCAAGTGACACAGCTTCTGATTCGAACTGGCGAAACCACATGATGAAGAACTGCCAAACTCATTCTCATTTTATTCGTAGTAGTATAATGTCTGCCGTGTATTTTGCAAGTATTTTGCGTGTTTTGTATTCTGAACCATGAACCGGGAGAGATGGCTCAGGGCATCAGCTGATGTCATTGCACTATTGGGGCCAGGAACCCTACTACCTGGGGTTCGAGTCCCAAGGGTGGCAGGATTTTCGACACTAACTAGATAGCTTGGTGGCGGTCCGTAGCTGTCTGGAATAGGATTCTAACGGCTGGCTGCTCTGATAGATAGTTTCCCGTGGTTTATCCGCTCAATACCAGGTGAATGCCGGTGCAGTGCCCTACCAAAAGGGCCACGGACCACGCGCGATATTTCCTTCGCATTCCGTGTGCTATCCTCACCCCTTACATACACTTACAAGCACTTCACTACCACACATGCCAGGAAAGCCGGTCAGGAGCATAGAGTTTGTCCCGACTGAGGCGGTGCCCCGCTGGTGGGACATAGTACCTGATTGGTGTAAACACCACTAGCCGACAGTAGATCGCCACTGGATCTCGCCATGCAGCGGGGGAAGACCACCGCCACCAGCCGAGCAAAAAACATGCACTACACTTACGGGACTTAATGTCCATAGCAGTTGACTGGCCAGGACTCACTAGTAATCAATCAATGATCTAAACCAGCACTTCTTGTCTCTCCAATGGCCATCCATCCTCGTCAGCGAACGCGCGTCAGCGAGGGCCGGCGCTAATGCGGGCGAGGTTCACGCGCGGGCAATGAAGCAGGCGCTCTCTCCATCACGCGCCGCCGGCAAGAAGGCACTCGCGCGCTGATGGGCGCCGGGGCGCATGCCAGCGGCCGCAAGCACACCATGCCCCTCTCTCTCTCTCTTTCTTTCTTACTCTCTCTTTCTCTCTTTTTCTTACTTTCTCTTTCTCTCTTTCTTACTCTCTCTCTTTCTCTCTCTTTCTCTCTCTTACTCTTTCTTACTCTCTCTCACTCTCTCTTACTCTCATACTCTTTCTTTCTTTCTCTCTTTCTTTTTCTTTCTTTCTTACTCTCTTTCTCTCTCTATCTTACTCTTTCTACTCTCTTTTTATCTCTCTTTCTATTTTCTCTTTTTCTCTTTCTCTCTCCACTCATCCAGGCCCGCTCCTTTCTTCGCATCTTCTCTTACCATTTTCTCTTCGAGTTTCTTTTTGGTGTGTGTGTGTGTGTGTGTGTGTGTGTGTGTGTGTGTGTGTGTGTGTGTGTGTGTGTGTGTGTGTGTGTGTGTGTGTGTGTGTGTGAGAATATAATTTTTTCAGCTTTGGGATCAAACAGACCTTCTTCTTGTTTCTTCGCACCCTCTTGCAGTGTCATCTGGCTCTCTCACTTCAACCTTTCCGCAGTACGCTTTTGCCGCGCGTCTCCCCGCTGCAACCTTTGACCCTTTTCTCTCAGCCCGTTCCCCGACCTCCCCCACTCGTCCGGTCTTCTCGCGATCCCTCGAGGAATATGATTTCTTTTCACGCCCTTTTCTCTGTCTGTCTTCCTCTCGCCGTCCTTTCTTCCTGCCCTCACGCGCTGTTCTCTCGCATCGTACTCTCGCTCCGTCATCTCACTCATCCTCTTGCCCCGACCTCTCGCCCCAGACCACTCGACCCGCCCTCTCGCCTCGTCGTTTTGCCCCATCTTCTCGCTGTGTTCTCATGTCTCGCCCTGACCTCTCGCCCCGAACTCCCCCGCCATTCTTTCGTCTTGATCTCTCGTCTCGTCGTTTCACCCAGTCTTCGCGCTCTGTCCTCACGCCTCTTTCTCTCGCACTGTTCCGTCGTCACTTTGACGTCCAAGGTCCTCTCTCCTCGTCGACGTATCGTCCCGAGCTCTCGTTCTCTCATTATATCGTTTCCCATAGAAGTGTCATTTTCAGAGACGTATTCTCTCCGGGATTCTCACGGCTCTCCGCTTTTAGCTACTTTTTTCATTCTTCTCTTTGAGTAGAACGCAGTATTTAAGCATTTATTTTTCACTTTCAATACTCCTTTGCTCAGAAAGCTCCCCTCCCTTCTCCGTAGAATCTAACTACTGTGGCTCCTCTCCCTCCCGCGTGTCATGTCCCCTGCTCTTAGTCGCCCGTTCTCGCTTCTCCGACCAAATCTCCACCGGCCCTCTCCGGACGCTGCTAAACCGCCGGCGGGTTGTAATTAAGATTTCACACGCAATGACATCGGTTGACGCGAGCTGTGTACTGTTGTCCGCTCGTTAAAGTGTAAATCTTAATTAATAGCGTTAATAACGTCACCAGCGTCACACACTCGCGCGGACGACTAGAACAACTGCTGTGAAGTGGCGAGGCCGGGGGTGTTCTTTAAATGCATTGCGTGTCTGCGTTAGCCACTTGTGCGCCTCGCATCGCGTTCCCCAGAAGTCGATGCCGGCGGTTGTAAAGCTTTTCTTGCCCACCTAGGCCCGGCTCTCCTGCTCCGGAGGGTGTTCAGTGTGTTGGCACGCGCACCAGCGGACGTACACAAGGGGCCGCGAGAATTGCCCCATTGTGTCTGAGAAAACCGCATTTCTCCAACTTTCAAGAGGAATATTCGATGAATGTTGTTTAGAAGGAAATACTGGCTAAATTAATAAACGCATTTACAACGTACGATGCAAAAATTTCTTGATGTTAGAAGGCAATTTTAAGTTTATCTTTTGGCACATTTATTTTGAGTGAAAATTTGTCAACTATTTAAGACACGGGTCCTGAATATTATTTGCAACTCTATTTCAGAGATTTCTCCTTTCTATAAGAAAATGAAATATTGTGTTGAGTATTGGATCATTTAGTTTCAGCAAATCATGCAAGTTTGGGCGCATTTGTCGGCTTGCTGTAACATATTCACGTGAATTTATGTATTTTCATGAAAATGTATTCAATATTATTCCACGCTAGTAGGCGCGTGTCTGATAACGTATATTAATAATATGCATATACTCGTGTACACCTATACGGTTATTCATGGTATTGCATTAGAATTCTACGGAACTTGACCCTACAAAGAGTTTTGTATTAACATAAAGACATCCCATAAATATATTTAAAAAATTTTCAATTCTGCCCTTGTCACGAATTGTGTTTTCTGCATCACATATTTTGTTCTATATTCATTTTCTGCAGACTTTGCATCTCTGAGGTCAAAGGGTTAAATAGTGATCATAACCTATTTTATGAACTAAGTCATTCGCTTGGATATACCAGCTAAAATTTTAGCTCGATCTGTTTTTGTGCAAACAATCATTGCCGCAGATTTGTGCGATTTTCCTCAATTCCTGAAGAGGACGATCGTCTACTTTTCCTGATACTTTTTACACCTCTTTCTTTATTCTTTTTCTTTATTTTCATTCTCGCACACACTTCACTTGCCGTCTCCTTACTTTGTAGGCTCGTTAGGAGGCAAAGAGTGTTAGGTAAGGATGCCTACACAGAGACCCGAGTGTTCCTAATGTGCCACGGATTATTTATTAATCCGAAGACACAAGGAGGCGGGGGCACGAAAAAGTTCGCGACCTCCATAATAAAAGTCTCGCGTATGAGTAACGGAGCTTTTGCCGACGTGTACTTCATCTCTGCACGAGGTACAAAGGAAAATCAGAGTTATAAATGAATTTTAATAATTCCGACCGAACGCTCTCCTGGCGCAGGAACTGTACGGCGCCTGGCTGGCACAAGAGCACATTTTTTCCTAGTGAATTGCTTTCCGGTTATTAATGATGTTATGCGAGCCGCGGGCGGCGGCGGCGGCGGCGGAGGCGGAGACCGCAGGCGGGAGCGAAGGGGGAGGAAGCGAGAGAGCGCGGGGACACCGGAGGAGGGGCGGGGCGGGGGCGAGGGAACGCGAAACCAACGACGACACGAGGAGACAATGGCCGAACGCGAAACAAAAATGTGTTGTCACAGTAGAAAACAATTAAAACACGCAAAGCGTCCGCAACATTTATCATTTTTCAATTCGATCTCCCGCTCGCCGCCCGCTGGCTGGCTGGCTGGCTGGCTGGCTGGCTGGCTCGCTCGCCCACGGGCGGGCGGGCGGGCTCGCGCGGGGTGCGTCCCTATACTGGCACCGCCTGCCGGCGCAACGCACACATTCAAAGCCGCATATTTGAATCCCGTGTTCCCGCTCGTTGATATCTATATGCTCGAGCGCGGCGCGGCGCCGGGCTGCCCGACCGCCCCTTCACCCCTCTCCCCCATCCCACCCCCGCTCGCCGCCCGCGGCCGCCGCTGCACCGCGCCACCGCTCGCCCCCCCCCGTCGTCGCCCCGCCCACGTCCGCGCGTATTTTATAGGCCGCGCCGGCGACACAATGGCGGAAAAGTCACAGCGCCATGGTGAAATCTAACCAAAAGAGCCCTCTGCAAAAGGGTGAGAGCATTATGGTGGAGGAGAGCGTGGGCGGGACGACCATTTGTTTCCGAATGTGACGGGCTACGTGACAAGTGGGTGTATTGTTTTCGGATTTTCGGAATGTTGCCAGCGCGCGGAGGCCGGCCGCGGGGGGTGGGGGCGGCACGTCAGCCGAGCATTGTCGGGCGCGGCGAGTGCTGCGCGGCGCTAAAAAAGGCGAATTCCTCGAGAGCATGAGGGGATCTCTTTTTAGACAAAATTTGCGAAAGTCTTGCGTCGAATCCTTGTGAAATGGCGTGCTTCATTGTTACCGTCCTTGCTTTTCATGGGAAGAAAAAAAGTATTTTCTCGTTGGTGGGGGAAACTTTTAGAGTGGACGCTCTTAACAATAGACTCGGCGAACGAGTAGAGTGAGGGTTATCAATAGGTTCGTTGGGCGATACAGTGAACTAAAAATTCATCTTCCACTAATGCTCTTGTCGTACAAAAACCAGTATCTTCCTTTATTATGCACCGTTATAGATTGTAAAAATGTGTATTTTAAATGGTGTTAAAGTACGTTCAAATCAATTACTGTGTGAGTGCAAATTGAAGGGGGGGGTACCGGTGATTTTCTCCAGATTCAGATGACGTATGCACGAGGAATAATATCTCTCTGTGAGAGGCACAATTCTAAGTGCTTCATTTATGATCTTCACACATTGAATTGTTTAAATGAAGGAAATTGGAAAAGAAATATTTCACTAAAATATGGAAAATATTCTTGAGACTTATTGAGATGTTTCATAAGGGAAGATTGTCATTCCACTCGGCAGTTCGAACATTCTTTCAATCCTGGAGAAAATTGCCAATTCGCACCAAAATTAGTATTTTTATGACTATCATCCACAGACAATGTTCTCCACACTAACATTACTTAAGTGTTAATTACTCGAGCCTTTTTTAGAACTTACGTTTTGTTCAGTTTCTTTTTCTAAGGTGATTTAAATCTTCATAAAAGAAGTTAACACAATGAATTACATTTGTTTCACAAGCACTCATTAGTGTTCAAAATTACTAGTTAATAGGGTAAAGGCGCTAGCGTTGTCCCCTGCTTCAGAACTGAACGCTACCCACTTGCTTCAGAACTGCTGAAAGTGATGCTTATGCTTGCTAGAAGTTGAAGGATATAATGAAGATTATTTACTTCTTTTCCATTCTTGAATATTAAAAAAGTTGAGAACGCCATATTAACACCTTGCAATAATGTAATATGAAATGTTACGTTTTTGGGTTGAGTGTATCAAACACGTAAGGAGTGGAAACTCGTCTGGCTTTTACGGAGTCACGTATCTGAATGCCACCAAAAATTTGCTATTTTCAAGTGCCCACTGCTGGATCAAAATCGGGGTTTATTAATAAGAAATAGAAGGAATTAAAAATTGGCCATGTTGAGGCAAGGAATCCGTCCAGAAAGAGATATTCTAAACATCCATTGAGTTTCATTCGAAATTAGTACTACATTCCGAGAATTTCAGGAAAACCAGGAAAACTTCACTACAGCTATTACTATTGTTTTTATCCTTATAAAATATTGAATAATTGTTTTTTATTAAAATTGTCTACCACTTGACATGAATATTATTTATAAGGCATTCAGAGTATTTGTAAAATAGTTTACAATTATATTTACAGCCCCTAAAAAATTACACCACAAGAACGATTATTTCGGTGTACTATACATTGTTATGCTATATATTCCAATTACATTAACACATATTATTATTATTATTATTACAATTATTATTAAGTTTATTTTTATTATCATTGATTTTTTCGGTCACGTCAACGGCTATGACCATTATTCCCGTAGAATGTTTTATGCCGGAAGATGGCAGTGTTCCTCCTCCCAGTGAATGGTGAGATCTGGCACCGACCTACATGTTGACTTGTGGGAAATTTCCCTCTCTAGGTATCTCGGCAAGTGTGTCACCGCCCCGGCCGCGATAAGATCTAAGTTCCCACCTGGTCTTCCGACTTGGGCAGTGGTAATGTAGTGCATGTAAATGTGTGACTGGAAGAAGAGAAGATAGGACAAGGAAGATGACAGAAAGATTGTGCGCAGTCCATAGCCCCATTGTTAAGGACTGCTCCGGCATTATCCTGGAATTCACGGTTACGTAACTAGTGTCGAAAATCTGCCTCCATTGGGACTCGAACCCTAGGACCTCTCGACGAGAATCAATTCAGAGTCAGTGGCAATAGTGGCCCTGAGCTTAACTGAACCGGTTTTGTTTCAATTATATTATTGTATTATTATGCAGTTGATTTTATCAATACACTAGCTGACCCGGCGAACTCCGTTCCGCCTTAACAGCCGGTCCCATCTTTTTCTGGCGTCGCACTCACTGTGAGAAACTGTACTATCCTTGTTGCACTCGTGATAATAAAGCAATTGCAGATTTGTGTTTTTCTCTCAAACAAAGAAGAATTTAAAAAAACGCTGTGATATTAAATAGATAATTAAAAAATCTATTACGTAGCAGAGCGTTTTTTTGAATTGATTTTTGTTTAAGAGAGAAATACAAAGCTGTAATCATAGGGACCGGCTGTTAAAGGCAATAAATAAGCAGATTTTGGAATTTATTAAGTTAAATTGTTTATTAGAAAATACAAATAAAAAAATTAAGTAGATTGATCATTCATTATTGTTCCTGTATTTTGGTGCATAGGTTGCACTCTTCAGTTAAGTACATTCACGCAAAAACATGCGAAATCACGCAAAAACGTGCGAAAACGTGCGTTCTCACACAGGAACGCTGTCGAACGGGATAAACAGTATCCTATGTCCGTCTCCTGGCTCTAAGCTTCCTGCTCACCAATTTTCAGTCAAATCGGTTCAGCCGTTCTTGAGTTATAAATAGTGTAACCAACACGACTTTCTTTTATATATATAGATTTTATTATTATCATCAGTAATAAACCAGATTTTTTTATTTTGCTCTGTAGACACACAGTATGCAGATGAAGTAGCCCAACATTTATAGACACGATCAATTAAAGCCTACATTTCAGAACAAATTTCACTGCTTCCAGTAATAAAAGATTGTCATTCAACGGTCGTTTTCTGTACTCATACGTGACACTATGGAGATTGTAGTTCGGTCATAGAACTCTTGTTGAAGGTCTGAGTTTTTCTTCTTAATGTGAAGTTGACACAGCTACTTAAGGTGAAATTGATGAGTACATTTTGCAGTTAAAATGTTTTTATCAAAGAGAAAAATTATTGGGTGAAAATCATTTATTAATTAGTTAAATAATTGATTATCTAAACATTTGTAAAGAACTACCATTGAACTGCAGTTTGATGAGTTTTATCCCTTCTCCGTTCACTCACCCATCTCATACCATGAAATACTCGACACAGGCAAACTACTCACGCTACTATAAGCACTTAGTGCCGACATAATATACCATTATCATAATCATTTCCTCTTCAACCAACCACTAGTCCCCAATAAAAAACCATCGCCCCTAATAAGCCTAACCACCACAAAACATCCAATCTAGCAGTTTTCGCAGAACGAGTTTATCCACACTCGGCGGCGGCGTTGCAATCAAAAGCGGGCTGGTGGGCGAGCGCACCGCCGCCGCCGCCGCCGCCGCCCGCTCCGACGCTGCTATCGCTCTCTCCGCTAATTGAAAGCGCACTACTTCATTACGAGCAGCCGAGCTGACGGCGGGGCCGCGGGGCGGCGCGGGGCGAGGGCAGGGACGGGGGCGGGGCGGGGAGGGTGGCGAGTATCGGCGGTGGCCGTCAGCGGCACGGTAGCAGCAGCAGCAGCAGTTTGTTGGGTCGTTTGTTTGTTTGTTTGTTTTCCTGGGCCCGCGCCTGCCGGCGCTCCGTCCGGGCCCAAACGGGCGAGCGAGCGAACGAACGCGCTCGCTCGGGAATCTCGCCGATCGATGTGTTGCTCGTCTGTGGCTCGATTCGCCGGCGCATTTCCATTTTATTCGCATGATTGCGCCCGACCCGGGCCGCCGCCGCCGCTCCACCCCCCGCCCCCGCACCCACCGCCCAAAGCCATCGCCCGCTCGGGATGAAATTTTATTACGGCGCGTTCGCTGCACCGCGCGGGGCGGGGCGGGGCGGGGCGCGGCGGGGCGGGGCGGGGCGGAGGGGAGCGGCATTTTTGCAGCACCCGCCGCCCGCGCGCTGTCTTCTCGAGGTGGAGTTCTCGAAGTCGGGGCAATACTCCTTGAAACGCTAGTTCCAGTCGGTTGCCGTGAACGGGTACATCTCTTATTCTGCAGTCCCTGAAGGACCACAAGATATTCAATCACTTTTCTACGAAGAAATGGAAGTCAGAAATAATACGAGTATTAAAAATGGGTTCATCAGGCTTGTGGAAGAAACCAAGCAATTCGTGGAATGATTTTTGATCTTAAAAACATTTTATAAGTCTCTTAATTGTGGATTTAGTATAATGTTTATTTAATTTAATATAATATTCATTTCCTATTGACGGCATTTGCAATGACAATGTGTTTTCCCAATAACTTGATTAACACATTTCAGTACACAACCAATGAAAAACAAATTTTATTGTTATTATTATTATTATTGTTATTATTATTACATCGTGGCGCCTTCCATGGGTTTTTCCATTAATTTCATGACTTTTGTATATTTAATACATTCGCGCCAAGAGGAAATTAGTATTAACTTACCTTAATAAATATCGGTGAAAAAAGTGGCAAAAGTTACCATTTTCAAATAGAAACAAATTCACATAACGCAATTGAAAGTATGATAAACCACCATTTACCAGGGGTCATATACATTTTCAAACATTGTTTCAGTTTCATTTGTTCATTAATTCTTCTATTACGCTTTATACTTCCACTAAACGTCTCAAGACATCTCATAGACCTTTACACTTCTCTAATCTCCGTTCACTTGTTTGATATTTTAAGTTTAACAAAGGGGAAGCTATCTTAATTTAGTTCTGTAGATGCACAGAAAAAATGTTTCAATCGATTTTACACGAAGTTAATATTAAGGCGAATTTGTAACTGATGTATTTTCTTCGGTTCTCCATACAATCACATACCTACATGTTCTTTGAAAGCTTCCGAATAATGTCACAACACAATCGTGAAATAGAATTTGATTAGCGTCAATAAAAAGGAATGAAAACAAATGGTAAAAAACCGAGAGGTTAGGCAAGCGAGTTATAAAGAGCAAGAAATCGTTAAGAATGCTTTATCTAGAGGACCATAAAACGATTGAAGAAACGAATCAATGAGACCATTAATTATAAGTGGCTATAAACGGCTCCATTAGTGGTTTCCTGCCGTCTACCAACGAAGCAGTAGTAATTGCCCCCAGGGACCAGCTCCCGGCTCTTCCACCGATTTCTTTCTTCAGTGTTGCCAGAATGTTCCAGGAGGTAAGTAAAAGTTATAAAAAGTTTGTTTCTGTGAGCGATATTCTTTGTTTGAAGTGTTTCAAAAAATATGATTTTTTATTAAATAATTCAATCAACTATAAGCAGTAAAACGAAGTAAATGTAACAGTGTCGGCGGACGGGCTGTGACCTCATGTAAGGAAGGGCCGCACGGTATACATCGTTCAATACGGATCATAAAAACCAGAGTTCAATAGAATAATCGCGATGACAACAGTGTTACAAAAATGTACAAGAATTATGTAAATATTAGTAGATTTATAAGTAATAATGTCTCATTGTATTATTATGGTTTCTTTATATCGTTCTTACGAATGTGCTCCACTGATTAAGTAAACAAGCTGCATTATTCTTCAGGATATAATGTATATTGATAAATGCATTAATGCTTCAGTAGACGCTAAATTAATTACACGTTATTCAACTAGTTTATAATGTTACACTTTATTGCCTTAAGTGTTATACGTACGATACATTTAAGAACTAGCGAACAACGACGTTGTGTACGAAGGAGCAACAATGCTAATTTTAATTACGTGCCATAAGATGAATTCACATAAACAACTTAACGTGAATGAAAAAGCCTTTTGTAAAGATGTTATATATTTTTTCTTCAGAAATAACTTTAAAATATATAGATCTATAGGAATATATAGGAATAGTCCTAGCGTGTGTACATGGCATATCTCAATAATGTAACAAATATTGCGTCATCTGCCGGCACCACCACGAACTACCTGCATGCGCGAATAGCGTCATCGGCCGGCGGCCACCATGAACTACCTGTATGCGCGGATTGCGATATCTGCAGGTAGCCCTCGAACTAGCTAGTCCCAGAGTGTTCTTGGCGCTAATCGCAACGTCCAGAAAATTCTCGACGGCGCCCGCCGAGTATAAATACGCGGCGCGGCGGCCGGCGATCGTGAGTCAGTCTTAAGTCTGAAGTGGAAGCTGAGCTGTGAAGTGTGTGCATCGCGGTGAATAGCAGTGCAGTGATTGTGCTCAGTGACGTGAACTGCGGTCAGTGGACTGTGGCCAGTGCATCGAACTGTGGTCAGTGCAGTGGAGTGTGGCCAGTGCATCGAACTGTGGTAAGTGCTTAGAACTGTGTGACAGTGTAAGAGAAGAGAATAGTGAAAATAAATAATCAAGAAAAGTGTAGTGTAAATAAATAATCAAGAGAAGTGTGCCGTTTAAAGAATAATCAAGTGAAGATTATCTGTAGATAAATCAAGTGTTTTCAGTGATTGTAATAAGAAAGTAAATAAAAGGTTTTTGTTAAAATAATACCAGAATTTTAATTCACCACCTAGAATCGTAACAATAAAAAAGTAGTTATATAACAGCGAACAATTAATTTTACTTTCTCGCAGTTACTTTGTAAAAAGAGAATTTTTGAATTTCGAAAGCGAATTTTCGGCAAAAACTCTTATTATCGAACTCTGGTAACGAGAAAGTGGATAAATACCGTTGCGATATATACACATTGTTTCCTTTAGGTACTATGTTCATTAGAACGACCACTCTGAAGTACCTCCAAAAAATATTTTAAAAAAGAAAACAAAATTTCACTTCTTCAAGATGATAAGAAAAAAATTGACAGTTACCAACCTAATTTTTAATTAGATAAGTTAAAATTAGTATAGATTGTTATGAAAAAACTTTCGCGGCTATAGAGATTTTAAGTTATTGAAGAAGTTATACGGTGAAAGTACTTTTTTCTTTTATTCAATAAGTAGTATTTTATTTAATAATCAGATGGTATTAAATGTAACTAATACCTCATCGATTATTCTGAGGAGTAATTGATAAAAAAACTGCTGCGAAATTCATCCCAACCGGAAGTACTGGTTCTCGGCTTAAGAGTACCTAGTATGATTAGGTATAAATCATACTATTGTCACCATTGTTTCTCTTGGGTACGAGATAAAACCACAACTTAAAATTTTGTACCACACACAACCACATACTATTTGACGATAATTCACTTTCATTGTAAACATTGTGGACTAATATTCCACTCAGAAAGGAAGAAAAGTACGGGCGATGAAGTCAACCTCATCTCTATTAGGTATGAAACTTAGTATGAAAATGAAAAATCATGTGTGAAACTAAATTTATTAGTAAACCTTGTTTTTCTAGAGCAACTATTCAATACTTCTCTTTTAACTGTTTATAAATAACTATTTAAATGCTCCGTTCACGTTTACAAGCAGCTATTGTTAATCTGTAGCTGAAATAAAATGGTCGGGTGTTTACCTAACCACTGGCACGAACATACCACCTTAACACGCGGTGTAGCTAGAATCCATGTTTTATGAGTCCTTGATACCAAAATATCGATTGACGGCAAAACTATCCGTCTGTACATATGTATGTATGTATGTGTGTCCGTCTGGCCGCTTGTCTGTCTGTCCATCCGTCCGTCTGTGGTCAACGCTAGTGCCTAAACCATGGATCTATGGCATGGAGGTGGCATTACAAACTTCTCCCATGATCCGCAAGTGAAGCCAGAGGCCGGGGCCATCCGCCATATTGGCGTGCCCAAACCCGTCTGTCAAACACGATAATAAATGGGTAGTATCCATTTTTTAGTGGAATTTAATAATCTTCGGAATATCGAAGAGCGTAATAACAAAAAGGGAGAAGCTTTATTACGAATTGTGGAGTCCCTGTAAAGTATTTTCAGTGCGTGAAAACCAAAATAACCTCAAACTTAAAACATCAAGAATACTTCATTATTAACTGTGCTTCATCAGCCTTTGAGATTACTCACACAAAGTCTGCAAATAAATAAAAACTTAACACTGCTAACATTCTGAAGGAGCATGTGATGCACAATTACGAAATATTCTTAGATTTAGCATACAATGCGAACTAAATATTGCTCTCTACCTCGTGCACAGAGCGCCTTTCACCAAGGAGGTCTGGGTTCGATTCCCGTCGAATCTCATGTGGAATTTGTTTCAAAAAAACGAGTTTGGCTGCTCCACAAGGGGCTAATCCAACCCTTGTGAAGTGTCCTAAACCCTACCCCTTTCCTAATTCCTGTGCATGTGAAATTAATATTAGCGCCGCGCATTTTCTTAAATTCGAAGACTGTTTTTAAAGGCAATGGTTATTGAGTATATATAAGCGCAATGTCCAGCAGTCGTCTCACACATGTACCCTTTCACAAAAAAAAGTTTGAGGCGATGCTTAAGGGATAGTCATAAGCCACACTTCCATGGAATTTGAGTATTAGTAGGTGATCACTAGAAGTCTCTAATGAAACACCGTTTCCTGCTTATTGGTGGATTATAAACTGTGTTCAAAATGTTTCGTTGGGTCTCTTTTTACTTTCTCGCAACCGCTTAAGCAGTAGAGAGAAATATATGTATCACTGCGCGAAAAATGACGAATTTTCGGTAGAAAAACTCTTATTACGGGGATATGGTAACGAAAACGTGGATAAATCCAGTTGCTAAATTTAGAAAAAATCCTCTAGCACGTGCTCGAGCCAGAATCCATGTTTTGGGGGTCCTTAATACCGAAAAATCGATTGACAAAGATCTGTCCGTGTCTCTTCGTCCGTTTGTGAACAACGCTAGAGCTAAACCGTTCAGCCGATTTTCTCCAAAATTGATATTCCGCCGTCGATCTGGCTGATATCGTGGCCCATTGAATTTGGAATCGATATTTTAATTTTGGAGGGTACTTTACATGACACCTCTGAGACATTTTCAAAAAAATGGCACTCACGTTTTTTTATTAAATTTTGTTATTGGATCGTGTAAATGACGTTTAAGAGAAAGGTGTAGGTCTCTTTTTGGTTAAAACTCATTTTTCGAAAATTGCAAAAGTTCAAATTTTTGTCGGCGTCTTCCTACAACTTAAATATTAAAATAAAGAATTTTCACTTAATAAAATCAGTTTCTTAAAGATGTATATCTGGAAATAAGGTTATGTACAATTTTCCAAAACTTTTAGTATTTTTTTGCGTGAAATATAGACAATTTTTAATTCTGTTTGAACATTCTCAAAAATAGTACACATTTTTTTATTAAATTTGGAACTTCCATAGTGAAAGAACGATTGAGAGTAGACGGTTAAGAGTAAGGCAAGCACGTTCGTTAAAATGCCTGAGTTTGAAAATTTTAAAAATTAAAAATTTTGGGGCATCTTCGTACAATTGTGAAGATAAAATCTTTCTTTTTCTTCTTAATGAAATGCGTTCATCAAAAGCAAATCTTCATATAAGGTCATGTGGAATTTTTCGAAAATATCAGTATATTTTTAGTAATTTGCCATTAAACATAGTTGCCCGGTCCGAAAATCCTGTGATCCGTTAAATAATATGAGAAGCGATTCCAGGCAGTTTGATGCCACGTAAGTTAGAATTTGTATATTATATCATACTTATTTGTTCGTTTCTTACATTCGAGCTTTAGTAATGCTTAAAAATTAATCTTTTAGAAATCTGAAACCTATTCGAAATACATGAAATAAAAACTGCTAGCCTCCAGGGAAATTTAGATTGGAAAGCAACAATGGCATTCCGCGCCGCGACTCGGCAGCTGAATTACTGTGAATTACGTCTCATTGTTGGAAAATTATTTGCCTGTATGGAAAGCAGTTAAAATTGTCAAAATGTTGATATTTGCACCAATTGTTTGTTTCGAACTAATTGTTCTACGATTTGTAATGAGCTTTAAACAAATGATGATTGAGATGTGTACATTCCGATAAAAATTGTATAACCCGGGAAACGTCCTGCCCTCCTTATCCCTCTTTCTCTTTCCCTCTCCCTTTCTCCGTCTCTACGTCCCTCTATATCTTTCTCCCTCCGTCTCTCTCTCTCTCTCTCTCTCTCTCTCTCTCTCTCTCTCTCTTTCTCTCTCCATCTCTCTTTCTTTCTCCCTCTCTGTATGTCTGCCTGTCTGTCTCTGATCATTCCGTCAGCCTCTCTCTGTCTCTATCTGCCACTGTCTGTCTGCCACTGTCTGCCTGCCTTTGACTGCCTCTGTCTCTGCCTGCCTCTGTCTGTGTCTGACTCTGAGTTTGTCTGCCTCTGTCTGTGCCTCTCTATTTGTTTCTCTCTCTCTCTATCTCTCTGAGAGAGAGAGTGAGAGTGAGTGAGTGTGTCTGTCGACCTCAGCCTGCGTCACACGGCAACGCTCAGCAACAATGAAGCGCAGGTGGAGCGCAGTTTGAATAGAAATTAATTTAATATGAAGCCCAATCTTCTTCTTCAGTGCGAACTAGCGAAGTTACAACAAACCTAACAACTTATAAAACTTCTGGGTGAAAAAATACATAGATGTGCCAACTTTCAAGGATATCGGTCACACAGTGTCAGAATTCACTGCTCTGGTATATGCCAACACACACACACGCACACAGATTATATATATATATATATATATATATATATATATATATATATATATATATATATATATATATTACATTACCATTACGAAAAGCAAGAAAGTACGTGCTGTTTTACTTTCACTTGTTACCATTAGAGATAGTCACAAGAAGTTACGTAGCATAATCAAGAAGAAAAAGTGATTTTAATTATTAAGATTGCAAACAATAGTGAATTTGAAGAAGTGACGAAAAGTGGTAGAAAGGATTATTTCTACTTTTCACTAATTTAATTTAAATCTTTGATAATACAATATATTATTCAATCCAGAATAAACTATCCGTTTTAAGCAACCCGCATTACGTAATTATGTGGAGGAACACTTTTGCCAGGGGCACTACACCTACTAGTACAAAATGGGCGTAAACATGAAGTATGCACTATATCGAATATGAATTAAATATACGCTAATATATGTATAATGTTTTCCTGATTAGTTAGTTTACTTCCACGTAAACGGTTTTATTGACTTAATAAATAAATATTTTTATCAATTTTGTTATAAGTTATCTTCATTCTACATGTTGTGTCTCCATTTCCTCTTTGTTTCATATTCCTTTAGTTCCCTTCATTGTTTTAATATCATCTCCATTTATTGGCAACAGAAGAAGTGGCGTCCCCGTCTAACTTCCGATTTTTCTCCGTGTCATAGTTAACCAATATCTAAAATGTTTCCGCGGCAGAGGAGCACAAACAAGCAAATTAAAAATACAACTACGATACAGTTATGAAGAGAGTAGCAAGGATCAAAAGGATATTAAAAAAGGGGGAATCAGATTTAGCCAGGAGCTCCACCAGCCATCCACCTTAATTTAAACAATAATCCCAGAATCCATTCTTGCCAAAAGCGTTATGCCGTTATGAAAAATGTTTCCACTTGGTTATTCTACATTGTAATGCTCTCAGAGGCGAAAGAGTTATCATATGCCGGGATTTTTTTACCTTCATTTCGTTAATTGAAAACAAAAGTGGCAGTTACACACAACACAAAGGCAATATGAGTTATTCTTTAATCCACCACGATAATTAAAGTCGTTTTCCAGTCTTGTCTTTTCTACCCAAATACAACAGAATTGAAAGAGAATTGCTCTGCTCAGAGACCAATTAATTTACGAAAATTCTTATTGCATCTGAAAACCGTTGACCTTTGAACAAAGGATCTAAAAGTAATTTTGAGTACACCGTAACTGTGGGTAATCTTGAATTATTTATTAGAAATAGACTAGCTGGTATTTCTTTAAATAGTTTTAAGTCTAAAGCAATATTATGCTCAGTATCCTTCCTGACAATTCATTATAAATAGGGAAAAGACAGAATGGCAGATTTTGCATTTAAAGAAATATTAGTGCGTAGAGATCCAAAATAAATATGCATTTGCGATTGACTATTCGATTTATTCACGGCAAGAGTTTTAAAGGAACCTAAAATACACTGTATTTTCATTAATACACAAATATATCCACAATATTTCAATCACTTATATCATAAACGATAGATCCATGAAGAAAAGTTTCCCTTGTAAAGAATACATTTCAAGAGTTTTTCTGTTGTGGCAATTTGAACATACAGACATACATCGTTTTCAATGTTAAACAAAACCATTCTAAATTATTTAAAATGAAAAAAAAATCTCCATGTACCTTCCAGGATTCCAACCCAGACACCCACCTTCACTGTCATCATAAAACACATCCTCCGCCGAACTCTACGCTCCAGGCGCCTTTCATTCCTCGCTCAAAATCGGAGGAATTAGCGGCATATTGGGGATTTTTTTCTGAATTTCCATCAGTTTAGTCATTGTATACTTGGACTTTCCTTAAATGCTGCAAACAATAAATTTGAATTTAGTCATTGCCATTTGTCATACCCGAAAACAATTACAATAACAAGACACATATGATAATATTGAAACTTACTTTGTTTAGCATTTGGTAACTTACTGGCCACTTAAGTCCTAAGCAAAGGTAATACCGTAGTTCAATATAAAAGTTTAACTTATAATAGTTATCATTGGTTGTAGAAAAAGTACTGTATGAAACTCTATGTAATGGATATGAATACACTAGTATAAAGTCCCTCGCTCATATCGAAATTTCACTTCGTGTATGGGTCGATACATAGTAGTAACTTACAATAATACATAGTTATTTATGACACGAGTGGTAAAAGTGACAATTTATCTTGCGAGTAGGAAAGGTTGCGATGTGAGGCCAATAGGCCGAGTAGCGTAAATCTACGAGCAAAATAAAATCACTTCTACCACATGTGTCATACCTGTACACTATTTTAAGTCAGTCTTACTGACTTTCATTTTATTTTCATTCAAGTAAATAATCACCTAATGATACATTAATATCGGTAGTAGCCATTAAGTCTGTAAGGTAATAGCTGATGCGGTCAAATGCAATTATTTTGTTTTCTTTGTTGCATTTGTAGATTTATTTGAACCCTTGAGCTTCGTCTCACTTTTAGCACTAGAACTAAAAATTGAACTTTTAGCATGCTATACGTGCCCTTAAAAAATCTCTTTCACTAGTGGTTGTCTACATTTCGGCACGTGCATTAAAATAAAAAGTTTTTTTTTTAAATTTCAATGCACTTGCGTAAAAAAACCTCTGAAGAGATTTTTTCTAATTTTCGCAGTGAATCTCTGTTGAGACAAGGAGAATGTGCATATAACATGAAAGAATTATTCTGTACTAAAAATAGAAAAAGCAATATTGAATTTCTTGAAATATTGTTTACTTTTATATCACTCTTAATAAGTTATGAAATTTAATTAATATTTACTTATGAATTAATTTATTTTCTCGGAAGGAAAGAGGGCATGAGAGCAACAACTTCACATTTTACACCTTGCCTAGGAAAAATTAATTTCAACACGTTTACGTTCAATTTAGTAAAGTATTTTAAATCTTTCATTCTCTTTCAAGAATTGACATGATTTAATTACATTTTATTTACTCTGTCTTTAATTAAAAATCTGATATTTTACTCTAAGAGATGGAAGTAGAACGGACTGCCAATTTACAATATCGAATTCTTTACCCAGTTCAAGCGAAAGTTTCTCCATCTTCACTTGATTGCGAATATGTATACCTTTAAACAAACTTCTGAAAGGATAGGTTCTTTATTACTACATTCTTTATAGGTTCATAACAAAAAATGAACATACCGTACACAAACTTTTCTCATAAAATAAATTTTCTGACGAGATTTAAAAGAATGTAACCGTCACTCTTTGTGCCGAACAAGGAGTTATTATCATAAGAATGACAAAATATTTTACATTTAGTCTCTGGGATGTATCGAGGCATCGTTATTCTTTTTGTACTTTCTTTCCCCTTAATACTTTAACAGCGTAAGTATCTAGTATTTCTCGCAAATTTGACTCCATAAAACTTCCCAATGTTTCTTGTAGGTTGTTCTCGTTTATTGAAGGTAACAAATAAAGCAGTTTAAAAGTAAAATTACTAACGTATGATATGTAGCGCAGGTTAATTTTTAGGCCAAGTACATGATACATTTGTTGAGCTTGACGAGATGGAATACTTCCTCTTTATATTCCACCCTTCGCAAATCATTCCTTACGTTAATTTCCTTGCCTTTGGACTACTCTCGAATCGTTACGTGTTACAACCGACACTAAATTATTGTTGACAATGCTCAATCATAGCGAAAACCCTCAGACATTTGGGCGACCGATTAGAGACATTTTTGGAAGAACACTATTTCGGTTCACAAAAAGGAATTTAGTCAAAAGCCACCTACTCGAATTTTCGTACGAATGCATACTTCTGTAAAATACTATTCAGGGAAAAGTAATATCAAAAAAACGTATGCCTCCAGTATAACACTACAATGGTCTCATTAATAAATTCATCATCACATTTAGTTTCGAGCGACTTAGTTTGTCGTCAAATTACACAAAAAATACTCATATTTTCCCAAAAATCAACATGAAGTTACTTGAAGATCTGTTTCTGATGAACAAATTTCATTAAGACAAAATTGTATCAAATTTCATAAGACAAAAGTGTAAACAGCGTGACTAGATGGGGGGGGATGTTTTTATACCACGGAACTAAAAGATAGTAACGGAGGAATCTTGCGTGTGTGGCATTATGGACATCGAGAGAGCATAAAATATGGTAAATGGAGTCGGAACGACCAACACATCGGTCAAAAAGGAAAGTAAAGTCAACTTCAGAAAGGAAAGTAAAATGGGGACGCTTTGATTGAAATTTTTCTTTTGATGATTAATGTAAGAAGATCAAGTCATGGCATAATTAAAATTAAATTGTATTATCATATTTTAGAATTAATTATAAGGAAGGAACGGCCGGGCATGCAACCAGAGGGGAGGGAATTGTATAAAAGTTCTTTCGTTAATAATAAAAAATTGTTGTGTAAAGTGTGTATGTTTTCTTTTGTTGTTTTTCTTGTTAGCCAGTCACAGTAAAGGTGATATTAGTTACAACTGGAACCGAAGCAACAGAAGTAGAGAACATCATAATATTTCCTGTAATAAATACTAAGAGGGGGTATAAAATACTACGTAATATTGTTGGTTTTAACTGAATTCTTGTAGAGGCAGACTATCAAACCCACGATAATATAAATGTACCTAATAACAGCAAATCCCTATATAATTATATATATTAGAGGGGAAAAGAGCAGTTACAGTAGCATCCAATTGCTTCAAAACAATTCTAAAAGTACATTCACGAAGCGCAGGATTTTCGGAGCAAGCGATTTAGTTTGTCGTCAAATTACACAAAAAATACTCACATTTTCCCAAAACTCAACATGAAGTTACTTGAAGAACTGTTTCTGATGAACAAATTTCATTAAGACAAAATTGTATCTTCGCAATTGTAGTTGTAGGAAGACCCCGAAACTTTTTTTAAGATTTTTTTTAATTTTCGAAAAATCAGCGTTTTAACGAACATGAGACTTGCACCATTCTCTTAAGCGTCCTTTACTATATCTAAAATCTAAATTTAATAAAAAAAATCTGTGTCGTTTTTAAGAAAACATGGTTTAAAGGAAATAAAAATTGCTTATGTTTGACCCAAACTTTCGCAAAAAATACTCATGTTTTTGAAAAATTAAACGTGACATTATTTTTAGATGTTTTTCATGAACACATTTCATTAAGAAAAAGTATTTATCTTCATAGTTGTAGTTGTAGGAAGACACCGAAAAAATTTTGAATTTTTTCAATGCTCAAAAAATCAGGGTTTTCAACGAACATGAGAATTGCGATTCTCTTAAACGTCCTTCTCACTATCCAATGACAAAGTTTAATCAAAACCGTTGAAGCCTTTTTTTTTAATTTTTGAAAATGCCCCAGAGGCTTCAGGTAAAGTACCCCAGCCAGATCGATCGGGTAACAACAATTTTGGATAAAATCGACTGAACGGTTTAGCCGCTATCGTTGCTCACAGACGGACGGACAGACAGACGTTTTACCGTGAATCAATTTTTCGGCATCAAGGACCCACAAAACATAAATTCTATCTACACCACCTGTTAGAGAATATTTGTTTCTAAATGTAACATCTGGATTTATCCAGGTTTTCGTTGCCAGGGCCCTGTAATAAGAGTTTTTCTGCCGAAACTTCGCCGTGTTTTCGCGCAGCATTACATAACTTTCTCTCTACCACGGCAATAGAAGCGAGAAAGTAAACTTGAATATTCTTAACAGTTTATAAAATATTTTTTCTATATTTTGGGTGTTGTGTAACCTTAGCACGAGCCGCCACTTCTCTAGAGTGAGCGATGGCACAGCTGATACCAGGGCCGGCGTTTGGTGTTAAGTCCGAATGGGTAGTTGACTCAGGTGGGGGTCCCCGCTCTCCCTTCATTTCCCACCGAAAATATACATAGAGGGAAAAACACAAAACAGAACTGTTCAAATTGTCAGGTTTATCATTAAATTACTATCAAATTGTTATCATATTTGAGGCGCTCAGGATAATAATAGCAGATCCCAACCGACCTCGCATTTTCAGTTAGAAGTATGACGGTATACACCTGCCAGGTATCGAAGGATTTTTCTAAGGATGAGCCAAAGTGACAGTTCGCGTAACAAGTGAACATCACATGTAATTCAGAGAAGTATCTCTCCGCCGCAACAGCTGTTCAGCCACGCCTCTTCGTAAAGTGTTAGGTTATGGCTTCTGTGAAAACATCCCCATGCAGAAGTCTAAGAGTTTCGCTGAGGTATATGCATGTACGCGAGTCCAGGAAATATTTAAATTTAATTACGTGTGTGGAAAATCTCTTTACCTGCTCTCACAAGCAGTAAAAGAAAACTGCCACGAATGTAAAAAGAAAACTCTCAATCACAGCTCGCCACACAACAGCACAATAGATGGAAGCACGTGAACCAGTACGCATCTCGGTTTTAAAATAAACGTAATATTTATCACACAAAAAGTAAATTCAATGTACTGTTAATAGAAAAAAAGAATTTTTACAGAAGAGCACATAACACTGCACTTCCTTATTTCAATTATTTCTCAAAGCGCTCTATATTTTCGTCGGACGAGGGCATCACAAAAGGAAGCGTCGAAGTCATTTACAAGTTAGCCAACTGCAAACAAACGAATGCAGGAAGGGATGCAGCAATGGGCTCGAGGGCACAACGACCACAGAACCTTCAGTTATGTTGCCAGCACTTGCTGTCACTTTGGTTCATCCTTAGGAAAATCGTTCTATAGCTATCATATGCTGAAATATACAATGATTGGGATGTGGCAAAACCCTCAAATTCTGCCTTCAAAAATTTGTCTGTAGTGTAAGTGAAGGTGGGCGAATACAGAAGAAATCATTTTTCTCGAAACGAACTTCGATTGGGAGTCTTCCGTTATTCTTCTGAGCGCCTCATTTATTTTATGTATTTTCTGCAGAGTTCATTTTTGCCATGCAAAACAGCGTTGCGCTTTGCATTTTTGATATAAACTCGTTCAACAATTTTTGCAAATCGATTTTGTCGGTCTTGTCGCTATAAACATGTAAAATGGCAATACTGTTGAGCCTATCTGGCTACATAGTCGATCACATTTTAAGTCGATGCAATACCGAGAAATTCGTTAATCTCTGGAATTTTATGTTCTCGTTAATCTCTGGTATTTTACCCACTCGGAATGTTTCGTGTGGGTATAGCTACCCCAGGGGCGTAGCGTAGTGGGGGCGGCAGTGGCAGGCAGCTATATGGGGGGGGGACAAAATTTCTCAATAAATAAATATATAATAAAAATTTGAACCATTTCATTTCATATTTTTATCGCACCTACTATTCGGACCGATTGAAATGAACACGAAATCTTTCATTACTTACTCGCAATATGGTAAACTAATGGGAATACACGGCATACCAAATCTTTTCCAACTCTGTGTTATTTTTCAACACTAACTCATTTAAAAAACAAACTGCATGACACCATTTAAAGATCTACAATTCAATGAAGGTATGTAAAACACATCCAAGCCACAATAATAAAAATACTTCGCAAATAGTTCGGAAAGTTGGCGTAATATATCTGAAAACTTCGAGCAGCAAGGACGCACGCCGAAAATCATGTGTGGAACGTACCTTTAGAAGCGTTCTTTCATTTACTGTATGGAAAATAGAAACCACCAAAAGTATTGTTTCATGTCGTTCAGTATTGTCTCGAAAACTAATAAAATGAAGGTTAACAATTTCTGAAACATTACAATCAATCAGTGGCGAATTCTCCGATACACCGCGTATACCGCCGGTATACCTCGTATTCGAAGTGTATAAAAAATATTTCGTAAGTTTATTAATTATCTAAAACGTTATTGAGATTTTGAAAGCTTTAAAAGTGATGCGAAAAAATAACTCGTTTTGCTACTGAGAGCAAGCCAGTCTTCCGCATCCGTAAGGGCTATGAAGTGCAATAGAGTGAGAAGTTTCAAACAGTTCTTAATGCTGTCCAGAGAATTCGCTAGTGCAGGTGGAGGAACCGCATGCCAACCGCGATAACCTAGGACTCCTCATGTTTCAATGGCGGGAGGAGGGGAGGATGCGCGTCTGGACAGTCGGTAGGCACCGCAAAATACTGCGGTGAACAGTCCTTCCCTGGTCGTTCGTATGTTACGCTTCTCTCAAGTTTTTGTGAAAGTGGAGTGTGTTAATGATCCAGGAGTTAGTGGTTTGCGAAATTGTTTTATAGAACAATTATTAATGACGGAATTTCAGAAAAGCTTAGAATAAAAGACACCGGTAGTTAGCTTCCATAAAGTTCGGTATACTTAAAATAATATTCAGGATTCGCCACTGCAATCAATATTCACTGTGAACGCAGAGTCGAACGTTTATGAAGCAATCATTGTATTCATTCTATATTCTTCTTCGAATTTAGTGTGTATACTATAAAACCTGTTAATAGTAGTAAGAGTTAATCTTGGGCCTAATACTTTTCGTTTAAAGCAAGAATTAATTTATTTATTTATTTAGTCAAAAACAGTCAAAAACTGTATGTGACGTATGGGGGAGAAAAATCATCTGTGCACGCTTTCTTGAGTTTCAGAATCCCTTCCCAACAATTTAACTATTAATAGTTGAAAGATTAATAATAATAATAATAGTAATAATAATAATAATAATAACAACAAATTTAAAAAGCGAGAGATTAACATTTCAAAAACTAGATATTTTCGTTGCCAAATTATAGAAACTTATTTTTAACGGTAAAGAAACGAACAGACTTGATTTTTCTGTATTGTTAACAAAATAGAAACTCACCCTAAGCTCTACTACCACTACAAGCAAAGGAAAGTTCAACAAAACGTGCGCATAGTGAAGCTACATTTACGAAATATTTACATATATATATATATATATATATATATATATATATATATATATATATATATATATATATATTTACGAATCACGAAATATGATAGAGTGCAAAGCTCAAAAGTCTTTCTAAACAAAAATCTTGTGTTTTAAATATAAAGATTTTGCAGTTATCTAAATGACAGAGATATCACTCAAAATCAGCAATGTATCATACTTATAAAAGCCCTTTCTCCTATTCGAGCAAAACATTTTTAGCCATTTTGCCGAAAAAAATGAAAATGTCTTAGGGGCTTCATATAAAGTGCCCCCCCCCAAATTTAAATATCTAAATGATCTCCCGATTGTCACAACTAACGCTCACTCCTGTCACATTTACCACATTTTAGCTCAAAAACTTCAATCTGGCAGAGTTATGCGTGACGCATCTCATTTTTCGGGTAGGCACTACAAAATCGTGTGTATTTCCTATCCGCCTGCACCAATCTTATCCAGCTTTGTAACAAAACCGTACTCCTGACGTGTATGTGAAGTTACAAGTCAAAAGAACAACACACACGAGATTTACGAAAGAAAATTCGAAATCATATTGTTGAGGTATTTCCAATAAATGTGTTGTTCCCTTAACTGGGAACTGCACCCGATCCCCACTTTGGTGACAACTGGTCTATGAAACCGCAGACATTTTCTCTTAACTTTTGAGATTTCGAGAAACTTAGATCATTTTTGTTCACATGCATTTGTTATCACGATTGTCCAACAAATACATTAAATTATAAAATACATTCCTAATATGAATATCAACATGAGCTATGTTTCAAGAAATGTAATTTTTGTGTAAATAAAAACTTGTGACTAAAAAATCAGTATATTGTGAATTGTCCTTTCAAAAGGTTGAAAAACGAAAATTAAGGACAATTTTGGACAAAAATTTCGTTGTGGCTTTTCTTTTCTTTTTTATTGTCAAGATACAACTGAAAATTGCATATATATGCATATATATATATATATATATATATATATATATATATATATATATATATATATATATACACACACACACACACACACACTTCGATCTCCATGTAAGTTGGCATATCTACGAGATTTTTCACGGGGAAGGTTTTTATGCTGTTAATTGTATTGTAACTCCACTAGATGGTAATGCGGGGCGAGGCCGAGAAGGGAAGGAGGAGCGAGCCGCGCGGAATGGAGCGAGGAAAGAGTCGAAGAGAGGAAGGGAAAGAGATGGGAGAGGAAAAAGAGAAGTGAGGGAAAAGTGAGAGGGAAAAGAGAGATGGAAAAGAGAGAGGGAAAGGGATGAGGCGAAAATAGGGGGAAAGTGGAAAAGGGAGAGGGGGATACGAGAGGCGAAAAAGATAGTAACGGAAAAAGTGAAGGAAAAGTGAGAAGGAAAAAAAGTGATCGAAAAGAGAGAAAATGGAGAGGGAAAAGAGAGACGAAAAGAGAGAGTAGGGAAAAAGGAAGGGAAAAGAAACGGAAAAAAGAAGGAAAAAGTGATGGAAATGGGAGGGAGGGAAAGAGTGGGAAAAGGAAGGAAAAATAGAGATGAAAAAGATGGAAAAAAGAAAGAGGAGAAAAATACAAAGTTAAAAATAAAGGGGGAAAAGAGAGGGGAAGAGTCGATAAAGACAGAAGGGAAAAGGAGAGAAGGGAAGAGAGACGAGGGAAATGAGAGGGAAAAGAGAGAGGGGAAAAGAGGGAAAAGGGAAAAAAGATAGTGCAAGAAGAGAGTGGGCAATGAGGGCGGGGAAAGATAGAGGCAAAAAGATGGGAAAAGTGAGATGGAAACAGAGGGAAAAGATAAAGTTAAATAAGAGATGGAGAAAAGAGAGGGAGGAGAGAAGAGAGAAAAGGGTGAAATGAGAAAGAGGGGACGGGGGAAAAGTGAGAGGGAAAAGAGAAAGGGAAAACAGAGGGATGGAAAACGTGAGAGGGAGAGAGAGAAAAAGATATACGGGAAAAGAGAGAGGGGAGAAGAGAGAGGGTGAGAGTAAGGGGAAAGAGAGAGATAAGAGAGAGCAGGACAACGTCTGTCGGTTTCTGCTAGTTACCAATATATTGAAAAAGACTGTACATGAGTTGATTTAAAGATCTATTATTGGAAAATATATCACATTTAGAAAGAATTCTTTAGCTTCAATATTGAAAGTGTAGATTGGGTTCGCAAAACACTTCAACTTTCGTAATTTTGGAAGTTTTAATATGAATCCTTACTATAAAACGCACTTCGCTCTATTCAAGAAAGTCTGCCAAGTAACAATAATATAAACATGGGCAGATTCAAGAGACGCTAGTGTCTTCAATGTGGTCTGAAGAAAACTGTAAGATGCAATTAGTTATCTTCCATTGAGCTACAACATGATCGCAAATACTATGAAGTGACTGATTAGAGCACACCCAGAAGTTGGAGTCTCCTTGTGTACGTACCTGGTACGTCGTACCAATGCTAATCAAATTGGTATATTTAAGAAACTAGTAGTGTATTGGTTAATTCAATTTGTTTCGACTTCTCTTTCAGCTCAAATTCAAGAAGTTTCCTCCGTGTATCCGCACATTTTACAGTAGACATTCACTTGGAATACAAACATTTTTTTCGACAATTACATAAAAATGAGCGATTCAACACTTCCCTCAAAGGGCATTAAGGTAGTATGTTTGTTCAATCTACCACGGTGAAATAGCCTCCAAAATTCTTAAATAAGTAAAATCTCCGATCTTCAAGACGGTAAGGAAAAATTAGGTCCTTACCGACCTAATTTTTTAATAAAATAAATTTCCATGAGTAAAGCTTCTTATGGAAAAACTTTCGCGGAAAGGTTTTATTAGGATATTGATATTACACACTCAAAGTACCTTTTTATTTCCTCGCATATGTACTTATATGAAATGCGGCGAAAAAAAGCGATTTTTCGACACAAAAACTCGTAGTGTGGGGCCCTTGTACAGAAAAAATGGAGAAAATCTCTTCTAATATGTAGTAAATTAATCACTTTAACACGTTATGTAGTCAGATTTCAGTAATTGTAAGATCTTGATACCGAAAAATTGATTTTCTCAATATGTCTGTCCATCTGACTCTGTTAGTTCGTCCATGTCTCTCAACACTAAAGCCTAAACTATTCCAACGATTTTTTTCGAAAATGAATAATTCCTTTGGTGTTCTGGCCTGAGTTTTTGCTACGCGAGTCTGAAAACATTCTTTGGGGAGCTTTACATGAAGCCCCTGCGATATTATCAAAATTTTCTCAAAAATGGCTCCAATATTTTTCTATATGAATATTGTTATAAATATGGCATAGGTTCGATTTCCACTGTTAACTGTGAATTTTTGAAAATTACAAACATTAGATTTTTCGACCCAAATTAACAATTTACTTTAACAATATTGAAGATAAAGATTTTTTATTCGAGTGATATTTGTTTTCCATAATTAGTTTTTCATTAACGCCATGCAATTTTTTTTTAATTTTTGTAGTTTTCGTTCAATATTGAATGAAATATAAAAAATATTACAAAGAAACATTTCTCAGAAAGGGTTCCAAATGTATTCATTAAACGTTTGCTAGAAACTGAAATGTACAGTACAAGACGACATTATTGCTCTTTTATTGTTTTTAAAAAGTTATCTAATTATAATTTTCTCGGCATGTCGTTAATATTTACATTAACGGCTATTTGTATACATTATTGCATTTGTGAGTATGTGTCTTCAAATGAGGTCTTATAAAGTTTTTCGAAAACTTAATTTCTTTTCTGTGAAAATGAGCTCAAAATTCCACATTTTCAAAAGTACTCACGCACCATATTCTTGAAAACGGCTTTTTTTCTGAATGGAAAATGCTAATGAATTGAATAACATGACATAAATGCCACGTTGATGTATTCTTTTTACTTTCTCGTATATGTACGTATATTATACGGCACAAATGATGACGTATATTACGGCACAAGTGATTGCGTCAATCGCAACGAGAGAATCTTGGGGTGGTAGCGGTAAATGGAACAGCCGACCACCGTTTTCTCGTACTGATGTCAAATACCCGTGACGTCACACAAGTTGTTTCGCAATATGAAGTTATTGAAGCTCTTAAAAATGTACAATGTTGTTGTTCACAAAAATAGCGTATGCAACTCGTTTATAATGTCGCTTTATAAACTAATTGCATGAACTACTATTTTTAAACATCTGACAGTCCGTCTCGCTACCTGTCCGTCTGTGAACACCATTAGCGCCTAAACCATACATAGGATTTTTTCCAAAATGGATAATCCCCGTCGATCTGGCTCGACTTCAGGCACCGCGATTTTGAAAATCTTTCTTTAAAATTTAGGGGTTCTTTGCATGAAGCCTTCAGAAAATTTTCAAAATTTTCTGAAAAACGGATCCAATTTTTTCTTTAAATTTCTTGTAAGAACAGAGTAAAATAACTTATAAAGGTGGCATAGGTTCGAATCTCACGGTTAACTCTAAATTTTTGAAAATTGCAAAGCCTTGATTTTTTCGGCGTCTTCCTACAACTACAAAATTGAAGACAGATTTTTCCATCAAATGAAATTTGTTGTCCATAATTACTTCTTACATTAAGGTCATGTACTTTTTTAAAATTTTAGTATTTAGTACAATATTTGCAATTTAAAAAATTACAAAAAAAAAAGATTCTCTCAAAACCGGCTCCATTCTTTTTTTCCCTTTAAACTTTAGGTAGAGATAGCGCTAAATGCACTCTATAAGAATGACAAACGCATATTCCTCTATTCTTTTGTTTTTTCAAAAAGTACAAAAATGTATTTTTTTTATTTTCTCTCGTCGTTAAAATTTACGTTAGAGGGACTTTGTTGACACTATTGTATTTATGAGTTCATATTCTCAAAATATCATGTAAAGTTTCTCCCCTTCATGTAAACTCAATAGTTTTGTTACAATGAGCTCAAAATTCCGCATTTTCGGAAACATTCAAAACGCCATTTTCTCAAAATGGCTCCAAATTTTTTCCTCAAACTTTTCCTATGGATATTGAAGTGTTGAAAATAGTGTTTAAAAAAGATATTGCTACAGATATTTAAGTGTTGAACTACTGAAGGGTTTAAAATAAGCTAAAATTTTGGTGTATTTTTTTTAATAATTACACAATAATTTTTTTATATCTCTCTATTAATATGCACATTTCCAGTGATTTGTAAACACTAATACACTTGTGAGGTAAAGTGCCTCAAATGACTTGAAATGAAGTGTTTCAAAAACTCAAAAATTTTCTGTGAAAATGAGCTTCAAATTTTTGCATTTACAGTAACGCTTATACGCCATTTGCTTAAAAATGGCACTAAATTTTTCAATGAAAATTGCCATTTATGACAAGGTTTTACTCTCCTTTATTCTTAAGGTAATATTACTATTAGGAAACCGAAAAATTGAGAAAATGCCAAAAAAATGTACTTTGGCGGCAATAGATGGCAACTGGCAAGATGATGGGGCAAGACCATAAAGCCTGTCCAAACCAAGGAAAGTAAAAAATTTTACCATGAGAATAAATATGCCATTCTGTAGCACCACTAGTGGTTATTTTTCTCTTTCAAAAATTACACAAATGTAATCTTGTTTAAAATAGCTTTTACATCGATAATATTTACATTACCAGTGATTTGTACACATTATTGCATTTGTAAGTTCAATCCTTCAAAAAACTTCTTGTGAAGTTTCTTGAAAACGCAAAAGTTTGGGGTGAAAATCATCTTCAAAATGCGCATTTTCAGAAATGCTCAAACAATATTTTTTCAAAAACAGTCCCAAAGTTTTCAACGAAAACATCCATAAAGGATGTGGCTTTCCTCTTCTATAATATTCTTAAAGTCATGTTTCAATTCCACTATTAGAGAACCAAAAAATTGAGCAAATGTGAAAAAGCTTTGAGCAGCGATAGATGGCAGCTGGGAAGAGAGTGAGGTAAAACCAAAAAGCTAGCCCAGACCATAGAAATTAGAAAACTGACTAGTACGAGAAATTCTGTAACATTCTGTAGCTCCACCAGTCTATTTTCACTGTCAGTCCCCACTACGATGGCCCTTAGCTACAGGGTAATGTTTTGAAACTTTTTTTTGCTCCCACCCCATGTTCCGGTTGAATTCGACAAAAATTTCAGCCCAATCAAGGAATTTCTAAGCAACTCACAAACACCTTAAACTTTGAACTTTGGACACACAACAAATAATTCCATTAAAAAAGAGTAAACTATTATCCACCGAAACCATTATCTTTTTCCCCCCAATGTTTGTGCAATTGTTTAAGAACATTCAAAATCAAGTAACTCAAAGAGTTCAATCAATAATTTCTTAAATAGTCTTCAATAGTAGCATGAAAAAAAAAGAAATATTAGCTTTTTAATAGTGTATGCATCTATAAGAGAAATACACACAGAAACTACAGTCATTTCTGTAGAATTAAAACCCTATTTGAAGGAACAAACACTGAACATTATTTTTTCCTAAGAGAGGATTTAGTAGCAATTGGGTATTTTGTTTACAATCTTCAGCAACCATTTGTAAAACAAATTGTTGTCAGTTTCATCTTTTGTGAGAATGTTATTAAAATCCTGAATGAATCAAACTCTTTTCTCAACGTCATTCACAACAAGTCTCCTCAATTTTTTTAATTTCGCTTTTGCAAAAAGGATCATTCTTGCATATTGAAGAGTCTTTGCCACAGAAATCTACACTGATAGAAAATTTTGAGAAGAAAGATTTAGTACCAGGAATTATAAAAGACGAAAACTCGATTTTTGTAGAGAAAGTACAATGATTTTGATGCAGAATGTATCTCTTAGATTAATATTCCTTCTTCTTCCTCTTTGATTCCAGAAAAACTTGAACCATTTTTGCCTTACCCTCCATTGTGACACTGTCAAACAAGGCTAATGCTACATAGAAACTAAAAAAGTACCAGAGATGGTTTGAAAATTACTTTTTGCAGCGGCTTTACTAATTTCAGGATCAACATCCTGATAATTTATCAGTTTGCCTGAATAGGAAATAATGAAATGATGCCTTCATTGCTTCTGATGATAGAAACCAGGCTCAGATGTATCCTTGAGCAAGAAAAATACATATTCTTGTCAGAGTTCTTCTTCCAGCAAAGCAACTGAAATCGACATTGAAATAGCCTTCGCCATCCATCTACAATGACTGACTGGTGTCATAATAAACAAAGCCCGTCCCTTTTAATGCCACTAAAAATGTATTAACTCCAGAAATTGTAGGTTATTGTTTCATGTTTGTTTCTCCCCCAAAGTTAGTGTTGAAGAAATCCAAGAATGGGAGAAAGAACATCATCAGGAACTCCATTGCTTTCAGTTTTATAAAATTTCTTTTCAAGTTTTCACCAGGTGTGTCTAAATGTTTTCAAAAGCTCCATATCTTGACCAGAAGTTTCACCCATCAGAGAATTAAAACACCTTCACAAAATTAACTCCAATGTAATGACAGCATGGTAGGTTCAACAGGTTAAGACAACTTAACTTAACTTTTCTAGATTTTTGCAGGCACTATTTACTCAACTTGTGTTGCTCTCTCTCGTGTCAGAACAAAGTGCATGAATTTTTTCAATATCCCACTTCTCTACTATTTGGTACACTGCCATGGCTTGACCTTTTCCTAATGATGTTGGGATTTCAGGGTCTTCAACCAATTGCTTCTTTCCTTGAAAAGTTACTATTACTTCCAGCCTATCAACCTTATCAACACCTTCAAGTGTTGAGAGTATCTTTTGATTCCACTGCAACACTAATTTTTGGCAGTCTTTTAGATTAAATTTGCTTAATTGCTTTGTCTCTTTTTTCTAATTTTCTTCTAAAGTGTTGAATAGAAGAGCGATTTATAACTAGGTTTTCAGTTCCGTGCTCAAAAGCTTCTGTAGCAGCCACTAATGCGTAAAATCCATTTCTATCAGTTATTGTACACTGATCAAAAACTTTTGAAAGAATGTTCGAAGTCAAGTTCCATTCAGTGGAACACAAAGTAGTTGAGACGGACAGACGAATGAAGCTCTAATGGCAAAAACAATGATGTAGTGTAAAGCATTGAATTGTGAAGCATTTATGTATTTTTCAATCATTAAATCGTAAGAAAAGCAACAAAGCAATTACGTAGAGCATTGAATTATGATGAATTTAAATTCAGGATACACCATCTCAAATAGGATTCACTGTAAAGTAATTATTATTATTATTATTATTATTATTATTATTATTATTATTATTATTGAGGCGGGGGAAATGCTTTATGCACCGTAAGGCTTTGAAACCCCGTGTGTGGGACTCCCTTAGTTGGGCTACCCACTAAAACCCCCTCCATTCCAGCCAGAATGTCTTAGCAAGGAATCGCAGCTGTGGCATTTCATCTTGCCAGACTGGCTCGGTGATCTCTAGGATCCTTCTAGTCCGATCCCCTGAGGGCTTCTTCTTTTTTCTTCATAACTCTCTTCACGTAATTATGAATTTTTGCCCAGTTGTCATCTGTTTCTAGCATTGCTTCCACCATGTTGTTTGGGGACATCTCCTTTCCAATATAAGAGTTGAGTATTTCTCTGTCTACTTCAAAATCTCGGCAGTGAAATAACACGCGTTCTGCGTCGTCTTCTGTTCCGCAGGTGGTACACCTGTTGTCCTCTTTCTTTTTGAAGCGGTATAAGTAGCTTCTGAAGCATCCATGGCCTGTGAAGGCTTGTGTCAGGTAGTAATCGGTCTCACCGTGCTTGCGTTCTACCCATTTCTTTACGTCGTGTATTAGACTATAAGTCCATCTACCTGTCGTTTCTTTTCTCCAGCGGTCTTGCCATATCTGAAAGAGTTCCGCTCTTGCTTCCCTCTTTACCCTTTCTTTCTGCTTCTCCCTTTCTGAAGACTGCATTTCTTTCAGGTTTTCGTAGACGGATGTTCTTTCCTTCGTCAGAAGGTCGATAGGGGGTACACTTGCTAGCACAAGGGCAGCACTTTCAGAGACTGTTCTGTAGGCGGAGATGATCCTCTGTGCTACCCCTCTCTGTACCGACAGCAGCCTTCTCCTATACTTCTCTACTTTCATAGCGCCCGCCCATGCGGGAGCTGCGTAAAGCATTTTGGACAGGACTGACCCTGCTACCAGTCGTCTTTTCTTTTCCCTCGGGCCCTCAACATTCGGCATTAGCCGTGTTAGGTTTCCTCCCGCTTCTATTGCCTTCATCGCTACCTTCTCCACATGCGGTCCAAAACTCAAGCAATTGTCGAGTTCTACTCCTAAATAGGTAATATGTTTTTTCCATTTTATTTCGTTGCCTCCCACCTCTATTCTCGGCTTCCTAAAGCCCCTTCTTTTGGTGACCAGAACTGCCTCTGTTTTCTCTGTCGCCATGTCTAATTTTCGTTTATCCAACCATCTTTTTGCTCTATGCAGGCTTTCATTCGCTCGCATCTCAAGAAGGTCTTCGTTTCGTGCTGCGACTACAATCAAGGCGTCGTCCGCAAATCCTATAATATTTACATCCCTTGGGAGTGGCATCTTTAGGAAGTCATCATAAACCAGGTTCCATAGCATTGGGCCTAGCCGAGATCCCTGGGGGGCTCCACACGTCATTTCTTCTTTAATTCTCCAATTATCTCCTTCATATACAATGCTTCTCTCACTTAGGTAGTCTCCTATAAGATTCTTCAGGTAGTCTGGGATGTTCCGTCTTTCTAATGCCTCTTTCACATCTTCCCAACCCAAGGAGTTGAATGCGTTCCGAATGTCTATTGCTATAAGGGCGCAAAATCCTTTCTTCCTGCCGCTACCTTCTCTTGCCGTTTTTGCCAGTTCGACTGCTTCCCTGATAGCGTCGATCTGCCTTTACGGAATCCGTACTGGTTATGAGCCAAGCTGCAATCTCCTATCATGTACTTCTCCAAGCGCTGAAGGATTAGGCCTTCCAGCATTTTGCCCATGGTATCCAGAAGGCAGATGGGCCTGTACGATGATGCACTATCCTCCGGTTTGTGTCCCTTCCTTAATAGTACAAGCTTCTGTCGCTTCCAATCTTTGGCAAAGCCTCCATATATCATACACCTATTGAAGAGTTCCAATAGAAGGTCCGGATATTCTGTGATGACTACTTTCAGTACCTCGTTCGGTATCCCGTCCAACCCAGGTGCCTTGCCTGCTTTCAGGCATTTGCCAACTTCTTGAAGTTCGCGTATCGTGAACATGTCTGCCTCTACCGCTTTGTCATAGCTGTTCCTTTTCCTTTTTGGACGTTTAGGAAATAGGTGCCTAATTATTTCTTCGACCCACGTCTTATCATTTAGAGCAGGGATATTCCGCCTCCCATTCAACTTCTTCACAACAATTTTATAAGGCAAGCCCCACGGATCGTTTTCAATTTCTAATAGCAGCTTCTTCCAGCACATGTCCTTGCTTCTTCTTATTGCGCGGTTGAGTTCCTTCCTCTTCCGCTTGTAATCCCTTCTCAGATGTTCATCCCCCTTCGCCCTTGTACATCTTCTTCTGGCTGCTACACAATCACTCCTTAGGAGGGCTATTTCCTGTGTCCACCAATATTTTGGTCCCCCACGATAACTGCTGGCTGTCTTTAGGGGCATCGATAGATTGCAGGCCCTCTGAATTACTTTTCGAGTCCTGTCTGCCATACTGTCTATTGTTTGGGGTTGAACTCCCCACCGTAGTTCTTGCATGTGCCTGGATTCTGTCAGGGATCTTTTGAGGTTCTCTTCGTTAAGCTTCCGAGCATTCCATGCCCGCTTTGGACAGTTTTCACGCCTTCTATAAAACGATTGTTTGGAGAACCGACTTCCTACAATCCTAAAGGATATATAGTTGTGGTCACTTAGGGACTCCTCCTCTAGGACGTCCCATTCTTCAATGTGACCGGCGAACTGCTGGTTTGCGATAGTGAGGTCAATTATTGACTTGGCGTCTCCCCGATTAAACGTCGGTTTAACTCCTCTGTTTATTACTATAATAATAATAATTATTATTATTAATTATTATTATTATTATTATTATTATTATTATTATTATTATTATTATTATTATTATCTATTATCTCTTTTAGCGTTATAGTTAACACACAAATTGTGTGGTTTAAGTGAGTTAATCTAAATACAAGTACAGTTAATGATATAATACAAATTAAAAGCCGCTAACAAAATTCACACAGCAAACACTGAACACTTCATAGCGTTGTTTGATAGACTTTAAATTTTGCATGGATCATTTTTTTATTGAATGGAATGAAATAGGGGAATGGGAGCTCCAATTTTCAAAAGTTGAAAAATAAGGGCCACCCTAGTCCACACACAAAACCACAATGCTTCACTTATTGTCCTCACTGCACATCACACATCCCCTCTGCTGCCTGTTTTCTCTACACATCACCACCTCCATTTGACAACAAATGGAACAGTTGATGAAATCAAGAATAGAGTTGAAATTCATGATTCATAATACAAACATTTTTATACTATATTAGAAAATAGTTATTTATGATACAAGTGGTAAAAGTGACTTTTTATTTTTCAAGTAGGAAAGGTTGTGACATGAGGCCAACAGGCCAAGTGGCACAATCCTATGAGCAAAATAAAATCACTTTTACCACATGTGTCATACCCTACATTTTAGACAGCCTTACTGACATTTTGTCTTTTTCTCCTTTTTGGTTACTTTGGCCCTTCCAGTCAAATGAAAGTATTTTGTTTCCTTTGTTGCATTCAGATTTACCCAAACACTTAAGCATCGGCTCACTTTTAGCACACTACACATGCCCTGAAAGAGCCATTTTTAGCTGTGACTGTCTAAAAAAATATTTAGATTTCATGAGCAAAATGATTTTGTTTACATACTTTCCCCACTGTCTTTTGCCTCAACAAAAAGTACTTGAACCTCAAAAGTGTAAACCAAAAAAAAAACACATTCTGCCAACCAATATGCTCTTCATATAAAAATATTTCTCAATCATCCAATAAAAGGAAGTATCATATTTGGAGATGTTTTAATCAACCCTCAATCATCAGAACAGGCAAAAATAAGATAAGACATTTTAACAAAACAACTATATGCACGTATTCAAAGCAATGTCACAATGTTTCCCTGCAAATACTAATTCCATACACGTTCTTCCTGGTTTTCCCCAAACTATATTGAGATTTCCTTAAATGAAATCAGAGCCTGTTTTGGGTACTACCTTATATTAGTTAATTTTGAAGTAGACAGTATACATCAGCAGACAGTATATCTTTTTCACCTTACATATAACTGCCATTTCCAGTTAGCTGATACAATTACATTTTCATATCACCTTGAGAACACGCTACATTTATTCTAGCACATACTGTACAACTATACACACTACTTTTGTGGACAGTACTCTTCATACGGTGAGGTAGGAATTTAAGGAATTTTTCCATTTTAAAAATGATGAAAGGTTTTTGTTGTACATATTGTTATAATAAATATCCATTTCTCTAGAAATGTCAAACTACTTGTATTATAAGTAGAGCTCGGCCCACTTTTAAGAACAAGATGTACTGTCCCAAATCCCATTGTATAAATTATGGGCATTTTCTTCTTGCATGTATGAGACCAAATAATGAGTTTCGTGCTGTTTTACAGTACACGATATATTGGTTCCAGAGAATTCCCCTCCCTCTCAATTATCTTCCCATACTGCAGACGGCAGTCTCAAACATCCTTGAGAAAAGCTGTAGGAGAGATTCTTGCACGCAGAAGTACCCACCCAGTAAATAACTCAGCACAACCAAGAAACAGGAGTCTGCTGCCTCTTTCTGTGAATTGTTTTGTAGAAGGCTGAAAGGCAAGCGGTCTCTGTTGACAGCTTGTTTTGTTAATATTCTTATTGATTTCAGACAAGAAGGAACAGTATGACCTTACAGTATTTGACATGGAATAATGCCCATCATCTTAACACATGTGTACTTGTGTGTTTGTGTACATACGTGTATTTGTATGTTTTTTCACCAGTGCGGTAAAATTGGTGTTTTTAGGCCAGAGAACAGTGCTCTCTAAGTGGAAGGTGATGTTTCAATTAAAGAGATTTTTTTAGGATTCCAATTCCTTTTGTGATGGCTCACAAAAGGAAGTCAATGTCATAGAAAAGCTTGACATCATACATCATGTCAAGAACAATATAAATGAAAGATAACCTTAGGTGAAAATATAATAGACTTATGGATACCAAAGGTAACCATACGTCTCAAAATCTGAGAAGCTAGAACAAGTACACCTAGTCATACAATGAAATATCTATTCAGAATTAATGGGAATCCTTTAGTCAAAAGTATTTTAATACACCAACTCGATATTTTAAAAATTTATCATTGTTTAAAAATACAAATTTCCAAATTACTAAGGAAAATGATCAATACATAATTGTGTTCTGCATAATCTGTCTGTTTGATTCTAAATTCCTTAAAGATGACACATTTTTTATAGTTCTGGTAAATGTCTCTGAGAATCCTTGAAGCCTTTCTTTCTGCTTTCTTGAGTTCAGAGTCTTTTCACTTACTTCCTTTTAATCTTCGTTGAACATTTGAATGGAAGACTAATTGCTTTAAAATTGCATACCAGTAGTTTCCAAATATGCACCATCTAATAATTTGTACCAACTTGTACTACAGCTTTCAATCAGATGATTCATGACAAAGATAATATCACTTTTTCCACAACACTCATCTTATAAATACATGGTTGCACATACTATTATTTTCATTGGTCCATAGCATCTCAATATTTCAAGCTTCATATTCAACATTCACTTCGGTTTTGTTTCTTGATCTGATACATATCTGATAAACACATTGTCTTCGGGAATATTTTCTGGAGGGATTTCCTGTTCATACATGTATGAACATGCTATTGCAAGGACAGTACCTGTGAACAAAATAGTTGATGAGCCTCACCACACCCACACAAACAGCTTTGCATCCTTACCAGTATTATTCAATTTCAAAAATGTATGATAATAATGAAAGTCGTTCAATTTTATTATATTCAAGAATCTTAATTTAAACAATACACCTAAAAAAAAGTTACTTACACTAATTAGGAATATCCTTTCATCACACACAATAACATTCTAACTGTGACTATTACAGAATTTAAATCCAAATATAGTAAAACATTACAAATATATATAAAATTAAATATTATGTAGTGACTCGACTGTGAAATATTTGTCAAGGAATAGCAATTACCAGGAGATCCAAGATAGTTTTAGTAAAAACTAATGCAATCATTTGTAACATTGAATCAAATAATGAAGATTGTTCTAATTTTATGTTCAGACCTTACAAGATTACTCATGTTTCAATAATTTATGATTCAATACGGAAAAAAATGAGATTGTAGAAACTACAAATAATTATTCAAATAATTGTTGCACATTATACATGAAAACAAAAACAGAAATATATAGGGATAAAGGTCCTTAAAAGATTGTTCTCAAAGAATAAGATTTTGATATAATTTAAATTACCGTCATGACTGAAGCATAATGATGATATAGATGCAGAATATCGATGAAATTGACAAAGACGCTTTTTGTTAAAGCCATCCCAGATATTTACATAGCCATCTGATCCACCCGTTGCAAAAGTATTGTAACCTGTATGAAAACTAAGAACCAAACACAATTAAAATGATTTACCATAAAAGGATGCTTGCATGAAATACATTATTCACATACCTTATCGCGTTTACAGGATGTATATGTTCAATACCTCCTTCTTTCAATCGGTGACATTTGAAAGCATATTTCTTCTTCTGAACTTCTGGGCTCGTATCTAAATACTCAACCGCTACACGGCCTTCAATACTACTCAATACATAACCCTAAAAGAAAATAATTTCTTATTCAAGCGATGAAAATTATACTTTATATTGAATTAAGAACCAAAATATAAAAATTTAAACAAGAAGTATTTGGAGATAAATGAAGATCTCAAAATACATCTTTGCAATGCAGGACAGAAGGTGATTCAATACAAAGTTAATTAAAAAATATCCATTCCAAAATGAAAGATCAAATGTTAGTCCTTTAACAATTCAAACAACACACAAAGATTTTCGTTTAAAAGGAATCACATTATTTTTGACAAATTATTATTCAAAACATTCCTTCCTAATTTTCAATACAGTAAACCCTTGCTAGCACCAACTTGCTTTGCATTAACACAAATTTCACCGAAACATGAACAAAACTTCAGTGCCGGCAAGAGATTACAGTAATACGGACATTTATAATACTCAGATTATACAATTTTTTTAAAACACAAACTCCAGTTATTTTGGACCCTTGGAATTCATATTAATAGGGGTATTCTGTATTTACTTCATAAGGTTGAAGTTCATAAGATTGAATCCTAGGCTACTAATGAAATAGGTATGTAATTTAAAAGCAAAATCACAAGTTTCTATTTTGATTATTCAAGAGTTATATTTTTACCAACCTTACTGGAGGAGACATGGCACAATGCCAAATAGGAACAAGGAATTTTTCACAAAAGTAGTTAATAAGATTCTCAATGTGAAGCATCTTATTTAAAAATCTGTTTGCACTTTCTAGGAATCCTAACAAACTAAATATTACATATCAATCGCAATTACTACACTTGCCTTACGATATCATGGCATGAATAATAACATCATTTAAAAACTGAAGCATCAAGCATATCAGGCTTCCAGCATTCAATGAAGTAAAAAATTAGCGAGCTTTGTTGTTCAAATGGCAAGTAAGGAAAAAATGTAAATTAGTATATACAAATATGTTACTATCTAATATCTTATATAGCATTTACAAGAAGAAATTAATTATGAAATTTTTTAAGAAGTAATACAACCTCCAACAATAATTAAAGTGTTATTAAAAACTCATAATATATTCATGTATAAGAAGTGTACTTTCGAACACAGCAATCCCCTTTTATAAGTACTACGTCAATTTTGCCATTGAAACCTGTATTATCCCAGCATTCTGAAAACTTTGCAAAGAGGATTTTATTAATTAAAAATTGAATTCAAGACCCAGAAAACTTCAAAATTGGTTGTTTCAAAGTTAACTTCAACCGTAATCATAATAATAAGGCAGCACAACAGGTTATGCAACACATAGTACTTTTGTAAGTTCTCCCATCAGTCTGTGGGCACTGCCGGTGCCCTTCATTAAAAAAAAAAATTTTAAAAATAAAATAAATAATAACAAAAATCCATATAAATAAATATAAATTCAAAGAATACAATGTACTTCCTCAAAACAATAGTCCTGCTTGAAAGCAACTGGAAATACAGCAAAACCCCGATATAAGAGACCCCGTTATAAGAGAATCTCGCACATAGGAGACAAAATTCACGGTCCCGAGGTCACTTGTATATAAACAATGTATTTATATCCCGCATATAAGAGACATCGTTATAAGAGATTCCCGCCTATTGTAGACAAGATTTTATGCCCCGCCATGCATTCCTTCCTGCTTGTAAGAGACAAAGTGTGAAAGTTTCCTCCATGTGACTCAGGAATTTCGTCAGCTTGGTAAGGGTTGGGGCATGTGCTTTAAATAGACTGGAGTAGGATTTTGCTCACCAGTGTCACCTGGAGGGGGGTAAGGGGGCTGCAAATTTCTCTTGAGGAAAGCTCATTCTGTAAGCTTCGTGTCTCTTGGCAACAAGGAAGACACTGCAGTGCGTACATTTCTATTATTTTTGGTGCAGTGGAGCTATTTTCTGACACGTGCACAATTTCGAGTGTAGATAGTGCAGTTATTAGTGTGTAATACTGCATTAGTATGTGTATACATTATTACATACGCACGTTAGTGCTACATGAGTGAATTAATGCAGTTTTTTTTTGTTTTGTTTTTGCCTTCAACGAAGTTGGCAAAAAGTTTTTCCGCATTATGGCATCGAAACGAAAGGTTTTATCGATAGCCGAGAAGTTGGACATTATCAATGAAGTTGATAAATGTAAAGGGCAATCTCTGAGAGCTGTGGCGGAAAGATTGAAAATTCCAGTTTCGTCCTTTGGAAAGATAATGCAAAAGAGAGAAGAAATCCTCAATGCCGCCGGGAAGATGGGTTCAGTGAAAAAAATTCGTTTGTCTCCCTTCAACAAATTGGAGAGGATCTGTTGGAGCGGATCCAACAGTGCAGAGCTGTAGGTGCCCCCGTTGATGGGGGCATTTTGCGGGAGAAGGCGCATGAAATTGCTCTGCGCTTGAACATTGAAGATTTTTCGGCGTCGAATGGGTGGACTGATAGGTTTAAGAAGAGGCATGATATTGGTATAGAAACATTTGTGGGGAAGCAACAGTGTGAGTGCGGAAAAAGTGGACGAGTGGAAGGACAATTTACCTTCCCTCATTAAAGATTCTGAACTGAAAGATATTTTTAATGCGGACGAAACAGGTCTTACAGGAGTTACATTTGAAGAGTACTTTTTCTTTTGTTTGTTTTTTCCTAGGACTTTTATCCAGCCGACAGCCGGTTGCCTTTTACATCCCGAAGGGACGCATATTCGACCATACACTAGACAAACACTTGCGGGCTCCTCTGATCTGGGGTCAGCAGAACGCGAGGCCCTCCGCGACAACACACACAAAGTCAAAGGACAAACAGCCATGCCCAAGGCGGGACTCGAACCCGCGACCCTTCGGACCGAAGCGCTGAGTCGGTACTCGCTCATAGCCACCTCGGCCATCCATGTCGGCTGAAGAGTACGTTACTGCAGATAAAGAAGTGGCAACTGCTGGCATTTTGTGCGTTTCAGACCTTTGTGACAACCAGAGTGATGGTGATGATGTGGAAGACTATCACAAGAGTCCACCACTACCATCACATAGTGAAGCCATTATGATGATGGAGTCAGTGAGAAACTATTTGTTAAACAAAGGTGCTTCAGAGTCAAAATTGACTGCAATTAATTTTGCTGAAAGGGAGTTATTAGCAATGAGACCTCATAGGAAGCAGATGGATGTAACTTCCTATTTTAAAAAAAAATAAGTTTCAGATTACTGAGCATTTGTAAATAGCTGTACACTATTGTAAATATTAGTATTAGTTGTATTGTACATACTTTTGCCTCCCAAAATCCAACCCAACGTCCTCACCGTAGGAGGTGCGCAACAGAAAATCGAGTTATTTTAAATAGAGAGAATAATAACATCAGGTATTATCTCTTCTATCGTACAACAAGATTTTGTTGTACATTGAAACTCAAAAGATCTGGCTAAATGGGCTCTGGTTTCAAGTTATTAATGTTTCCTCAAGTTTGAAATAACATACAAATCTTACTAATCCATAAAAAATATGGTAACATTTCATTAAACGTGTCAAAAACCCATTTCCCACTTATAAGAGTTCCCGCTTATAAGAGACAAAATTCCATTCCCCCAGGCGTCTCTTATAAAGGGGTTTTGCTGTACCTCCCACAGCCAACATAAGTATAGTACTGATTTATTTTGAGTAATTTACCTGCTTATTAGGAAAACAGCGAATACAACGAGTCTGATATTTCAAACTGGATTCACGCCTTTGGTGTACATATCCCATATTTCGCAAATCCCAAACATAAACCTTTCTGCCAGCAGTACCAACTACAAATTTTTCACCACACAAACTCATAGTAAAGACCTGGGCAAACAAAAATACAAGATTATTACAAATTAAGTACCATTTATGAATGTGCAAATAGTTTGCAAATATGTCTTATCTTTTTGCTAAATTTTATCTTTTAGAATTTGCATTTAAACACTTATTTTACATCACAATTAATTGATGGCAAGTAAAATTGTAATTTAATTTTCAACTATATGTGACAGCAGTGTTTGATTGTTTTCCTTCTATATATAACCACAAAATAAAATTGTGTTCTATTCAAAATTGTAACGTTGATGTCTCTCCCCCTATCCCTCTCCACAAAGAGAGGAAAGGATGGAGAAATTCTAACCCAGTTCTCTCTCTAGAAAACTTTTTAATTTCATCACTTTTTTTAAAAAACTTATTTTACAAAAAAAATTGATCACTTCAAATTCTGAACCCTTGGATTTACGTAACCTTCAATTTCAATACACCTAAATTAAATATTAGGAAGCACTTATGGGAAAGTTTTCTCAACGTCTGGATGGTTAAAAAGGAGACATTTTTCCTTTGAAATTTCTCCCATGTTTTTTCCTTAACTAGCAAGAAAAAAATATGTTCACAAAAGAAGATTTCCAAAGTTTGTGATTATCAATCACTTCTTAAATTAAAGATCATGATAGAAGTAATAATCATCTGATACCTATAGCGTACAAGAAACAATTTTTTCAGATTTTGAACTTCAAACTCTTTTCTAATATCACAAATGAATGTCATATTTAAGTACAAATTTTAAAAACTCATATTCTTTACCTTGTCTGGTTGAGTGTATGTTCCCACACAACGAGGGCTCCTGGGATCCCACAACTTTGTTGTAGCATCCCAGCTTCCTGTTAATATTCCATTAACTTCAGGAGAGTATTCAACAGCTCTTATAGCTTGATCATGTGATCCGACAACAGTCTCTACAAAGAAAGATTATATTAAGTAGATAGACAGATTTACCTTTTCTTATTGGCCAAGGTACATGCTTTTGCCCGACTTCCTTCCTGGCTGTCATCTACAGATGCCTGAGAGACCTACCAGGATCTCCTGCAGTCATTACATGGTTAAACAACTATTGGAACTCTTCAAAATGAGAAACCACTTCAATCTCCCCAAACAAACTAGATAACCAACTTAGTCTTGACAATTATGCTTGAAGTACCCCATCTCTGAGTGTGTACCATTAATCCGGGGTGTAGGAAGCTAGTTCTTCACTAACATACACCCCACAGATCACACATTCAGACACCAGTCAGGGCAAGGGATAAGGGGAAAATTAGGGTATATGCAGGTGATAAATGAGGTACTGGTAATGTATCCCATACCCTAAACAAAGATCAGAGAAACTTATCACACAACAGAGAGATCAAGGAAGCTGGCCGACCCAGATGTAACAGGTACTTGACTCACAAGCAAGCTCCTTCGCCATCACTCCATGCACAAACAACAGGATGCGTTAGGAAAGGTGGTGGATAAATAGTGGGACAGCCAATCTTACCACAATTCAAGGGTGAAAATGCCCGTGCCTACACAGGGCTTGAACATGTAACCCCACATACTGCACTCATTTTAGCATTATTGCCTTAGCAACTGCATTGTATTAGCTTATATTAACATATATAATTGCAAACAACACAAATCAGAATAAATTCATAATGTTACCTGTGGTGCTATTAAAATCATACATTTTAAGTGTGTTATCAAGGCCCCCACTATATGAATGGACAGCATCCTAAAACATACACAATACATCATAGACAATAGAAATCAATGCAAATTATTAACATTCTTACATTTAACACAATATTTTGGAAATTACCTGAAAGCAAACATCTAAAACCGGTCGATCATGAGAATATTTCAACCTCATATTATTTGTAATAACATCATACAGGCGCACAGTGTTGTCCCACGACGATACTAACAGAAACTGGGACGAATTCGGGCCAAACTTCACAGACGATATTCCGTCTTCAGGAGGATTTTTTAATTTAAATTCTGTACGTGATTCTGTCATTTCTAAAACATGCAAAAAAAATGTAAAAATTAAATAAATTAATAGCATTATCAAGACATGAAAGTTTAACAACATACATTTTCAAAGATATATTCGTAAAGTTCAGCAACATTTGCAAAATTCTATTCTTAAAAATGTTACACCAAAACCTTTAAAAGTGTTTACCTGCAATATTTCTTCTGAAATCCACAATATTCCGATGAAATCTTAACCAGGCAAGGTGCCGCACAACGAACAGTTCGTATCTGTCGGACCTCGTATATACCACTGCAACCAAACTTAACAATATAAATCCGTTTAGTGTATTAATTGCCGCTTGTATCTCAGACCAAATAATGTTCAAAAATGACATCCCAGTCACAGTCCCAAAAAAATTAAAACCCGTCACGAAGTATTATCGTCTGAGACTATTCATCCCCAACAAACAATTTTATTTAACATTAAAATCCAATCACAACAACCTAAGTTGGTACTGCAAGTGCCAGATAGGCATTTATCTCCTGTAAATGGTTGGCATTTCGGAATGGAGTAACTAGTTGTGTGTTTGCCCACAGAGCGTCTGTAATTTGTAATTCAGTTTTCCCATGGCTGTAAACTGCATGGTCTAAACTGTGCAATTTAACAGTATCGCAGTATGTTATTTAGAGAAATAATTCAAAGTGTGTGGTGTTGATAATTAGAATTATCTGGAAGAAATGTTGCCGTCTTGTTATTGTAGCTAATGCTGTGGATACTTCTTAGAAAGTGAGACTTATTATTGTATACATTTCATGCTTATTTGTGGAAGGACTTGACACTTCGAGTGAAAAATGATTCCATTTGTGTCTCCATGTCTGGCAAAAACTCGGAGAAATAGTGATTATGATTTTTTGCCAAAACTATGTCACTCTCAGTAGATGTTCAGTGTGTTATGTTAATTACTCTTTTGAATGAAAATTGAGAAAGATATACTCGTCCTGTCACTTAAACGCTTCACTTAAGGTGAGAAAATTTGTTTACTTTATTGGTTTGAAGATACTATCAAGTATTGATCAAACTTGTGTTTTTTTTATGTCACATGTTGAATATTTTTGAGTGTGTGATAAATTTTCCAGTAATGATTAGTTACATATTTTATTACATGCTCACAATAAATTATTTATAAAATGCTTCACAGACATGACCATGGAGAGGCGAATAAAGTTGAAAACATTAAATAGCCACATAACGTGCAAAATTTGCCGTGGTTATTTGATAGATGCAACAACTGTGACTGAATGCCTTCATACATTCTGCAAAAGTTGTTTAGTAAAACATCTTGAAGAAAACAATACTTGTCCAACATGTCAAATTGTGATACATCAGTCTCATCCTCTCCAATACATCAGCTTTGATAGAACTATGCAAGATATTGTTTACAAATTAGTGCCAGAATTACAAGACCGTGAGTAATGCTTTGATCTGATTTTGTCTTATTATTTAGTTTTGCTATTATATGGTGTATTTAATAGTATAAGGGTGGATGCATTATTAAATTATGAAGATCTTTGCTTGGACTGAAGAGAATTTATACAAAAATTTTTAATTGACTTATCAAATCGTATAATTAAGAAATTTATTTCTTCAGTATTTTTTCAAGTATAATCCTTTATATTGCCCTCTTATGAACCAAAATATATTATTTTTTCATTCTTTTGCCTTTTCATAAAGCTTCATTATTATATAATAAGGGAGAAAATTATCTTCCTTTCCCTTTAACCTGTCATCATTTGCATCTTACATCTAAACATGTGTCATTAATACTTCATATTCATGTGTCATTATAACTTCAATATAAAACTAATATTGAATCCAACTCCTTACCATAATGGAGCAGGTGATTTATTCAAAGAAATGGCAAAACATATAGACTCCATAGGTAAATTTAATGGATATTACTAACTGTTTGTTTTTTTTTAATTGTCAATCTCAAAATTATTGCTCCAAAACAAGAAAGATAAGGTATTTGTTGTTGTTTTTTACACACACACACTTTGTTGGTAAAGTTAAAATTATGTAGTTTTTGTCAGTATGATGCTAAAATAATTACATTGTCAATATGATCTAAAATTAACTTCAAAACAAAATTATTATTTTTAAATGCATACAATTTGGTGTTACACCCAATTTTGTAAATAAACACATTAGGCATCTATAATATGCATTTTACTCTGACATTTAAAATTAAAACAAATTAATGGTTCAATGGTAGTTGTCATTTATAGCAGTTAATATGTAACAGTATGTATAGAATGTAAATAATGTGTTCAGAGTTTTGATGCTTCGGTGAGTCCAGAGTATGATACTAAGAATTAAAACAGACCTTCACAACCTAGCTCAAAGTATTTTAAATATAATTCACTTGTAGAGCTGCATCTAAAATGTTATGCTATTTTACTTATTAGAAAAGATTAAAAATCTTCACTTAATCTTTTGAATTGGTGATTTTTCATACAAATTTATAAAACAAGTTTTGTATATTGGGTATTTTTGTACCAATGTTTGTCAATTAAGTAATTTTTTACTTTCTCACTATGGAGTAGAAACTCGTATTACAGAGCCCTGGTAATGAAAAGTGACCAAATTCAGTTGCTAAATGTAGAAAAAAATCCTCTATCACCTGGTGTAGCCAGAATCCATGTTTTGTGGGTCCTTCATACCGAAAAATCGAAGGTTTGTTCAAAGAAAGGAATCTTAAGGAATTGTGAGAAATCAATGTACCTTTCAGAAAGTGAAGAATGCCTCATAGGGTTATGTAACAACTATAGAAATATGTCTTAAAAGATGTTTGAATAGGCTTCAAGTGACCCCTTTAAAATTCTCAGTAGAGGTTTGTGGGTGCTGTGCCTAGGAGGTGGTGATGTGGGTGTTCATTCCTACCACAAACTCATTGTAATTCAAAATGAATAGCAAGATGATCAAATCTGGTTACCTTGCTGTTGCATCCAAATGACCCTTTCTTTATTATCATACATTTGTAATCAGCAATAAAACAATCTTTTTAGCCCTAAGAGTTCATTTGTACTGTAAACATTTGAAATCATCTGTAATTAATTTTATTCACAATTTATTTTTCACTGCTTCTTTCAAAATATGTTGTATAGTTGTTTTGTTGTAATTAAAATGTTTTTATTTTGTCACAGAGGAAATCAAACGTGAGAGAGATTTTTATAGAGTACGCGGCCTCCCATGTCCCAAAGACAATCCTCCCAATGCAGGCGAAATGGAGGAAGAAAAACCTGCTCCTGATACACATGCTGAGTCAGATTACCATCGACAGGATGAACAGGTATGTTTCTTCACAAACCTAATTTTGGCGAAAAAAGAGAAGATAGAGTTTCAGTTATTATCATTACTCCATAGGACCAGGAATTGTTTATACATAACAAAGACATGCTGAAAGCAGGGAGAAAAGGAAAATACAATCTAATTGTTAATTTTCATGACCTTAACAAAAGTAAATTAATAACAAGCCTCGCCACTATTTTAAATCTTTCTTTCATAACTCATTATCAACATTTATATTCATTATGAACGTTATTAATAAAAACTGGGAAAATTGTATTTTGGGGGAGAAATATAAATGTGTTCTTAAATCACACAAATAAATAATTTTTCTACTTCATTCTTTTAAGGTGAATGTGTGTCTTGAATGTATTAGCAACAATCTCAAAACTCTGAAAAGAAGATTTATCCGATGTTCAGCTCAAGCAACTATTACACATTTAAAAAAATTCATTGCCAAGAAAGTGTTGAGTGGAACTGAAAAATATAGAGATGTAAGTATTGTGCGCTTAGATTAAGGAATCACGAGAAGCATCATTGTGAATTTAATTATTATATAGTATAATGTGTCAATAATACCATCCTGAGTAAAAACTATGGGTGAGGAACCAAGTCTTATGCATTTGTAGATAGGCTGGAAAATGACTAATTTTGTTGAAAATGAAATGTACATCATCTGTACATGTGAATCTTTGAGCATATATTCTAGTGTTTTCAAAGGTTTTTAGTGTTATTTAATAACAAGTTTATTTCTTGATTATGTGCTCTGATGTTTTGGCCAAATATTAATGAATCTGCTGTATGCAATAATTTCTTATAAGCAAAATAAGAACAATTCGTGAAAATTCATTGAACAAGGTCACTTTCTTTTCTCTGGTCATCACTTGCTGTAAATGTGTATGTCCTCTTTTTTATTTGTTAACGATTTTTGGTATAATTATTTAGGATCTCTGAATTGGAAACCTGTTTTTTTAGCAAAATAGTTGAGATGTTTGCCCTCAAATTTGCACTATCTAGTGACCCTCATAAAAAGTTTCTGTACTGCTGCAACCTTAATAGGCTCATTTAATGCAGCATACACTCATTTAATGTACAAATAATCTTTTGACAGTATTTCTACTTTGTGAGAAAGAATTATATAGTTGTAAGGAGTCTTCAATGACTGTTGAAACTGCTGAAAAATATCATCAGAAGCCTTGTTTCTCTCTCATAAACATAAATAGGAAAAGTTGTGTAATATTAAAGAAATTAACATCGAGAATTTTTACAAAAATACATGGTTTGAGTGAACCTGATAGGGAAAAGGTGTACAGTCGACTCCAGTTATAGTGAACTCGGATATAGTGAACCCTCAGTTATAGTGAACTTAAGTCATTGGTCTTGTTTCACTGACATTTACAAATAAGCATAAGAAGACTCGGTTATAGTGAACCTGAACCTCAGCCATAGTGAAAATAAGAAATACAATGTCCTGGAAAATAATTCCTTCAGGAAGAGAATATATCTTCTCAGTGCCACAAATTCCAATACTAGGCAGCTTGGGAAAAATATAATTTGCCAAAGGCCATAATAGAAGAGGTCTCCCTTGAGGTGAAGGTAGGGGACCGAGAATGGGCACTTTACTGATGACCTTATGCCACTCAGTTTCTCTGCGAAAAACAAAGACCATGTCCTGTGTGGGCTGCAACTCACAGTGGTGACATGCAATTGCTTCTTCAGTTTCAATCTTGGTGTTATGTGATATTCCTTGGGACAAAGCACGTTGAGTTCTACGTTGATGACAGGATTGCCACAGCCTAGCGATATCCACTGTGCCGTGCAGACAAGTGAACAGTTTCATTAGTCCCTTACACCATCCCACTACTGAAAGCATCTCGTATATTATTAAGCGAGTAAAAGGACCTTCAGAGAGTGGAACTGTATTCCATCAGTGCAAGAGGCATTGAAGGGTGTCAAGACTGCATTTTGATACTTCGACACAGAGGATAATGCAGAATCAATTGTGGAGAGAGCATGAACTCTAGAGAAGGATCTAGGGAAATTACTACTGAACAAGTATGAAACAAACCGTTGCAAAGAAATTGACTTTTTAAGGACAAATAAAGATTTTGAAATTATGAGTTCATTCTGGTAATGTATTTTACTGTATTTCTATATTAATAAACTCTGTCGTTATGGAGAAATTCTGTTTAATTTTGACATCATCAGATATAGTGAACCAAAAATGCTGGTCCCCAGAAGTTCACTATAACAGAGTTGACTGTGTTTTGTTTTTTCCAAAATGTCTGTTTGTCTATTTGTCTGTCATTGAACAATGCAGGTGCTTAAAATATCCCGTTCGATCAGAAAGGCTGATACATGGGAATGTATTTTTTCATATCAGAACCAGCTTCCAATTTTCTTGTGTACTGTTCTATGTTAATTTGACACCTCAATCAACTTTACTTTCCTAGGCATGGTCATTAACCATCTAAAGGTTTTGGGTTATGTCTCCTTGAATCATCAAGAAACTTCATGCTTTGTATCAGTTAATAATTTTTATTTCTAAAAAATACTTTTTTAGTCAAGAAATTGAAAAATATGTAAATAAAAACATTTTGATGCTGAATCTCTTGAAAATGTGCATTACGTGGAAAATAGTTTTCTATCTCAGATTCAATATTTTGCCCTGAAACAGATTTTAAATTTCTGACATATATGACTATTAACAAAATACATTCGATTACTTCTGTTTTCATTCACCATCATTATTACGAACTGCAGGATGAAAGGCGAGGGGGCCTGTTCCTGGTTAAACAGAGGTTCCTGCATGATCCACTTCTTTCTTGGTCATTCTAGAACTCTCTGTCCAAGTGGTTTACATTTTAGAGCAGCCTTTGGGAATTTTTCTTCTTTCATTCTTTTAATATGTTCCTGCCATTTTTTCGGGTTCTTTTTAACTTCTTCTGGTATGCTTGTTGGCTTCAATCTTTTCCATATGTCTTTATTTCTCTGTTGATCCAGTGTTGTAAAGCAAAGGAGGTGTCTTAGGAACTTCATTTTAGCGGCTTCTAGTCTTTGGTTGTCTCTTTGTTTTAGGATTCAGGTTTCTGATCCATATAATAATATTGGTTTGGCTGTCATGTTGTGTATTCTTAATTTGGTTTCCTGTGTCCTGTCCTTCCCAAAATGTCTTGTAATTATTCTATTTATCCATTATGTTTCAAAATTTTGTGTTGCAGGTCTTGGAAGTTTTGTCCAGTATCATTGCCTAAATATTTGAATGTTGAAACTTTCTCTATAATGTCTCCTTCAGTGGCTATCTTCACTCTTCTCAGTTCCTTTCTGTGGAATGCCCTTGTTTTTGTTTTCTTCGTCAAGATTTTCTTGTCCTAGGTCTTCACTATTTTCTTCAGAGCATGTGTTGCTATTTGGAGTTCATCTTCTGAAAATTATTTGCTCATCAGCAAATAGGACTGTTTGTATAATTTGCTTTTGTTCTATTCTCTGATGAGATTATTGGCATAAATATTGTTAAGATCGGGTGATAGGCCGCATCCCTGACTCAGTCCTCTGTTTGTATGAAGTGATTGTGTGATGGTCCCATTATTCACTTTTCTGGCAATTTTTGGGTCTATATAGAGTGTTTTTATTTCTTTAATAATTTCTTCTGGAATTCCTTCTTCTAATATTTTCCACAGTTTAACTCTGTTCACCATATCATAAGCCTTTTCGAAGTCTATGAATATTGTATATATTGGTAAGCTTCTTTTATTTCTTTTGTCTAATATAGTTTGCACTATGAATGTAGCATCCTCTGTGCTCCAGCCCTTCCTGAATCCACATAGTTCTTCACCCATGAAGTTTTCACTGTACTCATTCATTCTATTCCTTAATACTGTATATCAGTAAATAATTTTTGAGGTGGTTGGAAGTTGTGTTATCTCTTTGTAGTTGAGGCAGTCTATTTTTATTCCTTTCTTATGAATATTTTTACCAAACCTGTTCACCATTCTGTTGAGGTAAGATTTTCTGTCCATGTTTTGTTAAATAGTTCTATCAAAATCACTTTTAGTTCGGAGTTAATTTCATCTATTCCAGGGCTTTTTCTATTTTTACTTGTGCTTGAACCTAAGTACTGGTTCAAGTTCTATTGTTATTTCTTCCATTAGTTTATTTTCCAGATGTGAGGTGGTGTATATGTTTGTTATGTGGTTGTCTTTGTTCTATAATTTTATGTAATATTTTATCCACTCTGTCTCTGGTATTAGGTCTATGTCCACTTTGTACCTTGTTTCAGTCCCAAGCATTCTTAGTATTTTAAATCCAATTCTCTGTAGTCCAATGATATCTTTCTTTAAAGATTTTACAAATTTCCCCCAGTCTTCTCTGTTCATTCTTGTTTGTTTCCTTGTTTTTGCTCTCAACTTTTTATATACAATGTAATCCTCTTGTTTCTGTGTCTGTAGGAATATCTTAAAGGTCTTCTTGTTTAGAATTATTTCTTCATTCCAGAATCTTATCCCTTCTCCTTTTTTGGTCTTGTAACTTTGAAACTTTCCTTAGCTGCTTCCTTTATTGCTTGTTTTAGAGTTGTTCTGAATATTTTTATGTTTTGTTTTTAATTTCTGTAGTTTATCCTCATCATTTTTCGTATAAATATCTAACAGATTTACTTTTATTTTGGATCTCTTTATGGCTTTCTTTTCTTTCTTCTTGCAGTTTTCGGGATTTATTTTAATTTTGCTTTCAAGGAGGTAATGATCAGCATGTAATTCACTGCCTCTAAAAACTTTAGTGTCTTTTACTTCATCAAGTAAGTCTTTGCTCACAATGCCATAATCAATAATTGATTTTGTTCCTCTTCCTTCCCACATAAATCTGTTTTAATTATTACATTATGTAGCCATTTCAAATAATTCAAGAGAGTACAGGCTGTTGTAACATAACTGGTATAATTTTAGTTTTGAACTCGGCAATTCTGCACTCATGGTATTCAAATGCGTCTGCACTTTGCTCTGAAACCTTGGTCTGGTAGAAGCAACCCTGATGAAACTCAAATGTTTTGAATGGTTGCCACTATTACAATATAAGAAGTAAAATATTAATCAGTTGCTGTAAATCAGCATGCACAAAAAAGCCTTGTAATAAATCTCGTTTTTTACTGGAGGATGGGAATAGAAATGTAGGGTGTCTGGTATTTCTATTTGATATGTTATTGTTAGTTGGATTTTTTACTTTTTTTATTTTAAAAACTTTATTTTTATACAAATATATTGTTAAAATCTATATAAAAATAATTAAAAATTTTTCCAGATAGTTTGTATTCTCATCAAACATTAATAGAATAGAAAAAAATTATCAATGTGAAACATATTCCTTTGTGGAATACATAACATAATTTCTTTAACTGGTATTATGTTAATTTTATAATTCATACTTTCTGCTTCCAGATTGACATTTTGTGCAATGATGAACTCCTTGGGAAGGACCATACACTAAAATTTGTGTATGTTACCCGTTGGAGGTTTCGGGATCCTCCCTTGAGGTTGCAATATCGACCTCGGATAGACATCTGATTTTTCATTGTTTTGAAGAGGTTAAAGATTTGTGTGTGCGTGTGTGCATATGATTATTGTATAGAGATGTATATGTCTGCAGAGTTTTATGAATGATTGTGTGATTTGTTCTTGTTGCAACTGTATTTTTATTGTGTTAAATTTCTATATAACTCGTGTATTTTTACAATATTTATAACAAAAACACTGAGTGCCGGTATTATTCAATACCATTTGTGGATGGCAGCATCTGATATATCATTAGAAATCAAGTCATTAATGCAATTTGACTGTCTTTTTGAAGTATTAAATGGTGTTCAACATATTGTTGACCCAAGCTTAAATGACAGAATAGATCTCCAAAAATTTATTTTAAAAATATATTAATCAAATATTGAATCTCTCTAAAGTTTTGTGACAAGTGATTTGATATTTCATCAACATTTAGTAATCAAACATATTGCCTTCTACTTTTTAGATTTCTTTATTATTCATACTTAAATATTCAATTGTAATTTTCTGTGAGTGTTGTGCTGAAACATTTACTCAGGGGTTAATTTAATTGATGCATAACACTGATTGAAACATTTAATTTATTAATCTTTTGCAATCATTGGGAAAGAAGAAAAATAATCTGGATGACTGAAACCAGTGTGTGGTGTTATGCTATTCAGTACTTTCAGGAAGTAATTACTTTTAAAGTATATTAACATTTTGAACCAAGCAAGTTTCAGAATTACAAGAAGACTTGTCCTTTTCTTTTAATAAATCAATGAAAACATATGATATGTTTAGCTGTTGATGAAATCCTTTCATTGTCTCCGTGGGGTGACTGTAAAAGCTGTGCTTCGAATCAAAACTGGTGTCTTCTGGTTAACCTAGGGTGTCATAATGACTCAGGCCATAGACGCCTTCGACTCAATTTAATTAGTAAAATTGCTAATAAGATGTAATATGTGTCTTTATACGTGATAAATGTAAGTTTGACTTTTGTTTTAAATTATTCTAAAGACACCTTTTTCCCCAAATGGATTTGTATTCAAAATTGTACTTTCAACTTCAAAATATGTTTATTACATTATAGAAGAGAATTTGATTTGCACTAGCCCTTCAGTTGTATTGAACCTTTAGGTGTTGATTTTCCTTTGTTGACACCATTCACTACTTCTTTTGGACAAGTTATAGCATTGTCTAAGTCAATAAAACTAGTACATTTTTATTTCTAAAACATCATTTTTTTAATTATCAGTCGTTTGGCAAACATAATGTTCTAAAAGTAATTGAATTGCCATGGGTACAAAGGGAAACAGCTTACAAGACATGGAACTGAGAGCTTAAATATAATATTTTCGTGTATAAACAGTACATTTATAGAGATACTCGTGTAACATTTATGCCCTGTAAAGAGATTTGTATTCCAAACCAGAGGTTATGAAGAATCTTAAATTATTTCTTATTTTATGAAACTTTATTTTTTGTATTTTTCTGACAGTTGTTACTTGCATTATTTTGATTTATTGAAGAAAATTTATACCTCAAGGTATTTTTATTTCATTTCTTAATTGACAATAAAAATACTGAAGAAAACTTGTTTTATGCCACGTACTTCATTTTCAGCATTGTGAAGGATGCGGACATTTTAAGTGAAATTTGGATAATTTTATAGTTATTTCTTGTTATGCCATCTTTTCCAGTGTACTGATTTCTGTTTTTCATTTGTAATGGAATTGTTTCGTCACATATAATGATTTGGTTGCCATCTCTGCTTGGTATTTGCAGAATGTTGAGACTTATTTTCACTGTACATTGATGTAATATTAATAGTCTCTTGAGACTGACAGTATTTCTTTCATTATTGAAGAGTGAGGCATTTATTAAAAACACATTCTGTGTATTTTCTGTGATGGGTATTAATGCAGATGGTTTGTTTTTGTGTTGCACAAGTGTTGCTGGTTCCAGTAATATAGGTGACAATTGTGTTTCATATGGGAAGGTACACTGGAACATTTAATTCCATTTTTCAATTTCTCCTATTTATTTGTGATGTATTTACTACATCAACTTTGATGTTGTCATATGTCTTCTCAGTGGGTGTTATTTTGAAAAATGAAGTTCACATTTCTTTTGCTCAAAGAGGATTAAAAAGTAGCAGACAATAAACTTATAAAGTATTTAAGGAAAATCCAACAAATATCTTCAGCCTTTTGTGTGTACATAATTGTTTGTTGTGTAACACCTAACTGGGTTTTTGTATCATGTACGAAATGGTGTGTATGGCACAGGTTTAAATCATTCAGAATTTCTGGAAACATTTGTATCATGTTCACTTTCTTCATTAACAAGACCAAAAACTTGTTGGGAGAATTAATTGTATTTATTTTTCACCAGTTATTGTATCAATATCTGTGCCTGCGTATGCTTGATCATTAAAGTGTATAAAGAATATTGTTTTTGGTATTCTTTTGATATCCCAGATTTGACATGGCCATCTCATTTGCCCCTCATTTCTCTTTTATTTCAGAAATGTAATTGATCTAAAATATTTATTGGTTAATGTGTAGAATACGAAAATTTATATGAAAATGTGCTTTTGGAAATGCTAAGGAATTTTAAAACTATCTTTATATAGTATTTGAGAAACATGCAGTATTATTCCGTTCGTCCCCCGCGGCTAGATCAATCGAGACAAATGAAGTGTCATTCGATGCAACTGCCACCTGATGACTTTTTTTGCAAATCCGCCCAGGAAATTCTAAGAAATTTAGAATATACGAAGTAATATACGTAGTATTGAGGAAGTTACGCACGTTTTCTCGAGCCCTCGCTTCGCCTGTTGCAAGAGGAGTGGGGAGTTTGGTTATTTTCAGAAAAAGAATTTTATATCAACTTTGTAGTTCGTTTTTCAATGCAAAATAGTTTCTGTTTCAGCAAACATCTGTAGTTATCAGATTTTGTCTACAACGCTCGTTGATATCACGTATTCTTAATATATTGGCAAAGGAGTGGGGGTAGGATTCCGGGGCTCAAGAAAACGTGCGCATATAATACCGAAAAAGTTGTTTGTTTGTTTTGTTGTTGTTGTTTTTTTCCTCCAAAACGTCCGTCCGTTCGTCTGTCCGTCCATCCAACACTAGTAGCGCGTAAATCCACGTGCGATCTTTTCCAAATTGAAGAACCCTCTGTCCATCTGGCTCAAGTTGAAGCTTTGAAATATTGAAAAATATAATTTAAAATTTGGGGGTTTATTACATTAAGACCCCCAGACATTTACAAAATTTTCTCAAAAACGGCTCTATATTTTTTCTTCAAATTTCTTGTTTAGCGTTGCTATCTAGCAGTTAGCCGAGCCAAGCTTCCGAGGCCGTCCCTTCGCCCGTGACGCCAATGCGATGAAATCACAGATCGCTAGCGCTGAACTTCTGGGATATCGCGATTTATACTTCGATTTTTAAAGTGACCGATGGCATTAGGTTATTGTTATACTCCTGCCATATAAAATGAAACCGTTTAACAATGGTAAACACATTTCTGAGACCACGAGCCCCGTTGAGGACGTTCGCAAATTAATTAAAAAGATTCAATTTATCAGGCAAGAGGTGTAACAATGACCTAATTTCATCGGCCAATTTAAACTAGTGGTGCTGAAACAGCAGGTGCTTTCTTGCCCGTATTTTCATGCAAAATTGCGCGAAAAGTACTCATTTTGGACAAATTGTACATGACCTCATTTCATAATTATTTTTAAGGAACATATTTCATTAAGGGAAAAAATTATATATTTAATATTTTAGTTGTAGGAAGACTCCGAAAAAAATTTGAACTTTTGCAATTTTCTAGATACAATACTCCATTTTCTTGAAAATGCTCCAAGGGCTTCGTGTAAAGTACCCTCCAAAATTAAAATACCGGTTTCAAATTCAAGGGGTCACGACATCAGCTAGATCGATTGGGGATTATCAATTTTGGAGAAAATCGGCTTAGCGGTTTAGCCGCTAACTTTCTTCACAGACGGACGGACAATCGGACGTTTTGCCGTCATTCGATTTCTCGGTACCAAGTACCCTCAAAACGTGTATTCTGGCTATATCATGTGATAGAGAATTTTTTTGGTCTAAATTTAGCAACTGGATTTATCCACTCATCACCAGCGTCCTATAATGAGAGCTTTTCTGCAGAAATTCCCCTTTTTATCGCGCACGTACGTATACGTACGTACTCGTATATATGCCGTCTTTTCCAAACTGAAGAATCCCATTTCGATCTGGCTCTATTTGAAGCTTGGAACTTTTGAAAAACATTCTTTAAAATTTGGGGGTATTTTACATGACGTCCCCCGGACATTTTCAAAATTTTCTCAAAAAAGGCTCCAATTTTTCTCTTTAAATTTCTTATAAGATAAGAGAAAAATACACTTATAAAGAGGTGGCATTGGTCAGAATTTCACGGATTTCTGGCTGATGACCTGAGAATGGGCACGACCTTAAAGTCAGACCACACCAGGGAAGTTAGAAAACTATACTACGAGAATGTTTGTGCCATTCTGTAGTATCTCTAGTTACTTTCTCGTATACATACGCATATACTGAGTAATATACGTAGAATAGAGAGTTGCGTAATGCTGCGGAAAATTGATTTCGAGATTTTAACGGAAATACATGTTTTGGGGTCCCCTGATACCAAAAAAGTGTTTTATTTTAAACGTCCGGCCGTCCGTCTGTGAACACTCCTATCACCTAAACCATTTGTAAAATCTTTTCCAAACTGAAGAATCCTATTTCGATCTGGCTCTAGTTGAAGCTTTGAGATTTTGAAAAACATTCTTTAATATTTGGGTGTATTTTATATAAAGCCCCCCGGACATTTTCAAAATTTTCTCAAAAACGGCTCAAAATTTTTTCTTTAAATTTCTTGTAAGGACGGAATAAAATACGCTTATGAAGATGGCATAAGTCCGATTTTCACGGTTAACTCTGAAGTTTCGAAAATTGCAAAAGTTTAAATTTTTCCCGGCGTCTTCCTACAACTATAAAATTGAAGATAGAGATTTTTCCTTCAAACAAAATTTGTTGTCCATAAATAGTTGTATCATAAAGGTCATGTACATTTTTTCGAAAATATTGGTAGTTTTCATGCAATAGAGTGTGAAATATTTTTTTTAAATTAAAAAAATACAAAAACAAGATTTCTCAAAAACGGCTTCAAATTTTTCTTTACATTTTTGAAAGAGTTAGTACCAAATGCACCCTATTCGATGACATAAACGTTATATTGCTCTATTCATTTGTTTTTTCAAAAATTACAAAAATGTAATTTTTTTACCTCTCTCACATCGGTAATATTTACATTTATTTGCGATTTCTTCACGTTATTGTATTTATGAGTACATTCGCTTTAAATAATGTCAAATAAAGTTTCTGGAAAACACAACAGTTTTCTATGAAAATGAGCTCAAAATTCCGCATTTTTAGAACCACATAAACTCCATTTTCTCAAAAATGGCTCCAAATTTTTTCTTCAATTTTTTCTAATGGATAGCGCTAATTTTACTGTTTTATATGACGTAAAGTTCACTTTGAGGTATTCTTTTGTTTTTTCAAAAAATCCACAAATGTAATTTTTTTGAAATACCTCTCGCGCCGTTAATATTGGCATTTCCATCAATTTGTATACATTATTACATTTGTGTGAAGAAGCGCTTCAAATGACTTCAAATCAACTTTGTCGAAAACTCAATAGATTTCCGAGAAAAAGATCTTCAAATTTTGCATTTACTGTAAAGCTTAATCGCCATTTTCTCAAAAACGGCTACGAATTTCTCACTGAAAACTTCTATTTAGGACGAGTTTCTACTCTTCTTTAATATTCTTGAAGTAATAATTCTGTTGTACTTCTAGGAAAGCAAAAATTGTCAAAAAAAAAGTACTTTGGGTGTCGATAGACGGCAGCTGGTCAGAGAATGTTGCAAGACCTTAAAGCCAGGCCATAGCAAGGAAATTAGAAAAAGTTTGTACGTGAAAGTCTGTGCCATTTTGTAGCACCTCTAGTTCTCTTTTTCACAGAACTCTTAATAGACCCTATAAACTGTGACATGTCATGCTCATGTGTCTACTTGTCCGGGTAAACGCTATTTCAGGCGATTTAAGTATTTTTCATTGAAACAATTTTTCTTCTAAACTTCAATTTTTACACTATTTTTCGATTTATTGTGGCAAATTTCTTGCCGATTGATGTCTCTTTATTTTGCATCCTAACAGACAGAAAAGTCCAATTTGATCTCAAGTTCAGACAAGTGGGCCAACAATGAGTGAACAAGTTGAGTGCTGTGCGCCTCGCGTGATCGGCGCTTCGTTCGACAAGGAGAAAGGATGGAGAAACTCACACAGGAATCATTGGAGCGGGTCGGAGGGATTGGGGGATCGCTCTTGAAGAAATGGTGAAAACATTCACTATTTCTTCAAGAAAAATTGGGCGTAGGAGTCATTTCCTCTTTAGATTTATACGTTCACCAAAAAGCCAAAAATCTTAAAAAAAGAATTTCGGTTGTCGACCCATATACTTTCGTGGATTGATTAGTAATTCCAGGCCCGTCTACTGCTAAGGTCATTAGTTCCGTAAGTGTAGTGCTTATGTTTATCGCGGGAGGTGGCGTTGATCATCCCCCACTGGATGGCAAGATTCGGCGCCGACATGTGTTTTCCACCAGCATTCGCCCCATGTGGAAGAAGACCACGAGTTGACGGGCGAAACGTCAGCATCAATGCCCTTGACGCGGCTTCACCTGGACAGACGAGAGCCTTCACATGACAGGCCGCAGAAGCCTTCGATTGCAACCATGATCTCACTTAATTCCATAGTTGAACGATGAATTTAGTATCTGTCAAAAAATTCTCAAGATTCCTCCAACTTAGATGGCTCTAATCTAGTAAGTACACATACTATTTTTGCATGTTATTGATGTTCATTTAAATCACATTGAACAATTAATTGTGGGTTAAAACGATTTTTGAAGCGTTCGTGATTACACTACACTTTATAGTTTTTGATGGAACATTTAAATACTGCCCATGTAATGAATATGAAAGGTATTTTCATGAACATCTGCGAACTGTTCTAGAAAAGAGACAGAGGCTTAGAAAGTGAGATCAGTTTCTCAGGGAACAACTGTTCTCTCTTTCCCTTCTACCATGCTAGCCGATTTAAACTGTAGCATTTCATGACATTCATATTGGCATCAAGTATTAATTTTAACGAATTGTGCATAAGAAGAAAAATAGAAGTTTGTATCAAAGTAGTATTTCATTTTTTAAAACAAACTTATTTTCTCGAAAAATAAAAATGTATTACGTTCGGAATGAATTGGCTATTAAAATGGGATTTCGTGCTGTGTGTGTGACACATGGTAAAAATACATTGTTCGTAATACACTATACGTACGTACACAATTGTTTGGATATTTTGGACCGAAAGGAAAATTGATGAGGTGCTAATTCTGTTTTTGTCATTTCATTTTCATTTGTTTATCGTGAAGATTTTCAGTACATAGGAAAGGAAGAACATAGAACAGGAAGAGTATTGGGAAGCTGGAACTGGCACATGTGCCTACTCCTTGAAGTGAAGAAGGAGAAGAAAATTTTCTCTTGTGCTATCGGCTCTTTTAAGTATCGTCGTGTTCTACCGACTACAGCTTGGCCGCACGTGAGTTCAATTTATCATCTCGAGCGGTCGTATACCATTGATGCAAAACAGCGGAGAGCACTGATGTGGCAGAAGAATCTGCTTATGCTATTTTCCACCTACAACGTTTGCAGGGAGGTATTTTAAATTCTCATTTTGATGCAATGCAATTTCAAGGTACATTAATAGTATATTATTTTAATACATTATTTTAATACACGCCCACTGAATGCATTTCTGTGTTTTGCAGTCGTCTAAGAAATAGAAAAATATACTTAACATACATGACATACTAGGTACTCTATTTCTGAAAAACAATATTTAAAAAAATTTCAGAATAAGCAATTACACAGCTCAAGCGTAAAATTGTTTCCGGAGTTTCACGGAAATTATCTATAACCACATGATAGTGGAACTGTTTACAACCGTATGTGACAAAAATCAGTACCACTGGAGTATTTGCTTCCAAATTTGGTGCAAATACTTCTGAGAAGTCAAAAATCAAACTAGTTTGATTCTTGATAAGAGAAGAATCAAACAAAAGAAGACTGAGAAGTCAAAAATAAAACAAAAGAGTTTCAAGGTGTTATCCTAATATGTGCTTTTAAAACATTAGTTAAATGCAACCATCGATGCTTGAGGGCGCCTTTGTCGCCGGGGCTGAAAGGAGCGAATGGGACGGACAGAGCGGGCGGAACCGAAAAGGACAAATGGAGAGAGTGAGACGGAAGGAAATGCGAAACGATAGAGGGGCAAGAAGCGACAGGAGCAAATGGAGCGGTGGAACGAAAGGAGCGAAAGAAGAGTGAGGAGTGGAAGAGAAGGGAGGAGCAAGAAGAGCGGGCTCAACTGAAGGGCGAGCGGAGTGAGTAGGGCGGCCGGAAAGGCGGAGCGATAGGAGAGCAAGGAGCGACCGGAGCAGAATGATCGGAGGAGCGGAAGAAGCGAAAAGAGCTAGAAGGATCTAGAGGATTGAAAGGAGCGAATGAAGAGAGAGAAGTGAAGAGGGAGGGAGGAGCGAGTAGAACAGTATGTGCGAAAGGACCGACACGCGGTGGGTAGGGCGAGCTCCGAGTTTCGTTACTCGGCAAATAGCAAGAAACTCATCCACACCAGTTGGGATGCGGCGAGCGGTTGCTCACTGTTCGCCGAATAACGAATGTGTGGAGCCGTCTTAATGGATAGTTCTGATAAATATCCGAGGAACGCCGGGAAACTACCCCAACCCCTTCAATTGATGAGTGAAAGGAATCTTGTTACGGGGCACGCGTCTCATTGAATCCTAACAATCCTTAAATGTTTTCTTGTTTATTTTCCTTAATTTTATTTCTTGATTTGAACATTTCAGAGCGAAAAAATCATAAAAGGGGCCTTTCTACTAAAGATTGTGTCCCTTGCAACGAGAAAGTATACTTTTCCAGCAGGAAAGATCGAACTGTTTAGCTGGAGGAGGGAAGCAATCCCAGGCAACCCCCACCCACCGCCTATTCGCGCCTGTGTTTTAGGCTGACTTTCATCGAGGTGCAAAGTGAAATATAATAAAATTGCTTTGTTTGTTTGTTTTTTTTTTTTTTTTTTTTTTTTTTTTTTTTTTGTTTTTTTTTTTTTTTGTTTTTTTTTTGTTTTTTTTTTTTTGCTAAGGCATCTGCTTCTTCATTCGTGTTTGAAGAAGATAATCATTGTTGGCTAGTATCCTAAACAGTCTTTTTAACTTACATTATCAGGAGAATGGTCCAGGATTTATTTATTGACAGTTTTATTTCTATTGTCACATTTATTGGTATAAGTTTATTATCCAACGTTTCAAAAATTTTCCGGTTTCTTTCTGAAGGTTTGGTTATGTAAATCACAATCAAACCACCTACGTGAACCAATTGGGGTGAACTGATACATTTTATTGTTTGATTATTATATGCATAAGTAAACCTTCAGAAAGAGACCGGAAGAGGTTTCGAAACGTTGGATAATAAAATTATACCAACAAACGTGACAACAGAAATAAAACTGTCCATAAATAAGTAAATCGTGGACCATTCTCCTGATAATATAAAATCATTGTTGCTCTGGTTCGGGCCATGTGGTGTAACTTGAGAAATATTTGACAGGATCGAAGCTTCTCAACGCTTTACCTCATCGCATTATATTTCAATATGTCCAGTCTTATCCGAACCAAATTGAAACCATGAATTGTAATGACCGCGATCAAACACTGACGAATTGTTACAAAATTCGACACGCTAGATTTGGACATGCACAATTTTTGCTATTACTCCTATGTTAGGCCTCCGCGCGAATTCGCGACAAATCAGTTTGTAACAGTTTACTCGCTTTAATACCAATTTCGCTTTACTGCTTTTGCAAGACTTAAAACAATCTGAAAATAAAAGAGTACTCTCGTTGGTTACGCGGCGAGAACATGTTTGTCTTTCCTTCTGCTGCTGTCTGCACGTCCGGTCGCTGTGGTAGCCTCGGCCTTCGGCAAGGTCGTGGAAATGGAACTTGGATTGGGCGATCACTCGCGGGTCGGCGGGCTTGGAAAGAAACGGTCGTATAATTTAGACAAATAGCAATAAATACTAGCCCTGTAGCCGATCCAGCAACCGAGAACGCTAAGGCTTCTCTGGTGGTCTCGGTCCGAAGGATTTCGAGTTCCGCCTCGGGCATGGTTGTGTTTGTTTGTGTGCCTCTTCACCTCATCCCCCAGGGATAACAAACCTGGGTGTAAAAATGGATTCAGCATGATAATGCTCATCCCTCCCCTCCCCCCGTAAAGGTCACGTGCACCAACCCTCGATAACTATGACTGAGCCCCGGTGGGTTGCACCGGAAAGGGGAAGCAAGGAAGGGGGTGCAATTTCAATTTTGACCGGGCAATAGGGGACCGAAATGAAATTTCCCTTTCATTAATATTTTTGAAGTGCCAATATTTTTAATTATTTTGAAATGTTTAAACAAGAGTATGTTCATAAGAATACATTTTGGCAGTTGATCAATACACTATAATAATTTTTCAAAAAATGCATAAAATTAAACAAATAAATGGTCCTCCTCTCCTTGGTTCCTCCACTATCCCCATGAGTTTTCCTCTGGAATGTAACAAACATTTGATAAATATCACTGTATTCAGATGCGACATACTCCTCCATTCTCCGTTTTGGAATCAAAGCTGCGTCGCGAGCGAGTTGTAAGTTCTCTTACACCGTGACTGCGACTGACGCCGTGACTGAGAAATGCAAGTAAATGACCTCGGTGTTAACTTAAGTGCAATCGGCCCATAACCAAGGTTCAGTCTTCGCCGCCGTCGCCTTCACCGTCGCCGTCGCCGTCGCCGTCGCCGTCGCCGTCGCCGTCGCCGTCGCCGTCGCCGTCGCCGTCGCCGTCGCCGTCGCCGTCGTCGCCGTCGCCGTCGTCGTCGCCGTCGTCGTCGCCGTCGTCGTCGTCGCCGCCGTCGTCGTCGCCGCCGTCGTCGTCGTCGTCGTCGTCGTCGTCGCCGTCGTCGTCGTCGCCGTCGTCGTCGCCGTCGTCGTCGCCGTCGTCGTCGCCGTCGTCGTCGTCGCCGTCGTCGCCGTCGTCGTCGTCACTTTCTAATAATTTTGATGAGTCAGTTACGTCGATTCCAAATACCTTTCCACCAGTCCTTGCTCTGCCGCCTGTGAGTCACTACTTTGGTTTTTCGCCTATGGTTAATAATGGATCATCCCTTTTCTTTCTCCAATACATCTTGGCCAACTTTTTACGCCGCGCGGCGACTTAAGTGATTTTATAATTTTCCATTTCAATGACCCACATTAACGGTGAAACCGTAAACAATATTTTCACCAAAATTGATATTCCCCAATTGATTTGACTGATGTCGCGGCCCTTAGATTTTTAAACGAATATTTTGATTTTTGGAGTTTCTTTACACGAAGTCTCTATGTTTTTAAAATATCTAAAAAAAAGTCTCATTATTTCCCTCTAATATAGCAAAATACACTTAAAGAAATAGCGAAGGTCGCATTTTCTTGCCATTCCTGAATTTTTGAAAAATATATATTTAAAAAAATCTGTTCTTTAAAACGTCTTTGTACAAATTTATATAATATTAGTAATTTAGCATAATTCTACCAATTCCCACACTTGTTTTGCTCAAATCTTTTATGATTTTGATGATTTGTCCTGTAACAATGGAATGCCGCGACACGGCAGTTTGAAATTCTCAGAATAACTTCTTATTGTTAGTGTGCTTCTTGGTGTACGAACTACAGTTTTCCAATGTGGAATTTGTGTTTTATTGCTTTTAAATGAAAGATTTCGCGCCTAATACGCTACGATTGGTAATGCGTTTTAGAAATGATGGCTGAGATGTGTTGAAATGGATAAGTTAATACAAAAATTGCGTTATTATAATTTTAAGTACACGTTACTGGCGTGAGAAAGTACATGCTATTGTGACTCCACTAGTTTTTATTAGGAAGTATTAGTTCAAGAAAAAAAATAGCTGTGAGATAAAATTAGATTTGAAATTGTGTGTGTGTGTGTGTGTGTGTGTGTGTGTGTGTGTGTGTAATTCTATTTAAGTACGTATCATGAAAAACTGATACCGAGTTCAAGGTCTGAATAAGTGCAGATTGATGGTGATTCGCCTGATAGAGTATCGGAAAGTGTGTGATCACGGCAAATATGGGGAAGAAAACGTTTCGAGTATAACGCGATATTAATATTAATACACGACACAAATATTAATATCGATGAATCATTGGAAAGTAAAGGAAAACGTTCATAAATTTGCAGCCGAAACAATAAATCGTGCGGCAAAAAACAAGTAAAATAAACGAATTCTATTATTATTATTATTATTATTATTATTATTATTATTATTATTATTATTATTATTATTATTAAGTGAAACACTTGTGATTGAAAAACAAATTTTCTAAAAGCAACACAAAAATATTATGAAAAAATGTATTGAGAAAAAAATCATTGGTTTGTGTTTAATTTGAAAAAAAAAAAAAAATGTAAAAAGTACTAATAAAATATTTTCGTGCAACAAATTTATAATTTGAAAATATTTAATTACATTTTATTTGCTCGTGTACCAAGGAATCGAAATGGCATAGGTACGCGCCTCGCTTCGTGTCTATTATTGTCTATTTGAGGTATAAAGTAGTCATTTTTTATGATTCTTGCCCTGCTATTGGGCACAAAAAAGCGTATATCTTTTTGCTACCTGCACCTGTCTTAAACATTTTTTGAACGACACTGAGAGACCTTACACCTATCGGGCGTACCGAGTTAAAGTTCAAAAGTTTCTGATCCTTCCGAGTTAGATTAAAAAAAAAGAAAAAAAAGTTGAACATGTGTGTTCGGTTTGAAATAGCTAATTCAATTTGGTGGTGTATTGAATGGTGATCTTCAAAACAATGTGAAGTGTATGCGTTCTCTTCATTTTTAACCTTTTTCTTTCAAACTTGCAGTTTCTCCTTGAAGCATCGGGAAACAAGAAACGCTTCATAAACAGGTTCAGTGAAGGTGAGATAACTGTGCGGTGTCCTTGTACGACGACGGCATGAACCAGGCTACCCAGCACTCGAACAAGTTTCATAAGATAATTCATTAAAGTCTGGTCGTAATCACGATCAGTTTACCGATATATGGCATGCTATTTTTCTTAATCGCAGAAATTATGAAAAGGGAAAAGAACTACTCAAACAAAGAATTTCACGCGATTGAAAATATTTGAAAAATTTTTATCTTCTGGGTGTATAAGGTTATTGTACTATTATCATATCTTTGTTGGCGTTTCATTGTATTTTCAAACATACTGCTGGAGCTTTCTGAGTAACAAAGGATTTTTTTGCCAATATTTAGATGTAAAATAAAAATTGTTCTCTAACATTCTTTATTCAGTTAATAATTATGTCACACTCAAAAACATTTATTTAAATTATTGTTTAAAGGATTATGACTTCGTGGATAGCACTAATTTAGTAAAAAACAAAAACTTGGTTTTATTAGTTTTCTTTTAATTAAATTGTTGATATCCACAAGCTAAACGTCCAATTATAATTACAATAATACAATACGTAATATTACTATAAGTAAATATTTTTTTTAACTCTGTTAAATCAATAAACACTTTATTCAACTAGCCTACTACAACAAATTAAAAAACTAATTGAAAAAATGAAGGTATCTCATTGCGTTTCGAAATCCTTAGTCACTGCTTGTTTTCTTGTCCACTTTTTGACAATCATAAACTTGTACTAATAATTATATCGCTGTACCTTTTTTCATCTTCCTAATTTTGTGCCGATGGAAGATAATTTGAAACATAAACAGTCTTAACACCTTGGTAGTGCTGCGAAGAGTTTCTTGACAATCCCCATTAAAAAAAAACTTAGTTTTTTCTCTCAAAAAGAGTGGCTCCCTTCACTCAAAGCGAGTCTCCTAAATCTTTCTAAGTTATTTCCGACAAATCAGTTTTTTATAATTATTTTTATTAATTAATAGCATAAAATCGCGATTTATTGTTAATACTTTTTGTCACTATCATTTGGCATCTTTTCCTATATTTGCACACCGTTACTGACGGATTTGCTGTTAAATACTAATAAAAAAAGGGTTTGTAAAAAATGGCAGCGAAGAACGCGTTTTACGTTCCGTACACATTTGTGTCTCTGCTGCAGAAGGTTCTTTGTACTACGGAGAGTGTTGCGTAGGATTTCATAAGTGAAAGTTGACGCGAAGAATGACAGCGAGGAGAAATCTCGCAATTCCGGAATTCGTAAGACTTTAACAGTGTTGTAGTTTTTGACTCTGATCCAAATGCTTATTGTGGATAGTTGTCTTTGATATGTTGATAGGAAAGCACAGTTGTGTTATAGGAAAGTGAAAAGATCAAGGAATCCGTTTCTCCGAAGCGGAACGGGTTGAACGTGCTTTTGTGAAGAGAGCGGGAAGTGGTACCAAGCTCCGCCTGCGATCTCCGGAAATACGACTGCATCGAAAAGAATCGAAAGTGAGAAAGGAGTCGAGAATAGCGAAAGTGTCGCCTGTGTTCTTTCTGATAGTGCTGATTTTTCATTGCGAAAATTTGCGCAATGTAATCTAACTTTTCTGATTTTACTGATTACGTGATTGAAAAATCGTTTTTTCAAAGATTTTTTTCCGCTAAACGTCTTCCGTACATTCATAGTGTTCATAAAACACCCGAAATACAGTAAAAAATTGCGAAATTTGTTCAGTAATTACTTTTTTTAATTACTGAACGTGTTTAAAGAACAGGCAAAAATCACTGTACCGTAAGTGCGATACATCAGAAGTGTGTTTTGAAGTTTTGACACGTGACTTAGAATTGAATGACCTTGAGAGAAAACATTACGGTTGTCATCCCTCTGTTTATTTATCATTTTAATCAAGCTGGATAACATCCTGAATGGTAGATACTTGAGCCTCGAAGACAACATTTTTGTGGAAAATGTTATTGCTGATATACAGCGTTTTGTGAGGCTAGGAGAAGGAAATAAAAAAAGGTAATGTGTAAGACGTAACTGCTGATCAAATGCATAATATACCGTATTTCTATCAGTGAGTAATAATTGGGTTTTGCATTTTTGAAAAGTTTGTTTTGTAACTTAACGCCAATGCCGCCTGAAGACCAGGAAGAGAGGACGGCCTGCTGCCTGAAAGAGAAAGTCATAGTGCAACGGCAAGCCTTATGTCAGGGTCTGATCCACTTTTCCTCTCAATTCACTTTCAGTGTGCTGATCTTCCCCCCAGTGAACAACTACAGGCGGTTTCTTATACATAAAGTGTGTGAAGAAACACAGTCAAAGGAGTTGAGTACATTTTCTGTTGGCCAAGGTTTCAATCGGAGGACAGTTGTTTGTTTGAGGAGCCTTGTAAGGTAAGATGTATCCTTGAATAGGAAGTGATTGTGAACAAATTCTATTTGAGTATTGGAACTATGTTATTTTCATAGTAATTCCACTTTAATGTGTTCATTTCTTAGCAGCAGTTAAAAATTTATTATTTTAATATTATTTAATATTTACTTTAATACTACTTAATATTACTTTATATTATTGTAATATTTAATAATATTAATTTATTACTTTATTATTAAAATATAAAAAATAAAAACATAAAATATTTGTTAAATTATATATAATTAGATACATGTAAATATCATTTTAACCACTTTATAACAGATTTATTTGATTTACAGGAAACCAAGTGTATTTAGTAACTCTCATGACCAACCTTTGCAAAACGTGAGGGACCAAACATTGTGCACAATGGTTGTAGAAAGGCAACCTGTTTTACCAGATAGTTCATCACCAGAACATAATTGTCAAAATGGTAGTGTTAAAAGAGGTTGGTAAATTAACCCAATATTATTTTTCTAATAGTGAGAGTTTGTTATGAAACTGTGTTTAACTGTTTTTAAATTTTTCAAATGTGGACATTATAGTACGAGCTGCACCTGCCATTTATCGTCCACCTGCTGCAAGAAAGTTGGAGGCTCTCAGTGCGCAAGTCAAACAGAACCACAGCATTACTCCAACTCCACAAACTCCTCCAGTTACAACAGTTGTTTCCAAGACTGACAAAACAAGGTAGATAGTTCTTGTAATTAATATTAGTGGAGTTTTTAACATTGCAGCTTTTCTTGTGGTATGTCTATGGATTATAAAGTTTAGAAAATGTGTGATGTATGTCTTAGGTCTGGAACAAAACAGCGTCGCCCTGACCAGAAAGTATATGTTCCCCGAGCAAAACGTGTTTCTATGACGGATCAAAATTCATCCGAACATCGAAATAGCCATAATGACCTTGTACCAATCAAACAACAAAATTGTGGTACTAAGAAAAATGTTCTTCCATTGCCACTGAAGACCCAAAACACAACTATTAGTTCCAGTGAAAAACCATGTCATGTTATACCTCTTGAGCAGGGAAATGACTGTAATAGTGAGCCAACTTTGAAGAAAATGGTTATTGAAGAGCCTGGCACTAAGGAAGACCACAACAAAATAGTGATAGAAAATTGTGTTGCTGGAGAAATACCAGCAAAATGCCTTTTTGGTGAAGGAATGTTTAATACTTGTGATAGTAATAGTGCAAGTATATCAGTTGGCTTTGAAACAGTAGATGACTGTGGAGTGTCCAGTGTTAATTCAAAAAATAGTGGGAAAACAAAAAGTGAATTAAAAGACCAGACCATGTCTCTGTCTCCGAACACAAATGAAAAAAGTAGTATTAATAGTGAAAACATTGATAAGTGCAAAGGAAAAAATGATAAAAATGAAATTAGTGATTTTAGAACCAGTGTAAATGAAGTGTTAAAATGTGAATCAAAGCAGACTGTTGAAATGGAAGTCATTGATTATGAAGAATGCCTTGAGCACGAAAATAAAATTTCTTGTGAAATAAATCATTGTGTGGAAAATTCTTCACATTCTCTTTCTGACAATGAAAAAATAACTCAACCATCTATTTCAGCAGAGAACATTATTCCTGAAAATAAAAATCAAGTGAATAAAAAAAATAAAAAAATTGATAGGAGGAACTTGATATCAGATGTATTGATTATTTCAGACCCAGAACCTCCAGTTCAGCATGTGCCAAAACAAGAAGAAAATATAGATAAAAATATTTCTCTTGCTAAGAAGAATAAACCAAAACCTAAATCTGAAAATAGTGTAGTGGCAGAGAAACTGGCAAATAATTCAACCAGTACTGACATTTTAGATTCTTCTAGCACTTCTACTTCGTCTGTTTCACTGAATCCTGATGAATGTACTTGGGAAATGCTTTTTGATGAAAATGGTGATTGTTTAGACCCAAAGATAGTGGAAGAAGTGAGTATAAAAAAAGAGAAATGCGATATGTTTTTAATACATTCCCTCAGTATGTTTATGTCATGTTTCTTTACAGTTAACAAATGCTGTTGGTTCTGTTACCATTGAGAAACCCCAATCCGATTATAATCGTTTTATCTCAAGGTCCGAAATTAATTTACCTGGTGGTGATGGTGAATTTGCCCATGTTGTGGAGATTTATAACTTTCCTGCTGAATTCAAGACACAAGATTTGCTTTCCATATTTGCTCCTTACAAAAATGGAGGGTTTGAAATTAAATGGGTTGATGATACTCATGCTTTAGGAGTATTTAGTAGCTCTCGTGTTGGTATGTATTAATTAAATTGATTCATTTAAATGAATAATAAATGTGAATTCTGAAGGATATTTTGTTTTTCAGCTGCTGATGTCTTGGCATATGAGCATCCATTTGTAAAAACGCGTCCTTTATCAGAAGCTACTCAAGAATCGAGGATTAAAGCACGACGCTCTGCTGAATTCTTACAACCATACAGAGCACGCCCAGAAACTTGTGTAGCTATGGCAAGGCGTCTGGTAACAGGTGCCCTTGGAGTGAAATTAGCCACTTCAAGGGAGGAACGAGAAAAAGAACGACGTTTACTCAAGGAAGCTAGAGGTCTCAGACATTTATTGTTTTGAATTCTTTCTTCTTCTTCTTTTCTGGTTCTATTGCCTGCCCGAAGCAGGCAATAGAACCAGAAACACCTTCAGGTCTTGTTTGAGGTTTCCTATATCAATGGGATGATACAATGATAGGTGATCAATTGGTCCTAAAGGTGGGAATGGGAACAGGATGAGGAAAGAAGTATTGCACATGGTCCAGTGGTCCATGGCCAGTGTTTCTAGGTTACTGCCCTGTCATTAACATTACAGCCATCAGGGAAAATACGGGAAAAATTCTCATAGCTGATTGTGATCCCAGCAGGTGGCAAGAAGTTAAACATATCCGGCAAATCTTTGGCTCCTGGCAAGTATCGAACTCATGACTTCCCAATCACTGGTTTGCGTTAGCATTCGCTAATACCAGCATTCGTTGTGAATCCTTTCTAACGTGTGTGTGTAGTTGTTGTTTTTTGCGAACATGTGCATAAATTGACATTAATTGATCATATTATTGACTGTACTTGTCCAGGTTCTGGATTAACAATTATTATTAGTTTTTTTTAATAGTTTGTAGAACTGTTAACTGGAAGCATTTGGATTTTGTCCTGCAAAGCGACTTGGGTTGGTCGGATCATATTAACAATATGGTCAAAAAATAATAGAGGACACTGCACTTTGTATTGCATATTCTAAAAACAGTAGTTCAAATGCCCGATCCTTAGCATATACTACACTTGTTCGTCCTAATTTTAGAATACGGAGCTGCCTACTGGGACCTGTTCAGAAAAGGGCAAATTGAGGCAATAGATAAAATTCAAAAACGGGCCAGAAAGTTTGTAAATCATGGGTGCGTTGATGGAAGAGATGAATGGGAACCCTTATCTAAGAGAAAGGAATGGACGTGTTTATGCGTAATGTACAAGACGTACAAAGGGGACACAGTCTGGGCAGACATTAGTAAAAGATTACAGAAACCAGATTATAAAAGCAGAGACGACCATCCTTGGAAAATATGATACAGAAATGAAGTGAAGTGTTATACAAGCTATAAGTCACTTTAGAGATAACTAAAAATTAAATAGAACTAGGATATCAATCTCTAATTCTAATTGTAATTCTATTTGTAAATATTCGTAATAGTTTTGTAATTGTTAATCTAGTAGTAATCATGTTTGCCACAGAGCATTAACTCAAAGTGAACTTTAATAAATATCTATCTAACTGTTGTAGGAAAGAATCATAATTCATTTTCATTTTAAAAAAAATTGTAGGTAATCTCATTGGTTTATATCAATTCAGATATTACATGTCAGTATATGTGTGTGGTGGAGGGAAGTATTATGGAGTGTTTTAAATGTTTAATTCATTTACAAACGATTACAATTTACTGGAAATTGCAGCTTAGGGTTTTTGTGTTTCAGAGAAGAAACGGTTAGCCGCTCAGCAACAGCAGGATGCTTGGGAAGGAAATATTCGATGAGAGTGAGTGTTGGATTTGCTTAAATATATACTTACCAAACCAGTTAAAGACCATAAACATGTTATTTTTTATATTCAAAATATTATATATTTTTATGACAGAAATTTGACAGTATATGTAATGAATTTATTAATAACTGGTAAAGTCAAAAATGAGAAATGATTGTGCAAAGAATATTAAGTCTAAATATCTAGTTTTGAGGTTAATTTTTGAGTTTAAAAAAAAGTTATTTACAATATTTTTGCATAAGCAGTTTTACATTTATTGTTTATATCGTACAACTTGCAGCTCATTTGAGAATGAACATTATTTAGATATGAAACCTCACAAATGTTATTGTTCTTTTGTCTTGTAAGTGTACTGCACATAGTGCATTAGCTTCTATTTAGGAAGAATTGTTTTTGTTTTCAAACATAAGATGCCATGTTACTAGTCTGTTATTTATGTCTACGGCCATAATGATAATTCTCCTTGCGAGAGGCATTGATATTTTTCTATTTTCTGAATATTATAATTCTAGACTGTTCCCTGGAAACAAAATGGACATTCAGTATAAGCATCAAGTTTTTTGTTTTTCTTTGTTGTCTTGTTCTCTTCCATTTTTTCTTAAAATTTTGTTTTCTTTACGTTGTCTAGAATGTAAGGTTCAAATGTCTTGTTAAATGAATGTAAACCTTTTTATTATTATTGTTAAATCTTAGGATGATCAAAATCCGAGTGTTCTTTTATAAGTGTATCTCCAGGGTTTAGTACCTCTTCTGTTTTGAATATAATTAAGGCATATGTGCCCTGACTGGAGTATCTTTAGAGTTACCATTTGAGGACTGTTTAGCTAAACTATTGTATTTTAATGGCAGTGATGGAATTTTTATGTAGTTTAATATGCGAGATATATTTAAAATATGTCTACCACAATGCTCCTTGTTTTGATGTTTTGTTGTAATACAGATTTGTTGCGTTGGTTCAGTGGTGTTGCTAGGTGTGAAAGATCAGATAATTGATGATCAAGTTTCAATCACTTGCTGATTAAAGTTTCTCAAAGTCAAGAAAATGTAATAAAATAAACTGGAGTTGGTATTTTGCTTACTGACATAAAAAAGATGTTCCAGTGACTAATAATCCATGCAAATTGTGTTTCTAAAAGTAAGGAGATAATACCAAGGCTAGCAACACCATTTTTGTTTGTTTTAGATAATTTTGTGTTTAATTTTCAATGCGTGCTTGTAATATTACTGTGTAACCTGTAACAAGTATCTACTACTTTGCTTATTGTTGTTATTATTTACGTACAAATTTCCATCGCAACATGTCAATTTATTAAAACTTACAAAAGGACATTTCATATGATCTGAACATTAATATTATTTTCTTTCCTTTGAAATATTTCTGAATTCTTCAAAATGTTTAATAATATAGCTTGTAAGTACGTAGTTTGTATTTATAAACAAAATTTTTTATAGAATGTTTATATGTTTAGAGTTTGATTAGCAAAGTTCTTGACCATGATGATGATGATGATGATTCAACATGTTGCTTGTTATTGTCTATATTGTTGAATTTCTTTCAAATTAGTTGACAAATACATTTCTTATCATATTATTTTTTCGTAATGGGATTCTCTAATTTGTGAATTTTATTTTGTGGTATGTTTGAGAATTCATGAACTTCAGGAGTTTGTTATAATTATTGAGGCTGAAATATTGGTACTACAGTAAAGAGTACTGTTCACTTAGTGAGAGAGTTTGATAACTGTGGGTAAGTGATCTGATTTTAGAGAAATTATCCTTGTATTGTTAAAACAAACTATGTCAAACAAGGTATGATAACTTAAATTCCTGGAATTTATTAAAAATGTGTACTTATATATATATACACACTCGTGTTTAGTAGCTTTTCTCACTTTAAAAGTAGTTCCTTTTTAATGCATCACTCTTCTGGATTTGATCAAACATGTTATAAACATTCCTAAAAATAATTTTCTTGAATGTTCCTATGTCTTTATCAAAGCATGCGTGTTTTTGAAATGACATACATTGTATTTTCATCAACACGTGTTTTGAAATGATCAAATGTTTCTTAGAAAAGTCAGAGTAAAACTGGAGGGTAAAGATTTGGAATGCATTTTCGAGACTGGAAAGACTTGTGAACTCTTAAATTCATCATCTGCTGGAGCAATGCAATAATGAAGAATCCAAGAGGTGTGGAAATACTTCTTGGTCTTAAATCATCCAATAGAATGGAAATGCAATTTCACAGTTCTTGTTATTGTGCCATTTTTTTCTCATTTTGTCTGAGATTTATAAGTGATAAGTTCCCACTGACCATGTTTGCTCCATCCTTAGTGTTTAGAGTGACTCAGCTTCTCGCAATACTGTGGATGTCTCCCCAAGAACCCGCCAAATGCTGACAGTTATCTTGTGTACGTACAAAACTGTTAATTCCCCGAGTCTGATTTCTAAAATTTGTGTTTCACCAACAGTTCATTCCGCTACATGTTATTTCCTATTCTACTCTATAAAGACAGTGATTTTGTCCATGATCAATGTCAGACAAAAAGTGCAAATTACATAATGTTAGAACTTATTTGCATGCACTCGTCATAGTGCTGCCCCCTGAACATTCCAGGAATTCAAGTGTCATACTTAATATTACTGATGTGAATATCATTGCTTAACCAATTTATTATTTTTCCTTTCGCCGTTCTTGATTATTCTCTTTCAATCAATTGACTTGAGTTTCTGCCCTTAAATATCTTCTGGTATCATATCCTCAAATTTTTATTTATTCTTCACTTTGTTTTTTATTTGGCAATCTGTTTACTGATATAATCTTATTCACAGAGGACTTTGGTTTTACCTCAGTTCTCCTGAGAAGGGATTTACACTTTTTTTAATTGACACTAAATAACTCTTTGTGATAAATCACACTCTTCATTTCAAAATATTTTTGTTAACTTTATATTTTGTTAAGGATATAAAATAATCTTCAGATCATGCTAATATATCACCTGTAATGTCTTTTTGCCTACATGGGATACATCATTTGCTTCTCTTAAAAAAAAATTATACTTTTTATTTTTGTGAGACGTAATTAAAGAACATGGTTGTATTTAGAAGATACAATTTTTCTCTCTTTATCTACACTTTCTGAAGAACATTAGTTTGTCCAAATTTTTAAGTGAAGATTTTTTTGAGATGTGATATATGAGGATAGTGATACCAAGGAGTGAGTTCGGATTACAATTTTTTAAGTGTGTACATAGCAACTTCAGTAGTTTGTTGGATTTCACCCGGAGTTGATTTTTAAAATGAGTTTTAATTATGTCCACAGTACACTTTATGAATACCATCATTTATTTTAATTAATTAATCATTTATTAATTTTAAAATATGTATATGTGGAAACGTACTACTTTCTTGCCTAGATTAAACAATGCCTTCATTTCTGTTGAGTGAGGTAGAATAAGTGTGTATTGTGAGTGAATCTTTTCCTGATGTTTATTTGCATTTTGTTGCTTAAACACAACTCAGAAGTCTGTAAAATACTCAAACAAAAATATTGTTATTAGAAACATAATCAAATAATTTAATACAATTGAAATTTGTGTGTTCAATTCAATTATCTTTTGTACCAAAAGATGATATAATGAATTTAAACTGGAATTTAAACCAGGTTGATTTGTATTTAGTCAGTTGTATTATAAGCTAATATATGAAAATATTTTAGTATTTTCTGTAGGAGTAAAAGTTTTAATTACATAATTTAACAATTTGACAAGATTAAAAATCTTATAATAGAACAGTAATTCTATTTTCCTATTAAAATAATTTACATTTCAGTTAACTTCAATAGCTCCTATATGTAGTGCTACAAGAATGTGTAAGCACCCCAGTTGGTTTTGAAATTTTCTTGTTTTGTGTTATACATATTTGTTTTAAAAGTAAATCATTTGTTTAGTTCCTTTCTGAAGTTATGCTTTACTGAAGATTAATGGGCTTGCTATTTCTGAATCATTTGAACTTATTTAATTCAAGTATTACAGACCTATTTATTTCTTTAACTTCAAAGTATCTAGTCACAATAAGAGGTCATGACAATTGTAAGGATTGTGCCTGACTAAAATACAGTATAATGGTGTCCAAGTATAACATTTTTGAGTTACCAAACAGTGTCTTAGTACTAATGTATCATTTAAGCCATATTATCATATAAAGAGAAATTATTATATATTTGTAGTGTATTTTGTGTGATTTTTTTTATTGTTATGTTGCTTTTAACTTAGGCTTCATGTAAATAATATTTTTTGTGGTTGTGCAATTTATAGGAGAGTGTGATTTAGAAACTTCTAATTTTGGCAAGTTATATAAATATTAAGCATGTGCCTTTGTATGGTTAAAAGAATATTATATATTAACTTGACGGTTCTAGTATTGGTCCAAGTGCAGTGTAAGCAAATTGTTACTTAATTTTAAAAGTAATAGTAATATGAATATTAATATATTGTTTGCCAAAGCAATATCTTTGGATAAGGATTTAATTTTTAATCATCATTTATATGAATAGCTTCATAAAATATTGACAGAAGTTTGCATTTTTCAATGGGAATATTGCCTCTTTTACCAGTACTTGAAAGATTTTGCTTACACAGTGCATTATTCTAAGAACTACTGACTTGTCAGTTAAAATTGTTTGTGATATTAGAGTGATATGTGAGAAATAGATTAATGAGAGAGAATAGTGGTTTGTGTACTTTTTCTTTATATTTGTTCCTCAGTCATTATTCCTTTTAGGCACCTTCTTCTTTTGCATGAATTCTTCAAATATTAGATCCCCCTCCCCCACCAAAAATAGACTGATAGAATTAATAATTCAATCAGATGTTGACAAAGCAAACGGATGCATTTTTTCAGGATCCCAGAATTCATACTAAATGATGATAAACCTGCAAGTTCAATTAAATTGAAAATATTTATTTTGTAAATATGAAAATTATCCAAATTTCAAAACTAAATTCAATCTATCTCTGAGCAAAATGGTCACTAACTGATGACTACTTTATATTCAATATTCCTTATCTACATTCAGACCCATTTCAGTTTCCAATACAAGTGTGGAAGCTCAAGTTAAGAAGTATGCACAGAACTATGTAAGATCCATATTGATTTTCCAGGTTCAATTACAGGGAAAACAGTTGAACTGAGGCTATGACCCAAATGTGTTAAAGTAAATTTAGGGTAATGTTCAAAACCTTAAGTTGATCTTTGTTGTGCTATCTCACTCCTGTTTATTAGAACTCCAGCAAGGCAAATTCTTTTCAAGCATTGAATTGACCTCCACATATCAAGGCTGCTAGTCTAGATCATTGGTAAATTTCTTTCCCTCAAACTAATGTTTAAGACATCAGATCACCAGTTTTCAATCAAATTAAAAAATTTACTTTTATTTAAACGAAAATTGAATATGAAATTACAAACAACGAAATGTCAGATGTTTGAAGATGATAATAGATTCTCAATACGTGAAATTGTTTTGCTGGCTGTTTAAAGGTCTGTAAAATAAGGTTATCCTTTCAGATGAAATTTATTTACTTTACTTGAAAATACATATTCCACTTAGATCTGTACAAGATTAAAGTTTTTAAAATTGTGATCACTCTTGCAACTATAACATGACATAAAAGAAAATTCATTAATAAACTTATTTCCATATTACATAATTTTTTCATAATGCTATTTAATTATGAAAAAGTTGTTCATTATTCTTTGTAGATGTTTTATAAAAGTTCCTTCTATGCATATCAATGAGTAAAGATTCAATTGTCCAATACTCCATTGGATCCAAAATTAATATCGCAAGAAAACAGGATTTTCAAATAATATTTTATTGCACCAGTGTTATGAACAATTACATTTTCTCCGACACCCAAATCAAACCATTTCCCACTCATCAAATATTCAATTACCATTTACCACCTTTCTTCTTCTTCTTTTTGGGTTGAACTTTCCGTTGCTGTTGTCGTGGGCCTGTTTCAGGCACAGGACTCGCATGTGGATTAGGCGATGCTTTGACTTGACTTGGCATCTTCGTAATATCACTGAAAAGGGAGAAATAAAGATGAAAGGGGATTACGTGAAATAAAATTATTCAAAACAAACCAACAAGCTCTAACTTGAATCAAATGAATATTACTACTTACTACATATCACTAGCTCCTGTAGCAGCACCCTGTGTTCCTTTGCCAATATCTTTATCTTTGTTCCTTCTGTCTTTTTTCTTGCGATAACCTGTTCGCTCATGTCGAGGTAACCAACGTTCCGGATCTGGAGCTACATTTGGATCATAGTTTTTAGGAAGTTTTCCCTTTCGTTTACGCTTCGTTTTCTTCTTCTGAATAAGCTCATCTCCAGGAGTCCTTTGGAGGGAAATAAAACCATATAAATCATTAATGAAGACATTACAGAGTTTTTATTTTGTTTTTATTAAATATACCCACTCTGGTTTTTGCCCAGGAGATGGTTCCACTTTGGCAGCCTTTTTGATAACTTTGGTGCCCATCATCCAATTGGATGTTTCCAAAGCATCCACATCAGCAGCTCGTTCACTGAAATCTAGTGGTGGTAGTTGTTTGCTCAAACTTTGAGCCTTTGCAGGATCAAACTTTATAAAACAAACCAATCAAAGTATTTAATTTACAAATGACAAAAGTACAATTTACATAACAATCCAAGAACTTTATTACCTGTGCATATGCAATAACAAGCTGAGCCAATGTTTTCTTATCAGATGGATTCTGACGTAACAATTCCTCCAAGCTCTTAGCAGCAACAGCTGGTTCCCCACCTCGTAAATGAAAATCTGCAGCTTGTCTCCATAAGGTACTAAGATCTCCCGTGCTCACCTATAATAGATAGTAGGCTTCATAGACTTGAAATTTCTCTAATAATTAACCAAATGTTTAAGTAATTTACCTTATTCTTTCGATACCAATCTACAGCTGCTTTCAGGACATTTGAAGCACCGTCACGATTGTTATCAGCTAAATATAAAGTAACCAGTGCACTCACTATTCCAGGTTTGAAAGTTGAATCACCCATATTATGTAAAATTCTACATGCTTCTTTACGATCTCCCTGCACACAAAAATTTCATTGTGGGATTGAAACCTATTTAAGAAAACTAATTTTTTATTGAACCGAGTACCTACATCAGATAAAAGCAATTGAACTGCTGCAAGCTTCATTTTCAACTGAGTATCTTGATCACCAGCACTATATTTGTCCAGAAGACTTGCTGCTTCCTTTGCTTTATTATCACGAGCCAACTGAACAGCTCTGATCAGAGTGGCTTCAGCAGCCATGTCAGGGTATGTTTTCACTAACTTATCACAAAGTTGTTGGCACTGATCAGCCTGAAATTCACATGACATCTTAATAACTGAAAGCTTTCATCTCAATCCTGTACAATGAATAAAATATCTAAGCATACCTGGTTAGTGTAAAGTGTCAACAGACACTGATTTAAAGCAATATTTTTTCTTTGTCGTGTGGTCAACTTATGTTCCAGACCTTCAACTGTAGCACTTTTGATTTTCTTCTTGGAATCAAAAACATTTTGATCTTTGTTAATTGTAATAATATTGTTACTTGCTATTGCCACTAAACCAATATCATTTGGCTTCTGCTTGAGAGCGGCAGAATAAATCGATTGTGCTTCTTTTTCTCTATTTTGCAGTTGGAGACAGTAAGCCAGTTGAACTCTAAAATATTTAATAAATAATTATAAAATATAAAATCATGCACATGGACACACTTTACTCACATTAGCCTATAACATTTTCACAGTTTTTCATCTTCCTTGAGAAGAATTCACTTACTTAATAATTCCCAACTCGCTATCGATATCTTCTTCAGTAGATCCATCTTCTTCTAAAGTTTCTCTGCAAAGTTTTTCAGTGGCTTTTAGCTTTCTTTCTGCTTCTTGCAATTGGTTATGAGCAATGAGCTTACAAGAAGAATTATATGATAATTCATAAGTATGCTCTCTCAACTGGGGTAGGTCTTTAACCTGTGTTCAAAGAGAGAACAATTCATGGGAACATTTTATGGACATGGAACAACAATTTATCCACAATGGGTGCATAAAACATGAAGCAATATAATTGTATAATGGAATTTTATTCTTTCGAACATGCTCTTATTTCTATACGAGTTATGAATATTATGTTATACCAACAGTAAATGTCGTAAATTTTGAAAATTAGTTGAAGCAGTTGTAAAATTTGAGGGTGTTGATTCGAATTTGTTTGCTGATGGAAATTAAAAGCAACAATTGAAAAGCATTCAAATAAATTACATTATATTCAAATAGTTGAAGATTTTTCATGTGATCCAAGTCATTAACATCAACAAATTCCACATTTAATTATAAAAACAAACATTTTAATACATTCATTACCAATGATAAAACTTGGAAACACATTTACAATTCTAATATGCAATACAAAAATTAAAGAAACTTACCGAATTTTCCGTGCACAAATTAGCAACAACAGCTGACAAATTAGTTTCCCTTTCATCTTCATAATCATCATCACTGTTTTTAATTACATCACGATATGCATCAAAACATTCTTCATACCTGCAAAATTCAATCAATTGGCAAAAGAAAGCAACAGGAGCTACAACACTGACAAAATAATTGTACATACTTCTCCAATCTATAAAGAATTTGAGCCTTAAGTTCCTTGATTCTCAGTGTCACATTTGAGGCTTCGTTCACAGTTTTTAATGCTTGTAATGGCTGGTTCAAGCGGTATTGGCAATATGCTTTCTCAAAATCCAAATCACTGCAACAGAATTTTCCTTCAAAATTCGGCTAAATGTAATCGGTCATTTAAATGGCACTTACATACCTGGAAAGTTTGGGAGTATTATTGACTGCCTTCAAACCATCTTGAAATCTTGACAGCTGAATTAAACAAACAACTTTACAATGAAATGCCTCTTTTTCATCCGGAAACTGCTGAAGAACTGTAAATATACGAACACGCATTTTTATTACTTGAATGTCACATATGGATTTCAAAAAATATAGTAAACACTATTCTCGAAGTACAAGAAGTTCACAAAATTCATCAGACAAAATAATTACTTTTATTTGCAGTTTTTAACGCTCTCTCTGACTCTCCAGCTTGCCCAAACCTATTTAATTCTGCATACAGTGAACTAAGGTTACTTTCCCTAGACGCAGCCATGTTCACCAGAACACGCAGACCAGTGTATTATCGAAATCTACAAATCGACTGAGATCGATTTAACTTGTTTCGATTACGCGGCGCCCGGGGGGAGGGCGGGGCTCGTGCGCATCGCAGCCAGACATGTTTGCGCCATAATATTAGCGGGAAATTTAAATGCAGCTAGATACCAAAACTATCACATTACAAGACATTGAAACAGATTTATGAAGCATTTCTTTTACATATTGCATTTTGTACACCAACATTGTTAATTTTGGTTGACTGCCGTTGAAAATTGTCACTTTGTACCACTTTCAAAATGTTTTCCAACACTTGTCGCTCTCCATGCAAAATAGCGATCACCGTCTGGGTGGCTTTTCAAACGAAGTGTCCGTGCTGTGGTCACGGGATTCCTGACGCAAACTGATGTGCAGAACGAACAAAAATCGGGGCGCCGGTAAGGCCCGCAGCTTACTATACTAGTAGTACTGAGAGATGCTTTGCGAAATACAGGTACGTTATTGGATATCTCGAAATGTCTTTATGAACCACAAGCGGAGAGTGGTACCAGCAGATAGCTATGAGATCAGCTGTGAGTCCTATTCCTTGTTTTATTAAATGCTCTTGTGTAATTTTAACCCGTGAAATCGTTGTTTTGTTTTAATAATCGTAAACCGCTTGTTTAACGAATTCGAATTGCTTAAAGAGAAATACATTACTGTATTGCATACAAATCATTATTTAATGTAAAACACTGGAACGTATGTGACGTTTAGGGGAGAATTACAATCTGTGCATATTTTCATGAGCTCCATAATCTCTTCCCCCTCTGTTTTACTATATTTGTTGGTTGAATTATGAATAAATGGTGAATAATCAAATAATTCATAATAAAATTCACAATTAATAAATTCATTCATAAATAATAATTACGAATTTAAAACCATGAATTAATTCAATTCTTCAAAATACCCCTTCAATTTTCTTCCTTGAAATGTCATATATATATATATATATATATATATATATATATATATATATATATATATACATATTATATATATATATATATATATATATATGACAATGTTCAGAACGAAGCAACGAGATGCTTACTTTGATCTGATTTTCAAGTAGGTGTGCCACAGGGTAGTGTTTTTGGGCCTGTATTGCGCCTGTATTGTACTTATTGTACACCAGTGATTTACCAAACCCAGAAGAAGGAAAATTAGCCACTTTTGCGGATGACATAGTCTTGATAACAGCACGGGACGAGATTCGCTCTACCCGACGGCTACAAGAAGCTAGAAATGCCGTTTGTGATTGGGCTAAAAATGGAAATTAAAGCTAAATGAATAAAAAACGGTATACGTCAATTATATCAACAGAAGATCAAACAATCCACCTCCACTAATTATAAACGGAAAGAAAGTTCCTTATGAAAATAATGCTAAAAACTTGGGTATGACATTGGACACTAAACCGTAATGGAAAAAGTATGTCAAGAAAAAAAGGAAGAAGTCAATATAAAATTTCGTCAATATAAATGGCTAATAGGAAGATACTGCGGCCTATCCTTATGTAGGTAATAAACCACTATAATATAATCAGATCCGTACTTAAACCCATATCTCTATATGGAATTCAGCTGCGGGGATGTACAAAAGATAGCAATATCAAAATAATACAAACTTACCAAAGCAAAGTTCTGCGAGAAATGGTGAATGCGCCATGGTATGTAAGAAATGCTGAAATCCACAGGCATCTTGGAATACCAACAAATAAAGAAGAAATTAAAAGGTTCGCCGAGAAGCATGAAGAAAGATTCCGCCTACATGAAAATGCAGAAATTCTTTAACTGCTGGAAAACTAACACCTGTTCTGAAGAATGAAGAGGACCATACCATTTGAACTTGTGTAGTGTGTTCATCGTAGCAAAATATTGTACAAGTGATAGTGTCCAGTTTAAACAACCGAACTACTAAAGAATGTCATTGGGCTGAATTTAACTGCCATGTAGTTTAGAATTAAGAAACACCAAAGAAAAGTTGGTGGTTGTCTTTCCAGACCATTTTTGACTTGTAAACCCAATGGTGTTAATAAAAAAATAGCTCCTAACTGCAAACCAGTATGTTGGTATCACTTTGCGTTCCGTTTGTAGGGTTCTAATTTGTATCGCTATCCTGTCTTGAATGTAAAAGTATTTCTAATGCGTAATCTGTGCTCGCACAACCCTTCTACTGTACCTTATTGAGCACGCGATAGAGTTTATTAAAAAATCTCAACCTCGTCTATAACTACAAAAATCAATGTCTGTCTCTATGACATCATTCCTTCTGTACTCACGAATCGTTTTATTTTCATACATCACGAAGTCTACAGAAGTAGCTTGCTTGCTTAGCAGTAGCGACCTTATTTAATGTGCAGTGCAAACTAGTCATCGCCTCGTACTGTACCTGTTCATTGTGTACAATAATTGTGGATTTAAATTTCCCGCACAATAATTCAAGATGGCGGAGTTTCGGCACTGCCAACCTCATCGAAATAAAACGCGAAAGCGCCGACGCGACTTGTTTAATGTTGTACGTAGTGGCCTTCAAAAATCCAGATATGCTGAAATGATTTGTTAATATTGTTTTACGACTTATAAATCGCAACAGGCATATGGTAAAATAATTTAATTTATAATTTATATATGAAATTTGTTTTTATTAATTAATTATAATATTAAATATAATACTTTAACTAAATTACTTATAAATTTAAAAATATTTGAACTCTCAGAATTAATACAATTTTATTGAAACTGAAGAATAAATGAAATAGTTATATGTTATTTTATTATACAAAAGGAAAAAAAGGTATAAACAGGGGATTTATAGAATAGAGATGAAATGAAATACAAGACTCAAAATAATTTTAATTTTCCAACAGTACACAATAAAGTGAAATAAAACTATTCTTTACTGAACTAGAAATATTTGTATAATAATAGTTTTATGCACGTAATATCGACACATGACCACGATCAAAGCATATCTAAGGAATGAACAAATCTACTGTATGAAAATGACAATGTTTGAAATTTCATGAAAATTGAATTGATCAGATATATGATTTGATATAATGCGAAGGTTCAGTAAAGAATAAACTGATGCACGATGGGTGGTCAATTTTAATGACAAATTGCAAGGAGCAGTCATTAAAATTTCTTGAATACCGATGGTCCGCAGCAATTTATTTTCACAAAAATTATTGAATTTTTACAACAATTTTAAAGCCCAATGCCCCTGGGCTTACAAACATTACAAAACATCCTGGCATTTACCTTAAGCGATCAGGGAAAACCAGGGAAAACAAAGAAGTATGCTACCATATATATAAAAAAATTGAATAAGAAAGTGAAGTAATCCTCAATTGGATTGTAAAAATATTATCATTAAAAATCAACATTAAGAAATTTGGCTGACTTTACAAATTAATAAACTACTTTAAAATTTTACATATATTGATAGCATACCCATCCTTCCGATCAGGATGACGACTGAGGGCTGATTTCTAGCATGCATACAGAAACATAAGTCAAAATAATGGAGACATTTACAATACGTGAAATAATATACATAAAACATTCCATATTTATAAAATGAAAAATCCGGTAGACACAGCAACCCTGCAACATAGAACAATCAATGCAGTATCTATTGTCCAATCATGATAAATTCAATAAACAGACATGTTATTGTTATAGTACTCATACATTTATTATCCAAAAAAGAATACTGCGAACAATGACTAGCACTCATAAGCTGGAGTCTTGCAAACCCTTGTTCAAAAAATTAAGGATTCTTCCACTACCGTGCATGTACATATTTGAAATAGTTGTCTTCACAAAGAAGATTCTCATGGAAAACAAAGACACTTTCACTCTAAATTCAGGTGTACACAACTATAACACTCGACAAAAGGATAACCTACATGTTCCCCATTCTGAAACTACACTTTATCAAAAAAGTACCCTAGTAGAGGGCATTACACTTTACAACAAATTGAGCCATGATATTAAAGATATGAATACAATACCTAGATTTAAAAGTAAATTGAAAGCTTTCCTGCTTAACAACATATTCTACAGTGTGAAGGAATACACAAATCACACCACTACCTCCCTTAAAAAACAAAAATAAAAATTCTAATCCCACTGATTCTCTGTTTCATGTTGATTGTTCAAGTTGAAGCAAAGAAAAAAGAACTGGCATATCCCATCCTGCCTGTGTTAAATTGCAGTTGGACTGATGTAGAAGGAGAATGCCAAACCAAAATTCTATTTCTTTCATCCTGAATTTGCTAAATGCACTAGGCATCATTAATATCGTTAAATCATTTCTGAATGAATAGTATTTTATTATTAGTATTGTTACTATTACAATTGATATTACTATTATTAGAATTGTTATTATTACTATTATTATTATTATTATTATTATTATTATTATTATTACTATTATTATTATTATTATTATTATTATTATTATTATTATTATTATTATTATTATTATTATTATTGAGTATTGTAAGAACAATGACCAACTTGAGCAGGGTTTTTTGTTCAGTTTCCCTTGATCCTTTGAGCAAATGCTGAGATGGTTCCCCTTGTTTTGATTTCTGGACAGTAAATGTAACTTCACTCTGCCATATCTGACTCGTCATACACGATTGAAATTGTATCTGTGACTCAATAAATATTATTATTATTATAAGATCAAAAATTATTCCGAGGAAATTATGTTCTTGCAATGAAAAACAAAAAAAATTAAAAAAGGACATTATCACATTTAAATAAAAAAAATTGCTACTTAACTTATATATTACTTCAAACTCCAGTAACATATGAAAAACGAAATTGTCCAGAAGAAAAGTTGGCCCAAGAATTTTTGCTTCACATTACAGTATTCAATATAATATGTAACCAAAAAAAATAATCTACAAAACCAATAAAATATACAAACATAAATAGAAAATCATTGAAAAATAACTTAAAATGAAATGTTAATTACCAAAAAGTAATATAGCACATCAGTAGTAAACATTAAATTTTACTCTATATCATGCCAAATAATATCATGAAATAAGTACTTACTAATTTCACTTAACAACTGATTACCATTTGAACAAAACATCTAAATAAAATGATGTATGTTCTGAACTCCATTATTGCATATCTGAAACATTTATTAATGTAATGTATGTTTCACACACATGCTAAATCTTTCAAGTGTATTCATTTATATCATTTAGCATCAGTACTTAAACAGAACACAAACTCAGAGGCATTGGCAGTAATGATTAATTGTATTACAGGGATAATGTAAAGGAAATTGATTAACTGTTAATTCATTGGGGTTAATTAATGTTAATGAAATGGTGCTCTTAACTAGTGTCTTCGGTTGAATTGAGAAGGCAGGAGTTCACTCAGGATCTCACACTCATTAAAACTATTAATGCACACTCACCGCAATAACCACAATTCCATAATCGAGTTTATTCTAGCTATACCTTTTCTGGGGCACAGTGTAACCAAATTTGTTCTTAATCTTGACTTGGTGGTTGCTTTACAGGGGCAGGAGTTTTATAATTTGAGGCACATCTGAAATATTCGGTAACATATTTTACAAGAAAATCACTTTTATTCCAAACGCTTTAATGCTTACTCACAGTTTTCACTTTTGCAACCCTACTCGATCCAAACACAAAACTGAAGCACTGGCAGGAACAATTGACTGTAATTTAAAAATATTAATTTACAACCTGCAATAATCACACACCTATAATCAAGTAATTCAAGCAATACCTTTTCTGGGGCACAGTGTAACCAAATTTGTTCTTAAACTTGACTTGGTGGTTGCTTTACGGAGGCAGGAGTTTTATAATTTGAGACACATCTGAAATATTAAGTTACATATTTTACAAAATTATTACTTTTATTCCAAACGCTTTAATGCTCGCTCACTGTTTTCACTTTTGCAACCCTAGTTGATCCAAACGCACAACTGAAGCACAGGCAGGAACAATTGACTGTAATGTAATAATATTAATGTAACAACTTGCAATAACCACAATTCCATAATCGAGTAAATTCAAGTTATACCTTTTCCGGAGCACAGTGTAACCAAATTTGTTCTTAAACTTAACTTGGTGGTCGCTTTACGGAGGCAGGAGTTTTATAATTTGAGGCACATCTGAAATATTGAGTTACATATTTCACAAGAATATCACTTTTGTTCCAAACACTTTAATGCTTACTCACTGTTTTCACTTTTGCAACCCTACTCGATCCAAACACACAACTGAAGTCCTGGCAGGAACAACTGACTGTAATGTAATAATATTAATGTAACAACTTGCAATAACCACAATTCCATAATCGAGTACATTCTAGCTATACCTTTTCTGGGGCACAGCGTAACCAAATTTGTTCTTAATCTCGACTTGGTGGTTGCTTTACGGGGGCAGGAGTTTTATAATTTGAGGCACATCTGAAATATTGAGTTACATATTTTACAAGAATATCACTTTTATTCCGTCGTGTAATATATAAATATTTTTCAATAAAATAATTATGATTCACACACACATGTTCATTGTGAAGACGTTCTTGAGGCATGCAATAAAAAGTCAATAATTATTGTGACATTGATGGCTTACCCCCACAATTACAGCTACCTTTGCAATGACACTGCTCTCAGGAAGTTTCACTTCTTTACGAGAATTTTTCTCGCTCTTGTACTTATAAACATTAAGAAGGACCTGCCTTTCACCACTCGATAAAATCCACTTCCCCTTCTGCTTCACTGGAGAGTTATTTCTGGAATTACCTGACATTTCTAAAAATGTCAAGCCCAGCGCACAATAAGATTTTCCTTACGAAACAATTCGCGCACAGGAAACGCAAAAAAAGGCTTTTTCAGCACGCAAGTGCGGGATGCGGCTCACTCGCATAAGCTCACAATCTCCACGCGTTTTGCTGGTTGAAACCGTTGAAGTTGGCACAAATTCATTTCGCTCGCATGCATGCCAGTCTCCAGCCAAAAAAAAGTCCCTGGCAGCTGTACTTCCATTACGTGGGGAATTTACGTTGGGGTTGGCACCTACTTTCTCCAACATAAATGGTAATCAAAAGTCCCTAAGTCAATGTAGTATGTATGGCGGGTGGTTTACGGGAGGTTGGTATTACCAAGCTCTCTGGGTCACATCTTACGTGGAATAAATCTTAGCAAAGTCTCTCCCAACCCTAATCGACCCGAAATGCCAATTAATACATTTTAATTAAATCATGAATTAAATATTACGAGTAAGATGGCCCTAAAGTGTATCTCAGTTACCAATGCGGAGCTTGAATGGTCTCTTTACTGACACTTTTTTTTCTCCCAGGAGAGCGGCAGATGCCAAGGGAGGCCCTAGTAGGATTTATAGGAGCCGTTTTATGGGATGCACCTGGGAGTGCTGCGAAACCGAAAATCTAGCCCCCACTCAAAAGAACTAGCGCACGAAAGTCTGTCCCATTCATCAGCAACACTAGATTGTTCAAAATTGTATGTAATGGTAAGTATGGACTCGTAATGTTATGAGTAGACATCGGATGTTTAGGGAAATGCCTCTTTTTTTCTAGAGAACTTATTTAAAGGCTGATAATGTATGTCCACGAATCATGACAAATAATGGCATTTAACGGAATTTTATAATGCTTATTTTTGCTTATTTTAGCATAAATGCCTATTTTTTGCATAAATACCTTTTTTAGGGCTTTTTTGCCTTTTATTTATTATATTTATATACAATGCTAAGATATTGGAAAATCGGCGATGGTCCAACGTGACCATTCATTACGAAACCTTCAATTCACGTCTTGAAATTTAAAATTATGAGAGAATTCCTGGAAGTACATCAACTGATTTTTCTCCATTTCCCTATTTCACAAATACTAGCCATGATCTGAGAACATGGTCGATTGACAATACGCCGAGGGAACCGAAAGTTTAAGTGGAAATAAATATAAATTCCCAGAAGGTTTCCATGTTGCTAGTGTTGGACTGCTAAAATATATGCCAGTCACATCGTTCAGATATCCTTCTCCGCATTCAAACTGATTTTGTCTCCCAGTCGTCGCAAATTTGAAATTGTGATCCTTGAAAAGTTACTGGTAATATGGAAATATTGCTGGTTAATGGAAACTGTTAAGAATAAAATGTAGAAGAGTTGTAAATATGTAAATCTATTTTTACATTAAAATATACGAACTGATTTTGTGAATTTAAGTTTACAAAATAATATTTACAAAAAATACAATTTTCCATTTTATTGTATATGTAACTTATGACAGTGTCTTTTTCTTCCTTATTCTTGACCTTTTCAGTGCCTTTTCAGGCGCCTAAAAGACGATTTTTTAGTGCCTAAACATCCGATGTTTAGTTATGAGAATAGAAATGTTTCAAAGAAAAAGCAACCCGCGAAATTCGCAGGTAGTGCATTTCTGAATATAAATTCATTAAATACCAGTCTCAGCATCTGCGTACCAGCATCCCATTGTCTTTTTTTTTTTTTTGACTCTCCAACTTTCGAGGGCACGAGCCGCCACGGGTTCATAAACATTGCTCCTATTGATATGTTTTTACGTTTTCGTCGTAAAGAAAGTTACAGAGAGCCGGCCCGGATAGCCGAAGCTGCTAAGACTGTAGGGCTGTGGCTGCCTTGGCTCGAAGGGTCGTGGGCTCGAATCCCGCCTCTGGCATGGATGTTTGTGTGTGCTCGTGTTGTCCTTACGTGTCGTGTTCCCCTTACAGTTACCCCAATGTAAACAATCACAATGATTGCTAAATGACCTACTAATTAAAAAGCAACCCAAAAAGAGTTACAGAGAAAGTTCTTGCTACGGCATATTAGTGTGGAGACTTTGGGGTCCTTCAGCGTCTCCTTGAGGGAGGCAAGGTAGCCATTGTCTACCGTGACGAATATGTACTTGTAGTTTAATAATACATTTAATAATAAGAAGATAAATTAAATGACTAGCAATTTTAATATCGTGTAAGTATTATTCAGCTGACCTGGATGGCCGAGGTGGCTAAGAGCGAGTACCGACTCAGCGCTTCGGTCCGAAGGATCGCGGGTTCGAGTTCCGCCTTGGGCATGGCTGTTTGTCCCTTGACTTTGTGTGTTGTCGCGGAGGGTCTCGCGTTCTGCTGACCCCAGATCAGAGGAGCCCGCAAGTGTTTGTCTAATGTATGGTCGAATATGCGTCCCTTCGGGACGTAACCACTATTTATTTACTTTTCCACTGGTTCGGACAATGTAAATCTCTTTCAGCTTATCTGCATTAAATCAAAACGAACTTGCTTTCTCCATTGGAACTTTCAATTAGAAATGTCAGCGTGCAGCAAAGCGTATCATATAGTCAGCTGTTATACAGACCTTTCGAAATTGCGGTTTCGAATTTCTGGCTCGTCTTTTGCTAGACTCTTTCGGGAGTGGATAAATTCAACGATGTGAAGCCCGCGCACGGAAGCTTGAAATTTTCAAATTACTTCTCATTGTTGGGCAGTATTTCTGGGTGAAAAAAATGTTGCTCTGGAGTGTCGAATGTTTTGATGAATAAGCTTAAGCTTTCGCGGCTAATGCGCTGCGATTGGTCTTGAGTTTTACATGTGATGGCTGAAATGTGTTAATATGGACAGACACTTTGGTTTTATTATTTTACGCAACCGTAACGTTTCTGAGGCGAGAAAGTATGTGCTGCTGTAGCCCGATCAAAGAGCACAAGAGTCCGCGCCGCTGAGCCCGACCATTTTTTTTTTAAAATAATTGTTTATACTGGAAAACATGGCCGTCAGATGGCAGCACATGACGATATCGATCTGACCATTGGATGGCACAGGTCGGCGCGTTGTTCGCCTTTTGAGTGACGAAGGTTATGATTTTGGAATTAATATGTGAAGGAAATAATTGTTAAGCGAACATGTTTCTTAAATGTGCGAAGTGGGAAGACGGTGAACAAATATTTAAATAAACTGTCGTCTTACTCTTTTATCGTGACAGCTTTCGAGAATCGTGATGAGTGATCCCGTTGTTATGGATACGAATGATTTGGAAGCTGAAAATAAGGTATTTAGAGCGTAGTAGCTAAGTTGGTGGTTTATTGCGAATTGGTTGTAAAACTTGTCTCGATTTCTTTGTATTACAGTATATGTCAAGTACACATTACAAAGCGATTGTGACAAGGCTAGGTAAATGTTGAATATACTTACTGCAAATTGATTGTGAAGGTACTCAATAAAAATAATTATTAACAACAAGTGTGTTTTTCTGCTCGTAAATAAAAAATTGCCTGTTTCTTGTATTTTTTGTTGATGTTGATGATGACTGGGGATGTTAGTTATTCTTGGTATCTTTCAGCATGAAAATGCAGCAGCAAAAGAAGAAAACATCCCAAATTTGACGCCGAGTGTAAGTATTTCAGAATGTCTTGGGTAACAATGTACATGAAATTTTAATTAAAAATGCTTTGCTAAAAACATGGAATAGCCGAAGTTTTAATTCTGAAAAATTTACACATTTCAAAATACATTTTGTTAACCACTGTGCATTACTTAGTCCATAACAATTATTGTTTGGTTTTGCTTTCAAAAATCCACTTCATATTCAGTTCACTGGGTAATGTTGATAAGTTGATAAATTACAATTATTTTCAACTAATTTTCGTCTCTTTCATGAATTTATTTATTACAGGTTGGAGATGATGTAGTTGAAGGAATGCCACATTTCACCTTAGAAGTATGTAACTTGTTTCATTAGTAATGTCTTCTTTTGTGCCCATTTACCTCAATCGTGTGTTACTTAAATAGCGCTTGCACTTTCACACATTCCAATATTTATAGCAAGAAAATTTTATCCAACTTCCTCTGCCACTCTCCGTGTAGTTTGTTTATAATGTATATTCAGATTATTGTGAAAAGTATGGAGAGTATGATAATCAAATTGCATTGCATGGCAAGAAGATTTTTATTATTTTGAAACTTATAGGCTCATCTGTTGTTCTTACACTAGCAGATTTATAGACAGGGAATTATAAAGGTGTGTGTGAGTGTTGTAGAAGTCTATATGAAAGGTTTAGTGAGGTTAACATGATTTTCCTTCAAGAGTTTATAAATGTTAAAAAATGGTTGAAATTTGAGATCACGATAATTGTATCATAGCATCACAAATGTGGAATAAACTATGACACATTTCTTCCTGTCACTTTTCACTTCAAATGGTCAATGACATTAATAAAATTAGAAAAAAACAAAACAAAATAAATTAAATATAATTTAAAAAAATAAAATTAAAAAATCTAGTCTGTTTTAGTAACATGTAATATATTTGTATTTAATGATATGGTGGATTTTGTGTTTGTAGTGTTTTAGTAGTCTCATTATTCAGTTCTTATTCAAATATCTTTATATTTTAACTTTAAAACTTTATAATTACAATGGGTATTCCTTTACATTAGACTATATATCTTTGACACTGGTGAATATGCTGACAAGTCATTAAAACTTAATTTTACTGGAAAGCAAAAAACAACTTTCAACTGATGCAGTAAATCAGAAATTTAAGATATTAGTACGAAACCTACACACAAATAGTTTTGTTTGAATATCGTTAATCCCTCATTTACTTTAGTTGAAAGTTTTTTTTTTGCGCTCTTGTAAAATTAAGTTTTCATGACTTATCAGCTTATTCACCGGGATCAAAGATGTAGAACAGGAACTATTAATTAGAATGGGTATTAAAAAACAAATAAACAAACTTATGATATATCATGTTAACATAATTTTTTTTAACTAAAATCCTTACAAAAGACAATTTTGAACACAAATTAAAAGTTTTTATTTTTTTTTAAATTTATTTTACGTCAAAAAACAGTTAAAAACTGCGTATGACGTGCTATGGGGAAAAGTGAATTGTGTGCACATTTTCAAAATTCTGTGATCCCTACACTAACTAAGTCATATTCTACTTAAATTTTGAATTTTTGAAAGGGAGAAAAAAAGAAGAAAAAAAACTCTCATGTAATAAAATCTATTTTCAAGGATAAACAAGCAATAAATTTTGAATTTTGAAAGGGAGAAAAAAAAACAAAAAATCTCCCATGGAAAAAAATCTATTTTCAAGGGTAAATAAGCAATAAATTTTGAATTTTGAAAGGGAGAAAAAAACAACAAAAAAAATCTCCCATGTAATAAAATCTATTTTCAAAGATAAATAAGCAATAAATTTTGGCTCTTATTACTTCCTGCCGCGACAACATGGAAACGATAATTTGAATAATTGTATTTCCCACTGAATTCTAGAAGACGTGCACAGAAAATGAAGTTACATTTATGTCCAGAAGCAAAACAAGGGGCCATCCAAGTATTTCCCTCCCCAAAAAAAAGTGGTTTTTGGCGAGTCCATAAAATGTTTCAAATACACTTCATAAATATAGACTTACACTTATTAAAAATAGTAATATCATTGTCCATAATTTGCTTTTAATTGTGCATTCTTGGCTGTCTGGGATGAGCCACATCTCAGTCAATGGACTAATAGCTTCATCAACAGACACAGCTCATCCTGGACAGCCAAGAATACAATGACTGATCGTGGAAGCCTACCAATCCATCCTCCTTTTAAACGTGAAAATTAGGCTAGTTTTTGTGCTGTTTTTTTTCTCCATTATTGAAAACTATGAAACTTACACTCGAGTTGTTGAACTAATAATATTGATTATTCATTAAATATATTAATAGTTAAAGTAAGAGTTTGCATGTGATCAGTTGTGTGGTACCACATGAATTGTAAGTTACATTCTTTACTGATATAATTTTTATGTTATAATTATAATTTAATTTAAGATTGTTATAAAAAAGTTTGTTTTTCAGTTTCTGTTTCATTATTATTTGATCTCTTTTGGTTTCAAATCTTGAATGATCTCATTTGAAGTTTTCTTGGGTTTTGTGGACCTTCACTTCTATTACATCTACCAACTATCTACTATTACAACTACTACTACTACTTCATTTTTACAACTACTACTACGAGTCCATTTATTGTTATTTTTTAAAGAAATCTTTTGTCACTTTGCTAGGATATTTTTGGTGTACTGTTGCTGCTTATTTTACAGGTAAATGTCTGGGACCATGTCTTTGTTTCTTATGATGAACATTTTGATGGTATCTCCATTGTTGTCATTAATTTTTATTTTCATTATAGATTTTTTTTTGGCTAATTATTGAAAACATGCATTTATGTTTTAGATAAAGTTATAGAAGGAAATGCTTTGAAAAGTTGTTTAAGGTTTTTTAAAAATTAGTGAAAACACCAATACTTAATTTTTATTTCCATGAATATTCCCTACAGTAATGAATTTTTATGTAGGAAATGGAATCCTGCTTGGTGAAAGACGATATGATGTCATATGTAAGTTCTCAAAAGAATTTTCTTTAGGGCACTTCCATTCATACAATAGTAATGCTACAAAATTATGTTTGCACGATTGTCTTTGTGTATTGTTCCCAGACTTCAAAGCTTTATATTTAGATTTTAGTTGCCATTCAGTGTCTCTTTTGTATTTTTGAGAATAGGAAATAGTGAGCTATGTATTGACTTGTGAAAACAAATGGGCAAGGAAACATGATTGTATTAAATTTTAATTATATAGGCCTATATCTTATTAAATAAATTTCATTTTTCTTCTTTCTTTCTTTTTCCTGCCAGAGAATTTAATGAATTTTGATTTTAATGTTAAAAGGTGGAAAATATATTATTATATTACATATAAATTCTATTTAGTTTAGTTTAACCGTTTATTTTAAAACTGTTTTTTAATCACACTTTAATAATGTATTATAATGTAACATTATAATTGCTTTCGTGGAACTTTTTTGTTTGCAAATTTCTTGATAATATCACAATCTATTTGAAGTAAAATATTCTTTTCTAAGCTAAAGTGGATAGTTAATTTAATCTACTTTTTCCCATTGTTGATCTTTTGACCTACTATAAAACCAAAAACTATCTTTCAGCTGATTATTAAAGCGAAAAATTATGTTATTTTATTTTAACAGTGATATATAATGCATTAATTGACATTTGTATAGTATAATTTTTGAAAATGACTTCATATGCCTGTAACAAGTAATGTACTTCAGTTTCCAGGCCAATGACCCCCATCTCGATAAGGTTTTTATTGTGCCAATGAGATGGCCCATTGTTTTGCTTCTGGACATAAATGTAGCTTCACTATGTGCACATTTTGTTGAGCTCTCCTTTTGCTTGTAGTTGTAGGAGTAGAGCCGGAGGTGTGTTACTATGCAAAACAATCAAATCTGCAATTTGTTTACGTATGCAAATAAGTTTTCTATACCTCGGGAATGGAAATGTCTCATTGTTTCCAAATGTTGCTAATCTAGCGCTTTTTAATTTATATTTATTATTATTATTATTATTATTATTATTATTATTATTATTATTATTATTATTATTATTATTGTTGTTGTTGTTGTTTATCGTTTTTTAAAACTTTTATTCATCTTTCAAGTATTTATAGTAAAAATGTTAGGAAGGGATTCTGGAGCTCAAAAAAACGTGAATAGATGGTACCTCTCCCCCTTACGTCACATACAGTTTTTACTGATCTTTGACTTAATAAATCTATAAATAAACAATTTGAAATAGATGTACACATATACATGCATGCGAAAGGCGATATCAACGTATGGAAATATTGTGTAAACGTCAGTTCTTTGAAGAAATGGGAGCAAATCCTACAGTGAATTTTTTTCCAAAGCTTTAGTAATATTATAAAAGAGCTTCAAATTGTACATAAAGATATTATATTTTTAAATTCATGTTCAGTAAACATTACTTTCTATAAAAAAAGTTGCACCGGAAATTTGCCGCCCCTCAAATATTGCCGCCCTAGGCACGTGTCTAGGTTTGCCTATTCATAAATCCGCCACTGATAATACCGCATTTACCTGAATATAAGGCAAGGGTTTTTCCTAAATATCTCAGTCGAAAAGTACAGGGTCATCTTAGTTTCGTAGATTAAGCCGTGTCGGTTATGGTTTAAGATTTTACATTGCCATTTCATGTCACAAATCTTGTAAATGTTGACGTAACAATAGACTGCGAAGACGGTAAAAATATTGTGCGTTTCTACTCTCGGTTCGACGCCCGACGAGTGCAAATCTGCGTTTTGAACTGTTAAAGAAACAGAGGCCATCAACAAGTGCGAGACAAAGAGAAAATCAGAAGAAAATGTTAGGAGTCTGATGAAAGACTATGAACTATGCAAACGTGGCGCAAAATGTTCAGAAGGGCCTAAAGGCGAATGTTGCAGCACGGATTAAGGTCCGAGGAAAATGAAAGAAACATTGATACTTGTAAAGTTGATGCGGGTAGTGACAAAACTATGATTATGATGATTTTGAGGAACAAGAAAGTGATAGTTCAGCAATAAGACTTAACATTCTCAAAACAAGACAATTTTCTAGTCAATAAGACAATTTGCAGTTTTATTTGGACTACATAATAATAATTAATTAAAAATTTTAAAAAATACTCAAAAGTGCTCTTCAAAATTAGGGGACCGTCTTATATCAGAGGGAAATGCATTAATTTAACTTTAAGAGTCAAACTTGTAGTCTGTGAGTTGCATGCTCTCAACGAACTGTGATGTTGCGACTTGCAGTACTTTACAGAAAACATTAAACTCTTTCCATGTAATGCAAAGACAGTGAATATCATTTCTTATTTCTAATTTGAAGAAAAGCTGCAGAACACACTGAAAGCATATTCACTAGAACAAATATAGAAAAAGTGTAATCATGATTACATAGTAGGATAATGGATCACGGGATCGGTCAATCAATGGATTACACTAGTTTGCCAACGTTTCGGAATATTTTATTCCATCATCAGGGCTAACAAACAAAAAACACAATCACAATAAATAAGGAGTTAGTTATCTGTTTTAATATCTGTTATCTGTTTTAATTAAATTTAGTTATCTGTGTAATTATTTTTCTACATGTATGTTCATTCATGTTTTTTATGTATTTGTTCAGAAGAGTTTGTCCTTATTTATTGTGATTGTGTTTTTTGTTTGTTAGCCCTGATGATGGAATAAAATATTCCGAAACGTTGGCAAACTAGTGTAATCCATTAATTGACCGATCCCGTGATCCATTATCCTACTACTTATTAACGGTCGTGATTTCTACAATGGTCATGATTACATATTTTTACAAGCACACCATTCCATTGTTTATACATTTATTTGTTAATGATAGTCTTACAGTATCGAGATAAAACATAATTCAGTGTGGTTATTCATTAAGTGTCAATTTGAAATAGGGAATGAGTTACAACATCATTGCATATCATGTGTTAAACTTGTTAGAATTATGGCTTTTAGATTAAATAAGTTTGATAACCTGACTTAAAACATTATTTCTTGTTCATTTCCATATCTCTTTACATTTTCGTCAAAGTACTAATATGGTCAGTTGTAAACAAATATATTTTGAAATCAATTCAATTTGCAGAATACTTTACAGTACAACTTTCATCATACTATCTGTGACTTTCATTATTAAACTTTTGACCTGTCCCTGTTTGTAGTTTTGTCATAGAATTAATAATCACAAAAATATATTTACAAATATTTATTAATATAAAATATATTGATAATTACAAATATATATAGCACAAAAAAATATTTCCACTTGTAGTGTCAAGTGTTGATGTATTTGTATGCAATCTTTTATGAGGCTGTTGTGGTATAGACTTTAATTTTACTGAGTTGTGTGCTCAGGAATAGGGCTTATTGTTTATGTAATACTGCTGAGAAAAGTATTATGGTGAAAAAGGTGACGTTTTGTGAGAAAAATGGGTTTTGTGGTCCCTAACACCACAAGGTTCTTTTTTTCCTCCTGTAAGTAGCCTCTACTTGGTAGTAAGTAGACTACTTAGTAGCCATTACTTTCTCATGCACATAGTTTAGACAAAATATATGTTTTGGGGGATCTCAACATCACAAATGTATTTTTTTCTCAATACCTCTATCCATTTGTCTGTGAACATTATTAGTCCCTAAACTATACTTAGCATTTCCCCCCAAGTGGATTTGTCATATTGACAGGGTTGGGAGGTATTAAATACTTGTATTTGAAATATGTATTTTAAATACATTTTGTATTTTAAAACTATATGATTGAGTGTTTTGAACATGTATTTTGGAGATATATTTAAATACATAGAGTAGGTGTATTTAAAAAAGAAATAATTTATAAAAATTAAATTTGCGAATCTTATATTTATATTAGTAATTATTATCTTTAATTAGTTATTGTTCAGATATGTGTATGATTGTCAATTACTGATTTATTGTAATTGACAATTAATTGCCAGGTCCCATCATTTTAACTCTAAAACTTCTATAAGTGAGAAACAGAAACTTTAAGAGAAAGTCTACTGAACTCGTGGCTCATTGCAAAGTCGCAAGTCTTTCACCACTGAGATCCAGGTTCGATTCCTGTCGAATCTCATGTGAAATTTGTTCCAACAAAACGAGTTTGGCTGCTTCACGAGGGGTAGTCCAACCCCTGTGAAGTGTCCTAAACCCTACCCCTATCCTTATTCCTTCCTAATTCTGGCCACTGGGTAGTGACGCAGGAGCGCGCGGTAGGAGGCGCATACGCAGAGATGCTACCTGGCGGTCCTCTTGACAACTGACTGCGACGAGACGCGACAGACAATATTAACAGAGGATTACTCCAAAAAACAAGTGCTGTTAGTAATGGGAGGATTACTTCGAGAAACGCAAAGCGCTCAACGCCCCCCAAGGGGCTTGGAGATGTGTTGCGTCAAAGTAGACGCAACAAATTAAAAAAAAAAAGTCATTCTTTTCTTGTGAACCTCTATAACTGAGACTGCTATTTGTCTGTACCTCCAGAAGCAACAGTTGAGGATGTTTAACATCTGCTATTTATTTATTCCTAAATTTTGTGGAACTAACTGTTATTTTTGTGTTCTTAAATTTCATGAGCTAACATTATTTATGAATCATATTTTATTTGAATGCCCACATGTGCATGTGTACCAACCTATTGTCACATTACTACAGTTGATAGGTATCAATTGTGATGAAAGGTTCAGCACAGACTTAAATTGTTAAAACGAAAAATCAAAGAGTTATCAAGTTATAAACTTAAAATAGGGAATATGTTTGAGAGAGAGAAATTGCAAAATGAAATGTAGAGCGAGTTTAGTTTACCTGAATCCACCTTTTATAAAATTTAAAAATATCCAAATACTCCAATGAAGCAAGAAGCTTTAAATATGCTGGAGAAGTTTCACCAGCAATTTGAATCTTCTGCAGTTGCTGCTAAAACAGTATTGATAAGATTTATGAATGGGAAAAACATACTTGAAATGCAAAAACAGAAACACAGAAGAAATTAACTAATTTCTTTAAGTAAATATTAGTGTAAGATTTTTGTTTTCTTTTGTAAGCCTATAAGTAAGTAAGTATATAAGTGAAATTCGAATGAATAATACCTATATCTTACATCCATCCATATTTATTACTTCATATTTGCTGTATTTTTTAAACTGTTGTAAGTGAGAAAAAACACTCCTGAAACTGTATAAGTGAACAATCTCCGTAATTAAAAATGAGATTGCGGTTTCTTGAACGCTCGCTTATCCAGGTTCGACTGAAATACAATTATATTAACTGTAATTTGAGTATTTCAAGTATTTTAAATATGCATGTATTTAGCAAATCAAAACCTAATGTATTTTGCGTATGTTTTTAAATACTTTCTTACAAAGTATTTTGGCAGAGTATTTAATTACTAAATTTAAAGTATTTTGCCCAACCCTGCATATTGACCTGGCTGATGCGGTCCCTCAAATTTGAAACCTCATTTACTTTTTGAAGGTACCTTATTTGAAGCCCCTAGGACAAAGTTCTACCAAAAAAGCAAATAAAGTAAGCATAAAGAAATCCATCACTACACCTTTAGTAGAACGTGGTTGGTTAGGTGAGAATTTTTAGTGGGTGACCTGTGAATAATATTAGTGCTATTAGTATGTTTATGAAGTACTTAGAAACGCAAAACATTATATTCTACAATATTGAATGAACCAAACTATATCAGCCCAACTGCAGTCTGTAATTTTGAAAATAAATAATTGTGTAAAAGTCCTTAAGGGGAATCACTGGAATTAAAACTTAGTTTGGAACAGACAATTTTCACAAATTTTTATAAATATGTAATAGGGCAGTTATAAACATTCAATTTGGGGGTATCATGGTTTTGACATGATACATAGATACTAGTAGAATTGGTCCTTTTGATAGTGCCTAAGAGGGTTAGGAATTAATTTTGTTAACCAAGTGTTAATCTTAATACTCATTGTAAAAGTGTATACCCTCATGAAGTATTCTTTGTGCTATACTTTATACTAATTTATGAGTATATTTTGTTTTTCTTTATGAAAAATAATATAGTTTTTTAACAAGTTTTGGGATGGATAATTTCCTTTTTGTGTCTACTCCCTTCCCTCTGCTGGATTTATTTATAGTCAAACAGTTAAACAGTGTGTATGATGTGCTATAGGGAAGAACTCAATCTGCCACCAGTGTCATGTTGATTAATCTTTCCTTACTATGCATGAAATGTAGGGGCACAGAGTTTATCATGTCTCTGCATTAATTGAATTTTTGTTTTCAGATGGATAGATCTTTTCTTGTGGATGAATCTTATTTGATTAATGAGGATTTTCCTGGAACATCTGATGTAAGTATGTTACTTTTTGTTGAATGAGAATTTCATATTCAGATGGTTCATGAGGTCTTGTCTTTTTTATTGACATGAAGTTTGGAAGTTTTGTTAATGGCATGTGATAAATATGTGGTAACAGTATCTCTTATTGTTGTTGGATGGTCAGTGCAGTTACCGTTTATACATTTTGTACACTTCATGTATATTATACTTCATTTTCCTAATATCTGCCCCTTCTTACTTTCTTGCATACTCCTTATGACAAAAAACAGCAATTTTTCAGCAGAAAATGTTTCTTAAGGACCTGATACTAAAAAGGCAGATAACTGCTATCCTAAATGCAGTAAATCAGTGGCGTAGCTTCAGCTGGTGTTACCCAGGTCAAAACTAATAATCCTCCCCCCCATGAATTAAATATAAAAATATTTATTACTGAATAGTGTATACATTATTTAATAAAAATAAAAGTATATTTGCTTTTATATTTAACATATTAAAAAACTGTATGCAATTCAGAATAATTGACATATAATTTTTAAATAAATAATTATATAATTCCAACTATAAAATTTTCAAATTGGTATCACCCCTATTCCCCCCACCCCCCCTATGTGCACACGATGGTAACTGTTGCAAATAATATGAGAAGGTATGTGCTGTAGTAGCACCGCTAGTTGTTTTTTGAACAACTGAAATTATATTGATACTGTGAATGTTTCAAGAATATTACATAACACTTATTTCTCCATCAGTTATGTACAGTAATTTAGGGATGATCCTTTAGTTAAAATGTTTTTACTATTTGTAATGTTTTCGTGACACCTTGGCTACCCTTCAAGTATTCTTTATATAATAAATCTTTTAAACCTAGAAAAAACTTGTATTCTTCAGCATTGTCCGTTCAATTACTATTAAATACTTTTGCGACTTGCAGGAACCGTACGAGTTTGCAGAGGAAAAATTGGACATAGATCATGGAGAATTTGCAGAGGTGAGAGTATCATGTTAAATACATAAAATTTCATTCATGAAAATCATAACTAGAAATACCCTTAATTTTAATCAAATTTCTTTAATACTCTCTTAAAAGTAATAATTGCATACCTTCCCTGATGTAAAAATTTATCTGGGAAAATAATGAGTACAGAAAAATTACTTATTTTCTTGTCATGTGAGAAAACCATTGCACTTTCACTCTTCATTAGCCTGAAAATGGTTCCCAAAATAATTCTTGGTGTGGTGTTTCCTAAGCTCTATTCCCTGAACAGATAAGGAGATAATCCTGGAAATAACAACAACAAACATATGCCGGCAAAACATTTTCATTCGTGTAAAAACCTACATTTTGACATGCAGAAAATAAGAATTTATTTCTGTAAACCAAAAGTCATTTTTGTAATGAAATTAAATGTTCTAAGTCTGTCAAGATTCAAGATAATGGAAACAATCTCATGAAATGTCTATTGAGGCTAACTTTTAACAGTTGATATATGAAATGAATTTGTGAATACATATTTTGTGTGGTCATATTACGTTGAACATGCCCAAATTGCATGTGTTTTAACAACATGAATTTTCACATATTGAAGGATCCTATGAGATGGTCATTACAGTTTTTCATTCCTAGATCTGTCCTTGCTAGTAGCTTAAAAATCAGTGTGCCAAGGGCTTCAGAGACAATTATTTTTATTCCACCTTCATCTGTTATTCTTTGTGGTTAGGTTGCCTATAAATAATGCCACCCATTATCTCATCAATCAACAACAACACACACACTTGTTTCATTTCTAAAGAAGACCCATGAAGAGAATCTTCTAGCACCAACCCATTGGTTGACCCATTTCCTCTCTTTTTTCCACATCCATAAAAGAAATTTGAAAAACTGAAAATCAACTTAGTAGAAAAAAAATCAAAGAAACCAAAATTTCTATGAAATAAAAAAAAATGAGTGCAAATTTAGAAAATGAATTGAAGAACATCTTGTCTGTAATTTATTTCATATGTGGAAAGTAATAAAATATTTTTACTTTGAACCAACCCCAGATTAACTCTTAAATCGAATGTCAAGGTCTGCCCCTCCACCAGTGTTTATTTAATATTGTTTTAAATGTTATTTTGTTAACTAATGTTAAATATCATTTGAATCTGTAAATTAGAATTTTTTTAAAATCATGATTTACAGTAGTTACTTTCATGAATTAAAACATTATAAATATATAAAAGAGGTCTAAATATCAAAGTTGAATTATAATTATTTGAGATACCCTATATTTTTATAAATTGAGTAACATTATTGTTAATTTTTGTGTAAAGTAGCTACTGAATAATCTAATGTTATTGCCAATATTCAAACAGGAAATGGACTACACCGAAGAGATAAGACCTCTTGAGATGCACTCCTCTAAGGCCTCAGGTATGTTAATTTTTGTGTTAAAAATATAGTAAAATGCTGTCTGAAATTATTTCTACTTGTAATTTAAAATTATTTTGAAGTGTGAGAACTAAGTAATGCCCTAAAATTAAAGGTTGAGAATTATAAGGGTACTAATTGCGTTTTCACTATCTGACATTACAATGAAAACAAAGATTGTTAATTCTGTATCTCACTTAATACTTTAAAAATGTGTAAGATATTCACTGAAAGGAAAGTCTGATAGGTTTATTAGTAAAATAACTATTTAACAACTGCCAGTAACTATTTGTCTGTTTAAAATAATTTTTTGTAACCTTGTTCCTTTAGGTTCTTCGAATTCAGTTTTGTATTTTCGTCAGAAATACTCTTATTACAGGGCCTTGAAAACTAAAAAGTTGATAAATCCAGTTGCTAAATTTAAAAAAAAAAAAAATTCCTCTTATCACATGGTGTAGCCAGAATCCATGTTTTGTGGGTTCTTGAAAGCGAAAAATCGAATGACGACGAAACGTCTGTCCATGTGTGAACAATACTAGCAGCTATATCATTCAGCCGATTTTCTTCAGCTGATGTCGCTGCCTCTTGAATTTGAAACCGATATTTTAATTTTGGGAGGTACTTTACGTTAAACCCCTGGGACATTTTCAAAATTTTCAAAAAAAAATGGCTCCATCGTTTTTGATTAAATTTTGTTGTTGGGTTGTGTGAAGGACATCTGAGAAAATGATGCAGATCCCATTTTCATTGAAAACTCTTGATTTTTCATAAATTGCAAAATTATTGCAATAACAAAGCAAAAATATATTGTTATTTCAAGTAGTTTTTTAAACTACTGTCTGACAGAAAATCTGTGGCGAAACTCATCAAATACAATTGATTTTAATAGTGCAAACAATTTCCTGTTTATTAACAAAAATAATCCATGCTTCCTGTGGACTGCAGCAAAGATATTATGCCTAAAATCCTACAGAAAGCACTAATTGTGGGATCACATAAACAGATAGTACCCTTCTAATATTTTGGCCCAAGGGGGGTTCAAGATCATCATTATCACATTTGGGGGTCTTAGATGTGAGATACATGAAAACAAAATGACAGACCATATTCTGTGCACAAAATACAATAAGAAAACATGTTTATCTTGATTTTGTCAAAATGTCTGATTGTTCCCTTATAATTCTCAACTCTTCAAATAACATTGACTTATTACTTTGAGTCTTATACATTGACACTGGGGAGTGTTTTCTTACAGTACAGTGACATCAAAAAAATTTTATTCTCAGAGCAAGAGGTGCCATCAAACAATGCTGTGCAGGCGAGGAGTACTCAAGAAGCAGTTATATCAGAAACTGAGGTGCAGCAGTCAGTACCTGGTTCTACACAATCAGTGCCTGTTACTTCTCTTCCAAATGTATCAAAAGACCCAACCTATAAGATGACAACTCACTTTAGTCGTGTAAGTCAAGGAACGACTGGATCTGCCTCAACTTCAGCCAATGCTCTACAAAATACTTCAAATTTGCGACAGTTGTACATGTTGCAAAAAATGATGAATATGCGCCAAGTGGGTATTTTGCAGCAAAGAATGAATGTGCCTAACTTAGGCACATCTAATCTTAGAATGATGCATAACATAACAGGTGCATCACAATTATCTCTTAATCAACAGCAAATGAACTTCCTGCGATTAGGAGTTCCAAGGCACCGTGGTCTGCCAGTAGGATGGGTACAAAATAGAATGGGTTCCCCCCAAGTTCATTTACAAGCACAGAGGTCTCAGCTCAATTTGAGATTTCCACAACCGGATTTGTTACATGTAGGCATGATACAAGGTGCAAGAAGCATTCCCTCAATACACACCCAAACATCTACTTTAAATAAGCAACAACAACTGCAGCAACAACAGCAACAAAAGCTATTGCAGCTGGAACTACAACAGCAGCAACTTCAAAAACAGCAGCAACAGTTACAATTACAACTTCAGCAACAACAGAACCAGCTACAGCAACAGCAGCAACCATTGATGCAAGGACAAGCCATACAAGCTCAATTAAATCTATTGAGAAACATCAGAGCTCAATCTTTGATAGCAAATACAATGCCCCTTGGTGTGCCACAAGGTGTAAATGCATCACCGATAAACATGTCTCAGAATGTAGCTCAAGGGAAAGCATTAACTAGATGTTCAACTTCATCTCAGCAATGCCAGCTGTCTCCAGTCACTGTGCCACCACCAAAACTTCAACCAAATATTTTAAATCTTCAGCAGAGAATGAATGTAAATCCATTGGTCCCAGATATCTCTCAGTTAAATGTTAATACCGCACACAATGCTAAAAGTACAACACAGCTGATTGGAAATAGGCTGCAGTTAAGAGTGCCCCAAATACCATCAAATATTTTGCAACTGAGGGCACCCCGGCCTGGAAGCGTGCCACATTTACAGATGCAACAATTAGTTGCTAAAGCCCAACAACTGGCTAGGAATGTAGCACAGTTAAATCCTTCAAGACCAGCTGCAAACATGTTACAGGTTGGCACATCACAGCTTCCATCTAATGTGCCAACAGTTGGAGTACCTCAAGTAGTATCAAATGTGCCTCTGAATATTCCATCACTAGCAACAAACATGCCTCAAATTCTGAGAAATGTGCAACAGCTCTGTCTTCAACAACAAGCTACAAATACTTCACAGTTGCATATGCCACAACTTTCTGGAAACATTTCATCATTGTGTGCGCCTCAAAGCCCAGCTTCAAACCTATCACGTTTCAATGTGCCCCTGCTGACAACAAATGTTCCTCAGTTGTCGTTATCCCAGCCATCATCAAGTGGACCACGTTTGGGAGTGCCACTTCCACCAACGAGTGTACCAAATTTAGGGTTGCAACCAGGAATGTCAAATTTGACACAAATGAACATACATCAGTCTGCTTCTAATGCATCACCCATGAGTTTGCAATCAAACCTGAGACCTTCTGTCCCACAAATAGGTATCCCTGAATTGCTCATGAACCTCCCCCAAGCTCCAAATGTACCACACATGAGAATCCCTCAAACCACTGGACTTCACCTTGGTGAAAGGTATCAAAAGACAGCAGCTCCTCGATATGAAAGACTGCAGCGATTAGAGGTTGAAGAGAAACAGCAAATACTACCAAGGAGAGAGGAGGAACCACAAGATTCTGGTGCTCATCAAAAAGTAACAGGTGTGACCCAGCGACAGTCAGGTGTTCTCCAGCAATGTCTGAATTCTTCTCAACAGTCAGCAAGTGCTCCCCAAGCGGTTGACGGGCAGAAGCACATAGTATGTCTTGTTTTTGCATTTTATTTTACTCTCCATCAATTGCACTTTGAAGGCAGCATCTAACAAAATTTTGAATAACAAGTACTTTTGATGCTTTCATGAATGGTACGGTAATTATTTCTTCTATCTCATTCCTTGCATAATTATGTAGGTTTCCATTCCTTGCCAATCTATGACATGGTTTCTATTTATTAATAAGTTGTTATTACACTTTCCATATAGTTTGGTATGCTTTCATAGAGAAAGGAGCTGCCCATAATCATGAAGCTTTTATTGCACTTTCCAAATTAATAAGTTATTTTGAATCAAAATTCATGATGCAATTATTTTGATAATGCATTTACTGGCTGATGACTCTTAACACCATTGCCTTTGTTAACATTCCTAACCTCTGTAGTTATTTGTTTTGTGTATTTGTGTATTTTGTTTTATATATGAATTGTGTAAAGGAGCTACCCAGGCAGCATGGTGTCATCCAGCCTCTACATTTTCCTGTGTGACCCATAGAATCCTCAGATTGTTGTTTACGCAGGATATGTGATTTTAAACTTCAGCTGGGGCATCACAAAAGGTTTCAACTCGAGAGATCCAAAAGGTATTTTGTTGTGTGTTGGTAAATAAGACTTTTTTTTTTTCAAAATTTACACCTACTTGAGTCACTACATAACTTGTACCTAAGACATCTCAGTGAGTGAGTTTGTTTAAAAGTCAAAATGTCTGGTTGATTCTATGTGATGTCCAACTAGCATGTTGAGTGTACTTAGTTACATTTTGCATACAATTTTTTCTCTTGAAGTCATAATTTATAATGTTGTAATCTTAATAACAATAACACACTATGTTTGACATATCGAACATTTTATACCTATTACTTTCCTAATAGCATGGTTTATTTAGAGATGTCACTTGTTACTTTATTATATGCTTTAAAATTCGTTATAATAAGGGTATGTGTGTAACTTCTTCTCACTGTTGTAAGAAAAACTTGGTATTTGGAAAATACTTTCACACTTGTATAAATTTCAAAAGGAGGTTTGTGGACGAAAAGTTATTTATAGGCCTAGATTCAAATCTAAGACCATCAACTTATCATTCCAGCCTGCAACCATCTAAGCTAACTATCCCCACAACCATATGGCACTTGGAATATACAGTGAAACCCCTATTTTACGCCTCTCCGCGGACTGGTCAAAAAAAGTGTAAAATCGAGGAAATTATTTTTCTGCACAGATTTTATTCCAAAACACAAAATTGTAAAAACAAACAAAATTCTAAAAACACACAAAATTCTAAAAACACAACACATTGAAACTGGATACATTAAACAGATTTTACCCTTAAAACATGACTCTATATGCAACTTCACACAATCACTTGTTCACCCAGTCCAAAATCGACATTTGCTTTTTATTTTCTAAGTGTTTTAGAGCATAAAGTTTATTTTCAATTTCACTGCATGAAATTAACACATTTTCATCCACACTAAATTGTTGAAAATACTTTCTAGCTGTGTCAAGTCCTCTAATGGCTTGTATAAATGTAACCTTTTCCTCATCCTCCTCGTCCTCCTCTTCAGCAATTTCCTTGTCTATAGCAGAAGATTCTTCATCCAGAATCTGGTCAATAGACTGAATTTCACAAGTTAATAGTCCATTGTCCACAGTTACATAATCTTCAAAATCACGGTCATTGTCACTTATTTTCAAAGAAAGCCAGTCTTGCGTTTCATAGGAAGTTAAAACTGGAAGGACAATATTTTCCATTTCACTATCAACTTGAAATCCACAGTTTTTGAAACAATTTTTAATTGTTTCTGGAGATATTTCTCTCCAAGCTTCAGCCACAAAATGTAATGCTTGAAGGATGTTTAATTTAAGTTTAGAAACATCTTCAATCATCCCTCCATCTATCATCGCAACTGCTTTCCTTAATAATTGCTTCCTATAATAGCACTTGAAAGAGTGGATGATGCCCAAGTCCAGTGGCTGTAAATGGCTGGTGCAATTTGGAGGCAAAAATATAATCTTTATATTTCGCAGCCCACTGGTTTCCTTCGGATGAGCAGCACACTGGTCAATGAAGAGAATAATTTTTCTGTTCTTGGCCCCCATCTGCCTGTCCAACTGTACAAGAAACTCTTCAAAAATTATCCCAGTCATCCAGGCTTGCTGATTTGCTTTGTATTTCGTCGGTAACGTTTTAATATTTTTGAAGCATCGGGGATTTTGGAACTTGCCGATAACTAACGGAGGCAATTTCTCGCTACCATCGGCATTACATGCCAGTAGCACGGTGATCCTCTGTTTGGATTTTGTGCCTCCATGGCATGCGTCCCCTTTAAAAGCCAGCGTTCTGTTGGGCTGGAGATTGAAGAACAATCCCGTTTCATCTGCGTTGAATATGTCCTTTAATTCATAGCCCTCCGTTAAATGACTAATTTGTTGCTTCCAGTCAGAAACGGTGGCTGGATCCACACTCGCGCTTTCTCCCGACACAGTTTTGTATACAAGATTCTGGCGCTTTTTGAACCGGTCCAGCCAGCCATTGGACGCCTTGAAATCTTCCAATCCTAGGCGTGTTGCTATATGTAGCGCCTTTTCTTTCAAAAGACTCCCATCTATTGCCAAATTCGAGGTTCTCGCCTGCTTGAACCAACTAGCGAGAGTCGTTTCTAATTCTTCCATTGGCGACATTTTCAACGATTTTCGAGGCTTCGAAAACGAAGGGCCGCATTTCGAATAGCATTTTTCAATTTTTTCACGCTGCTTCACTATTGAATTCAGAGTGGACACACTCAGACCCATTCTGGTGGCGAGGTCTATTCGCTTCCCAACGTGAGCATCGACTTGATCTAAAATATGCATTTTGTCTTCGATGGTAAATGACTTGCGTTTCTTCTCCATGTGCAGAAACATTTTTTCCATCATACAAGTCCAAAACAGCAATCGGCGACAAACACAATAAAACACACTCAGAACGGAACGCACTCGGAATGCAACACGTGGCGTATATTCCCGGGACGTCGCTCAAAGAACCAACTAAAGCTGAACACTAAATGAGACGGCACTTCAACATTATGAGCTCGAAGGAGAGGAAGACATTGTTATCCAACCGGAAGCTCCAATACCAAAAATATAAGTCGTAACGAAGCTTCTGAGTGGACGACAGTGTCCCTTCTCTCTCAACAGCGAATAGCAAAACACTTAACATTTATATGTATCCCCTTTCACCACTTTCACCGACATCGACATTGCCTCCTTTTCTTTCAGAATGTCCGTCTAAAATCCGAGACATGCTGTGCAAAAATCTTAATATCGGGGTTTTAGGACGTAGTAGGACTTCACAAATCAGGCGCAAAATCGAGGAAAACGTAAAATCCCGAAAACGTATAATCGAGGAAAATTATACATTACTTATATGGATGTTTTGCCGGGACCACTCATTTATGACGTAAATTCCGGGAAAACGTAAGATCGGGGAACGTAAAATCGAAGTTTCACTGTATTCTCATTATTACATTTTTTAATACACTTCAGAAAATTCTCTAAAAAAGTAATAAAAACTTATGTTGAAATAATAATAATAATAATAGTAATAATAATAGTAATAATAATAATAATTATAATAATAATAATTATAATAATAATTATAATAATAATAATAATGATGATAATGATGATGATGATAATGATAATGATGATGATAATGATAATAATGATGATAATGATAATGATAATGATAATGATAATGATGATAATGATAGTAATGATAATGATGATAATGATAATGATGATAATAATGATAATGATGATAATAATGATGATGATAATAATGATAATGATAATAATAATGATAATGATAATAATAATGATAATGATAATGATGATAATGATCCAAAATTGATATTCCGTGATTGATGTGAACAAACCGGAGATCCTGCGAGTAGGAAACAGATATTTTGCTTTTTGAGTGTATGATTACATGATTTGAGGTTTACAGGAAACGTCAATAACATTTTGAAAATTTTCTCAAAAATGGTTCCAAATTGTTTGAATAAACTTCGTCCTTGGTTAGCATAAAGGAAGTTTAAAGAAGTGGTGCAGATCTCATTTTGAAATCTCTGAATTTTTGAAAATTAGATTTTCAAAATTTCTTGTCTTCCTATAACTATAATATTGAAGATAGACATTTTTTTCTGTATTAAAATCTGTTGAACAAATTGTGAGGCAAGATTTTTTACAATTTTTTAAAAATTTCAGTAATTGTGTTATTTTATGTGAAATGTAGGCAATTTTTAAATAATTATTTTCTCAAAAGAGGCTCCAATTTTTTTCTTTAATATGTTGGCTGCCATGTAAGACCAAATGGCCTCGTAGGGAGATTTTTTTTTTTTTTTTTTTTTTTTTTTTTTAGCTGCGAGTTCATATGAACTTGTACATTTTTGTGAATAAATTTAATTCTATATAATATTATATAAATATTGATGCAAGTTTCTTGTTCTAGCATATACTATAGAAGTGCGAAAAACCTGTATGGTACCGAGGCGTAATATAGCAAGAATGCACTTGGCAGTGAACGTGTTAAATTTGTTTCTTGTAGTATGTGGCAAAGGACGGTTAAAAATTGGTGTTGGTCCCACTTTTATTGAACTCCCTGTATTTTGTAAAAATTGCAAAAAATTAGCATTGCAAAAGTTCAGTATTGATGATATAGATTTTTTCTTAAATAAAATATTTAAAAAAATTAGATCTTTAAAAAGGACCATGAACAGTTATATGCAAAAATGAGTTTTTTTGGTATCATTTCTGCTTGAAGTAATTGCGACTCATTAAAACAATTGGCTCCAAAAATGGCTCCAAATTTATTGCACAAATAAACAAAAAAAAAAAACAAAAAACAAAAAAACACACGCACTTAAAAAATGGTGCAGGTCAAACTTTGTTGAACTCTGAGTTTTCAAAAATTGTGTAAGTTAGAAATAATGCAAGAAACCCTTAGTTTTTTAGGTGACGAGAATGTTGAGTGCCGTGTACAAACTGGGGGTGTAGCAGTAATGTGCCTGGTGTTTTGACTTGAAGGACCTGAGTTTGAATCTTGTCATACAGAAATAATTTTTGCTGGTTGCATACAATTTTGCAGGTTCATATAGTAGTATACAACATTGCAAAACTCATACAGATAATGCGAGCCAGTATGTGCTGTTGTAGCACCACAAATTAAGAGGCATACTTTCCTTTATTATAGCAAAAAATTTAAAGAAACAATAATTTGGAGCCATTTTTGATAATGTTTTGAAAATGTTCTTAAGAGCTTCTAATAATTTATCCTGTAAAATTAAAAGACTTGTTTCAAATTTTGACGGACTACTTTATCTGCTATATCAATTGAGGTTTATCAATTTGCTGACATTCCTGTATTCATTTGAGGTGTTAGTGTTGTTCATAGACAATGGATGGATGGACAAACAGGCAGGTAGACAGGTAGACAGGTGTTTTGAACAAAATCGTTATTTATGATACAAATGGGATCAGTAACATTTTATTTTGCAAATAGGTAATATTACTGATGGTCATTTTATTTTAATTCAAGTATACAATTCACTTCATGATACATTGAGGGCAGTAGCAACTGATGCAGTCAGACAAAAGTATTTTTGACAAAAAACATTCTTTTTGATTGTCAAAAACCCGTACACATAAGCTTCTGTGGCTCGAGTCGATGACTTCTTGGCTGTCCGGATGACGCTGTGTAGTGAACTGAGAGGCCGACATGTCAGGCGAAACATTGGCCTTTCAGCCCACTACGCGGTGTCACCCGGACAGCCAAGAAGTCAAAGGATACTTATGTTTAATTATAATAATTGTACTGACAATCATAAACATCTTATATTTTTATCTATTTAAATATTTTGTTTTTATTGCATTCATAGATTTAATTGAACATTTAAGCGTCATCTCACTTTGAACACCAGTGCTAAAATTGAACTTTTTAGTTCTAGTGATGGATGCCTTGAAAGAACCCCTTTTACTAGAGCGAGTCTAAAAACACTTTTTCCGTACAAAGGACCTCTAAAATGTGTTTTTTTTTATCAAAATCATGTCAATTTTTTGCAGCATTTTGTAAGTTTTAATATCTGTTACATATATATGAAATTTAAAAATATCAAACTTACTGTTCAGTTTAAAGGGAATAGAATGAATTGTATTGTTATTAAAGAACATATCACATTATTACAAATATTTAAATATCTACTTGTGGACATATGTTGTCCAAAATGTCTTGCTCTTATAAACATTTGCATACACACTGTATCTTTATTAGCATTGCTTTGAAATAATTTTGAAAGTTTTTTGATATGGCATTATTTTCAAACCTGAGCATGTGGTAGAAGTATTTCTCTTTAAAATCAATTTTTGTATCAAGAAAGTGAAATATACTGCTTAAAATATTAGTTACTAAATTAAAGTTCATATTGCTTTCACATAATTCACTGTTGCTTTAATACATTAGTTCTTGATAGATTGTTTGCCTTATTCCGGCATGTAAAGCTTTCACAATGCTGAAATAGCAATGAGAATCCTGTAGGCCGTTGTGCATGACTCATATTCATCATGAATGCGCTGGTTATGTTAGCTGTCAACTACTGTTGCTGTAATGTAGCAGACATTCTTGAAGTTTATATTACAATTATGTAAAAGATAATATTATGCTATTAAAATTCATTTTCTCTCTCTTCTACTCTCTCCCCTCACTCTCTCTTGGTCTCACACTCTCGGTCACTCTCTCTCTCCCTCTCTTGCTCTCTCTCCCTCTCTTGCTCTCTCTCCCTCTCTTGCTCTCTCTCCCTCTCTTGCTCACTCTCCCTCTCTTGCTCACTCTCCCTCTCTTGCTCTCTCTCACGCTCTCTCCCTCCCTGGCTCTCTCTGCCTCATGCTCTCACACTCTCTCCCTCTCGCTTGCTCTCCCTCTCTCGCTCTTTCTCTCTCGCTCTCTCACTCTTACCCTTCTTCCCTCCCACTTCTCTCTCCCTCTCCCCCTTACTCTATCTCCCTCTCCCCTTCCCTCTTTCTCTCTCCCCCACCCTCTTCTTCTCCCCTCCCTTTCTTCTCCACCCTCTTCCTTTCTCCCCACCCTCTTCCTCTCCCCCACCCTCTTCCTCTCCCCCACCCTCTTCCTCTCCCCCACCCTCTTCCTCTCACCCTCCCTCTCTTCTCTCGCCCTCTCCCTCTCCCCCCACCCTCTCTCTCCCCCTCTCCTCTCCCTCTCCTCTCCCTCCCTCTTCTCTCCCTCCTCTCCCCCTCCTCTCTCTCCTCTCCCTCCCCCTCCCCTCTCCCCTCCCCTCCCTGTCTCCCCTCTCCTCCCCCTCCTCTCCCCTCTCCTCCCCCCTCTCCCTCTCCCCCTCTCTCCTCTCCCTCCCTCTCCCCCTCTCTTCCTCCCTCCCTCTCCCTCTCTTCTCCCTCCCCCTCTCCCCCTCTCTTCTCCCTCCCTCTCCCTCTCTCCCTCCTCACTCCCCTCTCCCTCTCTCCACCTCTCCCTCCTCTCTTCTCCCTCCCTCTCCCCCTCTCTTCTCCCTCCCTCTCCCCATCCCTCTCCCTCTCTCCCACCCTCTCTCTCCCCCTCTCTTCTTCCCTCTCTTCTCCCCCTCTCCTCTCCCTCCCTCTCTACCTCTCCTCTCTCCCTCCCCCTCTCTGCTCTCTTCTCTCTCCCCCACTTCTATCTCCCCTCCTCTCTCCCCCACTCCTCTCTCCTCCGTTCTTCCTCCACTCCTCTCTCTCCCCTGCGGCTCTCTTCCCCTATTCTCTTTCTCTCTCTCCTTTCTCTCCTTCTTCTCCCTCTCCTCTCCCTCCCTATCCCCTCTCTTCTCTTTCCTTCTCCCTCTCTCTCGTCTCTCCTTGTCTCTGTAGCTCTCGCTCCCCCTCTTCCCCCCCCCTCTCCTCCCTTTACTACAGAAAATGTAGGATGCAGTACTTACAGAAAATTTTAATTAACAAAGTCAATTAATTTTTTTCACTTTTTCTTTCTCCAATACAGGGCAGTTTGTCAAACACAGAGAAGAAATCAGTATTATTTAAAAACCATTGAGAATTTTTTGTGAAGGGCAATTTTTTTAACATGTGTTTGGAAACTAATTTTTTAACGAAAATCTTGTATTCTTATGAATCATTTTAAGCTTTTTATTGTTATATATATCTCTAATTTTATGGTAGCTTGAAATAAAGACGCTGAATGTGTTCTTTACAGAAATTAAGAAGTTGATTAGAAATACCACTTTTAACATTAAATGCGCTTTATTTAATCCACATGTTCCATACAAACCTTACTGTAAAGGTTAAACTTGGAAATGTATTTTGAAAAATTTAAACATACACTTTTTAAAAATTGTTACATATGGATTTAAATATAAGTGAAAAGTATTTAGATTTTGAAAAACCTTAATAAGACATCTTTTACACTCTTTATTTTGCTGATGTAAACATTTTGATATGGTGTTTAAGAATATGTAGAAAAATATTTAGTATAATATATTGTAATGCATCACAATATATAAAATTAATTTTCATTTTACAGGGAGGTGGCTCAGGGTATAAACTGATGTTACTGCAGTGTCTGACTGAGAGGTCCTAGGTTTGAGTCCCGACAGAGGCAGTATTTTCGACACTAGCTTGTCAGCTAGGTCAAATTCAGTCACTGTGAGTAGGAGAGTGCTAGTTGGTAGGCTGCTCTGATTGTTATTTTTCCAAGGTTTCTCCGATCAACACCAGGCGAATGTTGGAGCAGTACCCTAACAAATGGGCCACAGACCGAGTGCAATCATTCCTTCCTCTTCCTTGTCCTGTCTTCACCCTTTACTTACACACACTTACACTAACATGCACTACTACCACACATCGGAAACGTTCAGGAGTTTATAGCTTGTCCTCACTGGGACTGTGCCCTTGCTGGTGGGAGATACCTGGTTGAGGGAAAAACCCTGCTAGCCGATGGTAGGGCATCGCCAAAACTCACCATCAAGCAGTGGAAGACTACCACCACCACTTTCTGAGGGGGGAACATGTACTACACTTGCGGGATAATGAGTTTAGCAGTTGATGCTCCCAGAATCGCTAACAATCTGTCAATTTTAATTTTGTTAATTGAAAACGCAGAAGGTGGTTCATATGAAGCCACTACAAAAGAGAGGGAAGGAGATTCTAACCACACTAGCAGGGCTTCAAGCAGAGGCGGGTCAATAGAATATTACATTTTCATGTTGAGAAAATTATCCTCATAATTTCTCAGGAGAAATAGTGATGTGTGTGGTTAGAGTTGAGAATAAATTTTTTTTAAACATCAAGAATCCTTTCAGTGTCAAGTATGTATATTAATTTTAAAATCTTGATATCAATTTTCTACACGATTACAATCTTTTAGCTATACAGCATATTTGGGAAAGTTCAAAACAACATTATTCCAAAAGAAATCTTTTCCTTTCCAATGTATTTTGAAAACTCTTAAGAAAAAATAAATATTTAAAATACATTTTATGCAAGTTAAACAATATAGATATGAAATTTATGTCATGAATTTTATGAAATTATTGGACTTTTTTAATCATAGGTTCTTTGTACAAAGTTTATCAGTTTTGTATCCTCTTTTCGTGTGTTACATTGCTCTCCCATTTTCTTCCTTTCTATGCAAAGGCACAGTCCGAAAGTGTAGTGAAATAAACACCATATCCAATGGAGGAGATTTTCAATTTATTTAAATATTCTGTTATAATTTTGTATTTTATGTGTACAAAAATTGTGTGTTCTGGAGGAGAAATCAGATGGATATAATTTTTAACATCTTAGGCTTCCCAATCAGAGGGAGACTCTCGCAAAGGAGTGCTGGAGCAAAAAGAGGCAGCTATTTTGAAGCGTATTCAGAAGAGACGTGTGAGGCAACAGTTGGCTCTTCTGAACTTATGGAAGCGATATGAAAGATATCGTGTTGCAAGGGGAGCTTGTGGAATGAAAAGGAAAAAAATTCAAGTAAGTATGTTGTTAAGCAAATCTTTAAAAATATATTTGCTCCATATCTTTTTTTTTTGGGACATCATTATTTCACATTCTGTGCACTTACTGTACTGAAGATAGGATACCAGAAGACCTATTGCAAAAAACTGTATGTAGAGTAAATGCTTTTAATTTTTATTAGATGATTATGTACAATAGTTATGGGTCTCAAGGAATATTTTTTTATAACTAATACACAATGCACTTTACACATTTTCTCATTTTTTATTAAACTAGCAAGCAGTTCATTTAGCATTAACAGAGAGTGATATAGTACATTGAATAATGAAACAATATACAGTAAACCCTCATTAGCAAGAATTTGCTTAACACAAATTTCGCCATAACACGAACAGAACTTGGGTCCCGTTAAGTGATTACAGTAATGCAGTCATTTAGAATAATCATATAGCACAAATTTTTATAACACGAACTCTGATTATTTCAGTCCCTTGGAATTCGTGTTTATGAGGGTTTACTGTAATAAAGATAGTTTCATCATTTTTAATGTGCACTGAAATTGAAAGAAAACGATACTGCCTCTGGCCATGTGAGAGGTGTGTATGGTTTTGTTAGATACCTAAGGACTGCAAAAAATCAAAAACGACCATATTACTAATTTCTAATGCTTGCTGAAATTAAAACAAAACTATGCTGCCTCCGGCTACATGGTAGGTGTCTGTGATTTTCATAGATACCCAGGAAAATCCAACTATCTACATTATTTGTTTCAAATGCACACAGAAATTGAAAGAAAACTGTTCATCCTTCGGCAAAGTGAGAAGTGTCTATGGTTTTGTTAGATACCCAGGAACTGAGGTAACATACAAAAATATGTACATTACCAATTTCCAATGTGCACAGAAACAGTTAAAATTATACAATGAAACAGTTTTGATTTTGACTGAAACATGCAAATATTAGCTTGTGTTATTCTGCCTTATTCTCAAACTGCTTGTACCGAGTGAAGTACATTGAATACTTGGTGCATCTTTGCTTACAATGCATCTGATGTCATGCAACAGCAATGCTCCAAAGAAGAGGCTCTATGTCATTAAATATTTGCTTTGTACATGTTGGGATATGGATTATCAACATTTTTGATATTCGTGCTATTAAAAAATACTCTATTGTATATACACAATATTATGTTATTGCAATACTCATGAAAGGTTTTTTAAAAATTTTTATTTCATTTAATTTTTTGCGCTGTTATATATATTTATAAAAATATTAACATTTTTAATATTATAAGAATATTAAAGAGGAGTAAAACCTCGTCCTAAATTGGCAATTTTCATTGAAAAATTTGGAGCCTTTTTAAGAAAATTGTGTTTATGTGTGTAAATGCAAAATTTGAAGCTCTTTTTCACAGAAAATTTTAGTTTTCAAAAAACTTAATTGGTAGTCATTTGAAACCCTTTAACTCACAAATAAAATAGTATTTACAAATCGCAGGAAGTGGGCATATTAATGGCTTGAGAGATATTTCAAAATAATTATAGTTTTGTAAAACAAAAGAATACAGCAAAATTATTTTTATGTCATTTTAAATAGTGCAATTAGCATTATTCATTGGAAAAGTTTGAAGAAAAAATGTCCAGACGGACCGACCGACAGTCAGACGCAGACACACAGGCGGACAGTCAGACGCAGTCACACAGTCAGGCATACGCAAACGGATGCAGATAGTCAGACAGACAGACGGACGGTCGCAGACAGACGGACGGACGGTCGCAGACAGACAGACGGACGGACGGACGGACGGACGGACGCAGACAGACAGACAGACAGACGGACGGACGGACGGACGGACGGACGGACGCAAATAGACGGACGGACGGACGCAGATAGACAGACGGACGGACGCAGATAGACAGACGGACGGACAGACGGACGCACGGACGCAGACAGACATACTGACAGACAGACGGACGGTCACAGACAGACAGACGGACGCACGCACGCACGCGCGCACGCAGACAAACGGATGGACGGACGGACGCAGACAGACAGACGGGCGGTCGCAGTGTTGTTCAGTGAACCGTTCAGAAGTTGGCGCATAGTAAGTGGAACATTCTATATAAGACTAAATCTTTGGCTTCATTAATTGTTTCATAAAGAACATAAAGTCTGTGCCTCCCAAGAGCCTAGGCTCTCTGTCCAGTTAGTGCGAGTGAGAGGGAGATAGCGCACTCCCTCTTTTGCGCCTGCGCAGAAGAGCCTGCCGGTGTCTATCCACAGGCAGGCTCCTCGCTCAGCTACCGGTCCCAGAGTGTATCTCTGAGGCCCTGCTAATTCCTTCGCACGTAAGCGGGGAAAAGAATTCGAAAACATTTAATTTTCTTCAAAATTTCAGGAGAAAAATATTGAAAAATACTTGCATTTTTTATATCATCAAAAACTTGTTGGTCAATAAATTAAAAATAAAAGGAACTATAATTTCTGTATTTGAGTATTATTTACATTTTATTTCCAGAAAATATGGATATTAAAGTGAAAAAAGGATATAGGTGTACTTATGTTGTCGTACGGAATCTCGTTTTCTCGATTTAGTCTCGGCAAATTTCTTAGCAGTGTCTTCAACCTCTACATGTCCCAAAACGTTATATTTCTTTGTATAACATTATTTTTATGCTGTTTCATGAGTTCTGATAGTGACAAACTGATCACTGCAATGTTGATTATGAAGACATCATGAAAGAGAAAAGAAACTATCTTGATAATAATTTGAATTAGGAAGAAATTGAAGATTTGGAGTTCATCTTGTTGAAATCATTATCCTCCAAATATATTAAAGTATATTTATTTTCTGGTTACTTTTTTAGCATCTTGGATTTTCCGGAAACAGATTTTAATGCTCTTTAACTTTGATTCTCTAACATTTTGGGTTCAGTTCTTGATATTAATAGATATAACACATTTTATGGAGAGAAAATTAGTGAACTTCAAAAAATGTAGAAAAATTGGCGTTTTCCCAAGAAGTATTTCTACGAGATTTTGTGTTAAATTGCAAAGTGTTGATACTCAATCGCCAAAGAATTAAATACTCTTCACTTTCGTTAAAAATAAATTTTTCAATTGAAACCTTAGATTCAGGGGAATTTGAGAAAACTTGCAAAAAGTACATAAGTTTTGAGAATTTGTTACCATTGCTGCTGCAACTTCACTCAAAAAATGGGGGCAAACTCAGATTACTTACATTGGAGGCCCACTTGAGTGATTCAGTTTCCAAAACACCACCAAGTTTTCGGAGGCAGAACTCTAATTTCCTTTTTTTATTTTCCTTTCTTTTCTTTTGTTCTTTTTTTCTTTCTTTCTTTCTTCTTTTTTTCTTCATTTTCTTCTCCCTTTTCTTCTCGTTCTTCTTCTTCTTCTCCTCCTCCTCCTCCTCCTCCTCCTCCTCCTCCTCCTCCTGTTTCTGCTTTTCTTTCTTCTCTCTTCCCTCTTTTCTTTGTTCATTCAAATAACTCTCAGGAATTGGTATCTACATTACTTTTAATTTCCAGTACATTCTGTCATGTGTGTTTAGATCTATCTAAATTGATGCGATTATGTGTACCAATTTGTGATTTTATTATTCAGGGCAAAATCAAACATCGCCAAAAACTTATTCAAAAACAACATCATGCTGATTGCAAAACATCACAGGTATGTCTTGTGAAAAGTTAAAGAGTTGTGTATGAATTGTAATTAATTATCAAGCAAAGGATACATTGAAAACATGAGAATGAGAATGGAGATCAAAAATTCTTGTGATTTAAATTAAAAGAAATATTTAATTTAATTTCACTATCTGATCATAAGCATTGGTTACTTGTTCATTTTTCTGTTTGCAGTTGATGAAAACCTCGAAAAGTCAGTAATATTTTTGCTGATTGCTGTTCTTCGCATGGAATATTATTGAGGTTTGGAGAGTTACTGGTGTAGAAATATTTGTTCATGAATTTGATGTGTATTATACCAAAGATGTTAATTGTTTACATATCTATTGGCAAAGTATCTTTCCTATTAGGATAACATATCTGTACATTGGTTCTATAAATTATATTTATTGAGAAACAATTGTTATATTTTGTGCATGATTTCATTTGACATGAAGACTGCTAGAGAAAAGTGGAAGGAAATAACTTTTTGCCTCCAATTATTCATTGTGCAAGGTCTTAGAAATAAAACTTTTTGTCTCATGAATTTTCAATTGCTCCGAAAATTTTCAAACTTTTCTGTGTGATGAATATTTTTTTTCAATTTCCAATTACTAGACAAACTCATGTGAATGTTAAAATGTAGTCATGGTGCACTTTTTTGATAAAAATGTGTTTGTTTTGAATGTTTTCTACTTTCACTTGGTCTTTTATTAAAGGCTGAATTAAAATATTATAGAAAAGTATTTAGTTTAAAATTACCTTTTAATAATAATGTATCTGAAGTAAGTAAGAAAATACATTAAGTATTTGAATTGATATCTAGGGTTTTCATATCTATTGCCATAATATTTGTAAGCAACATTTTATGTTCAGGAAGTTTGAAGGATATTCGAAAATTGATTGTTTTTGTACCAGACTTCTTTGTGCTTGAAGTTTGAGAGTCACATGATGACGCCGTCATTGGTTTCCTAGTGACACACTAGACAAGCAGCTTTTCCAATGATGTAATCTACCCTTGTCATCAACTTGGAACAAATAAATGGAGGGGATAGAGCATTGTACCTGCTGATCACTTCTGTATTGCGTTTAAGATCTCCAAAATCAAAATATCACGTCATTAAAATTATTCAGACAGGATAGATATCAGCTTGAAAAATATCAAAAGGAGAAGACTGAATGCTGGTATTTGCTTTAGATTGACCAAAGCACATACAGCATGCATCAAGAGTAAGTAAAGTGTGGCAATGCTATTATTTTTGTTGAGGTCCAGCTGTAAAGCTCTAAGAACATTAGATAACTAGCTTGTGATAAATGGTAAAGTTCAATTTAATTTTTTACTCACTGTCTTCTTTCTGCATTTTTTGGTGCAAAGCTTTTTCATGTGCAGTTTTTAATTTGGTTCCAACTTACTGTCTTAGAAAAATTGATTGCCACATTAATATTTGAAATAATTAAATGTTTTGTTGGTGAAGAAAATTCTAATAATTATATTATTTTAATCATTGATTTCCTCATTTTCAGATGTTTTAAAAGGAGACATTAAAATTAATTTTACAGTTTACATACATAAGTAGAAGGGTCTCAAATGGGCGGGATCATCTTAAAACCGTTTTTTACAAAATTTCAATTCAAATTGTGATCTAGAGAAAACAGCATCTTGCAGTTTAGCAAGGTGTGGAATTATTAACAAATAATGTAATTCAGAAATAGTTAATAAATATGTTGTACATATAATAAAAAGTTTTTGGTGGTCTAGTTAATAACATTAAACACTGGTAGTAAATTTGTTACTGTGTTTATGTATGTTTGTGTTTTAGATTGTCATTAGATGGGAAAATTGTTCTAGCTTTAGATTACTTGCAAGTAACACTAAAAAATAGTTAAAGGTAGTGTAAAATTAGGTGGTTTTTCTTGTACAGTAAGTTAAATTATCATTTGCTTATGAGAATATCCATATTATTAAATGGAGGCTTTATTTTAATAATGGTACAACTTGATTGTCACTAATTTAGAGACATTGAGCCCTTAAGTTAATGATTATCAAAATTGGTGATGGAATACACAAAATTGTTTTCTTATAAGATCTGATGTTCAGATGAAAATAAGTTTGGCAACCCAAATAATTGGGGGAAGCAGGGTTTACTTTCTCACATAGCATGGAGAAAAGTTCTTTAATACTACAAAACTCAAAATCTGTTTCTTTGAGGGTGTCAAAGTTTTTTTTCTTTTAATATTAAACAAATGTTTATGTGATTCTGCAATATTAGCATTTGATTTCATGTTCAGTTTTTTAAAAATATTAATGGTTGTGCTTCATTTCGAATAAAATTTTGTTAATTTTTACTTTCTCGCTATTTAAATATACCATTACCATTAAAAACAATTTGCTCCAATTTTTTTCTTAAAACTTGGAATAGTTAAGTAATTTTTTGAAAATTCTTGAGGATAGTTAATGTTTACATTGAAGGTGTATTTCAATGTTTAATGTATTTGTGAACAGAACAGCTTCAATTGTTTTTTATGAAGTTTCTTGAAATCTCAGAAGGTTTTATAAGTGACATTTCCTCAAATACGACATCCGTTATTTTCCTAAAAAAAATTCATGAAAAGAGTTGATGCCTTGTTATTTTTAATTCTCTCATTTCTATTGAACTGTTATGGGTTTGAATAAGTACGAAATCATACGAAAATAAATGTTTTTGATTTAACACAATATTAATAATATCAGAATTTTGGAAAGCCAAAGTTGCCCATTGAAGTTGAAATGTTCTCAACATAATGTGTCTACAAGCTTTTTCTAATTGTTATTCTTGTTTTGTGAAACATCAATTAGTGTTCATAAATGCACACCTTCCTCCTTCCTGAACCGTTTTTTGAATGTCAATATTGAATTGGATGACACATACATAATGCATTTAAATAGTCATTTGGAAATCAAAATCATCTACTGCCTGAAAGTTGTTAAAAAGTGTGCCATCATCACTACGGGTGCTGCCATTAGAACCACCACTAGAATTATCTTGAGAAAAATCCAAAACCAAAGAAACAGTTTCGATGTTGATTGAAAACTGCAAATATTTCATTGTGTTATTCCACTTATTCTCATACTGCATATTCCAACTGAATTCTCACTCTCAATGCATCACTGCTTACGATACAGCTGATGTCAAGGACTGTTTCCTGAAGGCTCCAGGACTCCAAGGCTCACTCATAACCACCAACCATTAAATATTTGCTATTCACACGTATTATGGAACAACAACTTTTTTTGATATTCATGCTATGTAAGTATACTCTACTCTGTTATTGCAGGTTTTGTGAAGACTATTATTGTTAAAATATTTCATTTAAATTTAATTTATTGCTTGTTATATGAGAGTATTTTATGTGCTGTCTTTGCATATTGTGTGTGGTATGTTTGGAAAACTATCTTGTATGGTGGTGTTCAGCAACATTTTTGTTGCTGCAGGCCTCTTAGTCACTCACAAAACTCTTGGAACTCAATTGAGTTGCACCACTGTCAAAATAAATGGATACAGATTTTCAGTGGTTCTGTAGTTTTCTGGCGCACTCTTTTGGCTACAGAATTGGACAGAATCTGAATTGCACAAATGATTGTCTCCATGAATCTGTAGGACTGCATATGCAGCTTGCACACTGAGTTTGAGATGTCTGATCAACACAAACACTAAAAGAAATACATGTGGATAAGCATTACATGTATAAAATTAAACTGAAGAAATATGTACGCCTTTTTCTTTGTCAAGCTCACTCTTATGTCTTGGTTGCTAACTATTCTCAACTTCTATTGGCAACTACCTGTGTCATGTAACAGAATGTGTTCAGCATTTGGAAATTTTTTTTTTAATTTTGATAGAGGAAATACACATTAAAACACAAAGATAGCACTGTTAGAAGAAATTTAATTCATTCATTTCGTTTAACTACTTTTCCTGATTCTTTCTGTTTTGAGGAAGTTAAAGTAAATGAGAAATGTCGTGTTATTCTTTACTAATAAACATGTGGAGTGTCAAATCAAACATTTGTTAAGTGTCAGGTTTTTCTTTATTTGTGGGGCTGGCTTCCTTCCACTTAGAAACTCAGTCTTTATATATAAATATAATATATCTAGTCAACAGAAGTTAATGCAAACTAGACAATTATATTATGATAATATAGAAAATGCATAAGCAGTGTATGCAATGTAATATCTGTTTAATGTGTGTTGTGTTCTCATGTTCATGTTTCTGATTATACGAGACACAAGTTTAGAAACCTTTGGGATGTGATGGTATTATATGTAGTTTAATTCTTGATATCTGTGAATGATAGTAATGTCAATGCTTTTTCTGGCAGGTTTTTGATTGTGCTCTGTATACATTCTTTGTTGTGTTCAACTTGAAACATTTCATTGTTATGGTTCTAACTAAGTTGTATTTATAAAGAGTAACATCGGTCTTGCAGTTTAGTGCAGTAAAAGAACAAAAAAATGTGAAAACGCATTAAAAAATTATTTACGGTCTTGCATTTTTTAACAGTTTTTTGAAAGATGTAAGAAGAAAGTGCACAAACAAGAAAACTGCTCAAAGCTTCTCTACTTGTGATAGTGTAATTTTGAAGTGATTGAAGAATCACATTTACTGGAATAGAATAACTGGAAAAGGTTGTTCATGATAACGAAGTTATTGCGACGTTTCAGTGCAATAGTGTAAAACAAGATAGTAGAATGAAATTGGTGTTTCATAGCAACAGCAATTATGTTTAAATGTGCTTAAATCTTAGAGAGCTCAGTGCCTAAGACAACTGAAAACTAAAAGAGCTGTATTTGGAATTCTTTTCAGAAAGAAATATACCTGCCTTGTCTTTATTGCTCATGTAATTATAGTCTTTGTTGCTCCAGAAAAATATTTATTTGTTACAGTAATTTACTTTTCAAAGACTGATATAATCGCACATTATTACAGCTAAGAGAGGACCATTTATGTCATAAATGTTCAAAGAGTTAATGAATGGAACTGAATGAATCCTAGTATTAGAACCAAAATTGTTTTAAAATACTTACTATTTAATATTAACATAATTTCAGAGTACGTATTTCTGATAATAATTTGGTTTTCTTGTTTTTATTCAGTTGTGTGATTCTCTATTTTCATTACTTATGTTTGTTATCTTATGATACTATTTGGAATTTCAAAACACTGAAATTCTGTTGTTGGACTACATTAAGAACCAACATTATAACTGTTATTATGTTTTATCAAAAATTGCTGAAAATAATAATGGAAAGAACTGTTTATTAGATTGACACAAACAATGTATTTTTCTTCGTATGTATTTTTAAATTGTTCTTTGTAGTTATATCAGTTTACGAAATACTTTGGTACGAATTTGACTCGGTCTTCCATAATATTATTTTACTCTTAATTTGGTTTTCATTTCAGACTTCTTGATTCAATGTAATTTATACACACATTTCTGGAGTGTTGTAAATGGAAAAATATTAATTAAAATTTGTATAACAAGTATAAGAGATTGACAATATTTGTGTGAAAGGGCTGTGAGCATATTTCTATATATTTCAATATTAAGTGATTCCATTTTCATAAAGTCTTGTATGACACTAGAAAATAAAGTACAGGGTATATTGATCTGCTAAGAGATTTTATATCGTAGACTCCTGATATTCTTGTTGGAGAACAATTAAATCATTTTGGAAAAATTTTATGCAGCTACTTTTTAAAACTATTTTCTCAAAATACTTGTATAAAAGAAATCATTAATGAGACTCTAAGCAACAGAAATTTTTTAAAAAATCATTATTTTTAGAGTAACCTTTGATTATGTTTTGTGCGTCACATTTTATAAAGTGTATACTTTAAACACAGTTATTTTATTGAAATTAAAAATGATTATTTCTAGTATAAGGGTACTGTTTTGATAATGGATTTTGATGTGTTTGTAATTAAAAATAATTGTTTCACATATCTCGTTTTTCTTCTTAAAATTATGTTATAATATATTTAAGTATTGTATTAAATTACAGAGTCATTCTACAATTATGGGACAGTTAAAAATAAAATAAATTTGTGTTAAAATAAGTTGAAGTGAATCTTCATGAATGGGTCTGAATTTTTTTTTTTTGAATCGAAAAATTGTGGAGTAGATGTAGAGAATAGCCCATTTATATGGCTATTACTTTTATAATATTCAAAGTATATTGAGATAATCTGAAGATCACATATTGATTTCACCATAATTGTCCAATAATACATGCATCCAATAAATTAAATGTCCTTCTCTAATTGTGAATTTGTGGGTATCTCTCAAATTATATTGGTGCTTCTTCCAAATTTTGAGTATGGTTGTAGCATTTTATTTCAGGATAATTTTAACTTCTAGAACTTCTAGTTCTAAATAAATTTAATTTTGTCTTAGTTTTTACTTTTATTTTTTTTAAGTCAGGTATTTTTCCTATTTCTTTTCTTTTGTGTGTTGTGGGGTAAATGTGGGAATGCTGATGTGGAGTTGTTGACACTATTAATTTATGAAATAATGGATGTTAACATTGTCAACATAAATTTGTTATGAGAGCCAACTTTTGATGGCTCTGCAGTCATCATCAGTTTAAAGATGAACTATAAAAACCTTTTTTAAAGAACTAATATAAATAATGAAATTCAATTAAAAGAAGGAATTTTTTTAACAGTGTCAAATTAAATTTAAAAAATAAAACAGTAAGTTGAGCTGCTTACCTAGCAATGAATGGCAAAGATCAATTGACACTAACTATTTCAATAACACTTTTTACAAACAAAATGTGGGACTTCTGGTGGGCTTACGCTGGTAGCTGAAGCCTAAATCATCAAATGATTTCATCTGTTCTTACAAATATTGAAGAAAATAATATTTCTTTTACTTTTTATGGAGATGTTTGTTTCATTAGACTTCATGTTGCATTTCTGTATGTCATTTTTTTTGTCTCTCCAGGGACATCTTCTTTTCTTTGAAATAAAGTTTTTAGGTGAGATGAACGACTTATACAACCTATTCCATCTTTGAATTATTGCGTTTTCAAACTTGACAGTTTTTATTGCAAACATGAATGAGTTAGAAATCTGACGGAAGAAAATGTTGGACCCAAACCATTCCGATTCAGGCAGGTTTTATTGTATTAACATTGAAGTTTTAAATGTAGTGTTTTGTTCCATGATTGTAGAGTGACCTGAACCTTTCATGTCAGTAGATCCAGTTAAGTTGTTCACAACTTACGCAAATTAAACCAGTGTTGCCTTACAACAATCTTGTCCAATTCAAACTTTTTTCTTGTCATTCTATTATCTCAATGTATCAAATAAGTTTCAAGTGAAAAGTGCTCAAAAGAAAAAATGATATTCATTAAAAATAATGTTTAAAAAAAGTAATTCTCATATGATGATTAAACAATGGTAACTACATGAATTTTTGAGTGGAGTACTGCAGAATTGTGCAAATAAGTAAAACAGTATGTTTTAGTAAGTACAGTAATGAAAAATGGTGAAAGGAAAATTAATTTCTTAGAAAACTTGTGATGATTTGTGTGGGTCACTTATAATTTCTAAGAAAACCTTACCTACTTTGCTCCACATTTATTTTTTGATCCATCCCTGAAAAGCACTTTCTCGATTTATCATTGCTTTTTTTTGAAAACCATTTATTGACAAGTATCAAAAGCCTTTGTTGTACATTGCATCTCGTGTAAAAGAGTCTTTCTTGCGTTGAATTTGCATACTTTTGGGATAATTAATTCCAAATGAATTAAATATTCTTTAGTTGTTAGTTAATGTAACCATTGCAATGTATTATTAGCAGCAAGTAATGTAACATGATAATTAAAAAAAAAAAGTTTCATGTACATATTTGTATTTTCTTGTGTTAAATTATTCTGTGTTTTAATTCTTTCATCATAAAAATGATTTGGTGCTGCAAATATTGTTTTTGGGTGTAAATAAAAGTAAATTTTATTAATTTTGAAATTATTTATTTGTTAAATAAATTGTCATGTATATTACTTTCTATCTTACCAACAACATATTTCATGTAATGAAATGTTAATCAGATGGTGTTGCTCATTTTTATGGAACTGAAATCTCTATTGAAAGTTATCCTGATACTATTTCTGGTAAAATGAAATATAATAAACAGATGATTATATGGTGTTCTTTGTGAATAAATGTTGATAAATAAAACAGGTTATGTATAATTATGTGTATATTTATACATGTGCAAGTATCCATTATGCCTGTGGATTCATCAAGAGAAGTTTTCAGGGCAGGTCTTTCCTAGAATCTTCCAGGAAAGACCTGACCTGGAAAGGTTTCTTGGGCCCCATACCACCAACCTCACCCCTCTCCAGTCAGAAACGTTTTTTTCAATTTTATTATTTTCGTCAACTTAACACAATTTTATCTGACTGAAAAAAATATAAAAAAGAAGAAAATAATTTATACTATCAGAAATATATTTTTAGTTTCTCGTTTACGTATGTATATACTGAGTAATAGACAAAGTATAGAGAAATTTACGTAATGTTGCGGAAAATCGCTTTCGAGAATTCAACGTAAATGCACATTTTGGCGTCCCCGATACTAAAAAAGGATTTTTTTTTTTTTTTTTTTTGCCTGTCCGTCCGTCTGAACACCACTATCACTCAAACCATAGTAGAATTATTTTCCAAAATTGATATCCCCGGTCGAGCTGGCTCGACTTGAGGCGCTGTAATTTTGAAAATCTTGCTTAAAAATTTGGGAGGACATTACAAGAAACCACCCGGTCATTTTCTAAATTTTGTCAAAAATTGCTCCAAATGGTTTCTTAAAATTTCTTTTAAAAATAGAGTAAAATGCCCTTATAAAGGTCGTATAGGTCCGATTGCTGGACTCTGAATTTCACTTTAACACTAAAATTTCGAAAATAGCAAAATTTTGCATTTTTCGGCGTCTTCTTACAACTACAAAAATTGAAGATAGCAATTTTTCCTTCAAATAAAAATTTGTTGTCCATAATTAGTTCTTTCATTTCGGTCATGTACATGTTTTGAAAATTTTAGTCGTTTTCGCGCAAAATTGCGTGCAATATTTGCAATTTGAAAAATTACAAAAACAAGATTTTCTCGAAAAGGCTCGATATCTTTTCTTTAAAGTTTTGGTAGGGATAGTGTTAAATACACTCTATAAGATATCATAAACACCATATTGCTCTTCTTTTGTTTTTTCAAAAATTATAAAACTAATTTTTTGACATGTGTTACATCCTTAATATTTACATTAGCGGTGTTCACCGTTTGTGAACAAACTATTGTATTTATAAGTACATATACTTTAAATAATGTTATGTAAAGTGTCTCGAAAACTCAACAGTTTTGTGTTAAAATGAGTTCAAAATTCCGCATTTTCAGAAAAGCACAAACGCAAATTTTCTTAAAAATGACTCCAAATATTTTCTTTAATTTTTTTCCAATAGACAATGCCAATTGCACTGTTTAAAACGACAAATTTAGTTTTGGGGAATTCATTTGTTTTTTCAAAAATTACACAAATGTATTTTTTTTAAATATCTCTCGCCGCCAACATGCACACATTTCCAGCGATTTGTAAACACTATTGCATTTGTGAGTTAATGTGCCTGAAATGTCTTTAAACGAAGTTTTTTGAAAATCACAAATTCTCTGTGAAAAAGAGTTTCAAATTTCGCATCTACAGTAATGCTTAAACGCTATTTTCTTAAAAATGTCTAAATTTTTCAATGAAAATTGTCATTTATAACGAGTTTTACTTTTATTTAATATTCGTAAAGTAATATTTCGGTTCTACTTTTAGGAAACTGAAAAATTGAGAAAATGACAGAAAAGTACTTTTGGCGGCGATAGACAGCAGCTGGCAAGAGAATGGGGAAGACCGTAAACCAGTCCACACTAAGTAAATTTGAAAACTTCACTACTAGAAAGTTTGTGCCATTCTGTAGCACAACTAGTTTGATATTTTCTCAGCGCCAAATTCAAAGGCAAATTTTTTTGAAAAAAATACAATAATTTTCACTCTTCGTAAACCCTGGAACAGGCTAGAAAAAAGTATCAAAAGTTCCTCTCAAAACACAAATCGTGATTTTTTTCAGATTTTTACATTATCGCTACTGCTTATGCAGTATAGAGAAAGTTAAATAATGCGCGAAAAACGTTGAATTTTCAGCAGCAAAACTCTTATTGCCGAGCCCAGAAAACGAAAAAGTAGATAAATCCAGGAGCTGAATTTGGAAAAAAAACGTGGTACAGCCAGAATCCATGTTTTGTGGGTCATTGATACCGAAAAATCGATTGACGGCAAAACGTCCTTCCATTTGGTGTATGTGAACAACACTAGCGCCTAAACCATGTGTAGGATTTTTCCCAAATTGAAAAATCCCTGCCTAACTGTCCTGAGTCGAAGGTCTGCGATTTTGAAAAATATTCGTTAATTTTGGGGGTACTTTACATGGAGCCCCAAGGACGTTTTCAAAATGTTCTCAAAAATGGCCTCAAATTTCTTTAAATTTCATGTAAGAATTGAGTGAAATATTATTATAAAGGTGGCATAGGTCCGATTTTCACTGTTAAAACTGATTTTTCGAATTCTAGTAGTTTTCGCGCAATATTGTGATACACCAAAATGAACCATTTTTATTATGGAAATGTCATTTTATTTGACATAGAATATAGGGATGTTAGTAGACGATCGCGAGGGGGTCGCTATGTGACAAATAAACAACCGGCGTTAAGGATCATATTCGTTAGGTTGAAATGACAGAACAGAGGCGGGATAAGTATTGTTTTGAGAGACAAAAGAAAAAGATATAAAATTAGGATGCTTCCGAGTTTTTAGAAGAACATTCATTCGTCAGAGCAACGCGGTGATGAGCGGGTCGGCTCTTGATATATTTTACTAGATCGAGGAAAGACTGCAATTGATAGTTGTATAAAGTTAACTATCGTTTCTTATAATAGGATAGAGCGTTCTTGTAAGAAAAATACGAATCTAGGTGTCCACCCGAGACGCAAGTGAGGGAAGTCACGGATTATAATCGTATCACTGGGAGAATTTGGAACCAGACACGGACATTAGGCGAGGACTTTATCCAGAAGTAAGATTCTGCTGCGTCGACGGAGAAGGTTCTACGGGCCGCCATCGAACGAAGTGAAGAGCGCGCGAAGACCCACGAATGAATAAAAAGGTTTTATAACTATTGTAATATAGAGAAAACTGATCATGACCAAAGATGAATTAATTTTGATTATCAATATAATAAATTCCAATTTGTTAAGTTGAAAGAAAGCTGATTATCATTGTTTGTTACGTGTAATCCAGCATTTTAAAAAGATTTTTAGATTCCTCACCACTCCGTATGGATGGCAGATTGAATAATTGGTTGCAGAGTAAATAGCAACAATTATGGACTTCGAACCCCAATTAACTGAACTAGCACAACATAATTTGGGAAGGAGAGATATTTAAATTACGTAGGAATCATTAGGTTTGTAATCTTTTCCTGGCACCCAAATCACATTTATCAGTAATCATTATATATCAAAATGTCCCTCCAAGTGGGACTTGTTTTTTAAATATAAAGATGGGGCTTGTTTCAAATTGGCGCCAGTCAACGTCGGGCACGTTTCAATATTGCGTGCAATATGTGGAATTTAAAAAAATAACAAAAACAAGATTTTATTAAAAAAAGGCTCCAAATGTTTTCTTTAAACTTTTGTTAAGGATAGTGCTACATGTACTCAATTACATGAAATAAATGCCATATTGCTCTATTCTTTCGTTACTTTAAAAAATTACAAAAATTAATTCTTTTTGACTTGTCTCTCACGTTGATAATATTTGCATTTGCGTCGATTTGTTCACATTATTGCATTTACGAGTAAATGTGCTTTAAACGATGTCTGATAAAGTTTATCGAAAACTCAAAACTTTTCTGTGAAAACAAGCTCAAAATTGCGAATTTTTAGAAACGTTTAAATGTCATTTTCTCAAAAACAGCTCCCAATTTTTTCTTTCAACGTTTCATGGGGATGGTACTAATTGCACAGGTTAATATGACGTAAAGTTCATTTACACAAATATAATTTTTTTAACGTCACTCAAACCTTTGATATGAATATTTTATCAATTTGCATACATTATTGCATTTGTAAGTGGAGAAGCTACAAATGCCTTCCAATGAAGTTTTTCGAAATCTCAAAAGATTTCTGTGAAAAAGTTTCAAATTTCATATTTACAGTAACTCTTAAACATTTTCTTAAAAACTGTTCCAAAGTTTTCAACAACAATTTCCTTATAGGACGAGATTTTACTCTTCTTTAATATTCTTAAAGTAATATTTCGGTTCTGTCATTAGGAAACAGAAAAACTGAGAAAAGTTGGAAAAATATTAACTTAGGGCGGCGAAAGTTGGCAGCTGGCAAGAGGATAGGGCAAGACTGTAAAGCTCGCCCACACCAACGAAATTAGAAAACTAACAAGTACGAGAAAGTCTGTGCCATTCCGTAGCACAACTAGTTTCGATTGCTGAACTGTAGTTTTAAAAAATAATAATAAATTTTACCATTTCCCCGTCTTTTAATCACATTGACTTTAAATACACTTTGAAAATGGCTGCAACAGTTCGGTGCATTTATTTTAGTATTTATTATAAATTTGTAATGAAAATTGTTGTTGTCCAGAAAAATGAAACTTTTTTAGTGGAACATTAGTTTTAATAAAGGAACCGACATTATGATTAAACAACGATTTGCCTTTATAATAACAGAAAAGTGAAATGATTATAATAACATTGGGTATAACAAAATATTCAGTTGAGATAACAAGTTCGATTTTTTCTATGTACAATTGGCATCAAATAAATAGCATGCTTTAGTTACATTGTATCTTACATTATAATGGAAAAACATACAATATATAATATAATAAACCGTTTTACTCATTCGTATATTTTCACTTTCACACTTTTTCAAAAATTGCACCTACTTTTCGGCCTTTGAAATATTTAAGAACGCTAGGAAAGGAAAAAAATTATATAATCATAATGTACGTTAATTCGAGTGTTATAACTTGTGATTTTAGGCACGAAACTGTTAATTTTCTAAGTAAATAACGTTTAAAAACAATATAATTCAAAGATGACTTATTAAAACAGGATATCCACAGTAACGCTGAACATTATCCTGCGCGTTTTATAGTACTGTTATGTCCACAAAACACTGCGTTTGTAAAAACATAATTTATTCATCATTTACATACAAGGCAAATTCTCTTGTTACAATATTCCCCTCTGTGTGCCTTCTCGGCTGACGTCCCGTCTTGGGTACAGCCGCTGCGGTGATCCAAGTGCCTCAGGCTCCGGGCCCGCGCCTCCACTATGCCGGGCGTCACGCCGTCTCCATACGGCGTAGAAAGAGAGGGGTGGTAGGTCTCCCGCCACTGCCTCTCGGTGCTCCCGTGTGCGCTCCACGATACGCCGTCTCCATACGGCGTAGAAAGAGAGGGGCGGTAGGTCTGGTATTGAATGTATCGAATTAGCTCAGCTTAATAAAAGTATTGTTCGCTTAATTATTATTAAATTTCTAAAAATACGGAAAAAAGTGAAATTATTATAATTAATTATTGAAATTATTATTAAATTTCTAAAAATACGGAAAAAAGTTTATGATAAAAAATTTGAAGATCCGCGAAATGAAATGTTTTTAAAAAAACTTGTCCCAGCATTGGGGGGGGGGGGCAGTTGCCTCCAACGATATGTAGGGTACAGTAGGGAGTACTTTGAGAGATTATGAAGGTGAGTACTCCAATACATGTTAAAATGTGAATTTTAGCCGGTCATTTGCAAAACCTTTTGAAGTGACCCTCGTAATATCTCCAAACTATGCGTTTTATCGATACAGCCAATTCTTTTTCGAAACATTTAACAAATAGAAGTTGACAAAAATGTCTACAAAATTCTTATTTTAACTTTATTTTCCTGAAAAACTGTGAAGCAACCGAAAAAGTGTTTTTTTCTTTTTCAAAACGTCCGTCCGTCTACTAGCGCCAAAACCATACGAACTACCTCTTCCAAATTGAAGAAATCGCTGTCCATCTGGCTCTAGTTAAAGCTTTCAAATTTTGAAAAACATTCTTTAAAATTTGGTGGCACTTTACATGAAGCCCTCCGGACTTTTTCAATTATTTTTTAAAAAACAGCTCCATTTTTTTTGAAAATTTCTTGTAAGAATAAAGTAAGATACACATAAAGGTGGGATAGGTCGGATTTTCACGGTTAACTCTGAATTTTCGAAAATTGCAAAAGTTTGAATTTTCTTCAGCGTCTTCCCACAACTACAAAATTGAAGACACATATTTTTACTTCCAATGAAATTTGTTATCCATACGTAGTTCTTTTTATTAAGGTCATGTCCATTCTTTTGAAACTTTTGGCAGTTTTTTCGCAATATGGCGTTCAATATCAGCAATTTTAAAAAAATACAAAAACAAAATTTTTTAAAAAAGCCTTGAAATATCTTTCAAACTTTTCCAACGGATAGTGGTAATTGTACTGTTTAACATGACATAAAATTAATTTTGGTGTATCTTTTGTTTTTTCAAAAATTACACAAATGTATTTTTTTCAAATATCTCTCATTATGTTAATTTACATTACATAAACATTTCCAGCAATTTGTATAATTATTTCATTTGTGAGTAAATGCTCGTAAAATGACTTCAAGTGAAGTTTCTCGAAAACTCAATAGATTCGTATGAAAAGAGCTTGAAAGTTTGCATTTACAGTAATGCTTAAACGACATTTTCTTAAAAAGGCTCTATGTTTTTCAATGAAAATTTCCATTTAGATCTAGATTTTTCTGTTCTTTAATTTTCTTATAGTAATATTTTGGTTCTCCAAATAGGAAAGCGAAAAATTAAAAAAATGTCAAAAATTGTACTTTGGGGAAGATGGATGGCAGCTGACAAGGCCGTAAAGCTAATCCACACCAGGAAGTTAGAAAACTTTACTTCGAGAAAAGTTTGTGCCATTCTGTTGCACCAATAGATACTTTCTCGTATTCATAGTATATATGGAGGAATGTACATAGTATAGAGAAAGTTACGTAATGCTGCGGAAAATCGATTTCGAGATTTCAACGAAAATACGCGTTTTGGGCTCCTCAGATACCGAAAACTTTTTTTTTTCCTTTCAAAACGACCATCCATCTGTCTATCCGTCCGGTGTATGTGAACAATTTTTTACAAAGTGAAGAAACACCTGTCCATCTGGCATGAGTCAAAGCTCTTTGAAAAACATTCATTAATTTTTGAGGGGACTTTACATGACACCCACCAGACATTTTCAAAATTTTCTAAAAAACGGCTCCAAATTTTTTTTAAATTTCTTGTAAGAATATAGTAAAATACACTTATCAAGGTCGTATAGGTTCTATTTTCGCGGTTAACTCTGAATTTTCGAAAATTGCAAAAGTTTGACTTTTTGTCGGCGTCTTCCTACAACTATTAAAATTGAAGGCAGATTTTTCCTTCAAATGAAATTTGTTGTCCATAAATAGTTCTTTCATTAAGGCCATGTAAGTTTCTTTTGGAAATTTTAGTAGTTTTTGTTCAATAGTGCTTTGTTCAATAGTTCAATAGTAGTTTCGAGAAACTTCATTTGAAGTCATTTTACGAGCATTTACTCACAAATGAAATAATTATACAAATTGCTGGAAATGTTTATGTAATGTAAATTAACATAATGAGAGATATTTAAAAAAATACATTTGTGTAATTTTTGAAAAAACAAAAGATACACCAAAATGAATTTTATGTCATGTTAAACAGTACAATTACCACTATCCGTTGGAAAACTTTGAAAGATATTTCAAGGCTTTTTGAGAAAATTTTGTTTTTGTATTTTTTAAAAATTGCTGATATTGAACACCATATTGCGAAAAAACTGCCAAAAGTTTCAAAAGAATGGACATGACCTTAATAAAAAGAACTATTTATGGACTACAAATTTTATTTGAAGGAAAACTCTGTCTTCAATTTTATAGTTGTAGGAAGACGCCGGAAAAAATTCATACTTTTGCAATTTTCGTAAATTCACAGTTAACCACGAAAATCGAACCTATGCGATTTTGATAAGTGCATTTTACTCTATTCTTGCAAGAAATTTTTAAAAAATTGGAGCCTTTTTGAGAAAATTTTGAAAATGTATGGGGGTCTTCATGTAAAATACTCCCAAATTTTAAAGAATGTTTCTCAAAAATGTAAAGCTTCAACTACAGGCCAGATCGACAGGGGATTCTTCAATTTGGTAAAGATCGTGCGCATGGTTTAGGCGCTGGTAGTGTTCATAGACGGACGAACGGATAGACGGACGGCCAGTAGTTTTTCTTTCAATTGGTTTTTAAGCACCCATCAAACAGGTATTCCGGCTTCACTAGATGTTAGAGGATTTTTTTCTCTTAATTTAGCAATTAATTTGATTTATCCACATTCTAGTTATCAGGGCCAGGGAATGATTTTTTTCTGCCGAAAATTCGCCGTTTTTTCGCGCAGCATTACGTAACTTTCTCTATACTACGTATATTACTCCCGTATATACGTATGTATACGAGAAAGAAACTAAAGGTGTTACAGAATGGCGCAGGTTTTCTCGTAGTAAAGTTTTCTAATTTCGTTGATGTGAACTGATACTGTACACTCTTTTACCCCTCCTTCTTGCCTGCTGCCATCTCTCGGCGCTCAAATTACTTTTTTTTTTTTTTTTTAAATTTCTCAACTTTTCGGTTTCCAAGTTCTAGAAACCAAATATTAATTTAAGAATATTAAAGAATACTAAAACCTCATCCTAAATATAAATTTTCATTGAAAACTTTGGAGCCGTTTTTAAGAAAATGGCGTTTAAGCGTTACTATAAATGCAAATGCTTTTACACAGGAATCTATTGTTTTCGAAAAACTTAATTTGAAGTCATTTTTTAAAAAAACAAAATAGAACTCTAAAATGAACTTTACGTCATATTAAAAAGTGCCATTACCGCTATCCCTTGCAAACGTTTGAAGAAATAATTTGGAGCCATTTTTGAGAAAATGGCGTGTGAGCGTTTCTGAAAATGCGTGATTTTGAGCTCTTTTTTACAGAAAAGTGTTGTGTTTTTGATAAACTTTATTTGACATTATTTAAAGCACAGGTACTCATAAATATAATACTGTGAACAAATCGCCTGTAAAGTAAGTTACCGACGTGAGAGACATTTAAAGAATTATATTTTTGTAATTTTTGAAAAACAAAATAATAGAGCAATGTATCGTCTATGTTATCGTATAGGTTTTTTGGCACTAACTGTACAAAAAATTTAAAGAAAATATTTGGAGCCATTTTTGAGAAAATCTTGGTGGAATAGGGCACGGCTTTTCGCTTCTTTCTCGGTCGTGCCACTAGAGCTGCTCGATACGGTCGCGATCATGCGACATTTTGAGGCGGGACCGAGAATGACGCGAAATGTACCGTATTTCATCTTGGATATCGTACCCTCAGATGCCACGTTAGAAAAACCCAAGTATAATATTTGTATTATTTCATATTTCTTTCTTCGTTTCTTACATTCGAGCTGATGTTATGCGTTTTAAAATTAATCTTTTAAAAAATATTTAAAATCGATTTTAAATTGCGACCTTTAATTGAGTTAAATCTGAAAACGAATATTTTCGGTTTGCTTAACGAGATGTGGGAATGAAGAGTAAGGCATGTAAAAACTAATTTTGATGAATATAGAAATATTCTATGTAATTATTATATTTTTATCCGTTTTCATTTTCTTGTTAGCGGTATCAACAATGCCAATTGGTAAATTATGTACTCCATACGACAGCTGTCATTGTTGCTTGTTGTTACCCATTGTTGTAATGCCGCACTGATAAGGCGATAATGACGGCTGCGTTTCTTCACGTTTATGTAAACTAATAACTTTATTTACGGCTTAAATACGCATTGTTCATCGTTTGTACAATTATGTAGAATGCACTGAATTCACGTTCTACACAGGGGAAAATACGGGCGAGAACATAAGGGACAAAATGTGCTGTTTTAGCCTGGCTAGTTTGAAATGTCGACTTCACGCATAACCCTTACGGAATGCGGGTAGTATCAGGCAGGGGTGGATCCAGTGGATCGTTTTGGAGAAAGCTATCATAGATTTTTGTTCAATAATAAACATTTCTAATTATATTGTATATTATTTTTGTAGTGTGTATATGATACTATATAATACTATTTTTTTAAAATAATTACATAATTCTAACAAATATTTAAAATAATTTTGCCAAATAAGAGAACATAACATACTTTTGGGGAGATCTTTTGGGGAGGGGCATGGCACCCATGCCCCCTTCCCCATGGATCCGCCACTGGTTTCGGGACAAGACAATACAAGGGGAGGACGGTGGCAAGGAGAAGGGCGAAGCAGAACAGGCCATCTCCAGGCCAGACTAGAGAGAGGAAATACTTCAGACAGAATGCATTTTATTTCCTGTCTGAATACACGAATAAGGAAAATAAACATCCCTACTGGTAAAAGGTTTCCCTTTTAAACTTCCCGTGCAATTTAACCGCCGGGGTTTTCACTAGTTTTGTTAATTTCCATTAGGCTTGCTTCGTTTTCAGCGTTCATTGCTAAGCAGTGCCGCCATGGATGAATAGATGTATTGTTTTATAGTGCCGCTGCTACCGTGGTTATAATTTATAACAAAAATAGCATTTTAAGAAAGTTTTTAAGACTAAATAAACAGTACACATGAAACACTTGATGCTATCAAAATGAACTAGCGTGCTGCAAACGATGTTTACCTCACTCGACAGTTTCGCCGAAAACGAGGACAAACACGCCAAGCCCAACCCCGTTGGCAGTCGGCGCGACGGGTGTCTGCGGGGAGGCTGCAGTCGGTTTGAATTTCACAACCACAAGTAAAATTCAAACTCGTTTTCTCGCAGACAAAGTTGTTTTTTTTCGAAAAAATAATAATTAAACGCCGTTCTTCATGAATGCAAAATAGAATTTGGGGTATATTTTTGTAACAGGAGCGACCGGACATCCTGTTTGGAACACGGTCGTAAGGAATCACTCGACATTACCGATTCCATCCAATGACCAATGATTGATTGATTGATTGATTGATTTTTTCGTGTTTCCGGGCGCGTCAACTACTTCGGTCATTAGTCCCGTTAGTGTAGTGCATTTTTTTTCTCGGGAGATGGCGGTGATCTTCCCCCGCTGGATGGCGAGATCCGGCGCCGACCTACCGTCGGCTAGTGGGGTTTCCCCCTAACCAGGACTCTCCCACCAGCGGGGCACCGCTTCAGCCGGAACAAGCTCTAAGCTCCCGACCGGTCTCCTGGAATATGTGATAGTGTAGTGCATGTTAGTGTAAGTGTGTGTGTAAGGGGAGAGGATAGGACAAGGAAGAGAAAGGACAGATCGCGCGCGGTCCGTGGCCCGTTTGATAGGGTACTGCTCCGGCATTCGCCTGGTGTTGATCGGAGAAACTACGGAAAACTACCGATCAGAGCAGCCGGCCGCTAGAATTCTCCTCCAGACAGCAGCTGAATTCGACCTAGCTGAAAAGCTAGTGTCGAAAATCCTGCCGCCGTCAGGACTCGAAGCTAGGACCTCCCGGTCAGAGGCGCTGCATTCCAATGACCAATGAATGGTGTTTTTGAAAGAATGTGATTTTTACTTTCTCGTACACGTACGTATATACGGAGTTATACACGAAGTGTAGAGAAAGTTATGTAATGCTGCGCGAAAAAACGGCGGAATTTCGCCGAGGAAAATCATTGACAGGCTCTGGTGGCGAAAAAGTGCATAATCCTCTAACACGTGGTGAAGCCAGAATTTCTGTTTTGTGGGTCCTTGATGCCGAAAAACTAATTGGAAGCAAAACGTCTGTCCGTCTGTGAACACTACTAACGCCTAAACCACAAGTACGATCTTTTCCAAATTGAAGAATCCTATGACAATCTAGCTCTAGTTGAAGCTTCGAAATTTTGAAAAACATTCTTTATAATTTGGGGGTACTTTACATGACGTCCCCCGGACATTTTCAAAATTTTCTCATAAACGGTTCCAAATTTTTTCTTTAAATTTCTTGTAAGAATAGAGTAAAATACATTTATTAAGGTGGCATAGGTCTGATTTTTACCGTTAACTCTGAATTTTCGAAAATTCCAAAAGTTTGAATTTTTTTCGGCGCCTTCCTACAACTACATGCTTGAAGACAGAAACTTTTCCTTCAAATAAAAACTTGTAACAACTATTGTAACACAGCTTCCGGGTCAATGACCCCCATCTCGATCAGGTTTTTCGTCCAGTTTCCCTGATCCATTGAGCAAATGCTGAGATGGCCCCTTGTTTTGCTTCTGGACATAAATGTAACTTCATTTTCTGAGCACGTCTTCTAGAATTCAGTGGGAAATACAATTATTCAAATTATCGTTTCCATGTTGTCGCGGCAGGAAGTAATAAGAGCCAAAATTTATTGCTTATTTATCCTTGAAAATCGATTTTATTACATGGGAGTTTTTTTTTTTTCTCCCTTTCAAAATTCAAAACTTAAGTAGTATATGATTTCGTGTAGGGATCACAGAATTTTGAAAATGTGCACACAATTCACTTTTCCCCATAGCACGTCATACGCAGTTTTTGACTGTTTTTTGACGTAAAATAAAAAAAAAAATGAAATTTGTTGTCCATAAGTTGTTCTTTCATAACGGTCATATCAATATCTTTTAAAATTTTTAGTAGTTTTCGAGCAATAGTGCGTGCAATATTTGCAATTTAAAAAAATTACAAAAACAAGATTTTCCGAAAAACGGCTCCAAATTTTTTGTTTACATTTTTTGTACGGTTTTGTTTACATTTTTTGTACCAAACAAACCCTATCCGATAACTTAAACGCCATATTGCTATATTCTTATGTTTTTTCAAAAATTACAAAACTATAATTCTTTAGATGTCTCTCATGTCGGCAACTTACTTTACAGGCGATTTCTTCACAGTATTATATTTATGAGTACATGTGCTTTAAATAATGTCAAATAAAGTTTCTCAAAAACACAAGTTTTCTTTAAAAATGAACTCAAAATCCCGCATTTTCAGAAACGCTCAAATGCCATTTTCTCAATAATTGCTTCAAATTTTTTTCTTTAAACTTTTGCAAGGCATAGTAATAATGACACCATTTAATATGACGTACAGTTCATTTTGTTGTACTCTTTTTTTAAAAAACATTACATGTATTTTTTTTAAATAACTCTCATGCCATTAATATGCACATTTCCATCGATTTGTGTACATTATCACATTTGTGGGTGGAAGTTCTTCAAATGACTTCAAATGAAGTTTTACGGAAACTTAATAGATTCCTGTGAAAAAGAACTTCAAATTTCGCAGGACACTTATTGAAATATATAGTATTGTTGACAATGACAACGCCTTCAATCATTTCAGTTATGTAAATGTCAACTTCAACTCACCACTAAACCAATATTCAAATTTCATGTTTACAGTAATGTTCATCGCCACTTTCTTAAACATGACTTCAAAATTTTCAATGAAAATTTATATTTTGGATGAGGTTTTACTCTTCTTTGATATTCTTGAAGCCATATTTAGGTTCTCCTATTAAGAAAACGAAAAGGTGAGAAAATGTCAAGAAAATGTACTTTCGGTTATGATAGATAGCAGCTGCCCAGTGGCATAACACATGGCATAACCAAAGAAGCAATGGCGCTTTTCAATTGCATTTCACCTTTAATTTCATTTTCCTCTTAATAAGTAGTGGCAACACTGCAGTCATATCATCGGAATTTGAAGCCTCTAATTGGATAACAGAGCCCCCCCCCCTTCCACGTCATTCGCGTATGTAGCTTAATATTCGAATAATAATTGATGTCACTGCAGTGCCTCTGACTGGAAGGTCCTGGAGTTAAAATCCCCACGTCAAGATATTCAACACTAGCTAGAGAGCTAGTTTCTACTTTTTAAGTATCTACTCAAAGTCAACTTTTTTAAATCATTTTCTCACTATAATTATACACACTTCCTTTTACACCTGACACACCTCATAACCACCATCACTTCTTCATACACCTTTCCTTTTTGAAGAACCAAGTTTTTGTACCCAAATCAGTGTTACCTTTGTCCAGGAGCTTCTAAAATTTCAGGCTTTGTAAGAAAAAAATGATATAGTTGTTTATTATATTACATTTTGTTATGATGGGCCCTACTTCTCTCTACATTAAATTTCAATACAGAACTTTTTCAATTAAGTTTTTGATTAATCATTAAAAATGGTTCAAATATTCAAACTCAATGTTTATTTGGTATTTATGTTTCATACCTAAAATTTTCTCTATAGTTTTATTCTTACTTTTACATCATAATTTGGCAAATATTGACAAAACGAATTATTGGTACAAATATTCAAAATATACACTGTATTGTATAGAATATATTGCTCTAATCTTGTTCTTGTTTCTGTGATGTGTTAACTAAGGCTGAGTTTTGCAGATACTCCGGGCAGGTAAACATGTTCCGCTAATTACGCAAATACCAAAGTGTGAATCATTTCACAATGTCAATATTTCATTCAAAATAGTTTTAAAACATGTTGTAGTGAAATAGAACACCACCGCAAGATAGGAGGGTGAAAGAGAGTAATTCTTCCATTTTGGCCAGAGGGCCAAAAAGTCATTGTTTTCCAGTGTGCACTAGTGCCTAAACTGTTTTTCAAAAAACTAAAGTTAAAACATGCATTTTGTGATAACTTTTGTCACCTTCTTTTTAAGAATACAATAATATTTAAATAAATTAAATAAATATTCAAATTATGATAAAAATTATGGGTCATTTAGCTCCTTTGGGCTTTAAAGATCTTGGGGCAGTAAACTGAATGCACTTCCTGTCTTTGGACCTACCATATTATGAATAATAGCCAGAAATTGATTAATAAATGATGCACCCATGATCATTGGAAAAATCAAAGTATGAATTGTGATGAATCTTCTGTATGCCAGCATTTTTAAGTTATTGATATTGTTATATTATAGACTAAAGAGGTAATTCTTTACTCTATGCTACTATACTCTAAAATAATGTTTTAAATGAAAAGAAAAGATATAAGGTAGAATTTCATTTTAAAGTGTGTTTATTCAGAATCAGTTCATTAGGTTTATGAAAGAAATATTATAATACAATTTTGTTTTATGGACTATCAAAACGTATTCGCGGAGATAATGTGTCCTTTCCTGTTCTACAGTGACGACAAGATTTGCGTACCTCAATGCAATAGCTAGTATTTGGATAATTTGTACATATAACATGTGCTTGGTGACAAGTTTGCAGGCACATCCTGTAAATAAAAAATTAGTTCATTGTTGTTCATATTAAAACTAATTTTTCACCACAATATAAAATATAAGGGACACTCTTTTTTAAAACATACAATTTTATGAACCTCTTCCATTGAGCTACTTGTGCTTTCTTGTGTGATTGAGCCACATGCACTTTTTGTTTGGATATTAAAACCCAGAAATTATGTTTGTTAAGTAAAAAAAATTGATTTTAAACAAAGAATTATAAGAAAACACTTTTTAAGGAGATTTAAGGGGGATGTCAAGAAATATAGGCAAAAAATCAATTTTTTGTTTTTATTCACATATTATTCCTCATATTTTTTACTACATTCTCCCAATGTTTTATGCCAATCATGTTGGGGGAAAACCTTAAAAATTTGATCACATCCCAGCATAGCATCAAGACATATGACAAACAGAGCAATAATAGGTGTTGTCATTGACAACAATGTTAGCAACAATGTTGACAATGACAAAGCCTATAATTGTTTCATTTTAAATGCCAAGGGCAACTCACCACTAAACCAACTTGATGCAGGTCTATGAAAAGAAGATGGACAAGAGAATGTTGGCTGTGGTTTCAGTATTATTGATTCGTAAATCCTTTCTGAGGCTATTAGTAAATTATGTTATTTTGTTAAAAAATGACCAACAAAATCAATGTTTAAGAATTAATGGTAAAAGAATAAAATGTTCCAGAAATGACTCTTCAATGTTTGCAAGGAATTTCCCATAACTTTCATTTTATACAATAAATACACCATTTGCTCAAAAACTATTCTAAATAGAATTTTCAAATTGTGTAAATAGTTGCAGCATGTAAAGAAAAGAATTTGTGTGTAAGGATAATAAGAATTATGTAAGGGTACTTATTAATGAAACATGATTCATTCCAAGATGATGCAACTAGCATTGATATTTCAATTTATAAATGTAATATATTAATATAAATAATGTATAATATAAATAATGAAAATCCCCTCATTATTATCATCAATAATAATATAATAATCAGAGAATGACATATAAAATAATGTGAATTGTAAGAGGAAATTCATCTTGACAATATTTCTTTCATTAAAACAGTTGTCACAAAATTTTAAATATTTACAAATATATTAAAGTTATTGAAAAAAGTGATAATATAGCACAGTTCCAAGAACAACGGGAAATATTTTAGATGGTGAAAAAGAAGTAAATTTCAAGATTTTTAGCTGTGAAAAATTAAAATTGGCAATGACATATTTTGGAAATTGAATTTTAAAGATTTGGTAATTTTTTTTAATTTTTAGCCATGAAAATTATTTTAATTAGTGAAAATAATATGTTTCCGTGTTTATATGGTTGCTGGAGGCAAGGAAAAGAGAGCAAGCCCAGGGACTAATTTAACTAATTTCAACATTGATTTATCAATAAATTATCTAAAATAATTAAATTCAAAAGCATTTTCTTTTAATTCCTTGCCAATCTACTTTATAACTTTATGAACATAATTCTGGGGGTTTTTACATCCATTGGTTCTAATTAAAGCAAATTAATTATATTTTTGATTTTTCAAAACGTTTCCTAAAAGTAGAGAGAATATTCGTAACTTGTAATGTGCAATAACTATTAATAGTAATGGGATGATCTGTGTGTGTTAGTTAATCTGCCTATCCATCGGTTACTCACAGATGGATGTTAATGTTACAGATGGATATTATCTGTTACGGTTCTTTCACCAAATAAATCAAATCAGATCCACCATTTGGGATGAATGATGTGTTTTGTTCTACTGGTAGGAAACTGACCAATTTTTTCCAAACCCTTTGAGAATATTCTAGAAGAATTGTCAAAAAAACCTATTTTTGGAATGGTGGTAATGAAGAGTCAAGTACCTAAACCATGTTTTGGGGAAGTTTTAAGGCATCTATGGGGGTAATCAGCTACTCATTCAATTGCTCAACAAGGTGAATTGATTGACATTATTTTTAACCAGATCTTTCTAGAATGTTCTAGTGAATTCCAAGGCATCTTTAGTAATGAAACACTGAAATACTCTCTGCTCTCCTTTTTGGCATAATTTGAATCCTTAGGGAACGATTCATAAAAATGACCAAAATTTACCCCTAATTATATAATGAAACATACCAACTTTTTAAAAAGTACTTCTAATGATACTTTTTCATGAAACTCTACGTTTAAGAGAATAGACCAGTCAGGAAATGTGTTAAAAATTATTTCTTTGTTATGAACTTGCACAGCACAAACAATAATTTTCAAAATGAAAGTACCTGTCAAGGAACGAAGTCAAGTGAGTAACTAATAATACATTTCTATAATCCACCAAACAAAAAAAAACTTTATTTGCTTTGCAACGATTTGTATCGTTCTTCAGTGAAATTTATTGACATTAAATTTTCAAGGCAGAATCAATTTAACATTTATTTAATTAATATATATCCATTGTGTTCTGATGAAGTGAATGGTTTCTTCTCTTACTACATTTTTCTCCCTATTTTGTTCTAACAGCAGCCTCAGAAAGGTTGAAAGTTTGGCGCAACTGTTTCTAAAGAAAATCAGTTTTGAATTAGAAGTATTTCATTTAAACTTTTATTTAACATCAAAAACATTTAAATTGATACATGGTATTTAGGCTGGGGCAGGGTGAAAAGCAATTTAACATTCAGAAAATAGCAGAGTACCTTCTCAGCATTTGTTCAGTGGGTCAAGGGAAACTGGATGAAAATCCCAATTGGGACGTGGTTCAGAGAACTTTATAATTTTACCTATTAAGGTAGTTTATACTCACTAATTCCCAGGACCGGAAATAGAAAGGTGTGTGCATGTGTTCAGTTTGGACTTGCCTCCCAAGCTATAAATATTTTTGAAACTATAAAAAAATTTTAAAAATTGTTAGCTTAAATTTTTTTAAAAAAAAAAGTGTGTTCATTATGGGAGTACCCTTTTCAATGTGTTGCAGTCAATACTTGGTAAAAGCCTTGAACTGAGTCAAATTAAATCAAATTTAAAAAAAGTTGGCTTGGGTGAGTGAAGGGACAGGGACATGGCTTTTCTTGTAAGCGCCTCTCTTAGTATTTAAGTTAGCCATATTTTAACTCTCATGACACCTTGTACAACAATGAATGACCTTTTGAATATATGATGTGATGTTGCATTGACAAGCTTGTGAAAGCAAGTGCCAATTTTTATTTATTTATTTAATGTCAAAACAGAGTGATGTACTATGGGGAGAAGTGCAAATTGTGCACACTTTCTTAGGTTCTGATATCTCTGCCCTATGTACACTTTAAGTTGAATTATGAATATAGGTAGCAACAAGCATTTTTGGCAAGGATTGGTATGAAAATATTCACTCCAATATAATAAAAACTATTTGCAAGGGAAATTGAGTTACATATTTTGACCCTCTCATGCCCGCTGTGTATCAACTTAGTTCTGCAAGAAGGCAGAGAACGATTATTTGAATAACTACATTCTCCACTGAGCTCAAGAAAACATGCACATGAAGCTATGTTTACATCCAGAAGCAAAACAGGGGTCCATCTCATCATTTCCTTAATGTATCAGGGAAATTGGATGAACACCTGATTGATATGGAGGTCATTTATCCAGAAGCTGAGGTTCAATACATGTAATAGGCATATAGAGCCTTTTAGAATAATTTAGTCTAAATAGTAACTATACATAAAATCAATATTATTTACCTTTTTGATGCTCAGTAAAGTCTCTTATTGTATAGACACAGTTATGTAGCAGAAATGATTTTACTTGGCACTTAAAGTGTACAGTACTTATTGATTTTAATTGTTTAATGCCTTCTGATAATGTGTTGTAAAATAATTTTCATGCATTTTATGTTAAGTTTTTGAAGTGAGCTGTTGATGAATGAGATTACTTCAATGTGTTTAATTCATGTATAGGGATATTACTTTTGATCTTTGACAGAATATTCAGTGGAGAATAGAATTGTTTATTTAAAATAGAAAACTGTACTGAACTTGTTGAAGTTCACCTTGTAGCAGATAAATGGTTCACTGATAGAACAATGAATAGGACCCATGAATAGGAAACCTGTGTTAATTTGGAGCATGATATGCAACTCTGCGGCCTTCAAGTTTTCATATTGTTATAATAAGGCAATGCTTAATATGTGAACCAATTTTGATGATTCTGCTAAGAGATGATTGTGGATAAAAGCCATTATCTGGTTGCGATAGGACATAAACACATATTTGACCATGTTTAAAAGCTAAAATAGTATTCAATTATTTGCATTTTGCTGTGTTTTTTATGGGTTTTGGAAGGGTGTTTACTCTTTTGCAATCTTCATATGAGAAAAAGGTCACACTCCTTCTTAACCGCTTCTTTAAAAATAGGAACAATATTTGGTGCATCTAATATTTAGCAATGCATGCATGACCAGTTTGTTGCATTTAGGTCCTACATTGTGTTGATTTTATTCGTATTGTTTTGTATCGTTTGTGGTCCCTTTTGATTTATTTAGTCAAAGAACTGTAAAATCTATCAGCCTATGTTACGAATAAGGGAGAAGTATTATCTGCGCACGTTTTCTTAAGTTCCATAATCTATTCCCAACATTTTAACTCTAAATTGTGGAAAGACGAATAAAATATTTTTTTAAAACGGAGGTTAGCAACATTTGAAAAACTGGACATTTTCGCGCCTGAGTTGTAGAAAATGTATTTGCATCGGTAAACGAACTGCAGATTTTATTTTTTTGTATTACCAAAAAGATAGTTACCTCCCCTCCCGGATCTACTCCTACCACTACTAGCAAAAGGAGAGCTCAAAATAACGTGCGCATAGTGAACAACTTAAAATTCCAATGAAAATGTCGCTTTGAGCTTTGACTCACTGGGCCCACAAGTAATACTAGGCGGGCTATATTCTACAGTTGGAAATTCGTACGTTAGTAGAGACAACAACGAATGGATGTCTCTGCCTACAACTTACAAATCTATAGGTCTATATTGGCTTCCAAAATACCCAAATATCTGGAAATATACAAACTGTTTCATACCAATGTCGATAGCAAGCATCTGCGACGACAGTCAGGATGAACATCATTGCAAAATTAAAAGCTCCCATTACTACGTCAAGCGTCTTAGACGAAAAGGGTCCTATTTCTTTTGTTTCAAATCTGACAATGAAATGTTCTTAGTTGTGTTTACTTGCAGACTTCATCCATGCGGAAACTAAACAGTCAAGATTCGAATGACCGGAAATAAATAAACTTATTTTGCGAACGAAACTGCCTTGAAGAGGTTAATTGTTAAGGGAATAATTAATTAAGAAATTAATCTATTATTTACATTTGGAACACACAAGACTGAAATAGCATCGGACGTAGTCAGTTCTATATAGCACTTGCTAATACTTATGCTCGTATACTGTCAATAAAAAAATATCTCACAATTTGTTCATAATTTTACTTTATCGCATGTATGTATGTAGTATTGAGAAAGTTATTCAATGCTGCAGCCGAAAACAGCTGTTTTTCGACAAAAAAATCATATTGTAGGTCCCTGATAATGAAAAAGTTGTTAATTTTTGTTACTAGATGTAGTTTTGTTACTAGATCCTCTCTTTTCCCCTGTCTGGGAAGGTTGGGGGAGAGAATTCCTCTGGTCAGTGATGATCATGCCCTAACATACTTGGGAGTGAATTACTCTATTTGGAACGACTTCCCATGTAAAGCATCCATATCGAATTTGATGGAAGCAGTGACGAGGCTACAGAAGGCGCATTTAAAGCCCACTCAAAAGTTGGCATTACTTCACACCTACATAATGCCACATTACCTCTACCAATTAGTTTTATCGATGCTCAGGGAAGCGGACTGCCAAATCAGAGTGGCAGTCAAACAGTTCCTACACCTGCATATGAGTACTGCAGATGGCTTATTTTACCTGGCCAAGAGAGATGGAGGACTGGAATTGCTGCGGCTCGCCCAACACGTTCTGAGGGTAGCGCTGAACCTAGGAATACGACTAGAAAAATCTGCAGATCTCATTTGCAGATGGCTGAGCTCCTGTCCGAGTTTCAACCAACGGACATTTAAAACCGCCAAAGCATTGAGACTCAACTGGCTGATCAAGATTTATGAGCTTATAAGAAGAAACGCGCCGATGACGAGGTAGCCGCCCGGGAGAAGCTGGGATCCCAAGGGAGAGCGGTTAAGGCGCATATAAACGACCCGATTGGAAATGCCTTTTTGAAAGATTATAATCTTCTGAAACCTGGTCTTTTTATCACTGCACTCCAATTGAGATGTAATACCGCTGCCAAAAAACTACTCTTAGTAGAGGAAGGCCCAGAGAGGATGTGTACTGCAGGAAGCACAACACAGCAGTAGAAACTATGTATCACATCCTCTGTCCAACCAGTCATTCCCCTGGCAGCCCAACTTCATGGAGTTGCCAACGCCAGAATCCTGCCTGTGGTGGTTGGAACCTCTGGGGCTATGCCACGATCAACAATCAGTGCCTTGAAGACGTTGGGGATCATGTCTCGAGGCGATCTACTATCTTGTTAATTGCCCTCAGAAGCATTATTAAGCTTTACACATAATTTGTAAATTATGATGGAGCAATTTAGCATTGCTGGTAGTAAATGCAGAAAATGAACTTCTTGGTCCCGTGGGGAAGTTTAGGGAACCCAGGGGATCCGAAAATGCCTAGGATTTACCTAGTTACCACGGCTTTAAGTGGGAAGTGTATGCTATTTAATGTCGCATTTAGAAAATTGAGTAGTCAGAATCCACGTTTTGTTGATCTTTGATACCAAATAACTGGTTTACCGTCTACTCGCACGTCCTTTAAGCCCCCTTGAATTTAAAATGGATATTTTAATTTTTGGGATACTTTAGATGCCTCAAGAACATTTTTCTAAAAAGTGTCTGCAAATTTCTGAATTAGTTTTGTAATCGAATAGAGAGCAAAGTACACTAATAAAATCGGCGCTAGTCTGATTTCCGTTTAATTCTCTGAATTTTCGAAAGTTGTGAAGTTTTAACTTTTTCGACCTTTTTTACAACTACAAGATTGAAATGTTTCTACCGAATGGAATCTGTTCGTCAACGTCAGACCTTTAAATAACGTCATGTACATTTTTTAAATGCAAAATTTTCACGTTATTTTTTATTTGAAGTAATAGCAATTTATGTTTCTTCCAAAAACAGCTCCAAATGTTATCTTCCAATTTTCCCCTCCAATGTGGCCAAGGTCGTTTAAAAAGGCACAGATCGGTTTTCGGTAGAAGCTGTTCTAGCACTTCTAGTTATTATAATAATATAACGTTGTTACAATGTCACGTAATTGATATGAATATATAATATAACTTCCATTTGAGGTTTAGCTGAAGAACTTTCGATCTCCTTTGAAGTATTTACCTATAAGAAAGTTCAAAGCAAGGAAGAAAGAGGAATGTGGATGTTGGTTTTCACTTAACTGATATATTTTTTTTGAGCATTTAAAAACAAAACATGCCTTTGGAATGGCTCATGGGCAGCGTACTAGCTTCCCACTAGAGTTGTAGCTTTCCTTTAAAATCGTCCCAGTTTCTGTAGCTCTGTAACGAAGAAAAGCTCAAGCAGGCGGATCTTGCTACTTACGGCGAAGAGAATACGTCATGTTCGCCTTATGTCGCTTTTACCCCCAAGCATGGGAATTTACTAGGTCCAAGCATGGACGACACCGGTAGCAGGCCGGCGAAGTCGAACTACCGACCCAATAACGCCAAAACACATACACACAAAAACAAAACATTTCGTGTAAGGAAATAACCCTATATTTTTATTCTTAAAAGAGAATTACACCACCATTCAGTTTAGCGATGCTCATACGCCGGGCAACGGGAGAGAATTCTGAATGCAGAAGATGTTTGATGTAAAAAAAATCTCTTACAAACGCCTGGCAGTAAGTGACAACGAACATCGTATGAATGAAATATAATCATTGAAAATGTACGAATTTATTCAATGTTAAAAATTTTTCCAGTGCACTTAATTAGGTACTACTTAGTAAAATATTCCATATAAAAGTATTTGCAAAAGGTTTAACACATTTCAAATAATTTTAATATGTTTTTGGAACAATAACTCTACAGAACCACTGAAATGCGATGACAAAACATATTGAACTGATTGGAGAAATACGCGGCACATTTATGAATTCGGCTTATAATTCTTTCATTTTGAAGTCATGTAGACTTTCATAATTTGAGTATTATATTCCTGGCTGATAAACCGTGGCCCAATTTTCACTGAATCTATGAGACCGGAACCCACGACCTATGAGACCGGAAGATAATACCCAACATTCTTTCATTGTCGTTAGTTCAATAAAAACTCAATTCATCTGCGGCTATGCAACATGTATTAGTTACTTCTCGACCCGTTGCGTGGCGTTCCATGCATCGACATTCGTTTCACTAAGACGGCCGTCACATCTGCGCAACTTCGCCATCCTCTGGTTCTTCGTAAAGCTTCATCTCGCACACGAAGACCTCGACAAAGCCGCAGGGCTCGTCGTACAGCATCTTGGTGAGCGTCTGGAAGAAGATGCAGTCGCCGCTCTTGTCTGGCTCGCCCGGACCCCAACGCACGTAGTTCAGCTCTTCGATGGGCTTGTCTGGAACAGAAGCGTATTAACTTTCTTGACTTGAAACTTTGAGTGGTTGGTTTCTAAATGTGGGCGGAATTTGAAGATGCTATGGAATTGCTAGTTAATCTTCTACTATGTATTAGACAATTAGAGCAGTTTATATCATCCATGAAGCCCGTAGCTAAGTAAATTATACAATGTAACATAACTTAATAATTTTTCGTCATGAGGAAGGTCGCAGAATGGTGGCTGAAACGTTGGCACCTGCGCCTAGGCCTTGGCGTCTCCCGGACAGCCGATTTACCGATTCTGACCGCGGAAACCTACGTTCTCTCTTAAGCAACCCATATTTACCTTTTTTACTTATACGAATTATTTTGGGTGAAGGAAAGTCATATCTTCAACAAAAGTGTGTCTTTTAACAGTTCATATTGAAGATGTTAAATATTACATAATAATAGCTACAGCGGTCTTATGAACCTCTGGGAATGTTATTGAAACATGAATAATTTTATTCATATTTATGGAAGAGGAGGGTATTATTAATAAATGAATGACTGTAGGCAATCCGCCAAATAATTTATTGATGTTTCCGGGCACGTAAACTGTGTGGTCATTAGTTCCGTTAGTGTAGTGAATGTTTTATCGTATGATGGGCTGTGTTTAGCGGTCCCCTGCTGGGCGCCACCAAACTTGCGGTGAAGTTAACTCTCCAGATATCTCCCAGCCAGGGGCACCACTACAACAGGAGTTAGCTCTAAGCTTACGTTTAGTCTCCTTACTTGTGGTGCTGAACAGCGTGTACGGTCAAAGTGTAAGTGTGTGTAAGGGGAGAGAAAGGAAAAGTTGAGAGCGGACCTGATCGTTTGTTAGGGTACTGCTCCGACATTCACCTGACATAGATCAGAGAACGGAAAAGAGCAGCCGGCCGCTAGAAACATTCTTCAGACAGCGGTTGAATTCGACCTACTAGCTATACAGCTAACGTCTCAAATCAGCCACTGTTGGGTGCCGAAGACAAGGACCTTCGGAGGAGACGCTGGGTGGAGGAGAATTCTAGAGGTCGGCTGCTCTGATCGGTAGTTTCCGGTGATCAATAGCAGGCGAGGGCCGGGGCAGAACCCTACCAAATGGGCCACAGACCGAGTGCGATCTCTCCTTCCTCTTCCTTGTCCTATCCTCACCCCCTTACACACACACACACACACACACACACACACACACTAACATGCACTGCACTACCACACATTCTGGGAGATCGGTCGGGAGCTTAGAGCTTGTCCCGGCTAGGACGGTGCCCCGCTGGTGGGAGAGTCCTGGTTAGGGGGAAACCCCACTAGCCGACGGTAGGTCGGCGCCGGATCTCGCTATCCAGCGGGGGAAGATCACCGCCATCTCCCGAGCGTAAAATATGCACTTTCATTTCGGGACTAATGATCTCTGTTGACCCGCCGGGATTCACTAGTAATCAGTGAATCAGGGTGAGAGTCCCTGTAGAGACAGGCTCTGAGCTAGTTCATGCGGGGGCGGCAAATGTCACTCACCGTTGACGGTCATATAGCGTCCGCGCTCCTTGTCGTAGAAGAGCCCCACCCAGGGGTGCTTGGAGCTGAGCTTGGCCAGCGCGTTGTACTCCTCCTCGCTGCCCGGTACGGCCAGGTGGCCGCCCTCGGCCTCGCAGGCTGCGCGTGCGTCCGACCACATCAGCCAGTCGTCGTGGTAGCGGTAGGCGCTGCCCAGGCGCGGGATGGTGACGTAGCCCTCGGGCAGCGCGTCGCCGCCGTCGCCGCCGCTGCCCTCGTCGTCCGTGGCGTTGCCCGACGCCGGACGACGCACCACCACCGGCGGCGGCGCGCTCACTGCGCAGCGAACACGCGCACATGCTCAGTTTTGAGGCTGACGAGGGGCTTGGAGTTGGGCTTAGGGCCGGTCTGGGGAAGGGCTCGGGGACATGCTCAGTTTTGCGGCTGGCGAGGGCTTGGAGTTGGGCTCAGGGACCGCCTGGGCGACATGCTCAGTTTTGAGGCTGGCGAGGGGCTTGGAGTTGGGCTTAGGGCCGGTCTAGGGAAGGGCTCGGGGACATACTCAGTTTTGCGGCTGGCGAGGGCTTGGAGTTGGGCTCAGGGACCGCCTGGGCGACATGCTCAGTTTTGAGGCTGGCGAGGGGCTTGGAGTTGGGCTTAAGGCCGGCGTGGGGGACATGCTCAGTTTTGAGGCTGGCGAGGGGCTTGGAATTAGGTTTAGGGCCAGCCTGGGGGAACTTGCTCAGTTTTAAGACTGGCGAGAAGCTTGCAATTGGGCTCAGGGCCGGCTTCGCGAAGGCCTTGGGGATAGGGCTCAGGGCCGGCAAGGGGAGGGTCTCAGGGACATGGTCAGTTTTGAGGCTGGCGAGTGGTTGGAGGTCGGGTTCAGGGTCAGCTATGCGAGGGGCGTGGGGACGACTTTAGGATCGGACTTTAGATCGGATTTGCAATTGGGTTTGGAGGTCGCGCTCTGGGTCGGCGGGTGGTAGGTTTGGAATACGCTTGAAATCTAACTTGCAGTTGGCTTCAGAGTTGAGTTAAGAATACGCGTGGGCTTCGGGTTTAGGGTAGAACTCAGAACCAGCAACGTGAGATACTTAGGGCCGACTTTCGGATGGGGCTTGGATTCGGATCTGCAATCGAGCTAGCGGTTGGTCTTGGGATCGGACTTGCGATTGGGCTTGAAAGTCGATGCCTGACCTTCAAGCTTAGGATCGGATTCAGGTTCAGCCGGGTGAAATATTTGGACCGGCCTTCGGATTGGGCTTGGCTTCAGGCTTGCGAGTGGGTTTGGAATCGACCTTGGAATCGAGTCGTGGTTGAACTTGAGATCTGACTTGCGACTGATCTTGGGGTGGGCTCCGGATTGGGATGGTGACGGGTTTGTGGAAGGGATCAGAACCGGGCTGTCGAGGGTCTTGGGTTTGGTCTTATAATTGGGCTTGCGTTTAGGAATACAATTGGGCTTCAGGGCTTACAATTGGGCGTCGGGATGCAGGTGAATCACAGTCTTGTGGTTGAACTCAAATCAGCACCTGGCTTGGGGACGGGCTTGAGAACGGACTTGCTATTGGTCTTGGAGTCGGGTTCAGGATCAAACCTGGGGACTCGGAATGGTTCAGGATCGGGCCGGCGGTGGTCTAGGGTCGGGTATAAAGTTAGTATTAGAACTGGGCGTGGGTTTGGTCTTACGATTGTGTACAAGGTCGGGGTCGCGCTGAGGCTGGGGTTCGAGGTATGAGTCGGTCGGGAGTCTCATGTGTTCGACCTCAAACTCATTTTGGAGCTGGAGTTCGAGTTCAGATTCAGACACGACCTTGAACTTGAACGCAGTCTCGGATTCTGCATCATGTCCCAGGCTTGTGATTGTATTTAGAGTCGGACCCTGTCTCAGTCTCGAGTTCAGTCTGGAACTTGAGTAGGACGTGCATTTCTGTAAGCATGACTTCACTCAAGCCCAGCATATTTTGTCTTGCAGCCAAGGTTTTGTCAAGATCGTGTGTTACAAATATAATTAGCGTAGTACGAACATCACATTATTATTCCAGTTTTCACGCCGGCCCCAGGTGAAACCGTCCCTCTGAGCTTTCTTAATTTTCCACATCTCTGCTATTTTTTTTATTTCTACGTCATCATTATACGTAGCAGATGTGAACATATTGCAATGTATTTCTTTTCAACAGCAGTTTTCAATGAAATGTAGAGCTGTGACAAGAAATTTTGTTTTTACGAATGAGTATTGTCGACAATTTACTTTGTGCCAAAACCGGTGAAGTAATTTTCTTTATAAAAACGAAGGTGATTTAATTATGGTCGAAAGTAATTTAGTAATGTACATTTTATTAAAATTTTATTTTGTAAACTGGATAAAAACTGCTAAGTGACATCTTAAGAACGTGATATTTGTGATAAGCCTTCATATTCTTTATCTCAAAATCAGTCCATAACTATTTTGAATCTCTGGGTTGTTTTTCGTTTCTGCCTCTCGTATTATACATTTACAAATAAGTGATGTTTTTGCTATTGAACTGTCTTTACCTTGAAATCTCACTGGAAGTTGAAAAATCAAATCGTAGGGAGACTCTTTTTAATAAACAAACATTAATGTATCAGTAATAAATAAAAAAAAGCAAAAAGGTGTTAAATCATTATTTTGAAAATGTTAGAATCCAGTGGCGGACACCCCGTAAAAGGTTTAGAGCTTTCGTTTGTTACTTTTTTATTTGGCAAAATTGATTTAAATATTTATTTATGTTAGAATTATGTAATTATTTAAAAAGTAATATTGTATAGTATCATATACTCGTATACACTACAAAAAACCAACAATATAATAACAATTATTTATTATTTAACAAAAATCTACGATGGCGCCCTCCAAAACTACCCCCTTGACAAATCAACACTCGACGCAACGGGGTCGCACAACGAAAGCGAAGGACGACTGACGATAGCGAGGGAATTCCTGTTTCCTAGTCTGAATGTGCACGGTTCAACTTCCTGTTTAATTTCGTCACCATGTGTGTGTTGGTTTGGTGTGTTTGTGCGAAGTTAATAGACACCCAAAATTTCTTCAAGAACACAGTATTGTAAACAAAATAAAATGTGAGAATAACCATGCCCTGAATATTATAATGAAAAGAATTTGTGAAGGTGATCGATTTGCAAAAAATATAAAATATCATTTCGAGCTATTTTAGAAGCAATTTCTCAATACTTTCTCGTTAGTTTCATTGCAAGACAATTTAGCATTAAATTCTTTGAGCTCGCTTTTAATTTCGTTCTTTGTTCAAACTGTTTTGCAACGAAGTATTTCGACATATGCACTGCGTAGAGTTGCAGTCATTACTGATTGATCTCTGTATATTATAGTTAATGAATATAATTTAGTTAGCGTAGACTGCTACCGAAAATGTTCCAAGGTTAATATTTATAAGACGCCATTTCGTTTGCGGGTTCGCGCTGTAGTTCCCGTAGTCTCCTGGTTGTGAGTCGATTCCTTCTCGTGAGGCACGATAAGGAATAAGAGCTGTTACTTAATCTGCGGTGTCTCAGTATTATATTTCATTTACTCCTCGTTACGTGTATAATTCATAACACTTGAATTTCATTTAATTTTTAAGAAATTTTTGGTACTTCTCTTACATTTTCAGTGTTATATTTTATATTGATTTAAACTTGTTAGGTGTACGCAGATAACCTATTTTTATAATACTTGTGAATAAATCTATACCTGACAGTCTTTAGAGAGACAACGGTAATTTGGTTTTAGTATCCTCCCTCGATGCACTTTACAAGAAATCTGTGCTCCGCTGAAGTAAATGTTCATCGTTATGTTTTTGTCAACTAGATGTCGCAGTGCGCGCTGTGCAAATTGATGCTTCCATGCTTCATTCTGCCCAGCAAAGGGAGACGGGTCAGTGCCGTGTGGCTTGTGCTAGTGATGTGATTGAAGGCCTGAAGCGAGGGAAAACCGAAGAAGAGGAGAAAAAGAAGGTGGAGGAATGTAGGTGAGTTCTCATGCATGTATCGTACATGTATCCTGCAAACAATTCTATGAATTTCAAAAGTTTATTTTTACAAGCATTTTTTAGTCAGCCATTTTTTTTGTAATAGTTAAGGTGACGAAAAACGACAATTGTTGGGTGAATTTATCCAAATTTTCCTAGTGACGTATTCATTTGAATTTAGTCTTCTCACGATCTATTTCATTACTTCTCGGAAAAAAGTAAAAACTTACTCTTGAGGGAAGCAAATTACTCCATACTCAAGGAAAACAAATAACAATGTTTTCGCTGCTTTTGCATTGTGATGATGCATAAAATTGACTTCACAATAATTTGGAAGGCGTGAATAAATACTCTAAAATTCACATATGCGTGAAATATGAATCCAAGAAACTTTATTTTCGACTGTCTTTTCGGTTTTACATGAAACAATCGAATCAGTACAGCGAGAACGCGACGAGCGAGAGCACGAATTCTCTATGGGAATGGCATCTTATATTCACCTTCGGCCTGTTCCAGCCTTCGGCCACCTTTATTCCGTGCAACGCATAATGCCCAATACATTTTTTCCAAATACTTTATTGCCGAATAATTTCCTAAGAAAAAAGACCGGAAAGAGAATTAACTGAATTAAATGCGAAAACTGGCTAACAAAGGAGTTGTCGAGAAATTAGTTAAAAAATTCTTATTATAACAATTCTTATTATAATCCAAAACAATTCTTATCCAAAACAATTCTTATTATAATCTTCGCACGTTTTCTTGAGCTTTAGAGTTCCAGTTTTGGCATTTTACAATACGTAGCTGAGTGGTGAATAAATGTAAATAATAAATGTAAATCATGGTTAGGAAATCCAAAATTAGGAACGCTATCCAAAATTAGGAGGAATACAAAATCTTATTTCATTTGTAAACGAACTATGGATTTGATTTCATGGTTTTCCTAACAAAATAACACACCTGGCACTGTCTTCCTGCAACTAGCAAAAGGAGAGCTCACGAAACGTGAGCGTAGTGAAGCTATATTTGGGTCTTATCCCTTATCGTAATGAGTCGACTCCGACATCGCGAGATTGGTGAACGAAAGCGAAGAAGAGTGAAGGAAAGGGGTCATTCTGATTAGGTAGTTCGAATAACAGTGGCAGTTACACGTTGCACGGGCTCAAGGATGCTTTATATTATTTGCATAGGCCGAAGGCTGAAACCTCGTCAATCAACTTGAAAATACGATGCGAAGCATCAAAATGTCAAGTTAAAAGTGTCAAGCAAAAACGTATTTTGGCATAAAATGCTTTGAACAGATTAAAGGATACGATATGTTAATCGCGTCGGCCGAAGACTATAGCCTTGCCGTGCCGTTGGACACGCATAGCGAAGCGTCACTTCGCCTTTGAAGTGTGATGCTATAAATATGACGCCATTCCTTTCGTGATGGCGAGGCGTGATGTCGTTCGCCATGTACTCGCGGAAGTGAGATGATTCTGTCTCGTTCGTTACCATAAGGAATAAATGCCATAAATTTATATTCAGAAGCAAAACAAGGGGCCATCTCAGCATGTACTGAGTGGATCAAAAGAAACAAAACAAAAAATCAATTCAAGGCGGGTGTCATTGACCCAGAAGTTGAACAACTTTCTTCCTAAATATATATTTTGTCTTTTTGAATTAAACAGAACGGATGATAACTACGTTAATAAACAAAGTTAAAATAAATATTTTCGTTTTTAATAGAATACTCTCTCGTTGTATAGAAACAGGCAAGTGAACTTGTTTATTGATTTTAATTGTTTAATATCATCTGGAAATGAATTGTAAAGCAGGCGGGACAAGGTCGCGGGTGAGGGAAATGCCGTACTAGGGCTTGCGGGTACTGCATCCAAGGCAACTGCTGCGATGCTTAAATTTACAATTTTGTACCCTTTTTCGGGAATGGGGGTTCGTCAGTGGATAACTGGCCTATTACAGACAGTTGGGGATGTCAATTGAAAGTTATTGCCCTAAATTTAGCCGTATTCATTCACATTTCCTCTACCAAAGCGAAGAAATTATCAATTAAAAATAAATATATCAGTAATATTTGTACCTAACAATTCAGAGTAAAATTAAACTTTTGAAACGAAAGTATTTTGGTTTCGCAATTGCTTTTATTTAGGAGTGCAATATATATTTGTATAATATATATTTGTAATATATATATAATATATATTTGTATGTATAATATATATTTGTAATATATATAACAAATATTTTTGTCTGTGAAAAACTGTCCGCCCGTAAGAGTGGTACAACAAATTTAAAACGTTTTAGTAGAGGAGATAAACTACATAGAGACTTGTTAATTTATTACACATCATTGCTAAATATTAACATAATCATTTAATATAACGTAACTCAATAACACGAAACGAAAACATGAGAAGTATTTGCCGTTCAAACCTATTCCTTCCCCTTGGCAATAATTGATTTACAAGATGGAATTTAAAAAGAAAGTAAACGTGAAATAAAGTAATATCTAATGAAGTATGTGAACATGTTTTGGTTCTTTGCTGGAAAACATCCGACAAATATATTTTCATATGAAGCCACCTTCCGTCGTGATATTTCGAGCGCACTTTGTGCATAGCTTCCCCGCTATAGTTTGCGCGTGTATACCCCTTTCTGGATTTGGAAGGAACGTAAGAGCGGAATCAAGGGAAGTTGCCTTGCCTGCAGAAGCTCTGGGCTTCCCAGGCGGGCAAGTAGCTCTTGCGGGCTCATTTTGACATGCCTGTAAGTGAAGTAACGTGCAGATATAAAATGTGTAGACTTCGTGTAGTGATCAGTTGACACAAAACCTCATTAATGGTTCCTACAACGTATGTTGTAATTATAAATATTTGCATGCAAATATGTTTCCACCCTTAAGTAATTCAGATTTGACAAAAACTACTGATTCGTAAACTAATAGGCAAGGCAATAGTAGTATTCCAAGCTCAATGAAGACAAGCTTTCTGGAATCACGCGGACGTCATTTGCTTATTAGGTCTTCATGTTGTGAAGATAAAGTTGAATGAATTTGATATCAATTATATTTCGCTGAAAATCAGTAAGCCTTTCAGTGTTTACCGAGAGATGCTGAAAGTTGTTGTTGCGGACGGGTGCGGGTGTGCGTCCATGAGTACTTGTGTGGGGACTGCGTTGGGACCAAATGGGAGGGGAAGCGCAAGCAACGTAAACAAGAGCGAGGTTCTGGAAGTTTGAATCGATGTCAATCGTTCATCGATAGGTCAATCAACAATTGACATCGTTTGTATCTCTGGAGTGACTACACAAACATCAGCTCGCAGGCTCCACTGGGCTTCGAAAGGCTCGACGTCAATTTTTTTCTGAAATTTCCCCTCGCCCTTTGAAATCAGAGCTTTTCGTCAGAGACTCACATGTCTGGTTTTGACATTTCTCTGTGTCCCTGGTGACAGGAAAATGAGAATATTTCCAATTGATCTTTTCTTTTCGAGTATGCTCAAAGAAAATCTTTGGTGTTTTGTTTTGTTTCTTGTTCAATATTTCGTTTGACCACTGGCACTGTTGAAAATGGTGTTTTGAAACTTTCGTGAAAGCCGTCATTGATGAATTTCGAATCTACTCACAATGTTGTGTTTTAGGAGTTCAGCAGAATTTCGAACCCGGAAGCTTGTGTCTGGGTACACAAGCTGAATTTAAGAGGAAGTATGAGGGATGAAAATGTTTAAGGAAAAAAATTCTAAAGTTTTGTGACATATTCACTATCACTGTTTAGAAGTCCAAAACTTTTTAAACATCTTTCAAACGATATTAGTAAATTAAACATATTTTCTCAAAAACTGCTTGAAATGTTATCTTTAATTTGTTTCTCGAATAGAGAAAAGTACGCTCATAAAAATGGGGAACAGAAAAACCCATTCTCCGAAAAACCTATTTTTGTAAACTCTCTGTATTTTCGAAAATTTCAAAACATTAACATTTTAGAAATGGTGAGAACATTTGGAAAAGATTCCGAATGAGAGATTGCCGGTATTAGCCATTCAATACATTTCACAAGAGAGAAGAAATGTAGGCAGGCCAAAGAAAAAGTGGACACTGGAACAGGTTGAAGTATAATTCTTGCTGGTAGAAGAAGAAGATTAAAATTTTCAAACAGCGATATTGATGATAAATACTCTTTACTTGATAAAATCTGTTAATCAAAATAAGATCTATAACCTTATTTATAGATCTTATAATACAAGTTTTTGAAAATATGAGTGGTTTCGCGTAATTTTTACTTTTAATCTTCAAAATTGCAAATTCGAATTTGTCGATCGTCTTTCGTCAAGAGTCTTTCACGAGGTATCAGGTCGCGACTAAAATACATAAACTTAATTCTCTTATAAATGGAAACTCAATTCTTTGTGTTAAAAGTGCTAAATTAATACTATTCAATTATTAGACCTACTTTAACATATGCTTGTCTAATATGGTCAAAAGCAGCTAAATCAAATATACAAAAACTTCAAATTATTCAAAACAATCCATTTAGAAAAAAATTACATGCACTTTGGTTTATTCACAGCCAAATTCATAATGAACTAAATCTCCCTACAATACACGATTTGTCAGTTGTTATAATCTCAATTTTATTGAATACTTTTCCTTCATTACATCACGCATAATTTTTTAATCTTAGTAAAACTTATCCCTTTCATCGAAGAATTAATTCCAAATTTCCTAAAGATACATTCCAACCTCCGCAATCTTATTTTCTCTTACATCTTTTCCAATCTTTCCAATCTTCTTATATTTACATTTTTCTTAATCTTAAATTTAGCCTTCATAAATCCCCTTAAAGTGGTTACTGTTAATGTTCATAACGACTGTCCTTATGTTGTAAATTTCAATACTCTGAAATTGTCGAACTGTCGTCGTCAACTATCGTCGAACAGAAAGAAATAAATTTAAAAAACGTCACGCCCCGAAACGGCATTTTCTTGTATGGGCATTTACTTGTATGTATGTATATTACTTTTTGGGTGATTATGTTTTTGGCTGTATTGGATTGTCGAGTTTGTGTCGATGTAATAGCTACCAAAGAATTAGTTCTCTAGCCTCATCCGCTACGATTGAAATTGATGTTTTACAAGTGATGGCTGAAGGGATATGAAATGTGTTACAAGTGATACATATGATACAAGTGCTATGAAATGTGTTGATGTGAACAGAAATTGCGATTTTACATCATAACGTAAGGTTACTAATGTAAGAGAAGGTGATGCAGTAACATCAATAGTTTAGAGGAAGTTGTAAGATTGTGAAGGAGAGCGAATTCGTTTAATCCGCCTGAATGTGAATACTTCGAAAACCCTTCAGAAGTATACTTTGGATTGAAGAAAATTTCACTTTATCCAATTACACTTCCACTTAATAGGAGGAAAAATCGCAAGACAATGAGTAAGAGCGAAATTGCGGATGGGTAATGGAAATACAAAAGTTCCTTCAATACTTTTTCGTCTTGTCAGTTTTATTTCTACTCAGCTGAGGGCGATGGATTTTCGGAGAGCAGAAAATTCTCGTTGTGCCATGTCTCACTTGTAGTTTGTAATGGAGCCCTGGGCAAATGCCTGGGAAAATTATATCCTCCGATAATTTCCGCCCTTAGATCCGTATTTGCTCTGCAAGGGAACGGCGCAAGTGGCGGATAAAATGGCACAGGTTGTTGTGACAGTTCCTGGTCGCAAATATGGGCGTCAAAATTTAGTTGGAGGACTTGGATGTCCGTATGCTGCCCAATCAGAAAATGTCCAACGAGAGAGTTCATGTCTGGTGAGGGAAAGTGAAGTTTTCGGACACACTGCATTAGACGATAATAGTAACAACAACAAATGTTTTCTTTCTTATTTGAGGTTGGTGAATTCATTTTCATCATACAGGTCTGTTAAACCGACAAAACACATTCAAACCAAGGATTCAAAAAGCCATTTTACCGGCCAGCGTCCGTTAGTGAGTTTAACAGTTCGCTCCCCGTTAAAATCGTTCGAAAAATGTTATAGCTATATATGGTGTATGAATACTAATACTGGTATTCATTGCAAAGGTATTACTTATTTACACGAATTTTTTAAGATGGTGGTATTTGGAATTAATATTTAGATTTTTGACCTCATTACGCCAACGTAGAGCAAATAACCAACAAAGTACGTTCTTTGTGGTATCGGTTATATGTAGTTCAAAACGTTTACATAATACTTTCTTATAAGGCAAAATAATATAAATAAGAAATACCCTTTCTTGTGGAAATACTCATCAGTCATCTGTTGTTACAACTCATGTGTTTCGATTGTTCTTATCGAACAGCAGACTGTGAAATCGTGAACGAACGCCGGACGTTAAGATAGGTTTTTCGTTCCTCTACTTGCGTTAAGTAGATAATAAGTAGTAGATCGAAAATTATACGCGACACTGCCGATTTCACAAATATATAAGGGTTGATTACAAGTCTCGGATACCATCTCGGTTTATAATCTTGAATCGCGTCTGTCATTTTCTGCGTATCAATTTACGATTCCTAGAAGGCGCGTGGGCGGGAGGCGCATGGGCGGGAGGCGCATGGGCGGGAGGCGCATGGGCGGGAGGCGCGTGGGCGGGAGGCGCGTGGGCGGGAGGCGCGTGGGCGGGAGGCGCGTGGGCGGGAGGCGCGTGGGCGGGAGGCGCGTGGGCGGGAGGCGCGTGGGCGGGAGGCGCGTGGGCGGGAGGCGCGTGGGCGGGAGGCGCGTGGGCGGGAGGCGCGAGGGGGGCGGGAGGCGCGTGGGCGGGAGGAGCGCGTGGGCGGGAGGCGCGAGGGCGGGAGGCGCGTGGGCAGGAAGGCGCGTGGGCGGCGGGAGGCGCGTGGGCGGGAGGCGCGTGGGCGGGAGGCGCGTGGGCAGGAGGCGCGTGGGCGGGGGAGGCGCGTGTGCAGGAGGCGTGGGCGGGAGGCGCGTGGGCGGGAGGGCTTGCGTGGGCGGGAGGCGCGTGGGCAGGGCCGCGCGTGGGCGGGAGGCGCGTGGGCGGGAGGCGCGTGGGCGGGAGGCGCGCGTGGGCGGGAGCGCGTGGGCGGGAGAGCGCGTGGGCGGGAGGCGCGTGGGCGGGAGGCGCGTGGGCGGGAGGCGCGAGGGGGAGGCGCGAGGGCGGGAGGCGCATGGAGCGGGAGGCGCATGGGCGGGAGGCGCGTGGGCGGGAGGCGCGTGGGCGGGGAGGCGCGTGGGCGGGAGGCGCGCGTGGGCGGGAGGCGCGTGGGCGGGAGGCGCGCGTGGGCGGGAGGCGCGTGGGCGGGAAGGCGCGTGGGCGGGAGAGCGCGTGGGCGGGAGGCGCGTGGGCGGGAGGCGCGTGGGCGGGAGGCGCGTGGGCGGAGGCGCGAGGGAGCGGGAGGCGCGAGGCAGGAGGCGCATGGGCGGGAGGCGCATGGGCGGGAGGCGCGTGGAGCGGGAGGCGCGTGGGCGGGAGGCGCGCGTGGGCGGGAAGGCGCGTGGGCGGGAGGCGCGTGGGCGGGAGGGCGGCGCGTGGGCGGGAGGCGCGAGGGCGGGAGAGCGCGAGGGCGGGAGGAGCGCATGGGCGGGAGGAGCGCATGGGCGGGAGGCGCGTGGGCGGGAGGCGCGAGGCGGGAGGCGCGTGGGCGGGAGGCGCGTGGGCGGAAGGCGCGAGGGCGGGAGGCGCGTGGGCGGGAGGCGCGTGGGCGGGAGACGCGTGGGCGGGAGGCGCGTGGTCGGGAGGCGCGTGGGCGGGAGGCGCGTGGGCGGGAGGCGCGAGGGCGGGAGGCGCGTGGGCGTGGGCGGGAGGCGCGAGGGCGTGGGCGGGAGGCGCGTGGGCGGGAGGCGCGAGGGCGTGGGGCGCGAGAGCGGGGGGCGCGAGGGCGGCGCCATAGCTTACCTGGGCGCAGGGCGGAGCGCGGGATGGTGAGGTTGGCCTCCACGAGCACGCGCGTCTCGGCGCCCGCGCACCGCAGCACCGAGTGCTCGGCGTCCACGCGCCACCGCTCCCAGCTGTTGGGGTCAGCGTCTGCGTGCACCAGCCGCACCTGCGCACCACCGCACCGCCGCTCCACACACACGAAATGTCGACACAACGCTACCTCGGTATCTCCAATTCATGTTTATATTGAATTTATTAATAACTCAACTTCATGTATGCGTCGTGCATGATCTCCGCGAGGCTTGACGCTTGTAGTATGTAGTACACCTGTTCACTTGCGCAAGTGTATATTGTTTATGACTTCTTGGCTGTCCGGCTGACGCCGCGTAGTGGGCTGAGAGGCCGACGTTTCGTCTGACATGTCGCAGGCTTCATCAGGGCATTGAGGAAGCCTGGGACATGTCAGGCGAAACATCGGCTTCTCAGCCCACTACACGGCGTCACCCGGACAGCCAAGAAGTCATCGACTCGAGCCGCCGCGAAAGCTTAGGTGTACAGTGTATATTGTTTGGTTTACACGTACGAAAGTGACGAGAACAGTTGGTGCTAGCTAATGAGTGCGTTACAATTCATGTGCCCTGAAGAAATCTTAACAAAAGCCGAAACGATGAAGTTTTAAACATTGTTTTCTTATACGACCTACTGAGAAGCTATTTCGCGTACGGCGGAGAAGGCAGCTGGTGACTCACCCGCGCCACCCAGTCGCCGGTCTCGTTGCGCTCGCTGCTGAGCACGAGGCGCGCGGAGGTGGTGCTGCACGTGGGGTCGACGTCGCCGAAGCCCGACAGCCCCGGCTCGCCCGCCGCCCGCGCCGCCCACGCCGCCACCGCCAACCCTGCAACCCACCGCCCACGCGGTCATGCACACGCAATGCACTGGACCAATGGAGCAGCGACCGCGCTCTCATGCGGGAGGGGAGAACAAGAGAGTTCGACTGAGTATTTTGTGTCTTCGGAACGTCAACGACTTTGATCGTGAATCCCGTGAGTGTAGTGCATGTTAGAACCGGGAGTGGCGGTCCTCCCCCGCTGGATCGTAAGATCCGCCGCCGAACTACACGTTGGCTTGCGGAGGACTTCCACCAGCGGAACACCGTCCCAGTCCGAACAAGCTCTTAAGATCCCCACACGTGTATTAATATAGTGCACATAAAATTGTGTAATGGGATAAGAGGGAGCAAGAATGAGGAAAGGAAGATTGCCGTATGTGGCCATTTTCTTAGGGTAGTACTCTGGGATGCGCCTGGTTTTGATGGGAAACTACCGATCAGAACAGCTAGCCAATCGAATTTTCCTCCTGAATTTGGCGTGTGTCGAAAATACTGCACCTTCGGACTCCTGGCAAGAGACCCTTCAGCGGTTCTGGTTGCCACTGAACCATCTCAGCCGTTTAAGAGATATCGATCAGTCGAATTTAAAACATGCATCAAGTCGAAGAAAAATAAATCAAAGTATTCGAACCGAATTACCGACTGTCAGTGAATCCGAGATTCGTCAAATCTTGTGATACTACATTTTGTCAGGGAATTCTATACCGATTCTGCTTTGTGTAAAAACCCACAGGAAGTCTACGAGTAAGAGTGGATGATGTCTACAGACGATCAAACTAAACTGGATTCAACAGACGATTGGATAATGCAAGCAAATATTTTAAAAAGCAAGAAATGTTAGAGCACGCAAGTAATAACCTTACTATTTTTTTATTTTATTAATTCTCTTTAATTTATTCATGACTCTGAATTCGAGTCACAGCTATTACCCTGGACGCGGAATCACAAGTAGATGACGTAGGGAGGAGATGAAATCTAAGGACCATGGGAAATCTCTGAGGAAATCTTACGCGAAGCAGCTTTGTCGAGCCCGAAAACAATCTAGTGAGAACTGTTTGAAGCTCCATACTTGAGGTGCAAAACATACATCTATCCCATTGTCATGAATCACCTTTCATAGTCTAACAAAAATGTAAAACAATCTTGGTACCAAGAGGAGCTTAGAACCTCGCATTCTCTTGGAGTATAACAAATGTTTCTTTGTTCCAAGTCTTGGCTTGAAGGCAGCAAATCGGATGATAGAAAAGTCATCGAAGCCGTCTATGGAGTAAATAAAACCATTAGTAATAAACATACACTTAAACTATATTTATCCATTTTACTTACCTAAAGTCAAAGTTTAAGAGAGTACTTTCATTATTTGTATTATTAGAACACAATCTTTCTAATAAACCATGAAGTAGATGAGTTTTGTAATATTATTAGAACATTATTCAAAAAAATCTTTGGCCTCCTAATAACTACTTCAATATCAATGTCACCCAGGATGAATTGAGAAACGTAATTTATCTATAAACAAAATATATTTAATCCGTACAAAGTGAATAAAACCTAATAACTGGTGTTCGTTAAGAAAAATCGTAACCAATAAGTTGTAGCTCTAGAAGGCGTATGAGTATTAGTGGCAGAAATGGTATTTTTGTTTATATTCTTTTTTCTTATGAGGAGATGGCATTAAGAAAAGTAACGAGCCACAGAGGGCCGATAACACATAATGCAGAATATTTGGTCGTGATCTCATGATTTATTTTTGACTGGATTGGGAAATATTTATATTGGGGTTGGTGGAAGAGTATAGACCATGTAATTCAACATGGAGATTGTCAGTATCAATGCAGATGGAACAATGTTGCGATGACTACTTTTATTCCAGTACGTAGTCAAACAAGTATTGTAAATGTTGTATTGTAATCCTCTCTTACTTTATGTCAGTAGAATAGATGAGTTTTGCGTCTCTCACACGCAACCAATGTTCATTAATGAGGTTTCTAAAGCAGAAGTATTTCACGAAGACTTGACGAATTGCACTTTAAATTTAAAAATTAGAAGGATTTGTTGATAAAACTATTAAATAGTCATGTGAAATGCAAACTGCAACACTCGAGAAGCATTGTTGAAATCTATTTAGTTATGCAACTAGAAAATGAAGGGTTCTAGGAACTTGCAACCTGAAATTCTGAGGCCAAAGGCCTCGATGAAACGTTCATCACATCGTAATTCTACCAATTCACCATTGAAGTATTTACATTATTTTAAAAGGTTGACACTATTTCAGCTAGAGTGATTATTATAAATTATTGACAATAACAAAAAAATGGGATCATCAGAAAGGGAGTATTAAAAAAACAAGGCGAAATCAACTACAACAAATAACAAACTCTACCTAATGGCATTAGTAACTACCTAGTGCTAAAACGGCACGTACTTTCTCCCCCCGTATTTTGAAGCAATATTACGCGAAAAGTACTAAAATATTTAAAAAATTTTACATAACCTTATTTCAAAATATATCTTTAAGGAACAGATTCCATTAAGAGAAAAAAATCTCCATCTTCATAATTGTAGTTGTAGGAAGACACCCAAAAAGTTTGAATTTTTACAATTTTCCAAAAATCAGTTTTCAACGAAAATGAAACCTGCACCTTTCTTATAATCGTCCTTCACACCATCCAACAAGAAAATTTAATTAAAAATGATGCAGCTATTTTTTGAAAATATCAAAAATATCCCGGGGACTTCAAGTAAAGTACTCCCACAAAATTAAAATATCGGTTTCAAATTCAAGGGGCTGCGACATCAGACAGATCGATTGGGGAATATCAATTTTGGAGAATATCAGCTGAATGGTGGTTTAGCCGATACCGTAATTCACAGACGAACAAACAAACAGACAGACAGACGTTTTGCCGTCATTCGATTTTTCGGTATCAAGGACCCACAAAACACGAATTCTGGCTGCACCACCTGTTAGAGGATTTCTTTTCTAAATTTAGTAATAGAATTTGACCTCTTTTTCGTTGCCAGGGCTACGCAATAAGTTTTTTCTGCCGAAAATTCGCCGTTTTCCGCATTCGCGCATTTTTTTCGCATTTTTCAGCATTCCATAACTTTCTCTATACTGCGAAAGCGGTAGCGAGAGAGTAACAACCCAGAGCGGAGCCGAGCGCTTACCGAGCAGCAGCCTGGGGAGCGGGCGTCGCGCGCCCATCGCCGCCGCCGCCGTGCCGCCACTGAGGCCGAGCGCGCGGGCCGCTCGCCGACGTCACGCCACACCACGCGGCGCCCAATCAGCGCGCGTCATTGGGCCCGTGGCCCGCGACCCAGCGCAGCCGCTCCGATCCGGCGCTCGCCACTCGGTTGATTGATCGATTGATTTTTTCGTGTTTCCGGGCGCGTCAACTGCTCTGGTCATTATTCCCGTGAATGTAAAGCATGTTTTTTCTCGGGAAATGGCGGTGATCTTCTCCCGCTGGATGGCGAGATCCGTCACCGACCTACCGTCGGCTAGTGGGGTTTCCCCCTCACCAGGACTCTCCCACCAACGGGGCACCGTCCCAGCCGGAACAAGCTCTACGCTCTCGACCGGTCTCCCGAAATATATGGTAGTGTAGTGCATGTTAGTGTAAGAGTGTGTAAGGATGGAGGATAGGACAAGGAAGAGGAAGGAAAGATCGCGCGCGGTCCGTAACCCGTTTGATAGGGTACTGCTTGGTGTTGATCGGAGAAACCACGGAATTCGCCTGGTGTTGATCGGAGAAACCACGGAAAACTACCGATCAGAGCAGCCGGCCGCTAGAATTCTCCTCCAGACAGCGACTGAATTCGACCTAGCTGGAAAGCTAGTATCGAAAATCCTGCCGCCGTCAGGACTCGAACCTAGGACCTCCCGGTTCGCCACTCGGACAGAGAACGGGGATGGAGGCAAATTCCGAGAATCCAAACCGGTGTTTGTCCCATGTGTGAGACATCATGGGGATTTTCAAGAGTGATGTTTGAAAAAAAATATTGAGAACGTGATCGAAAGTTCAGTGTGGGAGATCCGGGACGTTCCGAAAGTGGGGTATGGAAAAGGGTGAACCAACTCTCGAAACAACGCTTGTCCGATGTGTAGAACATACGTGGCGTTTCAAAAGTGATTGGAAGTAGCCTATATAGAAAGCCCGGTATTTAAAGCCCAATCAAAAGCTTATCCAGTGTGGTATATATATAAGACATTTTGAAAATACGAGATATGGAAATACTTAATTTGACGAACACGATCAAAAGCTTGTCTAGTGTTGGAGATACAAAGCATCTCAAAAGTGGCGTATAAAAATGAATGTGGAGAATCTGAACTATGGCATGGTTAGTCTGTGACGCATACTGGGAGTTACAAAAGTGTGGTACGAACAATATTGAAAACTTGAATCAAAGTTTGTTTAGAATAAAAGATACAGGACATGTAAGAAGTGTAATGTGAAAATTCATATGATCAATCTGAATCAACGCTCGCGCAAGGTACACGGGTAGTTTCGAAACAATTGAGTCATAGAGAGGTCGATCCGAATAATCGAAAGGGCTTAAGCGAGAAGACAATAGCGCGACGACGAGAAGGGGATTGGACGGGTCTCACGTGAGAATGTGCTTGAACGTACTCTGTGACATGTATTGTACGGAAATATCTAACTGAATAATCAGCTGAGGTGGCTTAATGACATTTCTTGCCACTCCAGACTCTTCCACAGGGAGGGGCTTGGGATCAAGTCCCTGCGGTGGCGGATTTTCCACTCTGTATATCTAGGTCCAATGCAACCACTGGCTGGAGGAGAATTCTAGCCGCTGGCTGCTCTAATGTAGTTTCTCCATTATTGTCGACCTGGCGATTAATACCAGGCGAATGTCGGAGCGTTTCCCTAACACACGGGCCAATGGCCGTTCGTCTCACGCGGAATGGCAATCTTCCCTTCTTCATCTTTGTGCCCTTCTCTCCTTTCACACACACACACACATACACACACACACACACACACTTACATGCACTTCACTACCACTCATGTCGGGTCACCAGTCGGGAGCTTAAAGCTTATCTCGACTGGGGAGTATCCTCACTGGGGAGATACCTAGAGAAGAAAACCTGGCAAGCTGTCTTGTAAGTCGGCGCCAGATCTCATGTTGTAGAGGAGAACCACCACCATCGTCCGGCTATTAAGTGCGCTACAATGACGGAATTAATTACCGTAGTAGTTGACGCGCGTGGAAACTAAATACTCATTCAGACTGAATAATAAGAATACTCATTCAAATTGAAAATGCTTCTGCATTTCAGATAGTTCAAATCTAGCCTCAAAGAACTACAAGTAACTGAGAAGAGCAGAGGGCGATCGTCACCCGCTTCCTCATTGATCCAATTAGTCTAAAGCGGAGGAGGGGAGTCTTTGCGCGCAATCGCATGCATGACCTCGCCCCAATGTCCACCAGGCCCCGAACTGGTGCTTCTCTATTGAAATATAGCTTTGATTCTTTGAATAAGCTGTTAACTCGTGTAAACTACTTATTACCAAAACAACAACAACTACAAAACCTTTCAACTGAAGCCGTGAATCAGAATTTTATTGTAGACAAAACATATAACCATAAAAATTGTATATCATACTTAATTATATTTTACACATTATGATGATACGTGTACTGTATTGTTGTGTATGTGTTTATAATATGTGTCAGCAAAGTCGCACCGTTCCGTTCCGAATCAGGGGCTCTTATTAAAAATAACATTTAAGATAGTAGCAACCATATCACTGGGAAACAAGTGAAGGGGACTTCCAGCATCTGTTATGATTGTGGTGAGTACGCAATATACGTTTTATTTGGTTACAAGGTGTAGCTAGTGCTACCGACATAATTTCTATTACTAGTACTCTCGCGAGTCACCGACATCACTGCGGAGAGACTCTCCTGAGGCACTCTACTTAATAAAATGAAGTTGTTCCCTAGTGACCTAGTATCAATATTACTTTATTCCTTACTCCGTAGTCATATCTTATTGAGTGCAAATGCGGAGGAATTGTGAAATTAGCCATTACTACAGCGGTAAGTGACAATATCACTCATAAAACGTAGAGACTGTCACGTCGAAGCACGCTGATCTCAATTCTTGCCATCCCATTGGCTCTCTTTATTTTATTGAGAAAACAGTAGTCTAATTCAACCACTGCTATTACAACTTTGTAACTTGTATTGAAACGCTCTCCGTTTCTACTAAAAATTTCTACAACCGGTTTCCGAATTTAGATCATTTTTGGGCGCCAGGAAAGGGTTGAGATTTTAAATTTCCCGCAAACACCTCTCAAGGGAAATAATCCTACTAGCTCTGCCGGTTGGGTTCTTTAGAAAATAATCGTCGCCGGTACTTACTTTCTCCCTAGCAAACGATTATTCGATCCGCTCTCCATACGGAACAAGCGAGGAATCTGAAATTTATTTCTGCACAGAAATGATTAAACTATAGATTGCACAAGATGCTAAAGAAATGATAATCAGCTTTTCTTTTTCAGAATGAGAACGTTATAAGTTTATTCATCGATTAATTCTTTTTCACATGAAATGTCACCTTGGTCTTGACCGATCGTAAAAATTGTCTATAGCGCTATTATTGTTACTATTTTAGATATCCATGCGCTCTTGGACGATGAGGTCACTAGAATCCACCGCTCCGACCAATCTTCTCACTTGTATCTTGTTCTCGGTCCGCTGCCGGGTCAATGTTCTCCTCAACTTATTAATTGTTTCACTTACTTCCCTATTCTTTGCCACGGATGGGCACTAACTCCAAGGCTGTCACGTTTTACTTAATCCACGATACACGAAAGTCTATTTGTTCTAATTAATTCCTACAACTTTTAACGCGATAAAATATTAAGTTCATCCCCCAAATTACAAGATATGTCTCGAGTCTCTCTTCCCTGCTCTCACGTCTGTATTTTCTTCAAGTCCGATTTGCGCACTCCCGGTGCCAGAATTATTCAAAGTCCCAAATAGAATTACGCCCACAAAATATTTATAAGTCCTCACTGCTCAATTATTTCCCGCAAAATTCCACCAAGTCCCGCATCTATCATTTACAATAACCTCTGCAGTGCGATGCGTACGGTACACGGTCTAAAGCTCCTCTCTTCAATATTACAAAGTTCAACCCTCGATAACTTTCATATCTTCTTGTCTTTTGTTTTACAAAACAATCTCGAGTTTCCTTCTACGTCATACCCCATTACCAGTTTACCACCAATCCTACATGCCCTTATATCTCAATCTTCTGTCCGTTACTTGCCGCGCTATGTTTATTTACTTTCATTTCCCTGGTTGCTAAGGAACGCCCTGCCTGCATGCCTATGCCCTCAACATATACACTTTTTACGATGAATTAAATAAATTTTTGTCCTCAATTCCCATCAAAATATTGTGTGACAGTCTGGTATGTCACAGTATTTTCGTAAAACAACTCTCCCGTACAAAAAGCGCGCCTCGGAGGCCCAATACCTTTTGCGTTTGCATGGAAGGTGACGCTGCTGCTTGCTCCCCCCCTCCATGGGGGGCGTCGCAGGGACTGCGCGAGGGCCACGCCCCCTCGCCGCGCCGCGGGGCGCTGTGGGACGGGGTCGCGTTGCAGGGGTGGGACGGGATGGGACGGGACGGGCGGCGAGTAGAGTTTCGGTAGCAGCGGCACGCGTGGCGCGCACAGTGGTTCTTGTGCGTGCTCTCACCCCACCGGAAGCTTCTTCAGCTTTTGGATTGATTGTTAGTGATTCCGGGCGCGTCAACGGCGAAGGCCATTAGTCCCGTAAGTGTTGGGCATCTTTTCTCCATGGAAGGTGGCGAAGGTCTTCTCCCGCTGGATGGCGAGAACCGGTGACGACCTACCGTCGGCTAGCGGGGATTTCCCTGACCTGGTATCTCCTACCAGCGGGGCACCGCCCCAGCCCGGACAAACTCTAAGCTCCCGACCGGTCTCCCACCAAGTGTGGTAGTGTAGTGCAAGTTAGTGTAAGGGGTGAGGACTGAGGATAAGACAAGGAATTCAGCCAGCTGCTAATTCTGTTCCAGACAGCGGCTGAATTCAAGCTAGGTGCGCCGTTATGGTTGAAATTCCTCTTCCGTCGGGGATCGAACCCTAGAACATCCCGGTCAGATATGTTGCTGTTGCAACTCTTGTTGCCCTGAGCTGATTCAGCTAGGAAGAAATGCAGTCAAGAATACTTTTTTTATATTGCAGGCGCCGGACTTGCAGAGATTTTTCAGCATTCAGCGAGGGTACTGCCACCTCCTGCCGGTTTTGTCGACTGAGAAACAACTTTGGACGTGAAAAACTACGCAATACCTCAAACGCCGCGTTACTTGAACAGGGCTGATCTCCCACGTATAAAGGTCCTAGCGGTGAGATTGGAAACGTCCCGCTCGGATGCCCATTTTCCCGGCGGGCATCGGAAGAATTAGTGACTGCAGAGAGGACGCGGATCTGGGGCTCCTAGCAGGGCTCTTTCTTCGCCGTGACGAAGCTCACGGGCAATGTGGACTTGCCCTGGCGCACGCGACTGACGCTTGAAGACTCCATTGCAAAGCTGGAATGCTGGAAAGCTTCCTTCTGGCGAAGTGGTTCCACTTTGGTGTGGAAGATGGTCTCATGTCGTTTCGTTCCGCCCTATCCGGATATCAGCCTAAAGGCGTCTTGCACACTCTCTGGGAATGAGCAAAAGACCTATTTTTAGGAGTCCCTCGGGGGGGGGGGGCAGAGTTCAAAACTCGCTGGCAAAATACACGTTGCACGGGCAGTTGTTCCGTCAGGGTATCAAGAATCTCCCGTTATAAAAAATATCTCAGATTCTATGTTGAATTCCATGAAGAATGAGAGATTCAATTTTTACGAAAAACTTGACTTTGAAAAAGTTCAGTTCAAATGTTACTTCCGGGCCCTAAATTCAAACTGGCTGCCGCGTCACAGCAGGCACCTGCTGTGGGGCTGGGCGTCCCATCGTTTCTCTGAGTTTTCGGTGAGTGTGTCGAGTGAAGAAAACCGCTTGCCGCACTCTACAGTACTTTAATAGTTTCAAGTGGTTTATGTGTACTATTCATTCAATACATTAAATCAACTTAAAATGAATGTTTGTTGCAAATTATGATCACCGCATTCAATTAATTACAATGAATGCTGGACGCAAACCCAGCCTCATGGAAATTAATAAATGTCCTGAAGTGCTCAAATTGTTTATAGCAAACCTTCAGTATAAATTTGTGTTTTGTGCTTTAGATAATTACATACGATAAATTCACTGCAAATTCTCTCCTTAATATCACGCCACATACTAATAACGTTTTGCACTAAAATGTTTACTTACTAAAATATTGTCTTTATTTATTATTTCCGGGCGCGCAGCTCGAACGGATGCTTTCGACAGTTTCATTTTGTGAAGCTGCAGGCCGACACGTCAATGTAGAAAATGCAGATGACAGTTCTGAGTGCTAAGTCAATCAATCCTACACGGTGTCAGTGATTTCCGGCTGAGGTGTTTCGGGCATTCACTTGATGTCAATGGAGTGCCTCTGACCTGGAGGTCTTACGGTTTGACTCCCGAGTTAGCTACATGATGGGTGGAATTCAGCCGCTGTCAGGAGGGGAATTTTAGTGGTTAGCTGCTCTCAAAGGTAATTTTGCATGGTTTCTGCTAGCAATATCAGACGAAAGACGGAGCAGTACCCCATGGAACGGGCCACTTACCGCTCGCAATATTTTCTTCCTCTTCCTTGCCCTACCCTCACCCCTTACTTATTCACATTTGATTACCACATATGGCGGGAGACTACATAGAGCCTGTCCTGGCTGGGGTGGTGTACCGCTGGTGGGTGATACCTGGCTGCGGAAAACCTTGCAATCCGACTGGTAGATCGGCGCCGGGTCTCGACATCCATCGAGGGATGATAACCGCCACCCTCGCGATAAAATCATGCACTACACTTACGTAACTAACGACCTTAGCAGGTGACGCGCCCGGAAACACCAACCAATTTGATCAAGCACAAGGAAATACTGTTCTAATATGGTGTGTGTGTGGTGTGTAAGCGAAAGAAAATAGGAAGGAACAAGAGTGCTCTGGTGTATGTACTTTTGTAAGACTGCCGTTCTCGCGTGCAAATTATTTGTCATTGCCGGTCGCCGTCGCTCTATACCACAGTACATTAGTCTGTGCTCGGTCGGGTCCCTGTTGGTATCTTGGCGCAGATAAATATTTCAGCATGCCACTGCCGCACACTTTTTAATCCGGTCTTTCCACACTTTTTAATCTGCTACCTGCAACCTTACACAAACACAAGTTTCCCAAACCGCCAACAACTTCGTCATGAAATGGATTCACGAATTGTCCCAAGGCTTCAGGATTGATTGATTGATTTTTTCGTGTTTCCGGGCGCGTCAACTGCTTTGGTCATTAGTCCTGTTAGTGTAGTGCATGTTTTTTCTCGATAGATGGCGGTGATCTTCCCCCGCTGGATGGCGAGATCCGACAACGACCTACCGTCGGCCAGTGGGGTTTCCCCCTAACCAGGACTCTCCCACCAGCGGGGCACCGCCCCAGCCGGGACAAGCTCTAAGCTCCCGACCGGTCTCCCGGAATATGTGGTAGTGTAGTGCATGCTAGTGTAAGTGTGTGTGTAAGGGGAGAGGATAGGACAAGGAAGAGGAAGGACAGATCGCGCGCGGTCCGTGGCCCAAGACTTCAGGAGCGTGGGATGCCGTCAGTCTCCTTTGGAAGGTCAAAACACGCATTGGAGAAACGAGTACTCGAGGCCATCTGTCGCGACTTCGATATTTGTAGTGTTGTGCTTCGATCATGTAGTGTTTGGCAAAACAACACACGCATCAAAATGCATTCATTGCCGAAGGGGGATGTGCGGCATATCGCCACAGGATTATCCCTAAGGAATGGTATTTTGCTAGATTATTTTAAAGGAGCCCGATGAACGATTTTCTCTCAAATAATTTGATTTAGGGAAGAGTTAACTTTTTTGAGGGGGCAGAGGCTATTAGAAATTACCACTTCCCCCAGTGGAAGAAGATCTACATACCATTTTGTGTACAATTATTTATCAAGTTATCTAATGCAGGCGAACGTTACCCTAGAGCTGACCAAAAGGAAACTCGCGAAAGTATTAGTTGGAACTACGCACCTAGAAATAATCAATAATCTCAATATTTTAATGAACGAACATTTTAACTACAACATGCTGTTCGTATGTATTAAGAATAACGCAGGAGATTTTTATTTGACCTATGCGGCTAATGAAGCTTAAGTCACTGAAAATATGCTAAAAATAATACTTCAAGCATTGCAATATTTCAAGTATTCCAAGAATTTTGTTAATTTCCATAGGCTTAGTTCATCTTCCGAGTTCATTGTTGTACCGCTGCATACCGTAGTTATACGTAATTTATAACAAATAAGTATTTTAAGTAAATTGAATAGACTGCATAAATATTACATATGAACCACTTGAGTATTAAATTATTGTAGTGTGAGGCAAGCAATTTTTTTCTCACTCGACAGCTTCATCGAAAACGCGGAGAAACGACCCCTCGCCCACTCCACTTGCAGCCGCCGGGGTGACGCGGCAGCCCGCTTGGATTTCGCGCCCGGGAATAACATTGAAGCTCAATACTACTTCCAAGCAAGAAATATTATAAATCACAAGAATGAATTGTGTAAGGAATACCATGTATGAAACAATGCAAACAACCCTCACTTGTGGAATAACCCCATGTCAGAAGAGAAAGGAAAAATAATATATCGTGGATGTTTTTATTTAGATATTTAAGTGAAGAAAACAGTAAAAAACTGCATGTGACGTATGGGGGAGAAAATCATCTGCGCGCGGTTTCTTGAAGACAGAAGTTTGAAGATTGCAGGGGGCAACGCCTGCTAGAAAAGCGGAGTCCTGACAAGATATGGAGTGACCCTCTGAAATGACAGCTTGGTGGCAAAATGATGAAGCAGAATATGAGAATGAAAATGGTTCAAGAAACACGTGTTTACAACTGTATCACGTGATAATAACTAAGTTAAGTAAAAAAAAAAAACAATAATGGGGAAAATCGTATATTTAAAGTTATTTTCCCGTCAATCATTCCTCTTAATTGAAGATTTTAATATCTATGCGCTCTGATTAGAATACTTTTGCTCTGTGATTAGAACAATTCTCTAAATACTCTAATTACAATACTAGAATTTTTTGATAACTGTGTTGTTACAATCTAAAAGTAAACATTTCAATCTAAAAAGTATTATTTCTTAGCTGCGGCATATTATATTTTTTCTAGGAAGGATGCTACTGGATTGTTGGGAGTAGCTACGACCTCGTCACGTGATCCATGCGTATTAGCAACCCATCGTTGTGTTTACAGGCAGTTAATCCGTGGTCACCGCCCGCGTATTCCTCGTGCTCAGGTTCATTCGGCAATCGCCATTCTTTTATGGATTTTGACGTCGTGCTGCTCGGATGTTCGGCCCGCGCGGATTCGCCCTTCCGCCCAACTGTAGGGCGCGAGTGGGGGGAGGGGTTGGGGCGGGGCGGCGGCGCCCGGGAGGGCTCCCAAGGGCCCGCGCGTTCGCCCTTTGATCCTCCAAATAGATCGATGCGGCGATGCGCCCGCTCGCCCGCGTGCACTTAAGTTTTTTGTGTTTCCCGTAATTTTATCCGCGCAACATGCAAAGCCAGCGATGGGCAGTGGCGGCGACTGGGGAGGTAGTCACGGGAGGGTGGCAGTGGCGGTGACGGCGGAGGGAATGGTGACCGAGGCGGCGGCACGGTGGTGGCGATGGCTGCGACGGTGATGGCGGTGGCTGGAAATATGGGGGGTGACGCGTGGGGGAAGGTGGGGGGTTGGCGAAGGAGGCAGCGGGGCGGCGGTGACGGTAGCGTCGAGGGCTGCGATGATGGTGCGAGTTACGGGGGCAGCGGAGAGGTAGTGAGCAGGTTGCGGTGGCGGCGGCAGAGGGTGGCTGGGGCGGTCCCAAAGATGTCTGTTGGCTGCTGCGTAAATAGTTGATTGGACACCGCTGGGCCTGTGCGTCGGTGCTGCCTCTGGTGGCTGCAGTACCCGACAGACGTACCCTCGACCTCCCCACTTAGTTCTACAATTCCCCAGACACACAACTCTCTCTCGCAGTAGAGTTGTTATTACTGGTTTTGATCACGCATCTTGCTATTAAGAGTAATATCAAAAATAATTTATTTACAAACATACTAATTTGTATTTTTTTATTTTTGGTCCTGAGGATGACAGCCACACACTCGTAATGTTCTTTGTGATAATAAACCATTGATACCGCAACAATATTGGATCAGTAAAGTCTGAAGTGGAAATCTTTGGAACTCGCGGGAGTCACGATTATGATCAAATGCTGTCGCCCCTACACTTTGATTTCCTTACTTAAAAAACTGGGAGCGGTAGCTCAGTGCATCAACTGATGTCACTGCAGCGCCTCTGACCGCGAAGTCCTAGGTTCGAGTTCTGATGGCGGCAGGATTTTCGACACTAGCTTTCCAGCTAGGTCGAATTCAGTCGCTGCCTGGAAGAGAATTCTAGCGGCCAGCTGCTCTGATCGGTAGTTTTCCCTGATTTCTCCGATCAACACTAGTCGAATGCCGGAGCAGTACCCTATCAAACGGGCCACGGACCGCGCGCGATCTGTCCTTCCCCTTCCTTGTCCTATCCTCTCCCCTTACACACACACTTACACTAACATGCACTACACTACGACATATCCCGGGAGACCGGTCGGGAGCTTAGAGCTTGTCCCGGCTGGGGCGGTGCCCCGCTGGTGGGAGAGTCCTGGTTAGGGGGAAACCCCACTAGCCGACGGTAGGTCGGCGCCGGATCTCGCCATCCAGCGGGGGAAGATAACCGCCATCTGCCGCAAAAAACACATGCACTACACTAACGGGACTCATGACCAAAGCAGTTGACGCGCCCGGAAACATGAAAAAATCAATCAATCAATCAATCTTACTTAAAAAGCAGCGTGACACCGATTTTCGATATCTGTATCGAATTATATTAATTAATTTATTATTGTTATCATTACCACATGAATAATTTAACCCTTCTATTAAATCTTACCTAATTTTAACTAGAAACACGATCATTCATAAAGGAGCGGCTGAAGTGAAACGCGAGTAGCGCTGCGCTGCGTTCAAACGAATAATTCTTCGTCACGTCACCGGAGGATGCACAAATCCGGGGCGATATTTTACCTCGCGTCTCGAGACACCTGTTGTGATTAATTTCGTCTCGATCTCACCGCGGCGCACCTCTCCCCCGTGCGTTCCTCTGGCGAATCGATAAATCACTTGACGAACAGGACGCATTAGCGTTAACGCCTGTTTCACTCCACGAGGCTTTTGGAAAATCCCTCTTAATGTATGGGCATCACGTTGTGTCTAAATGGCATCCTGTATTAGTGAGGGATCAGTTCACATAATGCAACTACATGTCAATCAAAATTTTCAGGCAATAAGATTATCGTTTAATGCACTTACAAATATCTGAAAGAACTAAAAGACTCTTTTATGTGGTTGTGCACTTAAATTTCTATACAGCATTCATACAAATTTATTTAATTAAAAAACATTGTAAAATATTGGGAATTTCTCGTTTCTTGATAACACTTCTTCTTTCGGACAAATGAAAAGCTTTTTTTCTTCCTTCAGTTGTAATTATATCGTAAACAAAGCATTCAGCATTTAACTGTTATTTGGTAAACAATAATACATTGTGGAAATAAAATATTAATTTTGACTTATAACTTAAAACAACCCCTGTAAAGAAATATTGCTGGTCTGCGGAAATAAATAAATGAAAACAAAGAACAAAATTTATAAATCTAGCAGAAAATAATTTACCCGGTCTATCCTAGAAATAGCGAAATTTTGCAGTTTCTAACGTCTTATGTACTTCAAGTTCAATACAAGTAGCAAGTAACGATGAATTATACATATCGAATATACTTGTTTGGGGGGCAAGATGATTTGAAGAAATGATGTCAAAACGTAACATATATCTTGGCAAGAGTAGCTTTTAATGTAATTCAATTTATGGATAGTGAAAAAATAGACTTGAAAACGAGTCACCCATGATTTTACAAATTTTATTCTATCAAGGAGGCTACACTCAATTTTCTCGAGTTTTCGACGGTCCTTCTACTTCAGTTAGATTTATTATATTTTTTGCGAGTTATATCTTTGGGTAGCTCACATCACCCCCACTCTGAAACTATATCGACCCACTAGAAAATTGGTCATCAAAATCCGTTTATTCTTTAGAAAGACACAAGAACGGTTTGAAACGCGCAAAATTCCTGGAGTAAACGTTTCTTGTTCCTTCGCGAAGTTCCACTTTGAACGATATTTACGCATTTCCATAATACCACAAATTCATCTTACACACTAGATACAGATTCTTCTGATTTTATATCATTGTTAATGTCATTAACTATAAGCGATTCAGCCAAAATGTTCTGTTAAACTCTTAGTGGAATAATTGTATTTCCAGAAACGTTTGAGAAAAATGAAATACTTTTGAAGTTCACAAATTTTAGGAAAACATGCATTAACTTACTATAAGTACAGGAAATTCTGAACAAGAAAATATATGTTTATATTTATTTCTACTTGGTACAAATGTTGTTGTGAATTATCCTCTTTTATAAAGTTTCATTTCCTGGTAAATGTTTGGAATACCTCTTTGGCGACTTGTTGAATTTATTTATGATGTCTAAACAACAAGACAAATTTTGCAATGCAGTGAACGAGTATTTGCGCAGTCCTATAAATGCAGTGAACGAGGATTTGTTCTTATTCTCTAGGCTATCCGGGATGAGCCGCGTCTCTGTCGTGGAGGCTGACATTTCGGCCAACATGTGACCTACCTCAAAGCGTACTATTGATACAGCAATTTTATCAGCAGTACGCTCTGAGGAAGGCCACAACATGTTGGCCGATACGTTAACTAGTGAGGCATGTCATGTTGGCCGATACGTCAAGCGAGGTAACAAACAGAGAAAAAAATTAGGAGTGTAGGTCACTATATACTGAGTAGATTGCAGCTTTCCTTGATTAATAAAGATCTTCCAACTTCAAATCTTCTCGTAACATCTCGCACATCCTCGCACCTGTTTGCATCACTTCGCATCACTTCTATCCGCTTCGAATCAACTTCCATCACCTCGCACAACACGCCTCGCATCAGTTCACATCACTTCTATCCGCTTCGAATCAACTTCCAACACCTCACACAATACGCCTCGCATCAGTTCGAACGACTTCGAATCACCTTAACCCTCCTCGAATGCTTACGAACATCACATACGGACTCAAACCACCTCGAATCCCCTCAAATATCCTCGCATCCCCTTTAATAATCACTTCAAACGTTCTCGTATCACTTCGCAGAACCTCCCACCACTTCCAACACTCTCAAAAGACCTACCAACTCCTCGAACGATCTCAAATCATCTCCCACCACCCTCAGTCTTCTCACGCCACCTCGAACTACATCGCATCACCTCGGATCATCTCGAACCACATCGCCCGCTGTCCCCCTATCACGCCCACACCCACCTCTTAGCAGCGGCGCGCAGTAAAATAAGTATTCGGAATGCATTTGCGGCGGCGAGGAGGGCGAAACCTCGCGCACGAGCACGTGGAGGGGACCGGGGAGGGGGAGGGGAAGGGGAAGGGACGGGACGGAAAGCGCTGTCTTCGGCGACGGTCGGAATTCCATAATGTCGCCTCTCGGACCGCTGAAACGCAGTCGATATATTGGATATCGCTTGCTCGGCGCCGAAATAAAACGAGGCGCGCCCCTGGCGGCGGAGCGCGCAAGTGGGAGGGGGTGGGGGCGAGGGCGGGGGCGGAAGGGCGCACAATGGTGGAGCGGGCGCTGTTATCTGGATGCGCGAAGGACACACAGCGGTTACGACCAAGAGGCTCGAAATGGAATAAATAAAATAAACGTTTGTGGTTCGTAGAAATGAGGTGTAAGAGAAACCGTAAAATAACAAATAATCAACAACCATAGCTCCTATTGCATTAAAAATGTTTCAGGTGGCAATAGCGGCACATGTGTATGCCTTCACAATAATAGTTATTATTGTAACAAATTTGTTATGGATTTTAAATGAAACGAGCACTCCTTTTGCACCAAAAGGCGCTAGGCTTTCCTTTGTTTTTTTTATTTGGCATTATTGTCAAGCACTGTAAAATGTTACTATTAACTTTCATAATAATTATCCTAATTGTCTTTATAATTGTTTATATCATTCTAAAATTATGAAGATTTAATAATTATATTTGTTTGCAGTTATGTTTAAGAATTATATTTTCTCTTAAATTTCTCTCTAGAAAAGCTGTAATTATAAACGCATAAATACATGCGTTTCAATAAGACGCTCATAATATCACATGAATGTGAGCACTTTCCAACTATTAACATGCTTACAGCTATGTTAATAAATTAAAAAACGTTTATAGTTTGTAAAAATGAGGTGTAAGAGAAACCATAACATCATAAATAAAAAAATTTAGCCACTATTTTATTAAAACTATTTTTTCAGCTGTCAGAAACAGATCTTCAGTGAACCTTCATTGGTTACGGAGTTACCGCCTTAAAATCTAAGTACCTCTTGACTTGACGACTTGGCAACACTCATTTTAGCGTCCAGTACTTGTCTGCAGTGTTGAGTAATAGGGCTAAGTAGTGCGAACGAAATAGTGCAGTGTAGGTATTAGGGCTAAGAGTCAAGTATGTTAGGCGATTTACTATTTGTAAGAGAATATGAGTTATATGAATATCTGAAAAAATACATTTTTTAAGAAACAAATGTTTCAAGTGTTAAAAAATGCCTGAAAATTGGACGTCATTTTGTGTATCACATCCATTTACTATTTGCACGAAAATATTAGTTATAAAAATCGGTGAAAAACTAAAAGCAATTAAGAAATAATAGTTTTGAATGTTAAAAAAAGTCTGAAAATTGGACGTCTTTTTGAATCCCACTCTAATGAAATTACAATTTCAATCTTTTTTCAAATGTTAAAGTTTTTTTTTTACTACTTGAAATTACGCTTTCATATTAATTTGTCCATTGAATCCATATATATATATATATATATATATATATATATATATATATATATATCATAAATCCTTTTATGAGGTTGTGACTAATATGGAGTAGTCACACTACATTACTTTTCATTATTTTCACTTAATTTAAAAACAATGATGAACTTTCAAAAACGTTTGCAATTATATTCGAAAATTTGAAACTGAATACTTTAGTACTATAATAGTACTAAATTTGACCTCGAAGATGCAGAGAAGCTAACCTGAAACTTTCAACAACAGAGAGTAAGATTTTACTTTCCTAACATTACTATACTATCAATACATAATACGTTAAGTAAATGTGCCTCTATTGTACGTTTTAAAAAATCAGCAACAGGAACCAGGCAAAAGTTTTGACTAGGAAATAACCTCCGGAAGGTGCATCGAACAGATTTAAGAGGAAAGATGTAGAATTTTGTAGATTGCTAAGAAGAAGTGAGCGAGAGCTGATGCAACCCGCAACTCACGTTTGCTGCAACTCACGTTTCCATTGTGCAAAACTCAGAATTGTTTACGATTTAGGCCTTTAAAACAGAACAATGATTCTTTGGCTGTCGTATATAAATGTGATCATTGGACCTTCTATTGCATATTTTGTTTGCTTTTCTGGATCCCCCCTCTCAGAAGCACAGACACAGAACAGGAGGTAGTTCCTATTTTGGGGCACGGGTTTCACGGGCCTGTCTGTGGGTCAGACAAGCGCAGAGTCTCATAATATATGTAGAAATGAAATTTACTCTTTGATTCTCTCTTCTAATTGATCTTAGATGTCCAAGTGTGTTAATAAACGTTTAGCTTTATTGAAATGTTTTATAACACACAGACACCGGGACAATTCTACAATGTAACGCACAGTTCAGATCCTCAAAATTGGATATCAATACGAAACTATTTTCACATTTAAAATTATTTATAACACGCGGAATGTTCTCACAGGTTAAATACATGAAATATATATTACTTGTCAATAATTTGTTCTGCTTCAATCAAAATGGTCTGTTGAAAGTGAAGAGAGTGTGTGTTCTACAGTTGATTGATGCTTTTTGGAGCACATCAACTGCTTTTATCACTAGTCACCTGATTATAGTGATTTTTTTTCTCCCAGGTGAAGTGGCGTTTCTCCCCAGCTGGGACCGGTAGTGGTAGCTCAGTGCATCAACTGATGTCACTGCAGCGCCTCTGACCGGGAGGTCCTAGGTTCGAGTCCTGACGGCGGCAGGATTTTCGACACTCGACTTTCAGCTAAGTCGAATTCAGACGCTGTCTGGAAGAGAATTCTTGCGGCCGGCTGCTCTGATCGGTAGTTTTCCGTGGTTTCTCCGATCAACACCAGGCCAATGCCGGAGCAGTACCCTACCAAACGGGCCACGGGCCGCGCGCGATCTGTCCTTCCTCTTCCTTGTCCTATCCTCTCCCCTTACACACACACTTACACTAACATGCACTACACTACCACATATTCCGGGAGACCGGTCGGGAGCTTAGAGCTTGTCCCGGCTGGGGTGGTGCTCCGCTGGTGGGAGAGTCCTGGTTGGGGGAAACCCCACTAGCCGACGGTAGGTCGGTGCCCGGAAACACGAAAAAATCAATCAATCAATCAATCCCCAGCTGGATGGGGTATCTGCAGCCGACCTACATGTCGGATTCTTGATGATTTCCCATTCCTACAATCTCCCCAGCGGAACACCGCCTCATACGGGACAACTTTTAATCTCCTGACTGGTATCTCGAAATGTGTGCTAAAGTAGATCATGTGTGTGTGGCAGGGGGAAGAAGGTGCATGGATGAGGTAGGAAAGATCGTGCACGGTCCGTGGCCCGTTTGTTAAGGTACTGCACCAACACTCCCCTGATATTGATGGAAGGAACCACGAAAAACTACCGAGCAGCCAGTTGTTAGAATTGTCGTCCAGATAGCGACTGATTTCGACCTAACTGGTTTTCTGTGTTTCTTTGTACGTAAGAAATGCCGAGAGGCGCTAGTTATACGCCAACCCCTTGAATCTGCCCTCCCACGCAGCGTGGAGCGCCTAAACTTGTCGAGAAGCCCCGGGCGTGCGGGCACTAGGCTCGCTTGTTGCGGAAGACGGGAAGTAGCGCCGAGTAGCGCTCCCCCTGCTCGTCCTCCCCCCTGACGCCCGCGGCCTACGACGCTTCCGTTTCATCTTGACCGCGAAGCCTCCCCGCCCCCGCCAGCCGCTGCCTCGGGCTGTTTCTGCCCTCATCGCTACCACCGCCGTTGTCGATGTCTCCTCGGCTCGATGCTTCGCCGGCACTCGCTCCGTCACCATTACCCTTGGCGACATCATCACCTTCGCTGTCACTGCAGTGCCTCTGAGCGGGAGGTCGTAGGTTCGAGTCCCGACAGTGGCAGGAGTTTCGACACTAGCTAGTCAATTAGGTCGAATTCAGTCGCTGTCTGGAGGAACATTCTAGCCATCTAAAGCTAGCAGTGCCCAAAAACCAACCTCAACCAAATTATATCCAACATTTTAGGTTAATTTTGGGCTAAATAAGTGCTACATTCCCGAATTTCAGGCTCTTTTGGATATCCCAAAATTATGGGCGCTGCTAGCTTTATTCTGAAGCTAGCAGCGCCCATTCAGAAAATCCATCTCAAAATCAATTCAAAAATGTGAAACCACTCCCAAAATTTAAGGCTAATTTTGGTCCCTGGGAAAAAACCTATTTCAGAATTTATATTCCAAAATTCTGGGCTATACAAAATGAAACAATGAACATTGGTTCTTATGGGCGTATAAACGCAACAAATGGTAATATTTCCACATAATTTTGCATAAAATGCGGGAAAGAAATTCTGCAACATTGCATGTGAGCGTCATTAAAGAAATTTTCATTCAAACTGTAAGACCGCAGGCATGCTTCTAGAAACGAGAAATCTCAGTTACGCAGAGGCCAGGGGTAGAGCAAAGCCATCTACCTCTCGCCAGTAGTTTGCTCACCACATTGAAAATAACCTATAACATAACATAAACAACACTTAGTTCTCATGACCAATTTTTTAGTAATAATTCTTCTTTTCTCTTTCATCATAATCTATCTTCAGCTACTCTTATCCATTTTGTTCCTATTGTACTTTGTACACTTCACTATCTTGTTTTCTGTGTTCTGTCTTTCCACGCTTCTTTTTCCCCTACGCGGACCCCAAGTAGTGGTGACTTCTGCCCATTTAATTGTATCCATTCGGCGACGTTACCTTTTCATTCCGTTTTAGTTTCTTGACCACTTCTATAGCAACAATTAATTTGAACCTAGGAGGTCCTTGGAGGTCATTTTTATTATTGGTCGTTGCTTATTTTTTGTTTAAGGGGAATGTTTACATCTTCCTTTCCATTTTTCTTTTTTAGACAGGGAGCTATTTCTTTACTTTTCATTTTTAGAGACCAAGTTAGTGTGCCCCTATAATAATACTGGAAGAACACAGGTATCAATTACAGTTTTTTCGTTACAATTTTCTATATTTTGTCTAAAAGTAAGAATGAAAGTGATCAAAAGTTTTTCCAGGCCATGGAAATTTTTCTTTCTATTTCCTCGTCTGATCAATTTTGAAAAGAAACTGTCGGAGCCAAACAAATATATCTTTTGATTTGTTGTTTGACTCTTATGAATGTATCGCCATGTAAATTGCACGTCATTCTTGTTCTTCGAAACTACTCTTACTTGCTTTAGAATTGGTTAATTCTTAATCAACTTCAACTGCTAATTTTTGCTGAATTAAAACAAAAATATTTTTTGAATGGGATATAAATATTTTCGTACTTTTATTTAAAAACAAAGTGTTTTTGAAACTGCTTTCTCGGGCCACACAAAATAGCTTCGTGAGCAGCCAGTCGGAGACCTCTAATATAGATGCGGAAGATATTGACAGTGCGTCATATGGAAGTATAATGAAATATTGGTCTATGCCAACGTTTCGGTGTTTATTACACCTTTAACATTTAGTTGAAGGCCAGCATAATACAATGCATCTTTTTATAAATTACCATGTGTTAACGACCGTTGACAATTATACATGACATTTTATCAAGTCATTCCAATATATTATGGAACGAGGTTAAGGAAACCGAAATATTTCTCGCTTCATTCAGCATCGGTGAGTGAAAACTGAGTATTGACAATGCGACCCGTTTAGAAAATCTTGAGTGTGTCCATAGTTGGAGTGACTGGTTCTGTCCGCCTTTTCCTGTTTTCGGGTATATTACACCATTAGAACGTATGATACCTATTCTCTTTGTACAGCCCTGAGTTTTGGGAAATACGGACTGGAACATTTCCCCCCCCCCCCCTACAGCCTAAAGTAAGCCTTTAATTTTGGGTAGAGTTTAATATTTTTCCGAGGGTTTTGAGTTTTCGTGTACGACCCCGAAAAACACATGTTACTTGTTTCTCTTTGAACAGCCCTCATTTTTAGAAAATGAAGTACAACAGTCCTAGAGCCATTAATTAGACTTCAACTTTGAACGCAGCTTCGTTGATTTACAATGATGGTAAGTTGTATTTTCTGGGCATTAGTTTAAAGCTAGCAGCAGCCACAATTTTAGAAAATCCACAGGAGCATAAAATTCGGGAATAGATTTCTTAGTTAGCCCAAAATTATCCCTTAATTGTGGATACGGATTGGTTGAGTTTGGTTTCCGTATACGTGACCTCATATCCGCCGCTCTCCGGGGTACGAGAAGTCCATTCCATCGGAGCCGGATACAGACGGAAGTGGAGCGCCGGCGGGCAGCCTGTTGCCTGGCGATGTTCAGCGTCTGCGGGCGCTGCCGAGGTGGGGCGGGAGGTGGTGGTGCCTGGGGCATCGCAACGGCAGCGGCGTCATCATCCCGTCTCGCGGTTTGTTGTCCACGCAGAGTTCGCTTGCCCTCCCGCCGCCTGCGCGCCTGGGGAGGGGTGAGTTAAACGGAGCGCATGGCGGCCGGGGGCGCGCACTGCAGAAGCCCAGTGCAACGCGTAGGGAGGAAGGGGGTAGAGTCACGGCGTGGAGAAGGTGGGTAGAGAGGGCGAGATGACATGGCGTGATGACTACGTGAGCAGGTGGGTTGTAGGTGATAAAGCCAGGCTGAAGGGTGCAGAAGGACACGGGATTTGGGTGAAGAAAGAGGATTTAGTAGCGATCATTCTTGAGCGATGAGAAAAGAGATGCTGACGCAGGGAAGAAGAAACGTGAGATAAGATGCAGAGAAATGTCAAGAGAATGAAGGTGCTAGAGCGTCCAGTTGCGAGAAGGTGGAAGTACGAGGGTGCAAGGAAGCAAACGGTTGTAGAAACCAGAGGACAGCGGAGGAAAGGGACGCAAGAACAAGAGCGAAAAAATGAGTTCGAGGGTGAAAGAATGACGATACAAGAAAGTCGGGAATTGGTGAGAGGACGGACAGGGACGGAGGGATGGTGAGAAGAATGGGGTGCAAGTGCGAGTTGTTGGGCAAGGTCGGAGTTACGAGGGTGAGGTGAAGCAAAATGTGGAGAGACCAGAGAACAGCAAAGGGAGATAGTGGGAGAGTAGGATGGCACAAAAAAGTGTTGAAGTGTGAAAGAACTGGAGTGTGAGTTGGAGGGAATTGGAGAAGTTCGGGCGCGAAATAATTTAAATGAGAGATTGATTAATTGATTAATGGTTCTGGGCGTCTCAACTACTAAGGTCATTCATTACTCCCATGAGTGTAATGCATGTTTACATCGCGGGAGGTGACGGTGATTTTCCCTTGCTGGGTGGCGAGGTTGGCTTGCGGGGTTTTCCCAACCAGGTATCTCTCACCAGGAGGACACCGCCCCAGTCACAAGCTTTAAGCCCCCGACTGGCCTCCCGGTATGGTGGTATAGTGCATGTAGGTGTAAGTGTGTGTCAGTGAAGGAAGAGGATAGGACAAGGAACAGGGAGGAAAGATCGCGCACGGTGTGTAACCCGCTTGTTACTGTACTTCTCCAGCAATCGCATGATGTCTCGATCGAAGAAAACTACCGATGAGTGGAGCCGGCCGCTAGAATTGTCCTCTAGAAGCGGGAGAATTCGACCTCTCTACGTAGGGAGCTAGTGTAGGGAATTGGAGTGGGCTGGGGCGCGAGAGGGGGGGCGAGATAACTGAAGTGAGAGAAGTGAGAGCTAACAACGTGAGCCATATGCAAGGGGATGGGCGAGCGACGGGGTCGACACGCAGGCGGCGGGCAGTGGCGGGTGGCGGCGGGCAGAGGTGGGTGGTGGCAGGCGGTGGCAGGCGGCGGCGGCGGGCAGTGGCGGGCGGCGTCGGGCCGTCGGGCGGTGGCGTCGGGTGGCGGCGTCGGGCGGCGGCGTCGGGCGGCGGCGTCGGGCGGCGGCGTCGGGCGGCGGCGTCGGGCGGCGGCGGCGGGTGGCGGCGGGCGGCGGCGGGCGGTGGTGCCGCGGGCGCCGCGGCTGGTGGCCGGGCTTTGTCGCTAACCGCGTGCGCGCATAGCGGCGGCGGTGGCGGTCGAGTTCATTGCCGCCCGGCGCTTTGAGCGCGCGTGCCTCCCGACGCGCCCGGAATATGCGACGCGCTCGCCCTTTTGCACGCGCGCCGCGCCGCGCCTCGGGGGCGAGATAGTTGCGTCGCGTGCCGCTAGAGCGCGCACGGAACGCTCTTTCTCCGGGAATTTCTCTTTGCCGCTCGCGTTAGGGCAAGATCGAGGATGGGAAGTTGCGCGCGGCTCGTACCTGCTTCACGGCTTCGCTCCGGGCGCTTCGTCTTTGTCAAGTGGGGAGGAAGGTTTTTGCGTACCGACTCAAAGGTCGTCTGTGGATACAATGGGTTTAGCACAAAGCAAATCCGTGGCGAAGAAGCGACCTAGCGACCATGACAATCCCTAGTTTCCTTATGGGCACACCATAAACAATCAATTCATTCATCTAAAGCTACAGGAATGTCGTGCACGTAAAGTTAATTCTGAGAAAATCTTTAGAACATTCTCTTCTTTGGTCGTGTTCTTCCATAGACGGCCGTTGTTACCCAATTGGGTTTTCTTGGGAAGCCATTTCTAATCACATGGGTTCCCGGTGCTGTCTCTAAAGGCGGCGTATTATTATTATTATTATTATTATTATTATTATTATTATTATTATTATTATTATGATAGGATGATGAGGTAAGAGGTGATCATTGGCCTTGATACCATCCCAGTATTCCCCAAATGATCTAGGGAAATCTCGAAAAACTCGTCAGGTTGGCGTCCCGGGGATCGAACCCTCCCGACTGCGAAGTCAGCGCACTATGCACTGAGCCACTTCGCTCGGTTGGAACATTTAGAAGTTGAAAATAATGTATGATTGAATAATAAAGATTGTACGCCTGCAGATTAACTCAATAATTAAGGGGCTTGTTGATGTAAAATAACAGAAACATCTGTACGTGGCAATATCTCAAAATTGTCCTTTGATTCCTTCAAATTGCTACTCTCAAGGTATGGGCCGGTGCCCTGCGGGTGGGAGATGCCTGGTTGAGGAAAACCCCACTAGTCGACGGTAGGTCGGCGCCGAATCTCGCCATTTAACAGGAGAAGATAACCGCCACATTCCGAGGAAAAAACATGCACCACACTTACGGGACTAATGGCTTCAGTAGTTGACGCGCCCGAAACCGCTATCAATCAATCGGAGTGTCGTGGGAGAGTGGGAGGTGAGGCGACGTGCACAGAGGGGCTGCTTCGGCAGCGCATAGTTGTGGGGTTGGGGGAGGGAGGTGTGAGGCGGAGGAATAAAGGCGGCGGCGCGTCGTGTGTGAATAAAGGCGGTGCGCGTGTAGGCCGGCCATCGAAGCGAGTGAGGCCGAGGGCCCTCCTGCCCTCACCGAGTTGTGGGGCTGGGCGGGCTGGAGAGCGAGGCGGGGTGCTGGCGAGGTGAGGTGCACGGCCGCCGGAGAGCAGAGCGGGACGCCGTGCAGTAAGGGTCCAAGGTGCGGGGTGTGGAGGGCTGGGGTGTAAGGCAAGGGGGGGAGGGGTGTAACGAGGTCGGGATGCCGCCGGGGCGGCAAGCCGTGCGGAGCAGAGAGAGCGGGGTGGGGCGGGAGTGTGGCGGGGCAGGGGAGGGCGGGGAGGGGAGGGCGGGGCGGGGAGGGGAATGGGGGCGGGGAGGGGATGGCGGGGCGGGGAGGTGCGGGAGGGTGGGGAGGAGTGGGGCGGGGAGGGGGCGGGGTGCGGCGTGGCGGGGCCGGGCGGGGTTGGGCGGGGCGGATGCAGGCGGAGTGAACCGCCGACGCCAGGTGAGGTCGCCCTCTTGACAGTTCCCGAATTGGACCGGAGTGGGGAACGATGTCGCCAGATCCGCGGACACGTGTTCAAAAGCCGGCACCGCCCCCTTCCCCGCCCCCGCCCTCGCCGCGCCGGCGCGCCCCCGACAGCTCGTTCGCCCCGAAGCGCGCTCTGTTCAGCCCCGGAGAAAGACAAGCGATGGACGCTCCGCGTGTCACACCGGCGTTGACAATGTTCGCAGCTTGTGAGTGTAACACACTGCGCCCAGATGCTCGCCTGCGGGGTGAGATCGATAACCTGCTACGCTTAAGGCTTCTCCGTGATTAGCAAATAACAGCTCCTACAGTCATTTTGTAAAATAGTTGTTTTTTTCTATCCGGGTTTATATTTTATGAATTGCTCAAGACGAATTATCGTGCCAATTGCCCCATGCGGGTTAATAATGTTTACACAATATTTAAGATAAATAATAAACGAAAATACTAACTGACATTTCCTTTATATTTGAATCTTAATTTTTAAAACGCAGGGTCACTGGTTCGGCATACTTGTTAAAGCAGCAATGATAAGCTTATGTAGATATTGATGACGTATATTGACATTCTAAAAAATTCACAAGTAATTTCAAATTAACGTAGTTCCTTAATTCTAATTACATTGTAATACAATAAATTTAAAAAAATAGATTTTTAAAGTATAAGACGAAGTATAAGAAGTTTAAAGTACAATAGGTTATCTAATAACCGCATTTCAATAATATATAATTATAAATACAAACAGAATGTAAAATAATATAAAACAATTGTTTAAATATTTTTTTCCGTTTTATTGTATGAATATTTCTTCCGTTGACATTTCGTTTTACACTATTGAACAATGAAACATTTTACTGATTCGAAAAATATTTTTCACTATTTCAATATACATCACACATTCAATATTTTAATTATTCATTAGTTATGTTCCATCTTCTAAAAGACTATTGAAATCACGGATACGTTTATACGTGTGATACAGCTTTAGAATATAACTAGAATTATTAAATATCGTAATGTATACTATTTCCGTCTCTGACCCGTCACCACTCAATCACCATCTTTGCCTCCGCCTCCGCCTCCGTCTCCTCTTTCTCTTCATTCTTCACCTCACTTCCACCTTCGCCTCTGCCATTTCCACTTCCCTTCCTCCACCCCCTGGTCTGCCTCCCCCGTCCCTCTGGATCCGCCTTCGCCTTTGTCTCCGCCTCCGCCTCCTCTTCCTCTTCAATTTCCATCTCACTTCCACCTCCGTCTCTGCGATATCCACTTTCCTTCCTCCACCCCCTGCTCTGCCTCCCCCGTCCCTCTGGATCCGCCTTCGCCTCTGTCTCCGGCTCCGCCTCCTCTTCCTCTTCATTCTTCACCTCACTTCCACCTCCGTCTCTGCGATTTCCACTTCCCTCCCTCCACCCCTGCTCTGCCTCCCCCTGCCCTCCGCCAGCGGCCGCTCGCTAATTAACGGGAGTGGGGCGAGGGGCGGGAGCTTCTTTCGTGGGCGCCTAATGTTCGAATAACGACCTCCCGCGGCCGCAAGAAGCAGAGCGCCGCCGGGGGTCGACGCGCGACTCTCGCCAACTGAGCCCCGCCCCTCTCCGCCCCGCCCCGCCCCGCCATGCCCCGCCCCTCCCCGCCCCTCCACTCACAGCCCCTCCCCGCCCCTCCACTCCCCCTTCCCTCCTCCCTGCCCCGCCCCTCCTCCTCCCCTCCCCGCCCCGCCCCGCCCCGCCCCGCCCCTCTCCGCCACTCTCCGCCACTCTCCGCCACTCTCCGCCACTCTCCGCCCCGCCCCGCCCGGCCCCGCCCGGCCCGGCCCCGCCCCGCCCCGCCCCACCCCGCGGCGTCTCGCGCTGCGCCCTTGTTCGCCGCCGAGCAGCTGCGACCGCCCGGAAGTTGCCTCAAAGCTCGCCAGAGGGAGGGGAGAGCTTTCGTCCGTCATAGTGGATGTCGGGGCCTATCAACTCTCTGTTGGAACTGTGGACAAAATACCGGGATAGGCGCTATAGTGGCGCCGGTTCGGCTCTGGGTAAAGTTTGCCGGCTTTGCATTAAACGAATTTGACGTATTTATGGGAATGCAAAATACGCGGAAATAAAGTATTTATAATGAAGTGAATGAACAAACTACTGGTAGTAGACGTTAGGTGTACGTGACAGTGTAGGTTATTTTAAGAAGAACTTGTGTAAATTTTCTGTTTGATATGTTGGGTGATCACTCTTAACTTCAAATTTTATGTTATTGAGATACATGAATTTGGGTAGATACTTGTGTACGCTATTTGGTTGTATTTTGAATAAAATAAACTCAAAAGTGCAGAAATGGATTATTTGATACGAGCTTCCAGAATATTGCAACTCCACAACTCATGAAATTATAGACTTTTAATTCCTCAGATGTAATTCTCATGAGGCAAGAGATAATTCAATATAATTTGAAATACAAATATTAGACAAGAAACATTGCGTGCTCAGATTTTTATTTTTACTACACCACAACCTGCATTTTCTTAAACTTTTATGTATTTTTTACTTTTATCTATTTTATGTAATACATAAAAATCTGTAACAAATGCTTTCCAAAATGAAAGGAAAAACACTGATTTTCATTGTACCTTCTGATGCATAACGAAGTACTGTACATGATATACGAAAATATACTCATTATATAATACAGTCGAAAACTCATATCTCAGCATTCCTTCATTTTAATGATTTCTCTATATTAGAGCTAATGTTGTGTGAGTGAATATTTGTTATAAAAAGTGATGCTTTTAAAATTTAATCTTATTTAACTCCAATACTATACAGAATAATATCTTTAAATTTATACCTGTTGGTAGAAAAGACAGTAATTAAAAATAAAACTACGAATGTTTTGTACCTAATTATTTTAATCGTGTTCGCGTTAATGAACACATTAGTTCTATTCTGGTTGGCACGAACGGAATGAAATGAAGCACCGTCCTCGTCGACTTCCATGAATCGTAAGACAGAATCGAAATCGTTACCTCCGTCAAAGGATAGCGGTATAGAACGAGGTTTTACTTTTGAAGTCCACTCGGAGACCGGAATTAAAGAAGACCTTCCGATGCGGCGAACGCACCCCTAACCACCCAGGGGACACACTGAAGACCTTCGGGTCCTTTAATATTGAGCCGAAACCTCGACGTCCCTGTTATTATTTTCAGGCTCAGAGTTTCACTCTGGTGTTTCCTGTGTGAACGGCCATATCTGGAAAACCTCATGCAATACTAGTACGATGTGCGAACAGTTCGGTATTTGTCCAGAATCACTATCTCGTCCACAACTCTCCCGCAGACAACTGTGTGGCATTGTGGGAAGCTATTGCTACAGATCTTGATAAAAATGCTTCATTTTTGTAATCTATGATTTTCGACATCAAAAGACTCGCCCACCTTCTATTCCAAGAATTTAGAGTTGTTCCATTGAAGATCTAAGGCGGTGCATTTTGCTTTTGTTTGACGTAGTTCCAACCATAATATTAAGGGTTTCCAATATCAGTTTGGCGTATTAACCCCAAAGACATCAGGGTTGGAAGCATCAAGAGTTTTCTATTATTATTATTATTATTATTATTATTATTATTATTATTATTATTATTATTATTATTATTATTATTATTGCTTTCCCCTATATCTCTAATAGCGTTATTGGAAACTAATAAGCAATAATGCTATAACGCCACACAAAGCATCAAATTCGAGAATTTCTTGTCATTCCTGGGAGGATTTCGTGGTACGCATTCGGGAACTGGTGCGAGTGTCTGCAACAATTAAGCTGAGCCCTTTAATTTTCTATCTGTTCAGTTTGTAGATTATTCAGAAATTCAAACGATGTGATTGTATACAAGTTATCATTGTTAGTTCCTTTACATAGTGATGTTCGAATTAGAGAAGTGTGGTCATGAAAACTTTGAGAAATAAAACTAGTGTTAACAACGAAACAAGAGTAATGACATTAATAAATGGTTTGCATGGAGCTCGTCATATCTCTTGAGGACAGCTTAGAACTTCATCCATTATGTTGACGAGGAGAAGGAGGATTCGAGTTAGTGGGACTCTTTCGCGTATTTCTTGATACCTGATTCGTATTCGTTTAGCAGAACTCGTATGTGTCGAGTGAGCGAACCATAGGTGATCAATGATTCGATTTCGGTGCATTCTTGCGCGAGCATCATTCTCTTTATTAGTTGTTGATTTGTTCGAAACTAATAAAAGTGTAAACGTACAAAGGAACGATGAAAAGTAATATCCTCATCCCCTGATGCCGTCAACGGCTAAAATAACATTTTAACAAAACCGTGTTTGAATTACTGATCAGTATCAAATTATAATTAAGGTTTTTGCAACAAGATGCATTCAACTTATTTTGTGGATTAATACGACTCCACTTATACGAAGGTGTGGCAGGTCAACTTTATTTTTTAAATTAAATATTATGGACATTATATAATTGAAAATTCTGGGGCAATAACGAGATAAGCCACACAAGCCACAACAAGCTTCTCTCTATTCGTTAATATTAAAATATTAATTTTGGTCGAAGAGTGTCCCATCTTGTCACAAATTCGTAAATTTGAACAAGTCATTCAAGTATTTACAGGATGAGCAATTTCGAATAAAACCGAGAATTTAACATTTACGAATACGATAGTCTTGCTGTGCCCAATGTGACTTATGTTGTTTATTTTCGAAGCCCTTCAATGATAATTTTTAATCGAGGAGAACCGAAGAATCAACGTCGAAAGTGTAACATTATGACGTAATTATTAAATTAATAAATGATTGTTTCATGATTTCTAATGAAATACGTTTGTTTAATAGCCCAAACGATACATACTGAACGGCGTGTTGAGGAGGACGCAAAAGAGAGATGTGATAATATCAATCAATTCCAATTATTGCTCTCTCTCTCTCTCTCTCTTCTGCACATTTCTTGGCACCTGATTCGTATTCGCAAACGGCCCCAGCCGGCCTGTAGGTCGATGGAGCGTATTCCTGCGGCGTGCGTCATCGTGTCTGCCGAGTGGGTCCGGCCGGGCCGCGTCCCTCGTCGCCGGTCGTCCAACGCGCCGCCACCTGGCCGTCCCCAGGCGCCCCTCCCCTCTCCTCCCCTCCCCTCCCCTGCTCCCATCCCCTCCATCGCGCCGCCGCCGCTTCCGACGCACTGTTTGCGCCCCGCCCGCGTTTCGCTTATTGTAACAATACCCAGAGCTATCGATCAGGCTAATAATGGGACACGGACGGGGAGGGCGCCAAGGGGCGGGGTGGGGTGGGGCGGGGCGTTGCGGTTCGGGGAGGTCAGGTGCGGGAGGGTAGGGGCGGCGCGGTGCAGTGTGGCGCAGGGCTTTGAGAGGGTGCGGGCAGTGTGAGAAGCGGCGAGGAGGCGCAGGGGGTTGGGTGATGCGGAGTAGGGCGGAATAAGGAGAAACGAGGAGAAAAGAGGAGAAACGGGAGCGGAGCGAAGTGGGGCGGGGCCGGGAGGGGCGGGGCCGAGAGGGGCGGGGCCGGGAGGGGCGGAGCCGGGAGGGGCGGGGCCGGGAGGGGAGGGGCGGGGCCGGGAGGGGAGGGGCGGGGCCGGGAGGGGAGGGGCGGGGCCGGGAGGGGAGGGGCGGGGCCGCGAGGGGTGGGGCCGCGAGGGACAGGGCCGGGAGGCGCGGGGCGGGGCGGGGCCGGGAGCGGCGGGGCGGGGCGGGCCGGAGTATAGACAGCTAGGACGAGGCGGTGTGGATGTGGTCGGTGTGGGGTGGAGCGGGTGGAGGGGGCGGGGCGGTGAGGCGTGCGAACGCACTGTGTGCCCGGAGAGCGCGTAGGGGCGGTGACGGTGGTGGTGATGGTGATGGAGCACGAGGATAGGGGAAGTGGCAGGCGTGTTTAGCTAGCATTCTCTAATTGGAAGGACTAATTGAAGTTCCTGGCGCCCGCGTACGCGCTCAAAAGAACGCCCGCCGGTAAACAGACGCACCTGTGCGCGCTCCGCCCGCCCTGCCTCACTACGCCGACGCCCCTTTGGGGGAGATTTGAATAATACCGCTCACTATTGCAAATCGTTCAACGTAACACAACACATACTTTTTCGTAACATTGTACTATTATATCGACTTAACGTATGTAAACCGAGGAACGGCAGCCATTCTTAACAGCCGGCGTCTGTTAAAAATTTAACATTCTGCCGGCTAGCAAGAATAATCGAAACTACTAAGTGCGTAAAACTACCATCTACTATCGTGTACAAAAAATGAAGAATAATCGAAACTACTAAGTGCGTAAAACTACTATCTCCTATCGTGTACAAAAAATGTTGTACAAGTATGTATGAATACACATTTTTCCAAGAAACGGTATTTCTTGTTTATTTGAATTTTTCTGTTAAAAAAAGTATTGAATGACTTACGGATGATAACACAAAAAGACTCGGTTTGTTATAAACCTCCGTAATCGAGTTAGTTTACAAACTTTCAGGCGTCTGTTTTTTACCTTTTATCAGTGTAAGACGTTAATATCTAGTGTGTATTCCAATCATTTGGTCTTCCTTAATGTTTCTAATACGTGACTAAATTCCTTTTTGCAGGCCGATTAGATCAAAACGTTCTTTCATGTTACCAAGAGAGATGCTCGTAAGGTTGGTCCTGGCCTGTCTTCACCAAGAGCAACTCTACTCGCCTTGTATCATTTAATCTGGCTAATAAACCCATAAAAGGACAAAACACCCGCTTCCTGCTTTGTATTTGACCACCACTTCTTATCCTGATCTATTTTGTGTAAGTAGTTTTATTTATTGTTTATTATATATTTTGTTTCCAAGAGCAATTCTATCGCGTATAAATTGTTCAGACATTTCAATGGGGGTTTTGTATCACTCTTTCTCAAATTGTTTCCGTACATCTTTTCATTTGGGTATTATCTACGTATTTTTACCTTGTCAGTGTCAAATTACTTCGGTAGTTATTTTTTATTACCAACAGTTTTTATTCATTGCTTTCTGTAGTTCTGGATTTATCATTATTCCTTTCATGTCAATTTTGAATAGGCTATTCGAAATCTGTGTCGTCCCTTGTTACAGCCCTTCAGTTGACCCGCATAGTTTTTCTTTTTTTTACGTGTTTTCCTTGTCCTACATTCATCCCGTCTTTGTCTAACGTCTTCATTTATTTACTTATTTTTATATTTGTAATTGTCAATACTGATACGAGTTCAATATATGATTTATAATGATAAAATCAATAAGTTGATTATGAGCAACAATCCATTATTTTCCGGAATATATAGCCTTCATAACTCAGTGCGAAATGTATTCAACAATACGCTGAGAAAATATATTTTTCTTTTTAACCGAAACTCGCTGCATTCCCGCCACTCCATAGAACGGAGTTTTGTGAAAGAACACCTCATTTCTTTGTAGCGAAGTGTCGGTTTCCAAACAGTCGGAAGAGTTTGCATATTACCGCCCAAGAATGTAGATGAGAATTCTTGACATTTAAGATGCTATCCGCGTCGGCAGTAAAAGGACATACTTGTGCATTAATAAGACGTCGGAAATTGCTGAATTGCTTTGATGTTTCTTTGTGTTAAGCCGTATAACATTTTGTTCAAACAAAAGTTTCCGCTAAAAGCGCGTAGTAGTTGTAGTGGAGGGGGAGAAGGGAAGAAAAACACACGCGCACACAGCGACAGAGAAGTTGAAAGTTCTTATTTTGAGATGAAAATCTGCTACCAAAATATAAATTACTTTGAGGCGCAAGAAGAAGTAGAGGCAGTAAGAGGAGTGAAACTTGCGTTATTCTTTTAAAACCACGCCAAGAGTTCAAACAGAAGAGAGAAGCGCGGGGGAGGAGGAGGCTCGCGCGGGGAGGGGATGGCGGGGAGGAGAAAAAGGGGGAGGGGACGGTGGACTTTTCAGACGCAGGTGCTCTAGTTACCCTGCAGTGTGAATATTCATGGCGCGGGGCTCCAAGCAAATCCCGCCCATTTGCTCGCCCGCCCCGTGGCCCGCCCCCGCAATAATAATACGCGCCGGGGAGGAGCGGGGCCTGTGCGGGGGCGAGGTGCTCCCCACAGTGGGGTTTGGGGGCGATGTAAAGTGACAAAAAATCTTTTTTTAGCACTCATGCACGTAAACTAGCACTTTACCTTCACCGTTTATTAATTGGAACGTGTTTCTTTGCAGCACGCATTCAGCAAAGTAGCCATTGCCGTACACGTACGGTAAAAAAGTCAAGAACATATAAAACAACTGAGTACTGCAAAGTAAACAAAACACTGGGGCTCTTGAATCAACATGGCTGTCGCCTCGGACATTGCGAATGATCTCAAATTGAGAGAGATGAGAATGGTATGTGTAATTTTCCATTAATTCATAGTAAAAAAACTAGTGATGCTACAACAGCAAATAATTTCTCGCATTATTTGTAACGGCTATGTTAAATTGTATATATTGTAATGCAACTAACGTACCTGTCCGAGAACTCTCCCATGTTAAATTCCACACTCTCTCCTACCTTTCCTTTTCCATATTAACAGGAGAAGTTGTTATCGAGATGTGTTTATTTGTTTTAAAGAATTGAAAAGGAAACTTCAAATGTACTTATAGAATTTAAAATAAAAATTAAGAACAATGAAATTTTGAAACAAATTTATATACATGTTCTTGGAACAATTCGCAACACTTCCTTAAAACAAATTGAAGTAATTATACAATGTTCCTTGACAGTTAGCTTTTCGCTCTCCTTAATAATGACAGAAATATTACAAAAGCTGTTTACTCTAGAGAAAGCTTCTTAAAATTCATCATGCGAAAATATGAGCAAGCATAACCCTACTCTTTGGAATATTATTTAACTTCGTTACCAAACTGAGAGGTACACCCGAACAATTTAATCGCCTAGAATATCAAGTAATTAGTTTCATTTGACATACAGTTGCAGATTCTGCACGTCTCTAAAAGGTAGGGTAGTATCGAAAAAAACCGGACCAACAAAATGTAATGGAATGTTCAAGAAGCTTTCGTCCTAAAGACTACGTTGTGAGGAACGTTTCTTTGTCTTCAGCTTTTAACTTCTGGATTTTAAGGCCTTAGAACGCTTCGTCTAGGTGTTATTTAACTACATAGATTTTAATAATGCTGTCCGAGTGTTGCGTGATCCATTTGACATGAATATTTAGATTAATTTTTTCAACAAATCCTTCATATTTTCAAAGTCAAAGTGCAAATCTTCTCGTCTCGTAGAAGTTGTCTTTCTTCAGAGATTTTATTTTTGTAGATCGGTTGCGTGTGCGCAAAACTTATCTATACTACTGAAATAATATAGGAGATGGTTTTATAAAATGTAAACAATAAAACATGATATGATGTAGCGGCAACTGGACTATCAAATGCTGTACTAACTATATTTTCCACCTAGTTTCAATTAAAAATATATCTGTTTAATAATAAATTTAATTTGCTTGCATGTAACATCTAGATCATTTTCTAACATGCAAAAGAGTATTTACAGTACTAAATGTACTACGAGAAAAGTCTTCCTAATTTTATTGCAAATGCTTCAACTTCTCCAAGATATAAATTAATTTGTTGAAATTACTAATAGCTGTAGGGAAAGTATTATTTCCCAGCCTTTTCAATGCAATATCAAGACTGAACACGCTGACGTGAAAATTTCACCGACTCACAGCTGACAAAGAAAATATTGGCACAGGCAAAAGAGAATCCAATCCTAACAAGACACAGCAATCACTCTTCACTAGACACAATCGTGTATTCTTTGCCAATATTGTTTCTTTCTTCTTTTTGACGAAGAACATCAAATGATATAAGAGCTCTCTTTCCATCGTAGTTTGATTTATTTTCTAAGCTCTCTGATAATGCCCTTCTCAAACTTTCTTGAGCCTTCTGTCTTATTTCTTGGATTCACACCCAGAACACCCTTTCAATTTCGTAAAGATGGTTCCTTTCTTGAGTCTGGTCGTTCCATAGTACACTAGCTCCTTTCGTGACTTTTAATCATAGCGAATTGACTGGCAGCGAATTTTCCTTTTATCAAAGTGAAGTGCATCCACCTTCAAAGAAATGAGATCGAATAAACAAGGTAAAACAATTATTTCTCTTAAATGACTTATGTTAGATCTTTAAAAGCAACCACACAGAAAATAAAAAATATTGTGAAAATATGTACTGTCATCAATTTTGGTTTTAATTAATGTTTCAACAAATTCTATTATCCTGTCCATGAATGGATATTCACTTAAATAAGCAGTTTAAAATTTGAGGAGTGAGCGATAAAAATGGTTAAAACATTTTTGAATAAGAATAAAATGAGGGTTTAGTGATTAGTAGATATAATGTGGTTCCATACCGTGGATCAGTACTATAGGTTATGCCACATATTTTTCATAGAAACAAGAATGTAAATATTTACATTCGATGAATGAACTTTTGCAATATGCACATAGAAGAAATATTCATCGGTATCAAGCAACTATTAATATTAATATTTATATAAGCAATGCAAGAAACAATATTGGCAAAGAATACACAATTGTGTCTAGTGAACAGTGATTGCTGTGTCTTGTTAGAATTGGATTCTCTTTTGCCTGTGCCAACATTTTCTTTGTCAGCTGTGAGTCGGTGAAATTTTCATGTCAGCGTGTTCAGTTTTGACATTGCATTGAAAAAGCTAGGAAATAATAGTTTTCCTAGAGCTATTAGTAATTTCAACAAATTAATTATATCTTGGAGAAGTTGAAGCATTTGCAAGAAAATTAGGACGACTATTCTCGTAGTCCATTTAGCACTGTAAATACACTTTTGCATGTTATATAAGCAACTGTTAATACTATTAATACTTGTTTTGTGAGAATTTAGCGAATTTTTGTGAGTAGGTTTATTTGCATAATCTTTAATTAATGATAATGGAAATAAATCTCATTAGTCGGCGCAAACCACTGTGTACACAGAAAGTATTCATATAAGTTGGAGACATCGAAGCCTTCTAATCATGACGTCACGAAGATGTCTCCAGCGCGGAGTATTTTTGTTGGTGTTGGATAATACCGATAAGCGCTGGACCAGCAAAAATGTAATAGAATGTCCAAAAGTATCTTCTCCTGTAGATTATGACATGATAAACATTTCTTTGAGGCCTTTGATCTCACAATTTTTTAAGTTTTAAGGCTTTATAACGCGTCCTTAACGAGTTATTTAACTATATAGATTTTGACAGTGTTATCGGTTATTGCGGGTTGCATTTAAAATGCATTTTTAGATGCGTTTATTCAACAAATCCTTCATATTTTTAAAGTCAAAATGCAATTAGTCACGTCTCCGTGAAGTTCTCTATTTTTAGAGACCTCAGTTTTAAAGATTGGTCGCGTGTGAGAACCGTAAAGGGTATGTATACTACTGAAATAATATAGAAGACAATAACCTACAAAAGTGTTTGCACGTACAAAAACTTTTTCCGTCCCAAGATTCGAATCCGCTCTTGCGAGTTAACACACCAGTAACATTACCACATACACTACAACCACCATGGTTAACACCACTTACTTAAAAGCTACAAAACTTAAAAGCTACTATTTCTAACTCTTCCCATTTTCGTAAATTCAGAGAACTCAACGAAAATGAGACATGCGATATTTGTAAACGTTCTTTACACTATCCAAGGAAAAGTTTAATAAACAAATTGGATCCATTTTTTTTACAAAATTGTTAAAATGTTAAGGGTCACGATAAGTACCCCAAAAAATCAAAATATTCATTCAAAATATCAAACTCGCTTCGAGTTCCTTCAGATCGATCGGGGAATTTCAATTTTGGAGAAAATCGTCTGAACTGTTTAGACTTAGCTTTGACCACTGACGGACAGAAAGACGGAGAAACATTTTGTCCTGTCTCTTTTGGTATCAAAGACCCAGAAAAGTGGGGTCTGACCTCACAATGTGTTATGGGAAGTAATTTACTATAACTGGGAACAATATTTATCCAATTTTTCTTTACTAGGGCCCGACAATACGAGTTTGGTCGAAATATCGCAGATTTTCCCCGCAGTATTACAATACTTTCTCTTTACTACGTACATGTAGAGAGGCGAGAAAGTATTTACGTACGCAACTCGTACGAAAGTGTCTGTGGCATATGCATTTCAAAATGCCGGACGAAAGGAGCCTCGTCCGGCGAACATTCATTCTTACGCCAAAGACTCACTTTTTGAAGCAGTCACGATAGTAATTACTGTCGACTCCAGTTATAGTGAACTCGGATATAGTGAACCCTCGGTTATAGTGAACTTAAATCACTGGTTCCGTTTCACTTACATTAGATGTAAACATACGATTCGTTTTTAGTGAACGTGAACCTCCGCTATAGTGAACGTAAGAAATAAAAAAAACTAGGAAATTAATTCCCTTCTGGAAAAGAAAATATCATCTAAGAGCCACAAATTACAACACTAAGTACCTTGAATAAAATATAGTCAGCCAAAGATCATAATTGAAGAAAGTCTCCCTGAGGTGAAGGTAGAGTACCCGGAATGCCCACCTTACTGATAACCTTACGCCACTCTCACTGAGGAATCAAAGGTCGTGTCCTGCGTGGACTACAATTGGCGGCGGCGACGTGCGATTGCTTGCTTCAGTTTCAATCTTGGTGGATTTTTTAAGGTCAAATAAATATATTGAAATTTTCAGTTTGTGCTGTTAATGTATTTTGCTATACTAATGCATATTGCGCTATGTTAATAAAATCAATTGTTATGAAGAAATACAATTTAATTTTGATATCGGAAACAGTGAACCTCGTATATAGTGAACCAAAAATGTTAGTCCCCAGAAGTTCACTATGACCGTAAGATTCTATTTACTTTCTAGTATCTGTATCCTAGAAAGAGAAAGTTAAGTAATGTTGCAGGCAAAAGCGCCGATGTTTTGTTTGAGAAACACATTTTGTGGATGCCTGATTAGATCTTTCTTTACTTCTTTCTTTCTTCTTTTTTTCTCTCTCTCACTCTCACTAAACCGTTCACAAGATTTTCACCAAAATAGATATTCATAAGTTTTTGCTACTTTTCCAAGGAAACTAATTTTCCTTAGTATTTAATATTTGTTGGTCATAGTGATATTTCCGTTATGAGGCATCCATACGTCTTCTCTCATAGAAATAGCAACTGAGTAAGACCGAAGTAAAAACAAGTTGCCCTCTGCAATTCGGTCTTAAAACATTACTTCTTGAATGTTTAGTAATAAAAACCACAGATCAACAGATCCAATGAATCGGAGAAGGCACATACAAAAAGGAACCTTTTGTAACAGATTCAATGGATTAGGATGTTTGAGAAGGGTATGAAGTTATTACAATTTAAGTTGTATACTATTATTCCTCTAGGTTTTCTGATATAAGAAAATATAATTGTAGTGTTAGAATATAATGTGTTTTGCGCACAGGAAACATATTAGAACCTATTAATATATTTTAATGTTTATGCAGAAAGTATCAAAGTAATCAACACACTAAAAATACTACTTTTGCATATTGCAATCAGTACTGTAAGTTCCATTCATAAATACTGACTACGCCAGTGCGTCGCACATTTTAGTGTATTTTTGTTTTTGTTACTGTCAGAGGGAAAGAAATTGCAGAATAGCACAAATATAAAGCAAGTATATCAAATACCAGAAAAGAGATGGATAAATGAAATAAACCAGATATAAAGATGAAGCTATTTTAGTATGTTATACAAAAAAGTAGACTACACTGATGTGACAAAAGCCATGCGATAACAATCGTGTCGAACGTCCCGGCGAAGTGTTTTAACTTGACGTGGCATGGACTCAACAAGTCGTTGGAAGTTTCCTGTAAAAATATGCTGCCTTGTTGCCTCTATACCCATATATAATTGAGAAAGTGTTGCTGGTGCAGGATTTTGTGCACGAACTGACCTTTCGATTATGCCTCATAAATGTTGTATGAGAATTATATTGGGAGATAAGGGTAGCCAAATCATTCGCTCGAATACTCCAGATTGTTCTTCAAAGCAACTGCGAATAATTGTAGTCCGGTGATTTGGCGGATTGTCATCCATAAACATTCCATCGTTGTTTGGAGACATGAAGTCCATGAATGGTGGCAAAAGATCTCCAAGTAGCTGAACATAACCACTTTTAGCCAATGATTGGTTCAGTTGAACAAGAGGACCCATGCAAAAACAACCCACACCATTATGGAGCCACCATCACCTTGCACAGGGCCTTATTGACAAATTGAGGCCAAGTCTTCGTGGAGTCTACGCCACACTCGAACCCTACCACTCACTTGACCAAGTCAGGGTTTTCAGTCGTCTAGGATTCAATCGAAATGGTCACGAGCCCAGGAGGGGCGCTGCAGGAGATGTAGTGCTATTAACAAAGACACTCGAATAGGACGTCTGGTGCAATAGCCTATTAAAGCCAACTTTCGTCAAACTGTCCTAACAGACATGTTCATTATACGTCCCACATTGATTTCTGCGGTTATTTTACGCATTGCTTGTCTGTTAGCACTGACAACTCTACCCAAACGCCGCTGCTCTCGGACATTAAGTGATGGCCTTTAGCCACTGCGTTGTCCATGGTGAGAGGTAACGCGTGAAATTAGATATTCTTGGCATACTATAGGTACTGCGGATCTGAGAATATTGAATTCCATTACGACTTCCGAAATGGAATACCCCATATGTCTAATTCCAACTGCCACTCCGCGATGAAAGTCTGTTAATTCTCGTCGCGTGGCCATAATCACGGCAGATGAAACACTTGAGAATAGATGAAAACTACGCCTGTGCGTAAAATGGCACTAGTATCGCAGGCTTGAATACCTTTTGAACGCGATATTACTGCAATATGTATATTTAGATATTGCTGTCTCATTACTTCTGTCCCATCAGTGTATAGAAAATATAGTGAGGAAAGACAGAATCATCTTCGAATATTCAGGTCAGTAGGTTACGAGTAAGCCATTTTAATGAAGCTATTTGAGCTAATAAACTTGTAAGGTAGAGGTGGTTGGATTAGTGACATGATAGTTATCGGCAAGTAGGCTATCTCAAAGAACGGAAGTCTCCACGTTTGCCAAGAAAAACATTTTGTTATAGAGAGTCATGGGGAGAGATGACATAATGAAGGTTTGGAGGACGATGTTAACTTATTCACCACATGGATGATCATGAAAAAAATAGTAGTTCTGCAAAGGCGTTGAGAAAATCTTTTTTAAGTAGCCTGTTTTACAAGTACAATTGCCAGAAAACTATCAGATTTTTGAAATATTGTACCTCACGTTAAAGATCCAACTTTGAAGAACAGATTTCGTTTAGCAAAACATCTGAATCTTCAATATTGCAGTAGGAGAAAATTTTTTTTCCTTTTTGTCTTCAATTTTTTTCAATTTTCAAAAATTTAGGGAATTCAACGCAGATGAGTCATGCGTCATTTTTCAATGCTTTTTTTCCTTCCAGCCGTAAAAATAAAAAAAAAACAAATCCTGAGAGATGAATAGTTAACATTTGAAAAGCTTATTATTTACTGTATTGTGGAAGATTATGTATTTCTCCATTCCTTCATAAGACCCCTTGTACTGTAATATCTCAAAAAATAAAATTACTTTGACCCTCTAGTCCAGGGATTCAAAACTCTTTTCTTGCATCGACTGTTTGAAAAGAATGGGTTACTTAATCGACCCTCTTCAATTTACCCTATAACATAATGCATACTACTTAATCATGACACAAAGAAGAGCACATACTTGTACTTAAAGATAACAATTAGAGGAAAACCTTTGGTTAAAAGGTTTGGAAAAAAGTTTATTAGATTTGTTTTATTATATTTTTGTATTATTATAGTTCTTGTTTTTTTACAGACATAAACAATTTTATTAGAACGTTTGAAGTTTTTCTACAAGAAAGCAATAACTTAGTAACTTCAGTAATATTTTTTGTGATCAATAGCATCTCGTTTTCACCGATCAGTCGCCAATGCAAATTCCGCTAACTACCATCATTTGCCTTAATTAAAATTTCATCTTCTTTCAGGGGTCGGTTCCGACCCCTTTGATAACATCTACTCTAGTCGGAAATAACCCTGGACGTAATTTGTGAATCAAAACGTCTGAATCGAAGATCCTCGCACTGCCCTGTTCGCCGACCTAAGGAGCAGCCACCCACTGTGGCCTGTGAGGGCGACCGCGAAGGTTGACGTGCGGGCGGAGGGCAGAAGTGCCCTTCCCCCTTCCCCCCCCCCCGCCGCTCCGCCGTGTGACTTCTTGACGTCGCCCGACTTTCGCGCAAGTCGGTAGATCCCTTTCACGGCGCCGCTGGAAGGATCTGAGGCGCCCATTTGTTTCACCAAATATTCATGCCCGCCGCCCCCGCTCGCGGACGACGTGGGCACACGTGCACCAAGTCCCGTCCATCCGTTGGGTGGGGCGTTCATCCTGCTTCGTATGCTTTTCTACATTTAAAAAAATTACGTTTTGCGGAGAAAAAATCTCATGTTTCGTACACAAACTATGAAATTTTTCATCTCGAGTACTGTAGGACGCAATGTTAATATTCCATGCCGGAAGAATTCCACCAGAAAAGCACCACCATAGCTGAAATGAGCTCTTAAGTTCCTAACTGATTTCATAATATTTGTAGTAGTGTAGAGTATGTCCGTTTGGTGTCCAAATTGTATACTCTGGAAGTATACAATTGTATTTTCTTGCTGTAAGTTTGACACGGACAGCTGACGGCACTGGGTGATGTAGAATTAACATAAAATCAGAATTTGTCTACAATATGTTTTTAAAGAATGAAGGAAAACAATATAAAAGTTGTCCCGCAAAAAAAGAAATTTTTCATCTTTATCAGACGCGAATATATTGGTGGAAGTTGTTTGTCTATAAAGGAATTGGAATTTTTGTGTATTATTTTGATTATGTTAATATAATGGAATTACATGTGCAATTAACTAATTTAATTTTGTTTTATTCATATTTCGATTGCTTGGAAACACGTGTGTCATGATGTACCTTTTTACAAATCTGATTTCCAGTTAAACTTCTGCCGTGAGCACAAGAATATCACCATCCGGAAGCTCCGAATTCCGCTCCGTAATCTTTAATTTACACGACGTAACACGAATTAACCGGCTGTACATTTCAGCCCTCCTTACTACCCGAACATTTTGTTCACTCGGCCATAAGCAATGAGCGAGGATGAACACAATCATCTTGTAAAGCACCGCTTTATTCGACCACAAAGAAGAGTGAAAATTACATGTTTTCTTCCATTCCCGCCGGCTCTCCTCAATTCGCTGCAAACTCGTCGCCGAGATTGTGCCAGATAATTTCTTGGGGCGCCGGCAAAGGCGAGGTCATGACGTCGACGTCGCCGACGGTGGCGACGGAGAGGGCGGCGATGGCGGCGGGCGGAAACGAGACGCAGAGGGGCGGGGAGGTGAGGGTGACGGTGGGCGTGGCGGAGAAGGCGGTAACGGAGACGACGACAGAAAGTCACACGGAGGCGGTGGTTTTGATGATGGGTATGATGTATATCAACATATTTTAGATAGATAGATATTTATTATTCTGCAGGTTGGTATATACAACCTGGTGGCAGAACACTTCAATTTACATATTACAAATATTAACTTTAAATTCTTTAAAGACATAATAATGATAATGATAATAATAATAATAATAATAATAATAATAATAATAATAATAATAATATGCTAACAATAATAGCATTAACTACATTTAACTATATTTTATTATTATTTTATTTTATTATTTTTACTGACCTGCACAGTTATTTTAAACTATTAAATACAAGATTACACGACTTTTTAATTACACTTCACTTCACTTCATTTGACTTTCACTTCACTTCACTTCACTTCACTAAACAACATTTGAAATTCACTTCTCTTTCTACTTCTATACTGCACTACACTGCACAACACATCACCACACTTCACCACACTTCAATACAATACTACTTTGAATATAATTATATATTTAATACAGGAACGCATTTAATAGTAATTAAGACAATAATAGCAATAAAAATAACAATAATAATCAAATAATAACTGATATAATAATTCAACTTACTAAATTAATGAAGTTTACAAATACCATTAGTTAATTTATTTTTAAATCTTTGAACACCTAGAGGGAAGGGTTCCAAGGGTGTCGCAATTTTAGAAGAATAAAATGTATATTTCGTACAAATTTGTATTTATTTGATTTAGATAAAAATAGTAACAATTGTACGTGACGTTTGAAATAGCATGTTATCTACTGCAGTATGTATTATCTAGAAGTAAAATGGGGGGGATCTACTTACTGTGTTCGCCAGGAGCTGCAGAAGTCTGTGGTTGATGGAGGATCATTCAGTAATAATATTACAAAGTCAAACGGAGGCCGGCGGTAGTTTTGATGATAATGACCATGGAAGAGACGGACTCGAGAAACTAAAAGGTTGGTACTGATAGCGGCGACGGCGGTGGTGGCGGCAGGCGGAGGCAAGTGTGGGGGCAGAAGCTGAGGAATGGATGGAGGCGGTGACGGCGGTGATAGCAGCAGCGATGGCAACGGGACGCAGAGGGGGCGACGGAGGCGTTGGTATCAATGGGAATGGCGATGCGATGGCGGTGGAAGGCGAAGGCGGCGGTGACGGGATTTCGTTGTTGCAGACGGCGGCAGTGGTGTTTGAAATTGTGGCAATGGCGGAGACGTACCCCAGAAGCGGCGTCATCGAAGGCGACGACGGAAACGTCTGTATGTGAGAGGTGGAGGCCTTTGTGGTGGCGGCAATGGAGTTAAAGAGTGGATGGATATGGTGATGATGGCGGAGGCGGTCGTGGAGGTTGGCGGTGGCGGTGACGGCGATGCTGTCGGTGGACCGAATCCCGGCGGTGACGGTGACGGCAGCGGCGTAGGCGGCGGTGGCGGTGGCGGTGGCGGTGGCGGTGGCTGTGGATGTGGCGGCAGGTGGCGGTGCTGGTGGCGGTGGTGGTGGTGGTTCTGGTAGAGGTGGCGGTGGTGGTGACGGTGACGGTTACGGTGACTGTGGCGGTGGCGGTGGTAGCGGTGGCGGCGGCGGCAGCGTAAGCGGCGTTGGCTGCAACGGTGAAGGCGGCGTAGGCGGCGGTGGCGGTGGCGGTGGCTGTGGATGTGGCGGCAGGTGGCGGTGCTGGTGGCGGTGGCGGTAGAAGTGGCGGCGGCAGGTGGAGGTGGCGGTGACGGTGGCGGCGGTGGCGGCGGTGGCGGCGGTGGCGGCGGCGGCAGCGTAGGCGGCGTTGACTGCAGCGGTGAAGGCGGCGTAGGCGGCGGTAGCTGGGGCGGCGGTGGCTGCAACGGCGGAGCTAATCGCAAAGGCGGCGGCGGTGGTGGTGGCGGCGGTGGTGTTGGCGGTGGCAGCGGCTGCGGCGATTGCGATGGCGACGGCGACGGCGGCGGCGGCGGTGGCGGTGGCAGCGGCGACGTCGGTGCTGGCGGCGGAGCGAATCGCAAAGGCGGCGGTGGCGGCGGCGGTTGCATCGCGACTTGGCAGCGCAGCCCCGGAAGCTAACGAGAAAAGTTGCCGGAACTAGAGTCGTGTCGCGCTACTCGGGCGCAACGCCGGAGTCGCGTCGCCTATGCGGGGGCTGCCTTGCAAACTGTCACCTCCGCCCGCTTCGACCTCGGATCCCGTCCGGGGCTGTTTCGACGTTATTCACGCGCCCTTCCGTGATCCCGATGTGACGTGCCCGTTCCTACTACACATCGGAAATCACAAGTAACGCGGTCGCATGGTTTTGCATCAAATTCAAATCACCTGCCAAATAATATATTTTTTCTATGTGATTATCTTCCCTGAAAATTTAATTGTTGTTTACAATATATTTGTAGTACTTATCCACAAATTAATTTTATTTCTATCAATAAATTGTTTTTGAGCTTGTAAATTGTGTATTTTTTGCTGATCCTGGTTCCCAAGAACTGTTTTATTAAATTTTATTTCGTGATCAGTCTGAATACGATTTTCTGTATTGATTTTTTTTTTTTTTTTTTACTTTTTCGCCTACTGCGTCTATACGTGTATTACTACGCAGTAAATTGAAAGTATTGTAATGCTACAGAGAAGTGTTTAAATTTTTCGTCACGAGTTTTCACTCGTGAAGTTGACATCTGCATGATATCGACAAACATAATCTTGTTCCTGTATTAGTAAATTACATCTCCTAACACATTTTGTAGTTAGAATCCATTTTAGTGGTTTTTGATACTGAAATAAACTGAATATATTGATGATTTATTTCAACGTAATCCGTTTCCGAATTTGTATAAATGGGCGCCAGGAAAAGATTACGCTGATACTATTATACAAGTCAACCTTCAACTCTAATTATAAATAAATTAGTTTCCGGCTACCTGGGTCGATGGGTTTCATAGAAATAATCCCTATTGTATGCTAATAGATAATTATCCGATCTGTCATCTATACAGAGTGGTCGAGGAATCTGAAAAGCAAATATATTTCTATCTTGCTACTTCGTTACTAGAATTGGCTCAATGAGAATCACGTATTCATTTCACAAAACATGGAAATTTATTAAACAATTTTGGTCCTTTATGATTTTACACAATATGGAAATAAAACCTTGGTCATGACCTGTTCCAACCTTATAATGTCGTATTCGTCTTCGCGCGCACTTGGACCATCTTCATTCTTCTCCGACGTCGCTGTCCTCAGGCCCAGATACCATCTTCTCTCTTCTTTTCTTGCAGAAGCACGCTTCAATCACCGTTCATCACTGTTTCCGAAGTTAATAAAGTCTCGTTAATAAAATTCGTTCGCCAATTTACGAATTCCAAGTTCGTCCCACGCGTATGCTGAATACTCAACGATCAATAAACTATCTGCTGTTAGCATTCCAGTCCACTTACTGATAACTTCGCCTAAGCCCTCAATGTCCTTCTAACTCGTTCACTTGACATATTTTAAGTTTTACTGTCACACATAGCATTCAAATCCGAAGTTCTATCAATATCTACTCCCTAGTAGATGCTTACAAGTCCCACAAAACTCCTAACATTAATTGGAGCACGATCCGTTCAACACCACGGCATCAGTCAGAATGAATGCCTATCGTATTCTTTCAGCCCTGCAAAACTCGGTCCATCTTTCGATTGTTTATTTGCAGATAACACTTGATGTACTTTCGTACCTAGCCAATCCCTAAATTTCTTGCAAAACGAACTAGCCGTCTTCACGACTGTCACTGCTTTTTCGGCCAATCCCTGAATTCTATACAAAATGAACTAGCCGTCTCCGCGATTGTCACTGCATGAAGATGTTGATCTTGACGACGGCTCGCTTCCCGTTGCTATGCTAGCATATTCACATATTTTTATCCCCTATAATTTACGCAATTTATAATAAATATTGTACCATATTCAGTCACATATTGGTATATCACAATACTGAAAATTGGTTTACGTCAAAACATCTCTCTGGGGTCAACACTAACGCATAAACCATTCAGATAATTTTTCTCCAAAACTGATGTTTCCCGATCGATCTGGGGAGGTTTTGAGAATTTGAATTTATTGTAATTTTTTTAGTACTTTACATGAAATCTTAACCAAATGTTCTCAAATAGGTGCTTTTTTTACTCAGCGATCTCGGCTACCCGGACTGGCACTTTCACCGCTATTATTATTATTATTATTATTATTATTATTATTATTATTATTATTATTATTATTATTATTAATATTAATATTAATATTGTTATTTCTACCGTTGCCCTGCTATGCTCACAAATTCTCTCAATAACACTAATTTATTACATTTACTTACAATTTAATCATGGGTTCGACATAGAACATATTCCTTACTTTGTTGCATGTGGACGTGTAATTTTACACAGAATCACGATTCCTGGAAATTCTAATGATTGAAACCAACCAACCATGATTGAAGCCAACCAAAGATTGATGGCAACTAATATAAATTATCAGCCTTTTGTAACAATAAAAAATTAACACTTATTCTTATATATATATATATATATATATATATATATATATATATATATATATATATATTCTATTGAGCTCATGAAAATTACTTTTTTATGTAGAACATTAAAATACCGTTTGAATATAGTTCGTAAGCTTACTAAAATATCTTGTTAGATGGCTTCTCGGACGACCAGCAGAATGTTGTCCATGGAATCCTTGGTATCCCTGTTCTCGCGTTCTTGCCTATCATTCATATAAATTTAAAATGTTACAGAAAGTCCTCAACGATTTTATATTAATACGATTTAATGTTTCTTATAAAATCGATACGCGGTCGCGACTTTCTCTATCTGTGTTTCGTATGAAAAAACCTACGCGCGACTGTCTATCTTCCGCTACTTATCGAAAAATCCTTCCATTTACGGAGCTATCCTAATATACATTCCCACAAAACACCGAGTATATTTTAATTCGAAATTCCAACTACTACATTAATAAAATATATAATTACAATTCAATACTACTATTTAAACAACAAGCTATTAGACTAATCGTAAACTCCCGCCTCACTATCATTTAAATAATACCCCAGCCTATGCTGAAAATCCATTCGCACCTCACCAACCGCTTAGGTGTGCACGCTTCAATATCTTTTTAGAGTGATTCCTTGCGCCCATCTACCAGATCACGGCTTTCAATTCCCTCTCCACACCATCCCTTTTGCATATAATGTGTTCGGGGCCGTGTCCATTTGCACAGCGCTATGACACCAATCATGGAATATTACACTTTATTGATCGGTTGTCCTAACTACACGTATTCTTTGACTTTTGAGTTTGCAAACAATGCCATTATTACTAACGCTGGATGTCGGTTTTATCATTCAAACTAAACCCGAAGTTCTTGGCTTATCTTGGAAATCTCATTCCGTGGACCTCTTCACCGGTGAAGTACTTAGGAGTATTATTTGACAAAAGACTAAGGTGGAAACCCCACATCCACGCAACTGCTAATAAAGCCTTGGCCAAAACATCAAAAATGTTCCCCTTAATTAACTATCCATCTGCCACTAGTATCGAAAGCCGAATATTACAATACAAATCAATCATTCAACCCACTCTAACCTATGCATGTCCAGTATGGGGTGGCGTAGCACCCCATACCTCCAAAAGTTAGTTGCATTCCAAAATAAGTTCCTAAGAAAGACCCTCAAAGCACCATGGTTTATTCCAAACTCCCAAATTCATTGCGAGCTCAATATATTGCCACTAAACGAACACATAAGTAAAATATCCGACCATTTCTTTAAAAATCTTTACTCTTCACCCTGTTCCACAATATTTAATCTGGGTCGTCGTGCTTCATGGCCCCGTATTAAATCAAGGTTCCCTAAGGATAGACTCAGACCACCGTAACTTGTTTTCTACACCTTTCCTAGCGCTACCTTAACTTCCAGCATGACACCTCGGACAAAACCTTAAAGCCTGAACACCCTTCAAAAATAGTGTGACGTCGTGGGAATACACAATAATCACAGACACGAGCTTCAATGATAAATATGTACAGGTTTATTCACAATATGTACAGTACTACTTTAAGTTACTCAGCTCTGGTAGATCTTTACTTTCCTGATCGCAGGAGCGATCCTTAAAAATGAATAACTGACTCGTGGCCCGCGCCACTCCTCAGCGAGCCTCCCGCACACAGCAGGCAGCTCCGGCGACCTCTTGTCACCCGTGGATATAGTCCACAACGGCGTCCCAACACATGGTTTGCCGCACGAGCCTAACTCGGCTCCGCACCGCCCTGGGCGCAAGTTTTTGTGCGTTCGCACGAGGGTTCCCTCTCAGCTCAACAAACCCCACCCCCGCGCTCTGCGCTTGTTCTTATATAGCCGCCACCCACGTGACCTGAAACGTCACTGGGTTTTGCACACGGCCCACACTGACCGCTTTGCCAGGCATTTTTGGACATCCATTTCCCTGGATTCCAAGAATTTGACACGCGGCACGCGGCAAAAATGCGCTGTCCCATACTTTGGGCATCCCTTTCCCTAGCTCTTAGGATTTCCCAGAATACCTCGGCGTGTCACATCCTGCCTGGCCCCTGGCGTCTAATCCTCTGCCGCCGCCCCTTGTGGCGGTTGCTAACTGTAGTCCTACAATACGTTACATACTTCTCCATACCCTATTTTGAATTTTTTATGCAGGATATAACCACAATAAAAAATTCGTCCCGCAACTAGATTTGTGGATCTGGATGTGATTATACCATTTACCTGGCCATTGGGCTCACACTCTATTGATCTCTCTAACCTACTCTATATTTACAACATTTTTTTTTTTTATCAAAATCTAGCTAATATAAATAACTAACCTACTTCACGTACCTCCTTTCATTCTAATATATACAATTTTCTACAATCTTAAATTACATACAGTCTGCTGCAATTACATCCGTAGTATTCACAATCAAATGATGTGATACTTTCCCTGATACCCCCAGAACCAACAATGTCTTCAGAGCTTCACTTTGTACCTATAATTGCACATACATAAGACACACATGAAACAAACAGAATACACAAACAATACACTTTCAACAATTTGTTACATATATACAGTGATTCTTCTCTTGTCTTGATTTCATACAATGCAATCAAGTGATTCGGTTCAGTGTAGCCCTCCGCATTCCCAGTTCAGTTCAGGTTCCATGTATCAGTAAAACATACGGCTTAAGGCATCAGCATTTACGTGATCCTTACCCCTTTTATGAATAATTTCTAAATTGTATGCTTGGATCATTAATGACCAACGAATCAATCTCGGGTTCTTACTTGAACAATTATTTAGCCATACTAATGGGTTGTGGTCTGTTTCCACTTTAATTTTTGCATTTCCATCCAAATAGTACTTTAATTTCTGCAATGCCCATATTATGGCTTTGCACTCCTGTTCTGTTGTACATCGTAATAATTCCGAATCTGTGAATTTACGACTTAAGTATAACACCGGTTTTTCTTCTCCTCTATCATTATACTGTGCCAAAATGATGCCAATACCTCTTTTGACGCATCACACTGCACTATAAAATCCTTATTAAAATCTGGCGCGTGAAGGACGGGTTCGTGACAGAGAGCGTTTCTCAGTTTCTCGAATGCCATCTCGCATGCTGGCGTCCACGTTACCCTGCCTTGCCGTTCGCGACCTCGCAATAAGTCCGTTAATGGCGCTGATATACCCGCATAATCGGGAATAAATTTCCTGTAGTAACGCGTTAATCCGAGAAAAGCACGCACTTGCTTTTTCGTTTGAGGTACGGGGTGCTCTTTAATAGTTTTTACTTTGGCCTCTACCGGCCGCATCATGCCACTACCAACCAGCCTAGGTATTGCACATTCTTACGCGCGTATTTACACTTGCTTGGCTGCACATGCAACTTCGCTTTCTCTAATATTAGAAACACCTGCTCTAAATGTCTAAGGTGTTCTTGCCATGTATCGCTATAAATGGCGATGTCATCCAAGTATGGGACTGCAAATTCTGCACATCCTGCTAATAAAGCTGCCATCATCCTACTACACTGAAAAGGTGCATTTTTTAGCCCGAAGAGCAATCTTAATGGCCTATACGTGCCAAAGCTTGTACAGAAAGCCGCATATCTTTGCGCTCTCGGAGTGAGCGGTATCTGATGATAAAATTTTGCTAAATCCAATGTAGTAATAATCTTAGCTGCCGCTACTGCTTCTATCCTCTCCTCCATGTTCGGCAACGGAAAATATTCTGATTTTATAATTTGGTTTAGCTTGCGATAATCTACGCACGGTCTTGGTTTTCGTCACGGCGCCTCTACAAGAATCATAGGGGAAGCATAATCAGAGTCGCCTATTTCGATTATGTTATCCCGTAACATCTTCGCGATTTCTTCCTGCAAAATTTTTGATTGACGCGGCGACATTCGATAAGGCGCACTTCTTATCTTTTTCGACTCGTCCGTCAATTCAATGTCCATGGTGACGACATCCGTCAACCCTGGTCTGTCTGAAAATATATGCTTGTACTTTACAATTAAATTGAGCAGTTTGTCGCGGAACTCGTCTTCGACTTCTGTTCCTTCGAGCATAGCTTCCGCATCGAAGTCGACACTATCAAGGTTAATAGCGTACTTATCCAGCTCATCTTCCTCAACTTCAAAGTTTGAGCTGCGATCTGCTACATAATTCAGATATTCGGTACGTTGCTTATTCGCGTCGTATAATGTTTTGATTTCCGGGTCACTTTGTTGTGAAGCTGCGAACTCAGTCTGGGTAACATTTATGAGTTCATTCACTTCGGGCGTTAGTACACTTGCACTGGCGTCCCTTTCACTAACGGCTCCCTGCTGCCTCAATTGTTCAAGGTTTTCTACCTGCTCGTCCGCGTCAAACTCGCCTGCGTGTCGGTCAGCCGGCCCCGACTCTTGGGTCACCCGCGACGTTTCAGCGGCTTTTGCCCGCGTCGTTACGGCTGCAACTAATTGTGGCTCAATAAATCCTGCCTTTACTTCTTCCAACAGAGCAGCTGTTCTATTACTTAATAAGTAATATCCGCTGTCGCATTCCCGAGGCACAACTGCGGCTTTAGTTACTACTTTCCCGAATGGCCCTTCAATAGTGACTTCTGCCACCGGGAGATTTCGTGGTGAGGCATCAAGCGGTTACAAAATCCACACGCTTTCTCCCGTTAAATTCTCGTCGCTAATAAATTTCTCATGGACAAGATCGAAACTGGCACCACAGTCGCGCAAAAATCTCCCGGGAATTTTATTAATTTTCCCAAAGAACACGTAAGGTGAAAACAATTCCGTAGCTGTTTTGTCTGCCACATGATTAATTTTTTCGACCACGCGGCGCTGCGGGCATTCACGGACCATGTGGTCTGTGGCACCACACCCGTAGCATTTCCGCTTGTCTGGCTTCTCGTATGCTGCCCTAACATCGGTTTTCTTACCGCTCGATTTCCCCTGAAATTTCGGTACTATCGGCATCGTCTTGCTCGTGCTTGCAACATGTTCCCCTACGGCTTCCGATTTCCTATAAGGCTTGAACGAAGACCGTTTCCAGCCTGCCCTATTGTTTTCATAGTTGTCTAGTTTACGAGCTAGTTCTAACGGCATCTTAAATTCCCCCCACTCATCAATAAAGTGCTCTTTAATATCAATAGGCACACGACGCTTCAATTCATCGGTTACAATTAGATTCATTAAGTCCTCGAACGTATGAATATCTAGTCCTGCTACCCATTCTTTGCAATAATTTTTCAGCTCTCTCGCGTATACGTTCCAGGTAGTATTCGCGGCTTTTACATGTTTCGCGAACAATTGTCGAAACTTCTCGGCATTGAATCGATACATTTCTAATAACCTACTCTTTAAATCGGCATATTCTGTTCTTCTACCTTGCCCTTCTAAAGTTAGCGATGCATTGATTTGGTGTGGGAGCAGTCCCATAAGATTTGCCACCCACTCTTCTTCTGGAATTTCTAATTGTTCCACCTGACTCTCAAAAACACTTAAAAATGCTGTTATGTCGTCGTCCTCCCCTTTGAATCGGCTCATAACTTGATTTAATCGAATGTGCATTTTGCTATTTACTCCGGACTGCGGACTAGCTCTACCCGCCAGTTGGCCCTGTTCTATTCTCAGTTTTTCTAACTGAAATGCACGTTCCTTCTCTGATTCGCGTTCTTCCTTATATGCCTGAGCTATCCCTTTCACAAATTCCTCCTCGTAATCGGAATGCTCCTCTATCAATTTTTTTAGTACTACCAAAGTTTCGCCACCTGTAATTTGGAGTCCTAATTCCTGTGCCACGTGCACTACACAATCTTTCCCGAATCTCGGTAAGTAAGCCATAACTGAAACCTGAACCGAACCTTACAATGCAGATAGCTATACTTACACCCGATCCTTGCTGACTTCTTGATTTTATCAAAGCCGGTTGGCCTTGAGACGTCCTTCCTTCTCCGTCCTTCCTTCCTTCCTTCCTTCCGGCGTTGCCGTGAAGACGTGGGCGTCTGGCTAGGAGCGGACCCTCTCTGCTCCCGTGCGTTGTAATTATGTCTGCCCGTCGACACACCCACGCACTGGCCCACCCACTGTTCGTAATATTGCGACCACGTATGAGTATGGTGCAACAATGCCGTGCCGTTCCGGCGTGAATGTTTTAACTGCTGCTATTATCACAATTCAGCAACACTTCCCCGTGGAATTCTTATAACCGCATCCACCAATTATACTATTTGGTGAATGATATTCCCCGTGGAATTCGTTTAACCGCTGCCACCAATTATACTATTTGGTGGGTGATATTCCCCGTGGAATTCGTTTAACCGCTGCCACCAATTATACTATTTGGTGGGTGCACGTACTCCCCCGTGGGTTTCTTTATAACCGCTGCCACCAATTATACTATTTGGTGGGTGCACGTACTCCCCCGTGGGCTTCTTTATAACCGCTGCCACCAATTATGCTATTTGGTGGGTGCACGTACTCCCCCGTGGGCTTCTTTATAACCGCTGCCACCAATTATACTATTTGGTGGGTGCACGTACTTCCCCGTGGGCTTCTTTGTAACCGCTGCCACCAATTATGTCTACCCGTCTGTGACGTCGTGGGAATACACAATAATCACAGACACGAGCTTCAATGATAAATATGTACAGGTTTATTCACAATATGTACAGTACTACTTTAAGTTACAGCTCTGGTAGATCTTTACCTTCCTGATCGCAGGAGCGATCCTTAAAAATGAATAACTGACTCGTGGCCCGCGCCACTCCTCAGCGAGCCTCCCGCACACAGCAGACAACTCCGGCGACCTCTTGTCACCCGTGGATATAGTCCACAACGGCGTCCCAACACATGGTTTGCCGCACGAGCCTAGCTCGGCTCCGCACCGCCCTGGGCGCAAGTTTTTGTGCGTTCGCACGAGGGTTCCCTTTCAGCTCAACAAACCCCACCCCCGCGCTCTGCGTTGGTTCTTATATAGCCGCCACCCACGTGACCTGAAACGTCACTGGGTTTTGCACACGGCCCACACTGACCGCTTTGCCAGGCATTTTTGGACATCCATTTCCCTGGATTCCCAGAATTTGACACGCGGCACGCGGCAAAAATGCGCTGTCCCGTACTTTGGGCATCCCTTTCCCTAGCTCTTAGGATTTCCCAGAATACCTCGGCGTGTCACATCCTGCCTGGCCCCTGGCGTCTAATCCTCTGCCGCCGCCCTTTGTGGCGGTTGCTAACTGTAGTCCTACAATACGTTACAACGGTCTCTCTCACCCGGTAAAGTGGATGGTCTCTCTCACCCGCGAAAATGGATTTCCCAGTGGATACCAAATCGAGAGTGACATTATTTACATACTGTAATATATCATATGCATCATATACATCATATGCAAATATGTAATATTGTTCAATATATAATATACAGAAAACTTACCAATGTATCGTACATGAATGGTACCATTTTATTGATGGTTTTATAAATTAACTAGTGTACCCGTGCAAGAACACTCGCATGTTAAACCCCACTCTCTTCCCTATTCTTCCATTTCCATATTAAGCCTGTAATATATCTTTCTCTTCAAGATCTTATCTTCCGTCACTTGTATATGTACTTTTTACTGTTTTTGAAAAAATAAATATAAATATATGTTTCCTTGTAATTGAAAACAATACAATCCACCTTTGTCAATACGAACTATTCTTATTTAAGGTTATTACTGAGCAAAGAGGTACACCCGTGTAATTCAATCACGTAGAATATCAATTAATTAGTTTAATTTCACATACAGTCGCATATTCTACAGGCTCTGAACAGGTGGAGTAGACTCCAGAAACATCGAAACAGTAAAAATATTATTCAATGTTCAAGAATCTCATCCTGTAGAATACTGTGTGAGAAACTATTCTTTGAGGCCTCCGGGCCTCAAAGTTTTAGTTTGTAAGGCCCTAAAACGCTTCGTTTAGGAGTTATTTAACAAATAGATTAAAATATCCGGCTGAGTGCGGCGGGTTGCATTTGATAAGACTATTTAGCTGCGTTTTTTAAACAAATTCTTCATACTTTTAAAGTCAAAATGCAATTCGCCCCGTCTCTGTAAACATTATTTCTTTAGAGACCTCATTTTTAAAGACTGGTGGCGTGTGAGAGCCGCAAAAGGTGTGTAACTACTGAAATAATATAGGAGACGACGATAGTCTTAGATAATGCATCATCAGAAGCGCAGAGTCCAAATTTGAAGTCTTTTGACATTTTGAAGAAATCACTAGTTTGCCATTTCTTTAGAAATTTCTAATAATGAATATCTTGGCATGAGCAGTTGCCACCGTGTTTTCAAGAAATAGGATTATTGCAAAAATATGTGGAGTGTAAAATTTGCAGAGAAATGGAAAAGATGCCGAAATTCTGCAGATCCAAATTCGAGTTCGATCTGGTTCCTCAACTAATCTGAAAGGTGATTTTCGCACTTGGAGCTGGTACGGTGCTCCTCTCATCGGTCTGGGTAGACTCTTCGCCTCCATAGGAGTGCCTGCTCGCGGCCACCACCTTCCGATTGTACTCGCCTAAACGCCCGCGGTGACCAAAACAATCTTCATAACTTTGGTTCATACCTCTTATTCTAAAAGCACTTAAAAATTGACTGTATGCGTTTTCAATTTTGCACTCCCTGCGGGTAAAGTCACATAAAAATCCGAGTGACCGACATCCTGAATGTTGCGTGTCAGCCGTAAAAAAATTATAACGTTTAATGTCACAGGTAAACAAGGATTTTCCTTTTCTGATTTTGACAAATGCTGTTAATTTTGTCCTACCACATCCCAATTTTTAATAAGTTGAGACACTGTGATTTAGAAGGTACTGAAAAAACGTACATTTTCTCAATGAAATAGGAATACAATATTTACGTGAATAAAACAACCGCTCACTGTCCATGATTAGTCCACGAAATTCATTTTGCATGATTTTATTACAGCACGAGACCAAATGGTAGCACCTTACTGTTGCAATAGCATACATTCTGTAGAATTTTATATCAACCAATGCCGACCACGACACTCAAATGCATATGTGAAACAGTTTCAAAAGACTAGTTCGTCTCTTTAAATATGTGCTATAATATCTCCCTACACTATAGTATACGGAGGAAAAATAAAAAGACGGTTTACTATACGACATGCGTCTTGCTCAACTTTATGTTTAAGCCCTTACGACATTTAAAAACATTTTCCATTTACGCTGAAAGTTCCATTTTGAAAACTACCAAATGCAACTTAAGAAGTGAGTGTGCAGAAAAGGTCGTAACTTTGCATTCGCAATCTAATCCAAAGTTAATGGTTCAGAGATAGAGCAGCGTGGACGGCACGGCGGAACAGTGCGCCGTCGACGAAGGAAAGCTCCCCCTTCTCCGGCCGAAGACCTTGAAAACACACACAGCTGTGCCTCTTCTATTCCTAAACACAACCCCAAGCCCATTTTTTCTGTTCAGCCGACACTATGGAATGTTTCACAGGCGTGTTATGACGTCCGTGACGTCCTAACATTTGTTTTAGCGCAGGGAACCGGGCCCGCCGCCGGACGAGCACACAGGTGATGGACGACCGCAGGCGCGGAAGCCTTGTCCGTCACCGGCGCCGGAAACGCGGAAGGAAACCGCCAGCCGGCCCTCGCGGCGGACGGAGGCCGGGCGCTTCCCCGCGCCGCCATATGGTCGGGCCGGGCCGGGCCGGGCCGGCATCCCAAGGAGAGCGGGAAAGGGCACCGCTGCAACGCCGCGCGCCGCGCCGGCGCGGCCTCACGCCTCGCTCGCGGTGAAAGCGGCTGCGACCAGCGGTCACCACCCGCTGGCCTCACGCCGCACATCTGGCCGCAGGGCTCCGCGTGCGGCGCCTCGGCCGGCTTACGTGGTCCAGGGCGTTCACTGATGTCACACTGGGAGGTCTTAGGGCTCCACTCCAGACGGAGGCAGGAGTTTCCTCACGAGCTTGTCAGCTAGCTTGAATTGAGTCGCTGTCAGGAGGACAATTCTAGCTGCCGGCTGCTCTCATCGGTAGTTTTCCGTAGTTTCTCCGATCAACACCAGACGAATGTCTGAGAAGTACCTAAGAAACGAGCCACAGACCGTGCGCGATCTTTCCTGCCTCTTCCGTGTCCTAGCCTCTTCCCTTACTTATACACTCGCTTAATGTACGCTCGCTCTACCACACATGCGGAGAGACCGGTGGGGAGCTTAGAGCTTATCTCTGTTGGGACGGTGACCCGTTTATGGGAAATACCCGTTTATGGGTAGGTCAAAGTCGGATCCTCGCCATCGAGCGGGAAATCACAGCCCCCCTTCTCCCGATAAAACATGCACTACACTTAGGGTACTAATCACCTTAGCAGTTAACGTGCCCGGAATCACCAATCAATCAATCCACTGCGTCGCCAACAGAGAACCTTAATTTTCAAATACCAAACAAAACTGGCAAATTTTTAATTAGGAGTTCTGCCATCATTTCATTAAGACATTGTCGCACTGGTACTTTCCGCATCGACACAACTATTTGTGGACTGTTCAAGCACGGAAAGTTCTAATTATTCGTTTCTTACTGCAGCAAAAACGCGTGAAAATGTCGGATTCCCTCTATAAAACAATTCAAAACTGAAACCATCTTCCAAATAAAACAACTCGGAAGGCGCCCGAGAAAGCCCAGAGGGCAAACGAAGACTCCCGGGAGCAGACGAAGCCCGTCGTGGCCTCCTTCGCTGGTGGTGTCGGGTTGCCACTCCGTAGAGGACGCGGTCGCTGATCCACAACGGACCTCGCCCGGCCGGAGCCCGCTTGCACCTGTCGCCAGCACGGCACGTTTGCACGACAAGGTCTCAAGCGCTACACACCGTATTTCGAAAGGTACAAGCGTTGCATCATGACCAATATGACAAGAAAAAAAAAACGCAATATCTGTATCATTGAATTCCCGCAAGAAAATCCAAAACCCGAAAAACTAACTACAAATATGTACCCTGAATCACACTTTACCTCCGAAATTTCTCATGTTATTTTTCATTTCGATATTAATTTATATGATTATGGTGATATGACAAAAGTAATAATAATGAAAATTACTGAATAAAGGAAAGTGTTGAGAATGATTCAGGTACTCGGGCACGGAATGTTTTTATCCCAGGAGGTGGTGGTGTTCCTTTCCATTGAATGGTGAGGTCCGGCGCTAATCTAAGTGCCGGCTTGCAAGGGATTTCCCTCTCCAGGTATCTCCACATCTCTAAGATTAGGTATCTCCACATCTCTTAACCTTTAACAATTAACATGCTTTGATAGAATATGATCTAACATCGGTCCCGGAGACCGATTTATAATGTGCATTTATTCCAATACAAAAAAGCTTCGAATCAGTATCTTCTGCTTTTTCTGGATCTGTTTCATCTTCATCAAAAAGGCTACGAAACCTATCTTCTTCCTTCTCATAACTCAAGGCACCCATTTTCTAAAGGCAAACAATATTGCAATAAAGAGAAGCATGAAACACAAAATATTTTCCTACGCCCTCACTTCTCTCTTCGTCAGGCAATTTTTGAAAATTGTTCTTAAATTACATTTGCAGTTCACCACAGCACGTACAAGGCAAATGATATTTGTATCAGATATTTTTCACATTTCTACAAACTGCAGTTCACACACACGACCGGTAACATCGGTCTCCGACACTTACTCACATACTCCGTTTTCACATTGATAAGTTGACATGCACCTACCAGGAACGACCAATTTCAGTTGCGAACAATTCGTGTGTAATGGTGAAGAATCCGTTTTAGACGGTTCCACAGAACGCAGAGGGAGAGGTGGCTTAGTGCATTAACTGATTTCACAGCAGTGACAGTCACCGGGACGTCCTAAGTTCGAGTCCCGACGGTGGCAGGATTTTCAACGCTAGCTTGTCAGCTATGGCGAATTCAGTCGCTGTCTGAAGGAAAATTGGTAGTAGGTAGTTTTCCGTGGTTTCTCCGACCAACCCCAGGCGAATGCCGGAGCAGTACCCTAACAAACGGGTCACGGACTGCGCACTATCTTTCCTTCCCCTTACTTGTCCTATCCTCTCCCCTTACACACTTTCACTAAATGCACGACACTACCACACATTCTGGGAGACCGGTCGGGAGCTTAGAGCTTGTCCTGGCTGGGGCGGTGCCACGCTGAAAGGAAAGTCCTGGTTAAGAGGAAACCCCACCAGCCGACGGTAGGTTGGCGCCGGATCTCGCCATCCAGCGGGGCAAGATCACCGCCACCTCACGGTGAATACATGTGCAGGACACTTACGGGAGTAATGACCTCTGTAGTTGACGCGCCCGGAATCACTAACAATGAATCAATCACAGACCGCATTTTAGTCGTGGAACGCCAAAACACATCCCTTTATCTTAGACAGTGTTCATGGTTGGATAAGTTTGTATTCAAAACAATAACATCTCGAAACCTCTTAACAAATTTATTCTTAAAAAAACCACATAGTTGTCGCTGTTGAAGGAAATAATTCGACAGAATAACTATGTGAACATTGTATGTACATTTAAAAAAATAATGTATTAAATTGGGAGAATACATTTGGTTGTTAAGTTTTTTGTTGAAATTTACGAAATAATCGTTGGCGTTAAGAAGTTTTGAAACTACAACCGACTCTGGTTTTAGTGAACTGGGGACTCACATGTTTGGTTCACTATATCAGACGTTCACTTCTATAGATCCAAATTAGATAGAATTTCTCCGCAGTGATTGATTTCATTAATATGTTAATTGTTATAACAAAATTAATTAACAGCACGAACTGAAAATTTCAATATCTTCATTTGCCCTTAAAAATCAAATTATTTTCAATTGTTTGCTTTCTACATTTTTCATTGGCAATTTCTCTATATCCTTCTCCACCCAGAGTTCGTGCTCTCTTCATACTTGACTCTGCATTGCCCTCTGTTTCCAAGTATCGTAATGCATGTATCTTGACACCTTTCAATGCCTCTTCCACTGTTGAAACACCGTCTCATTCTCCGAAGGCTCTACTCGCCTAATATACAAGATCCAATTAACTTCCAGGACTTATTTCTTACCTTCACTATAGCCAAGGTTCAGGTTTACGATAACCCAATTTTTTATGCTTATTTGTAATTTAAGTGAAACAGGATCAGTGACTTAATTTCACTATAATCGCGGGTTCACTATACCCGAGTCACTCTAAACGGATTCGACTGTATCTCATATTAATTTTAGTTAAAACATTTTTCTTCAACAATTGTCTACTGTATACGGAGTATCTTCAAACCTAGTCTTCCATTCTCCTCTTCCCTCCACTCCCCCATTCCTATTCCCCTGCCATTACCTTCGGTTATTCTCCCAATTATACTTCGGTTTTTATAACAAGGCGCGTGAGGACCTGTCTTCATGATGGAATATGACACGGTTTTTTGCGTCTTACTCGGCGGTGCCGCTAGATGTCGCATGGTCGCGAGTCGTAACAAGCAGCTGCAGATCAAGCGATATCTAGCGGCACGGCCGAGAAAGATGCGAAAAGCCGTGTCATACTCCATCGTGAAGCCATGCCCTCACGCGCCATGTTATAAAAACTGAAGTACATCTTGAACGAATATGATCGCCAATCGACTGAAGCGCGGCTGTCCGGACGGAAGCTTCGTTTCCAAATATTAACGTAACAGGTCTCCCCACTGGATGGCCGCGCCCGGCTGATTGTAAGTCGTTTTGGGTTGAGGTCGAGCTGTACAGCTCCTACCTTCATTCTCTCCGCCGATAACGAAAAAAATGACAGTATAAAAAATTTGAAATTAATATTAGTGAAAGAGCTCTAACTTTTCTAAAGAATGAAAAATCAGCTGGCGAGGTTGAAATAAATGCTCAATTCACAAATTGTGGTGCTAGTAAGTTCCTACAATTAATAAAACTTTGTTTGAAAAATGTTTCAATAATGTTAAAAGAACCATTCTTTTGGAAGAAAGGTATAATTCCAGTTATTCTGAGAGAGAGAGAGAGAGAGAGAGAGAGAGAGAGAGAGAGAGAGAGAGAGAGAGAGAGAGAGAGAGAGAGAGAGAGAGAGATGTGATGGTAAGAATTACAGAAAACCAAAAATAGCTATGTAATAATCATTGCGTTCAGCCCTAATTACAAAAGAACCGTATCCAAAGTGAAATTAGGAAAAAGTGTTTCAGTTAATATTAAAACAAAGTGCCACGACGTGGTTTTAAAGCGACCTAAAATAAATAAATTAAAAAAGAAGTGCCACATAGGATTCCTTTTGCCCGCGTTATTTATGAAATATTGAATCTCAAATATTTGAAGAGATAGAGAGTCAATTAAAATAATGAATGTGGATATAGTTGGATTTATACTTGCGTATTCACATTTTAATTTGCAGTTGACCTTGTAATAACTTGACAAGATTATAAAGTGTAGAATACATGTATATAAAAATGCAAGTACAATACAGAAAACGGAGTTTAAAAATCAATTTAAATAATATTCCCTACATTGCTGGATTAACTGAAGTAGAAGATGGAGGTCATTAAAGAACGTGATACGTTGAAATGTTTAGGTCGAACAAGATTGTCAGTGAAGACGAAGAAATTACACGTAATTTCAACTGCAAATTCCTTGCCCAAGTTGCACCAACGCCGCCGCCGCTTAGGAAATACGCCATATCGCATCCTAGGAGCGAGCTCGACTGCGCGAGTGAAAGGGAGAGGGGGAGGGGGAAGCTTCAATCAGATGACGTAAGGCTCCCGAACGTGCGTACCTACATATCACGTGACCAGTGGCCGGCCGTGACCACAAAATGACCCTCGCACCGCGGCTGGACGGCGAACGTCCGGTACCCAGCGCTGCAATCCCCAATATCAGGCAGAAATGTATCATTTATTTTACGAGTTTCTTGATTTTGCAGTTACAAGATTTCATATTGATAAGGCTCTTCCCTGACAAATATTGCCCATTTGGACAACTTTTCACAATTTAATTTGTTTTATATAATTTAATTTTAATATAGAAAAGTTTGGCGGATTTAACTTTTGGTTAATTTTCAATATGTACTTCAATAGTAAAGTCAAAATATATCTATTGGCAGTCCCTGATGCCAAAAATGTGGTTTTCTTTCAAAAATGTCCGTCAGTTCGTTGTTAACACTAAACATTTCACAGGATTTTTCCCGATTCATCATTCTGGAGGGCCCGGCTTCCGCATTTGAAAGAGATTTTCAAATGGGGGGGGGCTACTTTACACGAAATCTCTAGGACACTTCCACCGGCAATAGTGGCTCAGAGCATCAACTGATGTCACTGCAGTGCCTCTGTCCCGCAGGTCCTAGGGTACCACTCCCGACGGTGGCAGGATTTTCAACACTACCAACATACCTAGCTCAGGTCCAGCCACTGAAGAATTCTAGCGCCCGGCGATTAGCAGATTTCCGTGCTTTCTCCGATCAACATGAGGCGAATGCCAGTACCCTAACAAACGGGCCACGGACCGCGTGCGAATTTTCCTTTTTCCTTATCCTATCCTCATCCATTACTTACACACAGTGACACACATGTACTACACTATTGCACATATCGAGAGACCAGTCGGGAGCTTAGAGCTTGTCCCGGCTGGGCCGGTGCCACGCTGGTGGGAGATAACCTGGTTAGGGAATACCTCCCCCAAGCCGACGGATAGGTCGGCGCCAGATCTCGCCATCCCCACCAGCAGCGATTAAAAAACATGCACTATATTTATGTCTAATGACCTTAGTAATTGACGCGCCCTGAATCACTATTCAATCAATCAATCAATCTAGGATACTTTCGAAATTTTCTCAATTATTTCTCCATCAATTTTCTCGGTAAAAACGCAGAAAACTTATTAAGACTCAATTCGATTTTCAGTAAAACCTCAAATTTCGAAAATTGCACCAGTTTAAATGTTTTTTTAATAGCAGCTTTAAATGGCTTATTGGGTCACTCTCAGAATCTGATGTTCAAATACTCCCCTTACAAATCATTTAATTTTCTTTCATGAACATTTTGAAATTGAAACAATCCACTGAATTCAGTAGCAGAAAAGCAATTTTCATTAAAACTTTCAAATTTTAATGAAGTTAAAAATATCAAGTTTTAATGAAAATTGCTTTTCTGCTACTGAATTCAGTGGATTGTGCTCTATACTTTCAAAAATGTTCAAGAAAGAAAAAAAAATTTAGTTTTTTCGACTCACTCGGACGTTGTTCCGTTAAAAAATTTTCAAGGAAAGTGTAGTGTTCCGAAGGATAGAATTTACAATATTATAGTATTACATTACCGTTTCATTAAATACAAGAAACTAAATACTGTTAAAGCACAGCTAGCTTGTTGTCACACCTTTCCTGGACTCCACACAAGCTTCAGATAAATTGTGGCATCCGGGGGCAGTTTCTGAACCTAGATTGTTTGGGGTTTCGTAGTTCTTTTAGAACAACTTTATTTGTTTTCTCTCAAATAATAACTTCTCCATGGTTAAACGACGTACCGCACAGATCATCGAGGGATTTCCTAGGCCAACTCCGTTTAACATTTTAACAGCTAATATTCCCAACCCATAAAATGTGCCACTGCACTTCATGCAGAAGACACAGGCTATTCCCCATTATCACGTTGGACCATAAAGTGTCTCAGGTTATAAATATACTTAGAAATGCTATTAACTCTTTTAGTCCTTCTGCAGGTTAATGGCGTCTACATCTCAACACCACTCTCATGTTGGAAGATAAAATATTCATTCTAAAAACGATAGTTAACCTCGTGCCTAAATATGGCACAAAACTGGACCCCATCTCATAAAACACCTAAATATCTAAGACTCCTTTTGAATTTACGGTTAATCTGCGAATTGCACATTATCCACTGCCTAAAAAACGCATTCTCTTTTCAAATTATACTCACCAATAAAACACAAAACTTCACTCCAAATCTACACAAACAACACTGGACTTTTTCAAATTTGTTTAGAGCCTTCCTAGCATAATCCTGGCTCATCTCGGAGGTACTGCTGCCCACAGCCTTAAACATCTTCACTCTTTCCTCAACAATCTGCTTCACACCGCTTTAAATACCTCATAGTCCATCTCAAATAAACCACAGCCTAGAGATGAAGTCATAGGCTTCCGAAGTCAGTCTTACGCAAGTGCTGTTGGCTGGCAGGGTGATGCCGCCTGGAAGGCTCTCATGCCCATGTTCCGACCATCTTGCCGTGGTTTTCCCCACAGCTGGGAAAGCCTCAACCCTAAGGAAGACAACGGCAAGATGGTCGAGACGACGGCATAACCCAGACAGCTAACAGCACTTACAACGACGAGATCTTGAAATGAACCAATTATCTCTTTGCATTTCCTCCCTTAGAAAGAAATGTTATTTCTTCATGACACACCCTATGTTAGTAACTTCAGCTTACGAAAACCCTTAAATAGACGCCTAGAATCAATACACCCGAAGATCTCTTTCAATCGCAACACCCAAATGCATTAAAAATACAATCTTCTTGCACGGCCCTTCTAGAATGAGACCATATTTGCTTCATAAACTCACTAATACAGTATTGGCTAGAGAGGTTCCCAAGAGGGTGTTCTCACTATGTCTTTGTTCTAGACATTTTATTGCTTAGTCTACGACTACATCACTTGGGTGTGTTTGGGTTGTGCCAAAGAGAAGTTTGCGGCAGAGAAGCAATAAGCCCTGCTCCACCACTTGACCATCCACAAGGTAAAAGTTATGATTTAAAAGAATAACGCAGTTGCATCGAGCTCGATGCTGCATATTGCTTACCGAAATAAACCCAGCCTTGCGGTAGATGCCCAGGTTTGGCTCTTTCTCCTATGGAAAAGAAGGGACCGGGTGAGAACAAATAAAAAAAATCAAATTCACAAATAAAAGTAAATGAAATGAAATGAAGGTAAAATATAAAATAAACATCTTGTGTTTAAAAACAGAACAGAATGTAAAAAATCATTTGGAAAAGAATGATTGCTTTAGAGACAGATAATAGCACAAATGCTGCTGAACAAAATTACAAAACAAAAAATGGTTTTCCAAAACGTAGTCCACCATTGCTCATGATCAAACAATAAACTAGTCTCGTATAACACTCCAACTGATTAAAATATTTCCCCAAGACCGGTCTTCTCGAATACTGCAGTAAAATATTTTATATATGAATACACAGTTTAAGAGTCCTTTACATACTAAAAATATTTTTATAAAAGGTGCAGTTCCATAACACAACACAATACACAAATTTTAATGGCGGGCTACCTCTGCCGTGTAACCTTGCTGTCGTATGACGTAAGTAGTGACGCTCTACAAACGAGGATTCAGTAGGTTCGTGCAGTATAGGAATAGGAAGAATAATACAATCAAATTTTTGCATCTTCAAGTCAAAATCAAACTGTTTCATCGTTTTTGACATTTACCAAGTTCCTGGATATCTACGGAAACTGTAGATACCTCTAACACGACTGGAAGATGCGTGCTTTTCTTTCAATTTCTGCGCGTATTGGAAATTAGTAATATAGCTTATATAACAATGGACACGCCAGACTAATATCTACAGTACTTATTTCCAAATGGCCAAAAAATCGAATGGAAATCATGCAGCCTCCCGCCTTATAAGAGTTGTTCCCGGTTTCGTTAGAAACCTTAATCTCGGGGAAAGTACAAACCATTTTCCACTTTGACTGAAAATTGCAAATATTGTGTTATTTCCCCAATTCCCAAACCGCGTACCGAATGAATTCTCATAATCGGTGCATCACTGCTTACGATACCGCCGACGCCATGCGACTGCAAGGCCCTAAGGAAGAGGCGCTCGCCACTAAATATATGATACTCACATGTGGCATTCACACCTTCACCAATTTTTTTTATATTCTAGGTACATAAAGAACTGCTAAACTATCTACACACAATACTTTGGTATTGCAGTATTTCTGAAGACTTTTTAGGTACCAGTGGTACTAAATGGGTTAAAATACTTAATTTTTCCCAGTGTTAGACGTGAGTATTTTATTTGCAATTCTTGAGCAGAGTGCGTGCTGTTTTTCGCACTCCGTTTCGTGTGGATGCGTTCAACAGAATTTTTGCTGCTGCAAGCCTATGGTGAATAATACAACACATTCACAACTTGACAGGTGTGCAAGGAACGGTGAGTTTTGGGTTGAAACACCAAGAAACAGAGAAGAGCACTTCATACACCCCGCGGCGGGAACTACCCATCCGTCACAGCCCTGATGCGGATTGGTGCTCAGCCCTGGAGATCCAAGTGCCCCCTGCATGTGTGTAAAATTCTATTAATAGCTCGAACATACTCACACGCAAGCACAAACTTCATTAGCGTGGGGCGCGTTTTCTTTGCCTATTTCGACCGCGGATGTTCATTTAAGCGTGATCAACAATACGCGAAAAAAATTCCCTGTTCAATCAAACATCACCAGGACACCTAATTTTGTGATCTGTTACAGCAGTTTGCACGTTATTTCTTTCTAGCCAACATAACTTGGTCATTTTGTTTTCGTGTTATGTTTTGCTGTTAATCGCCACTATTGAAATTATTTTAGCGTACCCCCAACTGGTACCCTTTGCACAGCCAGATTGGGAACAACATCTCCCTCATTAACATTTTCCAGATTAATTCCGACGGTCTCTGACATCACGTTTCCCTCTCAATTTTTTGTTTTTCAATACATTCATATAAATGCACGTAGTTGTGGTCAGTTATGTTAATTACTCAGTACAATAGGTTCTGAAAGCACTACACAGCGCATAATTGTTTAAAAACGATTATCTAACTGAATATTCCGATTGCAATACACAATTGATAGACTTTACGTGGTATTTTGAAATTATTTTTCCATTTCATATGGTCATTGAAAGTACTTGGTATCTCGGTTGCAAAACCAATTGAAGTGACACTGTAACATTAGTTATTTCTCAAATCTAGGCTTCAAATTCAGAAGAAATCTAGTTTGTTTTTTTTTAACTTGACATTGCACTACTTGTTCTCTTCAAATATTTCACCATTTGATTTGACCGCATAGCCCTTGACAAATTCAACACGACTAGAAACCCAAACACACAAAAAAGTTGGTGTATCTGCTAAATATTGTATTTGTAGAGATGCAGAGTATCACATCAATTATTAGTTGTAGATAATAAGGTTATTTGCAGTTCTGCATAATGCGTAAGTATCAACAATATTTTTTAGTATATTGCCAATAACAAGTGTATAATAATAATAATAATAATAATAATAATAATAATAATAATAATAATAATAATAATAATAATAAATATAAAACTTCGATTTGAAGATATGCACTTTACATAAATATGAAGCATATGATGCGGATAGTTAACATAATATATCCAATGGAAAGGAAATCGGAAGGAGAGGGGGGCATTCTGATCCAATCGGGAGCTTCAATACCTATAACTGTCAGCCTCAACGAAGCTCCCCATTGGATGAATGCCCCCCCCCCCACTTCCCGCTCGTGACCTTGAAGAGAGACTGCATTAAATCGGAGCGTAAAGAAGGCCAGCGCAAGGGCCGTTGGCGGTGACGGTCGGTGGCCGGCGAGAGCAATGCCTTTAAGCGGGCGCGGCCTTCGCTCCCTGGCGATCCGTCTCGTTCATTCCCGTCACGCGCCGCGGCGCAGCGCTGCGCCTTCGCGAACTTCGGGCGTCTGCGACAGCTCGGACCCCCCTCCCCCCTCCAAGGACGCGCGCGCGTTTGCAACCTCGCCGCCACCTGCGCCTCCAGCAGCACCAGCCACGACGACGCCCGCGCGTTATCGCTCTTAAACAGTGCCGGCGCTAGGCACGGGCACAACGGGCGATGGCCCAGAGCCCTGCAAGTCAGTGGGCCCCGTGATGGGACTGATGAGAAAAATTAGGAAAATATTAAAAAAGAAATTAGAACGCGACAAAATCGTTATCGTCATTTTTTCCGTGGCGATACAATAGTCTGGTATTTCATACAATTTTCAATTATTTTTTTACCTTAAATAGTTAATTATAGTCATTACTTGCACGGTAGGAGTCTATGGAATGAATCAAATAACGTTAATGTTGAAATTTATTCCACTGAAATTCATATTTATTATTGCATACCGTTAACAAGAGATTTTATTAAACACTAACTAAACAAAATAATTTTTTTATCGTTTTAATCTCACTGTGGACAGCGGTAGCTACTTCTTTCTCGGATAAATAACTTCCTTTGATGGTGAGAACCCTTGAAGCACTTTAAAGCCTGATCCGAGCGTATTGTACTTTATAAGCTTCGTTACAACTCGCCATTTCCAAAGTAGTACTATTGTTGAAGTATTACTGGCTTCCGCAAATGGAGCGCAAAGGCAGAGAACAGCGGTAGCGCACAGACCCTGCCGCTGCATCTGCTTCGGCTTCTCGTCACCTTCGCCCCGACGCGAGTGAGCATTCAGAGGGTTCCTCTCTTCCCCTCTCAGCGTCCAAGGTACCATATGGAACACAGCGCCGGCTCTGATAATCGCTGCAAGGGATCGGCACGAGAACGGAGCTGCAGATTACACGACGTCTCCCCGCCCGAGCCGGCGAGATAATGCGAGAATACGCACACGCCTACACTTCGAGAGATCGTCCGTTGGGATTGCCAGTTAGGCGCCATCGGTACGTTACCATGGCAACGACGGTCAGTAGAAGTTATGACAGCCCCGCCGACCTGCATTCCCGATTAAATAAAAATCACCACGTGCTCCTTGTGAAGACACGATGACCTTCCGGGCGTGAGCCCGTCTAAGATTGTCCCAGAGTGTCTAATGCATCAGCGTTTGATACACAGCAGAGGATTAAGATTTCCGACGAAGGAATCTTATCAGATAGGAAACTCTTTCAGCTAGAGGAAAACTTGCGCGTTTGGCAACAGTGCTAGCTATCAGTTCCATAGAAAGATCTTTCCAAGTACAGGAAAGCATCTGCGAATCTGCACCGCGATGAAGGGGCGATAGCGACGACGTTCCTTCGCTCCGACTTTACGGAGGGAGGCAACGGCCGAGGCGGAGGTGTTCTCACGAGTTAACAGCGCACCCACCGGAACGCAATTCCACAGAAGCTGCCGGGTTCCCCAACTTCCCTTCTTTCAGTAACCCTTCTCTTTCTTTTTTCTTTGAACTTCTTACAAAACAAATTGTATTCGTAGTTAGTTCTTGGACCGACCACAGAATAGATAATATCCTTGGCTAATAAGTGATCTCATGATGTTCTGAAATCAATTTACGGAGGAAAGTTTGGTTGGAATCACCCGCAGTGTTTCGTTGTTTGAAGAATGCCAAAACGAGAGCGAGAAAGGGAATAAAAGTGAAAGAGAGAAAAAAAGAGATAACTACATAAAAAATTCTCAAGACCGAAGGGCAACAATTTGATACGTGGAACCTCCAAGAGAGAAGTAAGCAATTTGGGCGGCAACTAAGTTTGCTGACCATCCTTCATTTGAGAGGACAGTCCTTCACTGACGTTAACTGTCTTCTCGTCCTTCTTTGTATTTTAAATGTCCTCCTTTTGGTAAATTTTTAACATTTATTGTCATTTATTATATCACATGAATATTATCTACTACGTTGTATCATTGATTGTTTAATTTAGAACAAAAAATATGAATATCCTTTTTCTGAACGATGACACACGAATGTATTATAGTGTATCTGTCTAGCAACTAAAATAAAATAAAAATGAGACGCTTAGATCAACTTCATCTGCATTTTGTGAACGAATCTTTTCACTTGAATCGCAAATGGAGAGAAGAAATAAATAGAACTAATGTTAGTCTAAATTAAATGTTTATAAAAAGAAATGTATTGATGCTCTTGTGTTTTCTTTTGGGGGGGGAGCCTTATCGAGAGTCCTCCCTTTTACATGAACATAGTTGGCAACCTTAGCGGCAACCGTATGTTGTAACGAGGCATCAGCAGTTGCGATGGGGTTGCGACGAAGCAGGGTGGCCGGGTGGGGCGGGGCGCTGGGAGGCGGACGCCTAATGGCGGCACGGCGCGGGTCAACGATCAGATACGAACACAATTCTGCCTCTGCTCCGACAAAGAACTGGGCATCAAAGAACCACCAGGTATGAAATTCTTAAATTTCATCTCGTGTAATTTCCTCTGATAGGAATGTTCTTGCAATATTATGTTCGCAAGAACCTAGGAGTAGATTTTTTACGACTCTGGATAACCGCTTGTAAAATGTCTAGCTTTGTTTCATTACTTAATGACGTCCTACTTGACCTGAGAGAGCACGTCTCAACATCACAACCCTCAAAACGTTTTCACAAATTGTAATCTGGTTTACGTGTTGGCTGAAGAATGTTTAAATCTTTATTCTACTAACTAAATTGTGGCCATCTTTGTACCAAGTTTTAAACAAAAACCCTTTCAACCGTGGTAAACATTTTCACAATTGTGTATAAATAATGACAAATGAGTAATAGTTGTTTTACTGAGAAACACTGCAATTTAGTGTATGCAAATCAAACTGTCATATATTAATCAAACGCTATTTTAATATTTATCGTAACCAAAGTTATCTTACTGAATAAAATGGTTAGTGGTTTTTTGACCACAAGCATATTGTATCATTTTTCATACATGCGTTGATTTACAAACCGACGAAAATGTACCCATTTACCATTATATTTATATCATAATATTTTTTTAATGTGTACTATTAGCAAAACACAATAAGGCGTCATTAAGCGTTTTATATTTGGAGGATGAGTCTGAGTCCGGGACGACAGTCCACCATCAGTCCCCCAAATGCTTTACCAATAAAGCAACGAAAACAAATTCTAAAATATTCGTCATTTCCTTATGTCAGCTTAGGAAATTTAATTTTACCAACCAGCAATTCCTCAACCTAAGAGGCAACTTCCTGAAGTGCAGGGTCTCCCGCTGTCGCTGCTTGCAACGATGCACGGTCGGCGGCGCAGCGAGCGCGGCGCGCCCACTCCGCAATCGCCAGGGCAATTGGCGCCCGCGCAGGGCCCTCGAGGTGACGCCAGGCTTCTCCCGTCGCCCTCGCCCCTGAACGATACCCCACAAAAATGTTTTCTACAAATTTACGAAGCTTTCTCATTTTTGTGTCTTTCTTCCTTCGTATTATGTGTCTACCCATCACCTAGGTTTTTCTACAATCAACCCACAATATTCCGTTTCAACTCAAACGATTGGATGTGTTGACATGAACATTTCAGTTGAATGTATTTTAGCGAATTTTCGTACTTCCCTATTACATGAATCACAACGTTTTGCAAATATCTTTCCAGTTGCAATACGGTGGTGAATTACATAGATTTTTTTCATTAATTTTGTCACAAAAAGGAACTTCTTATTGTTACACTTAAGATGAATTCAAACTTACGACAGAGGCAAAAAGATAACCCAAAGATACATTAACCGTATATTGTTATATCACATTTCTTTCTATCAAATAAGTAATAAAATCTAACATTTGCCTTCGACAGGTTTGTTTACGTACGTACTAATGTACTATTGTAAATGTAACATCTGATGTGTTTCGTTGGTAAGTAATCGGGACGAACGCTGTCTCATTGGCGCCAGCAGAAAGGCCGAGGGGACAGGGGCGGCGACAATGTCGCGGGCCGCCGAGCCGCATCGGGGCGCGGGTCTTCCGGCGCCGCGGGCGACAGCCAGGGCCGGCGAGGCCGCGGCGAGGCGAGGCGACGCCCGGCGCCGCGCCGGGTTCACCGGCTGCTCGCGTCGCCTAACCCCGTCCGGGGTCACATCCGGGGCGTCGCCGCCCCTTCGCCCCGCAACGCCTAAGTGCCCGGCGCTGCCACTGCACGCTCTCCGCGCCAGCGAGCGACACACCCACACACGCCCACCGCCCACCTCCAGGAAGCGATCACACCGAACAATCAAATCTTCTTTCTCCCACACCAAACCATCACCCGGAACACTATTGCGCGGCAGAGTGCATCAAACCCATATGCACATTGCAATAATATTACTTTCCTTTTAGCTAATGCTGAAGGGAAATGTGTTTTCTTTATTTTCGTTGAGACATTGCTGCTAGCTGGAGGCATCCCGAACGTCCGGAGATTTTCTCGGTCGATGGGCCATTTCTAGATGCGGAATAAGCTCACCGTTCGTGCCTACAGATGGGAACGAGGACTCGATGGGCAAGGAAAGATATACGCGCCGTCAGATGCCCCTTGTTTAGGGCACCGCCAGAACCCGAAGAGAGGAAACATCGGCTTCCACTCTCAGAATAATCATTCTCATTCAAGCGGTGGTCAGTATGGGCTAGGTTGCCAACCATGCTCTATTGACGTCAATTGCCCTCTCGTCCTCCTTTGTATTTTAAATGTCCCCCTTTAAGTAATTTTTTGATATTTGTTGTCATTTATTGTATCATGTGACTAACATCTGCTACGTTGTATTGTTTATTGTTTAATTTAGAACAGAAAACATACATATCCTTTTTCTCAACGGCGATACACGCAGATGACACACTCAAGAGTGATTGTGGTTATCTAGCTAAAAAAGACTCTCTGACTATCTTCATCTGCATTTTGTGAACGAATCTTTTCACTTCAATCGCAAATGGAGCGAAGAAAGAAACAGAGCTGATGTTAGTCTAAATTAAATTATTATAAAAAGAAATGTGTCGATGCTTTGTTTGCTTTTTTCCCGCTAATTGAGTGTCTCCCTCTTCCATGTGCATTGTTGGCAACCCTAATATGGGCCAATATTCGCTGCTGTCGAAACTGCTGTCACTTCCGGGTATCCGATATACTTGCCAGTCTATGAAGCTTCAGCCGCGGACTCCCAACTGTGCGGTATCGATCACTGGAAAATATGTCAATGCGTAACCACGTGACTTTCCTCGCAAATGCCCTTCTGTGTAATTTATGGAACATTAAAATTCATTTTTCACGAATTCTTGCGTTTCTACACAAAATATTTTTCGTTTCACTACCTAAAACTTGAAAAAAATTGATGCTTGAAGTCTGCACCTTAAATCCTAATCCGTCGCAAAAGATGTCAAGTCAAGTGCAAAATGTTATTTCTATAATATTGAAAGAACTAAACAGGAAGTAAATAGAAGCTCTTCAAGTAGTAAAGTACTTCATTAATCCGACAATTCACAGAAGATAATTATCACATCAATTGCGGAGGTCTTGACGTACAAAGCATCTAAGGTCTCCTCGACCTAGAGCGATCACAGTGTAATCTCGAGATTATCAGTATTATACACATTGTCGTCACTATAAGAGCGCATTTATCTTTGACCGATTACTCAGTTTAACAGAGGCGTTATCTGGAGCGCACAATACACCAGGAAACACCACGCTGCAAGCCATCCACACTTCCCCATACTAGTATTTACTCAAAGCTGCGACTGGCAGGTCATCAGCTGTTACTGTGGCATCCAATCGGAAGGTTGAACGCCGCCGTAGTGACGTATAAGCTCCGACTGGACGGCACCGCAACAGCCGATGACCTCCGAGACGCCGCTCTGAATAAATCGGCGTATAAAGCTTGACCTCATAAAAATCATTGGGGTTACGTAACTCCAATTTTGAAAGAAGACCGCAGTGTTCCGGCTTCTGAGAATGATTGAAACGCTCACCCCACTGTCAGAGGCAACACGTGGCCGTGCCGGCCCTTGGCGGCCACGGCTGCCGGCAGCGCGCCTCCTTTTTCGGTCCCGTACGGTCAACACGGGCGGCGCGGCGGGAGCGTCTCCGCATGAGAGGGGCCTTTGAGGTGGCGGCGCGGAGCGGCGCTCGCCAAGGCGACGATGCGGCGCGGCGCGGCGCGGCGCGGCGCGGCGCGGCGCGGCGCGGCGCGGCCCGCCGCACGCACAAGGCGAGCGGTTCATGGGGCGGCGCAAGCCGGCGCCTGCCAAGATGAACTCGTTCGCCTTTCTTGGGAATTACACTCAAACTTCGATATCTCCAAGCGTCCTCATTCAGGTGGCTCAGTTAAGACGTTTCTTTCAATACGTTTTGAATCGTTCCACATAGATGATGGAACACTAAAACGAACGTGTGCGAATGGCGCATACGATGATGTATTACATTAGAAAGATAACTTTTCTGAGGAAATATCATTCAACTTCGATTTTTTAATGAAAACTTATAGATTTCTATAGCACACGATAACGATCGTGATAAGGCGAGTTCATACATACGTGTATTACCCTCCGTTACATGACAATACTTTTTGAGGCACTTAACGAGTTCTTACGACCACGCCGACCGTTAATATGTCGTGAGGTAGTATCCATTCTACTCGGTTGTGTTGGTCCCGGGGGTGGAATATTAACGGCTGGCACGGTCGTCCAACTGAACAACAAATAATTTCTCAATAACAACGTACGTTCGTTTTAGTAAAAATTGCATCTCAATACCTGTAACGGTTAATTCGATTCTTAAGTAAGTCCTCCTGGTTAGCAGGCCTGGGCAACAAGTCGAACGCAGTGTTTTTGTGTCCATCAAATTCGCTCCTACTAATGGTATACTACCTGATTATCAGATATTGGCGCACGATCCGCAGACAGCGATATCACAATTAATACACAATTTAAGGCTTCATTTTGTTGTAATGCTTAAGCATACTAGGGTAAATAAATAGCACGCGTTTCAACAGGGTTGATTTGTTTTGTAAAAAACAAAGACCCCCCTTCCTAATAACATTCAAACGGGCAGTGACCGATCACCATTGCTTTTATTCATAAAAGTAGATTTCCTCTGAGTTGAAGTTGCCCACGCCTATTGTATGTAGTAATGAAGTAACATGTTTCCACCCGTTCGTCCGCCTCTCAGTTAGACCCCTTCCGGTTCATCATTCGAAGGAAATTAGTAATTTGATGCGTTTCGATCGTCTGGTCGGCAACTGCTCATTTTTCTGCTTCATTTTTCATTCATACAGAAGCTTCTAAGAAATTTCTCTAACAAACGTTTATTACTATTATAATTATAATTATTATTATTATTATTATTATTATTATTATTATTATTATTATTATTATACTATTATTATAATTAATAATTGCTTCCTTTCAATTTGCACGAGCATGATATTTAAATTATTTTCTCTTTCCGTTGCTCCTTATAGCCGTCAAAGCTATATTACTTGGGTATGCTGCGGAAAAATGAAATCCTATATTAAGATTTCGATTGGTTTTAAGTAAAACATGTTTATACTTTCTCGCATACTGTTTACGCAGTACCCCAAAAAATGTGGATTCCGACTAACAACGTGTTAGAGCAAGTAATTTGCTACTTATTGGAACAAGATTTATCCACATTTACTGTATCAGGAACTCCCAAAACAAGTTTTTCTGTTGAAAAATCGCCGTATTTTGCAGCGTTGCAATACTTTCATTATACTGCGTAAGAAGTATACGAGGAAATAAACATATGTTAACCACTTAAAACAGTTCGAAATGTTAATAGGGACTTTTATTTTTTCGCAACAGTTGCAAGTAACACCACTTTGCCGGTTGTAACGAGCAACTGAAAGAGAAAAGAATTTCCATGTGACCAACTGCAGATGAATATGTAAAATAAAAATTATTTCGAATTTTCTTGTAGGTTATGAACTATAAAAATTTGAACAACTAAGAATTAATATAGATATTCAAATATTGTATCAATAGTCACATTTCAGACTCCTACTGAATTGCCAAAACAACTGTCGCATACCCACTCGACTATTATACTCAATATGGATTTGTCCACATTGGTTGGTGAATACAATGTTCATTCAAAACACTCACGCGCCCGCATGATAATATACACAACGATTAAAATCTACAACGAAGCTTGGAAGTTTTCCAGGTATTACGCAAAGTCCACGATATGTTCACTAGACATTCGACAATATCAGAATATTTCACGAGCTGGTTATCAGTGGACACGTATCTAAGTTAGTAATTGCATGCACTGTGGGTCAGGCATATGAATGGAAGTTGAGATAGTTAAGCCATGAAATAAGAGAAAAGTACAATAATTATTCTCACCGAAATGTTTTTCGAACATAAACATTACATTTTCAACAAACGTCATATTTCAAACCCTGAAATTCGATTACGAAATGACCGATCAAGCAATTGTCCTTTTGGTTGTAACTTTAGGTAGTTTCCTGTCACAAATGCTGACGTGCGAATTCCTGAGAACAACGCATTACCTTATCCACAAAACTTAAGAAGCCGATCCGGTGGCCGAGATCGCTAAGGCAGTAGTGTAAAAATAAATAAATAAATAAATAAATAAACAAATAAACTTAAGAAATAAATTTCCCGTGCCTATCGGAAGAAAAACACGAAAGAACACTGGATATATCAGTCATGATCTTCGAGAAAATAAATAATGATTTTAATAGCCTTGACTCAGGTAAGATTCCCACAATTAATTCCTTAATTGAGATGAAGGAAAAACAATTTATTGTTTCCGATCAAATGTAGTAAACTATTTATTTCGAGTCCCCTTGGACTTTTTACATAGGAATGGAGGCCAGAAATGTCGCTACTCTGGACCAATGTAAACAAATTTCACAAAACTCTGGACCCCTGCCGTACAATCACCAGCGACACATTGAGATAAATGTGAAATTATTATTCTCACACATTTCAAAACAAAATTTCAATGGCATTTCATTTTTTCTTTGGTTTACAAAAATTGTTGAAAGTAAAATGCAGTACAAAAGATTGGTTCCTAAAATAATACACTAAATAGCTGGATGAAAACGAACACAAACTAGTTGTACAGAAGTACTTTCTCGCGTCACTAACGGTAACATAAAATTATAATCCTGCAATTTCTGTTCACATTAACACATTTCATCCATTACTCGCTTAATATTTTCACGACGAGAAAACTCATTACCAATCTTCTTGAAAACATTAAGCGCGAGACTGACAAGACGACCAGACAACACAAGACAGACCAGAGAAGGCAAGACAGACCAGAGAAGGCAAGACAGACCAGAGAAGGCAAGACAGACCAGAGAAGGCAAGACAGACCAGAGAAGGCAAGACAGACCAGAGAAGGCAAGACAGACCAGAGAAGGCAAGACAGACCAGAGAAGGCAAGACAGACCAGAGAAGGAAAGACAGACCAGAGAAGGAAAGACAGACCAGAGAAGGAAAGACAGACCAGAGAAGGAAAGACAGACCAGAGAAGGAAAGACAGACCAAACAAGACAAGATAGACAAGACAGACCGTTTCGCAGTCCATCACTTTTTCGGTATCAATGATGCACAAAACACGGATTCTGACAACACAACATGTTAGACGAAGTAATCTTTATCTATACTCTATACTAATATACAAAGACGCAAGGGCGTTGCTTTACAGTGCGATAATCTCTTAATGTATTGGTCCAATATCGATGAAACTTCTGTACTAGCTTCTTTTGAAGGCCAGGGGTACTATAGGCTATGATTCATGACCATTAACCTTAATACTTACAAAATAATTACTTTTTTGGACTTTTTCGCCTAGCATTACATCACAGATTCAAGCGTGCATCAATGTACAATAGTTTTGCTGCGCGCCACCAGAAGATGCCGACTGTCATTTACGATTGAGTTCATGAATGCAGAGGATTGTGAATAGAGAAGACTTTATTTTCACTGCCAATTGTCTAATCCGAAATTATTAAGATAAAATACTCTACTTATAAAAGTAATTTGGATATATTGCTTTTAATTGCGTCTAGGCATGAATGTATTAAGTGTACCAGACATATGAAATGATTTCTTCAAATCATTTTCTGATGGATGTGTTTAATATCGTTGCAAAGTGAATGATATGTAGTAAATTTAGCATGATCATTATGTACTAGCGAGTTGCAAGAGCAACAGTGCGAGCGAAAATATCATGAGTGAGTTATTATAGTGGAGAATTAAAAGGTACATTTGAATGGTGAACGAATGATTATTTAAATTAATGAAATTTCAGCAAGAATTTATATTGAAGTAAACAGTAATGGTAAATGGGTATTTGAAGGAACTGAATGTGTGTCAAGGCTGGATTTCAAGGTTGTTTAAAACAGAACTAAAGAGATTACTTTAGATAATAGAAAAACTTTTGTCAAGCCGGAATCCACTGTGATCTCGGATTTTTGAGAGTTTGTAACTGTCTCTGGGTTTAATGGCTCCTTTCCGTCAGCCACTATTTATCAAGGAGCCTTAAACGCGTAATCCAATTTAATTAAAATTACTCATATTTAAACTTCAATTGCTGCGGTAAGATCAATTTGCAACTTTTCTCAAAAAATACGTGAAGAAAAAAATATGAAAAAGAGTAAGTTTTACAATGTGGCAATTGATTGAAAGTATTGGAATAATAGTATGTAAAATTCCACAAAAAGAATATTCGTTCGAACGTGTATTTTATTTTGTATAATTTAAATTTGTTTATTAGTTTCCGTTATAAAGTGAAAGAAGATTGGGGTCGGGAACCCCAATAGGAAAGAAATATAAATATCTTTTTAGTGAGAAAGTGTTTTAGCGAGTACGGAAGCCCGGGTATTTCCAGATGGGAGCAAGGCAGAGGGGGGGCGGAGTACGGCGGAGGGACATACAATAGAATAGATAGAAGTAGACTCAGCGGCATGGCGGGAATAGATGGAATTCCTCTTCCTGTCTAAAAAATTATTACGATAAATACCCCAGCAACGCGGAGTACTTCAACTAGTTCACCACATAAAGGAACAAGATTTATCAACTTTTTCGCTAAAAGGGCCCGGCAACAATAGTTTTGCTGGTGAAAAACCGACGTTTTCCCACCAGCATTACGATACTCTCTGTACTCTATAAGCAGTACGCGTGAAAGTAAAACGTATGCTTGAGACGTGTTTTTTTCTGTATGTACTATCTAGTGCTGCTCGGAACGAAGCCCCGCATACATTACGGAAGTCCAGATGTGTGATAAGGGGAACGCAAATGTTCCGACTGAAAGAGTACAACGCAGTGCAGATTCCGATGAAGTGATAGGAGGCTCTTAGGGATTCTTTCTCTGGAGTTCTTCAGTCGCTTTCGTCAGAAAAATGCCCAATGTTAGGCGTCGTCTCCTCAGATGGCCAATCAACATAGCGTCAACTCAGCGACTTGAGACGGGAAAAAATAGTTTTATACCTGAGAAATATGTTATAGGCGATCTAACAGCGTCGCTTGATCATGGTTCTTACTTTCATTTTGCATTACTATAATCGGATTGTAATTTGAATTCACACTCTAAGACATTTCTTGAACTAATAATAGCCATTTCGACAATACTGGCCAAGAGTAATGTAATTTTTACACCTGAATAACCAGGAGTCATTTTTGAGAAAATTTTGAAAATGTTGAGTCTTCATGAAAAGTACCCCCAGAACCCAAAATTCGTTTCGAACTCGCAGGACCTCGAGTTCTTTTAGATCGATCGAGGAATATCGATTTTGAAGAAAAATGTCTGAACTGTTTAGGAGCTAGCGTTGACCTCTGACGGACGGAAAGAGACGTTTTCTCGTCTATCGATTTTTCGGTATCAATCACAAAACATGAATTCTGACTACACAATATTAAAGGAAGTTATTTTCTGCATATAGGAAAGAGATTTATCTGCGTTATCATTACCGGGGCAGGAGCATAAATTTTCCTGCCGAAAAAGCAAGTTTGTTTTCTCTCGCAGCATGAGAAAACTTTCTCTACACAGCGTAAGCAATAGGCGAGAAAGTAAAAATGATACTCAAAATACAGAATTTTTTTCAAGAACATTTGAAGAAATGCACTCACGTTATAAATACTCTTATACATATTATTTGTCGAAACAAGTCTAAATTAGGCAGGTGTGAATGCAATCCCGCAGCGAAGTGGCCTCTTGAACGCCTATTTCTTGACATCTTTTCCAAAACAATGGTTCGAGTAAAGTTCCACACACCGTAATCCTCAAAATCAGATCAATGCAACCTTTATTAAAAATTTGGGGGTTCAATTCTTTCGGGTCAAGAGTGGGGTGTTCTGTATCTGGAATTCTATTAAACCACGCTTCGTTATAACATATCCTATTCCGTCTTTCACACCTATGTATAAAAATGTGCTAGAGTTCTCGCATGAGTACATTAGCATCTATAAACTGAAGGAAATTATTAGTCTAGATCCATTACAAGAGGAATCGCAACATGAACTCGGAAATAAACAACAAAACAACGAATGGTCCTGAAACACGAAACGAATTCCTTGAAGTTGCATAGTGCGGACATGGGTGTCAGTGCAAAACATTCCTGCGGCAGGGTATTTCGGGGATGCGACAGCGGAGCCGGGCGTGCGCCGCCGGAGCTAAATGCGAGGCGCGGTATAAATAAGAGGCGCGGCGAGGCGACCGCGGGAGGCGATCCCGCTCCCGCCACGTGGCCAGGAGGGCCCTCGCGGCCGCCGCGCCGTCCAGAGGCTCGCGGCACGCCCCCTACCCCTCACCCCACCCCACCCCACCGCAAATAGCGCCGCCGAAAGGGCGCGCGAGGCGACCGCGGCGAAAACAACGGGCTGGAGCCAATGCGTGCAGTCGCTTTCGGAACGAGGAATGTCGGGCACACCAACAGAAAGCTAAACAGAACACCGTTCAGAAACAAAAAGGTAACATGAAGTCACTTCCTTACGTTCTTCCTTCCATTCAAAGGTTATAAACGTGGAACAGAACAAAGTTCTCATGACAATAGAGTATCACACGGTGGATATGAAGAAAAATAGTGCACGTCTCCCAAGATTAAATAGAATTGAATTGTAAAAAGGCACAAGAATTACCATACGGTCTATCCTCAAAACTATTCAATAGAAGACATATCGTCAACAATTGCAATGTAAGAAAGTAACCTGCAAATTAATTTCTGCAACATACTGAACGGCGCCATCGTTCTTGGAAGTCGCTGCCTAGCATCGAGAGCGGCGGAACGGCCCTTATGCAGAAAAGCAGCAAGTGCAGTGCGGCAGCGCCGTAGGCGGGGTGGGGGCGTGGGTGGGGGCGTGGCTCGGATAAACGCTCGGCGTCATTCGCTTCATTCCATTTGCGCCTCATATTCCTCACGCAACTGCCGGGCAAACTACGCGAAGCGCACGCGCGACCGTGAGAAGCAGCAACAGCAGCAGAAGAAGAAGAAAGAGGAGGAGGAGGAGAAGGAGAAGAAGGACAAAAATAAAACTGTCGGACAAAGGGGGCGGGGCGAGCAGATCGACCTTCCAGTGTAGGACAGTCACCAATAAAGGCAAAGCGGAATGAGGCAGCATAGTGAAGGCTGAGACGAAGTACTCAGAAAAATTTGAAAGGCAGGAAAACAGAAACACTTCAAAGAAGTATAGATTATCAAAAGACGGCAGTAAAAAAAGATATAAAAAGACAGAGAAAAAGAGAACTTGTTTTCAGGAACTGTGATACTGAAACGAAATAAAGCAGCGAGACAAATATGTATACAAGCCAAAGATACTCCATGAGAGGGCAGAAGGAACATATTCGTTAGACAGTAATTTAAGGCAGACACTACGATCGCATCAGACGAGTGTGCAGCAGAGCCAATACGATATCTAGTGTCAATGTGTAACTCCACTGAGGCGCTATTCTCATGAGAGAACGCAACTCCAAAATGTTCAATTCAATCTACCCCTTTAAGTAATACGGAAATCTTCAAAGATCTTTGCGACAGCTACGTCAGTACTTGAAGACTTGTTAAAATATGAGACCACGAACCTTGAGAATCATTCAAAACTTTATCAACATCTACTGAAAATAAGTTATACCTATGAAACACTAACTCTAATAATAAGTCCTTCGGGCGTAATTCGCAGCGTACTAATGAAAACATTTTGTAGCGTGAAATTTGCACAGAAAATTAAAGGAGTGAAATCGTAAATCTAACCATTTTTTCGTGTACACTAATTTTTTTAGAACAGAAAGTATTAAAATGATGCACAGAAAAGTGCCGTTTTTCGAAGAAAAAAACAAACGTTCGTTGTGGATACCAAAAAAGGCGATTTTCCATGCTTCCAAGAGTAGTAAATATGTAATATAGTCAGAACCATTTTTATGAGGTACTGATGGCGAAATTGGCATTCTCCACTCTGTCAGTTCGTGAACAACATTATCGCCTAAATGTGTACACAGGATACAAAAATTAAAATTCTCTGATCGAGATGACTATGAGATGGACCCTGGAATTTATTAATTAATTCTATTTGTTAATATCTCTGAAGTTTGGAAAACTGCAAAAATTTAACCTTTTTTCAGTCCCTTCCGCCACTATATTTTTAATATGAATTAGTTTTCATAATGAAATCTGTTCTTGGAAATTAAATCGTTAAATAATGTTATACACTTTTTTTAAAAAATATGAATGCTATTTAAAATAAGGACACAAAGATATTAAAAAAAAACTACATGTAATTTTTGAAAAATGGAAAGAATGTATAAAAATGGAGTATAAGTCGTGTAGTTCATTGTATTAAGCAATATTAGTAAAAAAAATTAAAGAAAAATCCGGATCCGTTTTTGAAAAGATGCCTTTTGAGCATTTCTCATAATGCGTAATTTTAAGCTTATTTTCACTGAAAATTTTTAACCGTCCTAACGCTATCCGAGAATAACATTTAATCAAACAAATACGGACCATTTTTGAAAAACATTCCAAATGTCTTTGAAGCGTCATGTAATATACCCTCAAAAATTAAGGGCAAGTAGTTCGTGCGCGCGCGGATTGACGTGCCTGCTCTAGAAAACTGACATCCCCGCAAGGCACTTGAAAGCGATGTTCAGTAGACGAAGGTTAATGAAAATCCTTGCCGTTTTGCCTGCCACTTCCGCAGTGTGAGAACTAATATCAATAACAAATAACGTACTTTGAGAACAGATCAGTTATTTAAAACACCAGAGTTAAGTGACTCCAGTTAACCAGTCGAGTTCTATGTATAACAGTATACTATTAGAACGTCCTCTCTTCTTGTTGACTGGTTCTTGACAATTAATTCAGAACTTCTAGACTATAACCAATAACAGTTTTATGAGCTGTATGTTTTGCAGGATTAGGGAAAACAAGTGCTCAAAAAGTACTTACTAATTTTCGCTTATTTTTTCTTTGTTAAATTGTTCCACCTCAATCGTGTAAAGTTTTCGGCAGAGAAACGTTGCAGGAAGTGGAGAAGAGAGGCCGAAAGGGGACACGTCGTGGTTGTCGCCGAGAGAGGCGGCTGCGGCGAGTCCTTGGCAGAGCGCACGCAAACACCGCCGCGGCGCGGCGACACGTGGGCGACCGCAGCCGTGCAAACACGCGCCCGACGCCCGCGGCCGTGTGTGTGTGCACAGCGCGGCTTGCTGCCTGCGCGGCTGGCGCAGCCTGCCCTCCAACGCCTCTCCGCGGGCAGTCTGGACGCGCATCGAGTTCCTCCGGTTGATCCACTGATTGATCGTGTTTCCGGGCGCGTCAACTACTGAGGTCATTAGCCCCATAAGTGGAGTTTTTTGTTTTAAGTAATTTTTTGTAATAAGTGTTGTTTAATGTTTTTCATCGGGAGATGGCGGTGGTCTTCCCCCGCTGGATGACGAGATCCGGCTGGCGGCACCGCCCCCTGCCGGGACAAGTTCCAAGTCCCCGGTCGGTCTCCCGGCATGTGTGGTATTGTAGTGTATATTAGTGTAATTGTCTGTAAGGGGTGAGGATAGGACAAGGATGAGGAAGGAAAGATCGTGCGCGATCCGTGGCCAATTAGTAAGGGTACTGCTCCTACATTCGCCTGGTGTTGAGATGTAAGCCCCTGATTGGATTGGATTGTAACAGCTGATGACCTGTCAGACGCACCTCTCAATAAATCGCAGAATAGCTAGTTAGCTAGGTCGAATTCAGCTGCTGTTTGGAGGAGAATTCTAGCGGCCGGCTGCTCTGATCGGTAGTTTTCCGTGGATTCTTCGATCAACAGAAGACGAATGCCGGAGCAGTACCCTAATAAACAGACCACAGTTCGCGCGCTATCTTTCCTTCCTCTTCCTTGTTCTCTCTTCATCCCTTTGCACACATTTATAGTTACAAGCACTACACTACCCCACTTGACGGAAGACCAGACGGGAGCATCGAGCTTGCCCTAGCCGGGGCACTGTCCCTCCGGCTGCTGGGACAAGCCTGGTTGAGGAAAGCCTTGCAAGCCGGCGCGCAGGTCGGCGCCGGATCTTGCCACACAGCGGGGGAAGTTCACCACCACCTCCCGCAATAAAACATACACTTCACTTACGGGACTAATGACCTAATGACGGGCCCGAAAACTAATCAATCACTCAATCCATCGAATTTCGTTAGAGGATACGAAATGTTGCAATTGGTTTCTCATTCATGTTGAAAGTTTCGGTTTAAGTATATTTGTTCTGTTAGTCGCTTTTGTCTTATATCTTAAGCGTAAATGCCCTAACTTGCGTAATCAAAGTGGCGAAAGAACGGGATTCCCCCTCGTAAATGAGGGTGTTCTGACAATCCCCGAACTCCACCTCCACAAGGCGAGTAACACTTAATACTAATACAATAAGAATTTAATGGTCAGATGTATTTAAATCTCCAATGAAACACGTTTTAATACATGAAATCGTAGGCTTTCGTAGCCAGAGTCATATGAAGGCTCTCGACTGTCCGGGTGACGCCACGTCGAGAGCATTTGTGCTGACGTGTTGTTATCGTGGTCCTCTTCAGGGCATTCCAGCCCTGAAGAAGGCCACGATATGTTCGAAACATCGGCACAACCGCCATCGGCGCGGCGTCACCCGGACAGCCGAGAGCCTTCGCGTGAACTACAATGTATTGATAACACACAATAGTGTCTAAAATATGTTACACTTTAATCAATTTTGTAAGTTCGGGAATGCACTTGTACTTGTGACAAGAAAACAATCAAAAAGAAATGAAGATCATTTTTTTAAAAATATTTCCTTGTACAGTGCATTTCAAAGCACATTTTCAGTCCGGATAAGTATGCCAAACTTCGTTCAAATAATACTATGCACAATGCGAAAACCAATGGGACTCCATAAAGCACTTGTTTATAACTAATAGTCCAAACTGGAAGTTCAGTTTTACAACGATTCTTCGGATTGGCTGACGCTCAACACCGATTCCTGGCACTCGACGACTCCGAGCCAAACCCGGAACATTCTTACTGGGTCATTAAGCACGAACAGAAACGTGAACAAAAATAGCAGTCAGGAAATAAGATTCGCCTTACACTGAGGCAGAAACTAAATATATGCGAAGGGCAACCACTAAGTGTTAATGACCTCTAGTTCAAAAGGATCACAAAAGAATTCGCATTGAATCTTTTTTTTTCCTTTTCTGGTATCTAAAAAGACTCCAGTCAACAAATAATAAATCTTATTTACAACTCAGTGTGCAAACAATAAGAACATCACTGACGTAGACAGTGATGACTATACGTTCATTCATGTTAAACAAACGAGATTGCACTTTTCTCAACGCAAGAAGTAAAAAATAGCTGGTGACAAATTCTGCTAATGGCTCTATGGGTGGGTCGGCCTTGGAAGGTCGAGCGTGTCGTCGCAAATGGTAGCGCTATACTGCCTGGCACCGCAAATCTGAAGCCGCTCACCTGCTCTCCCCAGCGCCATTGGTAGGCTTTGTTCATGCCGGTGAAAGTTTTCGACGGGTCCTTAAACAGCTGAGGTCGCCGAACACAGCTTCGTTCTGAGAAGCCGCCAGCCTGATAAGCCGAGCGCAGCTGTTAATTCTTCTTCAGTGTCAGTTCAGTGCGAGCATCGGGAGGTTTGAGGTAGATATCATGGGTTCCGATATTATTCACTAAACATAATATTGTAAGAATTGATTCCAATCATGACGAAAAGTAGATGCGAATATGTGTGCGTGTGAATTTAGTCATCAAACGGATGTAAACAGGCAACATACATCGTACTCAAAGAGCACGCATTGTTTTTTTCTTTCACACGCTTTTAATTAACCTCGCAAATAGACAATGTTAATTTAATAATATAGTTTTTCAAGTACATAATATTTATTCAATGTTAAGTTTTGAAGTGAACTTTTCGTGCATTCTAGCAATAGTCATTGTTTCACGGGAACAATCTCCAGTTCGCGAAAAGATAAAAATTGAACCGAGTACCACAACCCCAGCACAACTTAGCCGACGCTTGTTAAATGAAAGCGAATCATTTCTAGTACGTGTTACTCACCGACCACGCCTCCTCCATTTAGTTGGGCATGAATGGGTGTCAAAGCAAGAAGGTCACATGACTGAACATAGAATACTGCGGCGCGCGCCACCCTGCACGCAATGGGCGAAGAGCGACTCCGCCAGCGCCCCTATCGCCCCGCCCCGCAACACCCGAGAACGAGCATTCTCCTAAGAGAATATTACGTTCATATTGTCCGAAAGATATGCTACACCCCCCACCATGATTAAAAAAAATAACTATAATAATGTATGTTTAAATTTGTACATTTTCAACTCATTAATGTCAACGAAATAATTTTTGAATGTATTTACATAGAATATCCAGATTTAAGAATGAATAATGTAGGGATGTGTTTTGCACATAAATTGTGTAGTGTGAATGTCATAAATATACGAATATAATATAAATAAATATATTGTGTACATGAAATACTGTAAATTACATGTAATAGAGCCCAGGTTCATTGAAGGTAGTAAAGAAACAGTTTATTTGACAATTTACACAAAACACAGGATCTATTATATTTATATTGAAAAAGCAATAGTTTATATAAATATAATTATTGTAAATTAGATAGTGGTAAAAAGGTACGGGAGTGAGAGGTTTAGAGCCTAAATATGTTTGTGAAAAAAATAGGAAAGTACAAACCCCTGAAAGGCAGAATTGCCGAACAGGAAGAAAGTAAATTAAAAAAAAAAAAAGAAAGAAAACAAGTAAATCGTCGTAAACCGACTTCTAGTACCAGCCTCTGGGCGCGCTCCGTAGAGGGGCAAGGGGTGCCGCGGCTGAGTCATATCGGGCACACGAGTGGTTCAACGGGCGAGTGAGGTCACTCGCTCGGATGTGTCGCAATGACTGGCCCTAGTTTCGTTGCGGTGGGGCACGTAGTCTTTACCTCTCATCGGGGTTCTGCGATCTCAATTTCGATAAACGTTAACCCGATGCCATTTTGAGTCTGGTACAACTGCTGGACGAACTTTTAACGTTTTCAATAGTAGATCACAAAAGAACATACCAACGAGTGTCACTACATTTTTTCCATTTCCTTCACACCCGACTGACCACAAAAAAGAAACTAAATATTCTGATTACATAAGATTGTAAAATCTTACGCCGTAACGAAAAAAAACTACAATATAACAAGCAAAACTAATTCATTTAAGATACTGAATAACTATATTACGCGAAGCAGGAGCTGCAACGATCCAGTTCGACGAGAGAGAAATAAGAAAATGGTGAAAATGAAGTGAGGTATTTCGATTTGATGTGGAGAGAGTACAGAATTCACCTCGGTTATGTATTCCTTGAAGCACGGATCAAGTTGCTGAAGAGCTTCAGGTCTTATATTCTGAAATTGTACCAGCACGTCCCCGTATTCCAGAAGATCTCCGCAGTTGCTGGGGCGTCGAAGGGGGGGAGAGGGACCAGCGACGACGAAGACACCCGCCTCTCCTCCTTTGCATGCAGTAAAACTCCCAACACCACTCCCTTAAAAGTCCCGCAAAAACGTTCACCTTTGCAGAGAACGGCCAGATCTTTTGGTTATATTTTCTAACCAGTTCTCTTGGCCGCAACTTCGAGCATTGAAGGACACTCAAAACTATATTTATGAGACAGTTTTTGGTCCTGTATTTTAAAGGCAGAAAAAGTTTTATATCAATATATTACATGTGATATATAATATATTTTTAAAAATTTCTATCTTTAAAATAAAGAACCAGAAACCGTCTGATAAATTGAAAAATTCAGACAGAAAAATAAACAATAATTTCAACGTGTCTGAACCACTGTTCTCTCATGTGTATGATGAATCTTCTCGGATGTTAAATTGGCATAGTTTCAAATAGACCGTGGCCCATAAGATCTGGAATTACTCGTGGGAGAAGACGCAGCTTAAACTCCTTACGAGCAGTTAAAGTTTTGAAAAAGAGATCGATGAGACTCGTGCCTCACCCTGTCCTCCCACAGCTTAACTATCGCTGAAGTTCCGTCTTCTTTGGAGGTAATATCCTCTTGCTGGTTTAATAATCTTTTACATTCTGAAAAGTCGATTTTCCGAACCCAATATCACAGGCCCGTTGCTTCCCAAGTAAGTCTGTGGGCAGTTCTGTTAGAGCCAAGAGTAGCGAGTAACCCTTATAGGTATACTACTTTAAACGTACGAGGACAAGTCAATAAATAAGTCGCAAACATGTGTGTGCCGTATACCATTTGACATATCGCGCGCAAGTTTCGCCAGTAGATGGCAGCATATGTATGCTTGTCGTACGACATTACGCAGGAACTCAGTCCGAGGCTGTTAGTGCACGATGGCACATGTGTTGCAAGAGTGTACATGAGAAGAACAGCGTGCAGTTGTGCGTTTTTTTTTTTTTGTGGGCCAAAGGACTGTCCACAGAAGAAGTGCATCGTGAAATGCGTCCCGTCTATGGTGACAAATGTTTCTCACGGAAAGCTGTGCTCAATTAGATCCAGAAGTTTAACCGTGGAAGGAAAAGCATCAGCGATGGGGAGCGTCCTGGTCGTCCCGCGGTGGTGTGAACTGCAACCACATTGCAGCGTGTGGATCAACCCATTCGTAATGACCGGCATGTGAAGATTGATGACATAGCGCGTGCTGTAGGCTGTTCACATGGAACCGCATGGAACATCGTGCATGAGCAGTTGCAGTTTCGTAAAGTTTGTGCACGGTGGGTGCCCCACCAGTTGACTGAGCAACACGAACTGAACAGAATGGGTCTGTCCTTGCAGCACCTCACTCGGCACACAGAGGAAGGAGAGGACTTCATGGCACGAATTGTTACGGGGCACCAGGGTTGGGGTCACCACTTTCAACCAGAATCCAAACGTTCGTCTACGGAATGGAAACATACCGCCTCCCCAACAAGAAAGAAGTTCAAGACGATTTCATCGGCCCGCAAGGTTGTGCTCACCGTGTTTTGGAACATGCGGGGAGTCATACTGCAGAAATTCCAGCCTCATGGTGAAACTGTGAATGCCGCGTCGTACTGCACCACTCTGCGGGAACTCCGACAGACCATTCACCGTAAGCGACCTGGACTCCTGTCAAAAGGGTGTGATTCTTCTGGATGACAATGCCCGCCCTCACACAGCAAGATCAACGCAAGAGCTGTTACGGACATTTCACTGGGAACGCTTGGAACATCCACCGTACAGCCCTGACTTAGCCCCCAGTGATTTTCATCAGTTTGGGCCCCTAAAAAATGATTTGGGTGGCCGTCATTTTGATACAGATGATGCCGTAATCTATGAAGTTACACGTTGGCTGCGACAGCAATCAAAGGACTTCTTTGCTGCTGGCTTTGAAGAATTTGTAATGAGATGGGATACGTACAGGGTAATTCTGTGGAAAAGTGAAATAAATGTCAGAAAGTTACTTTGATTATTTTTGCCTCAATTCCGTTTTGCGACTTATTTTATTGACTTCCCCTCGTACTAATTTATTCGTATTCGTACTAATTTATCTGAGGGAATATTGACAGTATATTTTCTTGACACCAATTCTGGGGATTTTCAGTTACAAAAAAAAAAAAAAAAAAAAAAACTCGTATCTAGACTTTTCAGAGACAAGAATGACTAGTTCATCTGCGTAAGTAATGCTTGTCACCGCAATTGCTTCCACAGCCATGAGTCGCGCATCCATTGTTCTAGAATACTGGATTCAAGAATTGACCTCCGTAGGCAGGCTTTAGTAAAAATTTCGAAGCATGCCTTCCTCGACTGTTAAAACCGAAAGGCATTCTCCATCCCACTTACTTCGGGACTCAAGAAGAGCCAAGAACTACAGGCTTAGTATGGCCTCGTTGCAAAGCATACATTCTGGCGCCGAGTGCCTTAATCGATATAATAATCTGGGATTTGCCTCTTTGGTGGTGGAAAGGAAAGGAGTGATAGTATAGAGAACATTTATAATTTATTGAGGTAGGTCAAGATAAAGGATCTAAGGGGTTTAATTCGAAGTTTCAGCCCGTTGATATAGATCCTAAGGTAATTTACGTTCGTAAAATATACTTATAGAGTATGTAAAGTCCCTGAACATTTAAGCGACTAGCCTCATGGATCTCAGATCTACACAGGACGCTAGAAGATGTAACGGCTAAAAGGCGACTCAAAGAACTGCAGTGTTTGAGATTGATGTTAATGGTTTAAGAGCAGGTACACTGAGCAAACTCAATCCGTTTCCCAATGACTAACATTGAAATGAATGGAATACCTGAAGACACGGGAAGTCTCTGAAGGTACCTAAGAAGCATCAGCGAGGAGTGGAGAATTGTTTTTGCGCTTTTTCTCTTCCATATCCGACCTTAGAGCCGGTACAAGGCATGGGCAGACCGGGCGATCGCTCGGGGCCCTGTAAGTCAAGGGCCCGACGATGGGAAAATTTAGTAAAAAATTGAAAAATAAAGAAGAACTCGACAAATTCGTTATCGTAATTTTAGAAGTCGCGGAACAGTAGTCTAATATTTCATTAATTTTTTACATTAAATATTTAAAAATAGTCATTGCTTATAAGGTAGGACTCTATGAAATGAATCAAATGACGCTAACATTAAAACATGTTTCACTGAAATTAATAGTATTATTTCATGAGTTTAACAAGTGATTTTATTACACCCAATTACATCCAATTTTTTTTAACGTTCTAAGATGACTGTAGAAATTGTATTATTTGGTCACTAAAGTGATTTTACCAACAACTATAAATTAAAATATATTTCCCAAAACTTTTTCTAGCTTAAACGTAATTTTTAATTCGTTGAAATAAAAGAGCTCATAGCTTCTTGATACAACTTACACATTTTTAATTTTTTCGGGGGAGTGTCTACTTTTTAGCATTGTCCTGGCCCAAAATTGTTTAGCTTCGGCACTGCCCGACTTGCTACTCCATCACCTACTCAGGTAACTTCACTCATGTGAAGCAGCAGCCTGGCGGAAGTACCTGAAGATCTCGTGCCCCACGCTGTAGAATCGAAAAGTAGTGCCAAGCCCGGAGATGGCGGAGGAGAAAGGAACCTTTTTTTGTAAGGATTCTGGACTTTCCGTCCAAACTCTTTGATTGATAACTTTGTAGCAAATTAATTTTTAGTCAACAATTGCTGAACAGAATGTAAATGTTTCTGTAATAGGTCATAAAAAGTTACTCTTTCCACCACTTTCTCTTCTTCAGGAGCATACATCCTTAATATTGTCAGATTGTCTAAAGTAGTTATTTTCTAAGATACAAAGTTGCAGCTATGAATTTGATTATTGAAGGTTTTTAAATATAAATGTTACACAAGCACTTGCTCTGGCATTTTGTGGAATCCCAATAAAAAATAATAAACAATGACCCAAATCAGCCACGACTTTCAGTTTCTTTCTGATTTCAGTTATTAAAATTATGCATACGTCTGTATTAAACCTATTTGGTTCCAACATTAATTGAGTCTCTTTATGAACCAAGCGATCTTCAATCTTTCCGCAATTCCGGATTTTCCTTTAACCTCATTCTTAGCAGTGGTCGTTTTAATGTTATCAGTCCGACTATTCTCTTGAAGATGATCAGCAGTTACGATTCCCCCTGGTGAAGGGTAAGATTGATGGTGCGGCCGCCACCTCACGGTCTCCAATTGTGCAGGGCAATTTCTTCCAGTTGCTCACCCTAGTCCCTCTGCCTTCTCTGGGGCCATGAGCTGGGTCTGCCCATTTGAAAAGTGAGTTCATGCTTCCCTTAAGGTACATAGTATGAGATTCTCCTCTCTCCTTTTGCTGCTTTTAGTGTGTTTTCAAGGAGGCCGTTGAGAAAAAGGGGAAATAGTGTTTTCCTTCGGTCGCGTGAAGGTATAGAAGCAGTAGCTTCGGTTAGAAGGTCGGGAAAAGTTGAAGGCCTACCTTTTCATCGGTTATAGAGTGAAATAAAAAAAATATACAAAAACGAGGAGATGAGAAAAGAAATAAAAGAGTGAGAAAATTCGAAGAAGACAAATGAATGACTCCCTAGCTCTTGAAAGCTAAGAGCGAAAAATGTCGGCGTCGAAAAAGAAGGGGTCTCCTAGGAAAGATAAAAGTGCGACCCAAGTGAAAAAAAGGGCCACCTACAATAGTGCCGCCGATAAAGGGATGGGGAGGGTATGAGATGCGGTGCGGTGTGATGAGGTAGGTCAAATGACGGGACTGATATGGCGTGGTCACGCAATCCATCGTCTGCCTCCTCCACTGAGGTGTGCAGCCTGGGTGATCCTACCAGCATGCAGCAACACTAATCGACTCTTCGTCGTATCAGCAGCGCTGCCCCCATCGTAGCCCTTAGTTTCATTGGACCATAAAAAACCTCGCCCGCACGGTCGGTGCTACTGTAAGGTGGTGTCTCCTGGAGGAGGTTGTGAAAGATTTCAGTTTTATTATTCAATTTCATTTTACATAGACATTTTTTCTCATCTTTCTTACCACCCATGCTATAGAGTGGGATCATCCAAAAGAGCGTCTCCAAAAACATTATAGAACGTTCGAAAAAAGTCTCATTTCGTAGATTACTGCTCAAGAAAAATCATGCGGGTCCAACCTGTTCCCCTTCACTTCCCCATCTACTCTCCGCTTGCCCCTCGCTATTTCCTCACCTGTCCGCCCTCAAGCCCGTGCTTCCAGAGAAGAGATCCGTCTACAGAATTACTGCACCTTGCAGAAACACGAAAATATGATTTTATGGGCCTATGACGCATCCTTTTAAAGTTAGCCATGATGTGAAGGCAATGAAAATTACTCAGGCACACACACAAAAAGTTGTCAGACCCAATGACATGACACATGTCTCTCTATGTATTGGAATGCCCTGAATTCGAATCTGAATCCAGAATTGCGCCATCACCCTCCTATTTGTGGTAAATCTCAAAAAACCATTGTGACATTATATTTTTTGTTTTCGAGGGTTGTTGTCAGACCCTAAGACTCGACACACGTTTCTCTATGTATGTCGACGTGCTGAATCTGAAGTCAGAATTGCTCCACCATCCAAGTCACGATGCACCGAATCTGAAGCCGGAATTGTGCCACCATGCTCCAATATTTTTAAATCGCCAGAAAACACCGTGATTTTTTTTTCGGTTGCTGACACAAAGACTTCATAGATAAACATGTGTCAAATCTTTAGGGCAGACAACCTCCGAAAATAAAATTATCGAATTTCATTATGGTTTTTCGCGATTTAAAAAAGAATTGGGGGGTGAGGGCGCAATTCTGGATTCAGATTCAGGGTGTTGAAATACATAGACAAACAGATTTCAAGTCAGAGGGGGTCTGACAACTTTTGCTGTGTTACCAGAATGCATTACTTACCACATATCCCTAAGCCACTGTTTTGAGAGAACCTTCTGTATTTTTCCTTGAGGTCAGAGAAGGGGTACAACATTCGCGAATCGATATTATTCATGAAGCGCTGGAGGCCACGAGGCCAAGCAGCGGCCGGGGTGGCGTGCAGCGCGCCCCACCAACGCTTTCCACCGAAAGAAGGATCAAGGCTGGGCCGCCGAAACTTCTACCCGTTGTCAGAGCATGCACGCGACGTCAAGTCTATAGTACGTTTAATAACAAGCTCAAGTAGATTTTTACTACTTGAAACCTTTCACTCTCATTCGAATTTCGGCCGCCATCTCTTTTCTACATTTTCATTCACATTCAAATAATTCGAAGGCTGCATGTTCTAAGGAGTGTTTTCTATATTTCTATACGCCAAAGGTTATCAAATTTCAATTTGATCCACTCTCTTGATCCCTCAGCGCGGAGGTCACATAAGGACTTTTTATTCCTCATCCCGAATTTCGTAAGCGGTTTCATAAGACGGTGTAAGTTCTGTTCCTGCATCGAAGGAAACTGCAAAACATGTCAGCACATGAACCATATTTCCATCAATTAAGAGCCATCCATTCCATTAATTTTTACCTACCTTCCATCTCTTGAAAATTGTAGAAGTCGCCGTCAAATTGTTTGAACTTTCCCCAAATATCCTCGATTACCCTTTGTAACAAAACATGTAAAAAATATCTGATGAATGATGTGAGAGATTATCAGGATTATCAGATACGTGTTAGCTGTGTATGTTTGTCAGGTTTCCAAGAACGCTGAAGTAAGTTCAATGCGGAACGTCACACCCAATTAAGACGGATACCTTGCGAGGACGCTCCGTGCTTTCCGCACGACACTCACTTAGGCGTAGCAGGCTGCGTTCCTGCTAATTAATGTGACCCAGCGCGCTAAATTACACGTGCTCATGTGTGCGTGCACGCACATCGCACGCCCGAGGACATGGGACGATACGGTCACAGGAACCAAACAACAAAGACTGGCAATATCGCCTCAGATCGCGTACAGGACATGCCCTTGAAATGCAAAACTAGACACCTGTGAAACGAGAAATGCTTTATACTTTGAAATCGCGTAGTTTGAGAGGGAAATATTATTAACAAGCATGAAGATTAGTGGCAAATTATTTTATAATAAAACTGTTAAGATTCCACCAAATATATTTTTCGTCATTCTCTGCTGTTATATTGACTTAAAGCTATCACGGAACGAAAAGCCTAACTTCCCGGCCGGCGGCCATCAAGGGTTTTACAGTGCGTCGTCCGCTAAGAACAATCCAAACAAAATAATGAGCTGGATAGAGGATAGCATGTGTGTACACTTATTCCAATAAAAGGAAGGTATTTCTTATATGATTTTTTTTCTTATAAGAAGATGGTATTATCAACAGTTCTGAAAGACATATGGCATAATACAAATAAGACTGTTAAGTTATTTGCTGTATTTTCGTCTATGACGTTAATAACTTCAACATTACACTGCATATGTAAAACATTACAGCTTCCTCCGCGTTGAACTCTAAAAAATTTGTAACATCGCAGAAAACCATCCACGCGTCCACAGTTGTTTGGCGCTCGCGGGCTTCCAGCCGGGAACTCAGTGGAATTGCAATGCACCGCGAGGAATCGGGCGGCCTAATGCACCGTTCAGAAGACAAAATGCACAAAGTACCACCAAGCGACGGATGAATAAATGCGCTTGGAACATTTGGAGGAGCGACAGACAACTGTCACCGCAGTCAAAATAAGTGAGCTAGCCGCTTAGTTGCGCGTTCGCAGAGACAGATTGAGCCAGAGAAACGATGGTTATACACTAAGCTTTCAATTAGAGAGAATGATGGACTCTCCCAGAAAATGTTCTGTAAAAAGTATCGTGCACAGCGTTAGAAGTCATCCTTCTTGAGACTACAAACAAAGCAGAAATAATTGTGAGTATGATCGTTTTTGTTCTTGAGTAAGAGAGACACAGCTCTAGAAATTTGCGTTGAATAAAGGAATTTCACAATTCATTCGCAAGTAAGGATAATATTATTGTACGCGATCCAAACAATATTTAAGTAGACATGAAATATATTTTCAGCACAAGACACTAGAAATCAACAACAACAACAACAACAACAACAACAATAATAATAATAATAATAATAATAATAAATTTTCTTCCTTTTTACACAGCAGATACACCCGAATGAGCAAGAGCTCGTGCTCGGGTGCAATTTACGTACGCTTACAACGAACTATAGAATATACACTTTCCGTATTGAAAATGCTGGAGGTGTTCCCGCTGCGCGCAAGAGGAAGAGCGTGCGGCGCAGCGGCCCACAAACCCCACGCGGAAGCGACCCGCCCCGCCCCGCCCCGCCCCGCCCCACGCCGCGCCGCGCCGCCCCGCTCCCGCCGTCCGTCCGGGAAACGGTTTGCAAAGCGCCTTACGAATTGTGCGCGCGACGAGACGCGACGCGAGAACGCCGCGCTCATTAGCTGCAGCATTTTCAGAGGACATCGGAACGCGCAACAGCCGACTTCAACGGTGCTCCACACACGTATACCGTTCACAAATTACCTCCATTCCCTCACACAACTGCTGCTTCAAAAATTAGTGCGGGCGATGCATGGTGTCCCTGAAAAATTGTCGAGTGTGACTCCTGCGTACAATTTGTAGGTATGTATGTGTATGTGTGTGTGTGTGTGTGTGTGTGTGTGTGTGTGTGTGTGTGTGTGTGTGTGTGTATATATATATATATATATATATATATATATATATTCAATACAATTACGCCTTGTTTTACGTAGCGAGACTCCAGCCATGAGGCCTGCTCGTCCGTGAGACCACGCAAATTTTTTTACGCTCCTTTCACGAATTGGCGGAGAAAAAAGGTTACACTTGGGAGACGAAACAGGCGATTTAAATTTAGCTCAAAGGCTTCTTTTAGGCTTGGTCTTTTACATGCAGTAAATCTACGACTTGGGGCAGCCGACTTTACTTCCCCATGCGAAGGTAGGAGCACGAAGGGAGGGCCCTTAAAAAATCCACGACTTCCATCGGGTTTGAACCCGTGAACTTGGGTGCGAGTCCGAAACAGTAACCTTTATACCGCCAAAGTCGCGCCAAAACTATCGAGGACGCCAATGATGCAAAGCCGTCTTAATGGCTCAAGACTATGTTCTTTATAACATAAATTTCCTAATCATTGCAAATTTCTCTTTTAAATACCACCTCGCCACCGACACTGGGTGCCAGCCCTTGTGGAAGTGCTGGGATTGAGGCATCGCGCTGCGCCAGCACCCGCCGGCACTAATGATGCGCCATCGACAAAAAATAAATGTTGCCAAACATCGATGTAAAAAATTAAAACATCGATATTCAAAATACGTAGTCCAAATATAGACATTTTTAAACATGGATTTAAGTTGGTTTAATGACCTGTAACATTAAATTCGTGCATAACAAAATTTAATTTGACAGTGGCCTATAATATTAATTTCTAATTGAAACTGAACTGAAAAAAAAGTTATATAACACCTCTCCATGAACGAATTATGAGGAAAGATGAAGGAAACACCAGGACCTCAGGATCATCTCGGCCAAGGGAGAGTCTACTTGAAGGCAGTGCAAACCACGTTCGTTTG